>CM060920.1:680052512-681302512 GCA_030737875.1 Allium sativum
GCAACTTAAAATTTCGGACTCGAAATGGGACCCACCGCCTATCGCCCATAGCTAATTACCCCCATTCCGAACACAATGAAATATGTATCGTAAGCTGATTTGATTGTTTCGATCACTTTTCGTCAAAATCAACATATAACTCTATATATTGAATTTGAACGCGCATTTCAATTTACTTGAGTCACATACTAACTCGAAAAATTCCAGAAAAATATTTTCTAGCTTCGTATTGACGATACGGTCCTAATAAAACTAGTTTTGTCAAATTCTGGGACCGTTTGAAAAATGGCTATTTTCCAGTCGATTAAAATCAACTAAAACTGGTCAAACGTATTTTCCTTTTCCACGCTCACATATTGAGTCGAAAAATTATGAATTTTGGAATCTAGCAAAAATTTGACATCAAGGACCCAACATAAGTGGTTTCGTCTAAAACCGAGGTCGTTTGCAAAATGGCTATTTTCAAGGGCCGAAATTCCATAGCGACTCTTCTGAATTTTCAACTGGGCATAACTTTTTATCCCCACTATAAAATTTCAATTTTTCGGATTCGTTGGAAAGATATTATCAATTAGATTCTAATATTTTTGTTTTCACTAAAATCCGGTTTATTTTGAACCCGGTACATTCATTTGAATTTTGAAATCGAATTATCGAACTACCGCGCCATTTTCAATTCCTTTTATATATATAAATAAATATTTATATTCTAACGACGATTCGAATAAATATATACGTTCGAATTCAATTCAAAATAAATTTCTCATCGTTATTATTTAAAATAATTCATTTTAAATAATCAAAATTCCCTAAAATATCCAAAATAAAAATTTTAAATTGGATCAGATTTCCGGGTCGTTACAATCTTCCCCACTTAAAACTTTTCATCCTCAAAAAGGAACGAAGCCAAAAGTTGTTTAACAAACCAACTCAACTTCCAGTATTTTCTTTACGGCTTAAGTTTTTCAACTTTTCGGTTTCTAAGAACTTTTCAAATTTTTCAAAAATTTGGCTAACACCCTAAATTTTCGAAAAATTTCGCCATAACCTCCCCTGCACTAGGGACTTCGGGATATTTCATATAGCCTCTCATGGCCTTCTTCAATCCAAAAGAAAAAGAAAAAGCCAAGCGGCTAGCCAATAGGCTCACAAAATCACCCAAAACTAAAGAAATACAATAAATATGTACCTATTTGTCGGGCAAAATTTTTTATTCCTCTTCTCTAGCCTCCTTGCTATGACCTGTTCAATGTAAGGACATGTATATGCAAGCCAATGCGACTAATTTTCAATACAATTCACTATTTGGTTCATTTTGGCTAAAGGTTCAATATTTTATTAATTCAAACAATAAGAAAACAACACAACCAGCAATCAATTAGTTGATTAGCTTTTCAAATTCATAACTTTGGTATATAGTCAAAAATCACATTTTTGATGCCAAATCACAACAATAAGCCCTATTTAATTTTGGTTCTCACACCAGTCAATAGTAAATATATAGATATCCCACTTTCGAAACTCGAACACAACACTAATGATGGGTACCCATCATCAGAATCAATCCCGGGCGACTAAAGTACGATTCTATATCTATCCAGTATATTAAAACTTTGAATACCCATGGATCAGACGTATATGCAAATTATTTATATACTGGATTGTCCAAATCAATATAAAATAAATAATCAAATACGAATAATTGATTTAAATTTTCAAAACAAAATTTTATTCATTTTTATTTATACTCTTCACGCTCGTTCTAGGATACTACTGATCCCATCTCTAACGAGTCATTCCCGTTGGATATTACTAATCCAATATCTGATGAATTCTTTCGTTTGGTTCTAACGTGTCTTGTTCTCTGAGCTTTGTAAACCAAAGCTCTGATACCAAATGTAAAAACCCGTAACTTCCCCGGTGAGGAAAGCCGGATAGTTCGAGAACAAGCCACAAAAGAATGCAGACAGAAGAACGTTTCATTGTATATTACAACAATTCCATCAGAATACAAGAATATACAGAGTATAAACTAATAATATACAGTAGAAAAATATCAGAAATTACAATACATTACATAGCAGCGGAAAACAATACAAAATACAACTAGAAGGAGATATACGGATATAAAGCTTTACGGATATCGTTCCAGCTGTACATCAGGATCCTGTGAATATAAATCTGCAAAACCAAAACTACTAGCTGCCCGTATCAAAGTAAGGGCACCCAGAGTTTAGGTTAAAACAATAAACTCCAGGTCAGTCATGGGACTGGTGTGAGAACTAAAACAGTTATTAATCTTTACTTTAAAGTTAGGTAAATAAAGGGACCACGCCGTATAACACTGAACGGGTTTCCTCCCAAGAACACCAGTGCATAAAACAACAGCGCAATGCTAAATAAAGAAAAATGAAGCTATTATAAGACCCTGGTCCTATCACACAATGCAACGCAAGCCGGGGGATAGGGTTTTCCCTTATAATTGCCAAAGCATGCTTGATACATGAAATTTCATATTTTATTATTACTATAAGTGCATAGTGTCAAAACAATTTCAAATCATAAATATCAATCATAGACGGCATGGGTACCATATATCATGTCGCCATACTAGGCTCTACAATCAAAACCGCAAATATCACGTATTTGGAAGTTGGATTTCCATCTGTGAACCGAGGCAAAAGATAGTCCTTTACTGAATTCGAGACTGTCTAGCCCGAGTCTCAGGCAAGTGCGCAGGCAAGCCTTGGATCGTCAGGGCCGGTCCACCGATGTGGATTATTATGCCTGAACACTACGTTTCCCCGCCCTTTGGGGCGTAAATGAGCCAACGAATGACTCCATCGGACCCAGATCATCCGATCAAACCGAGGCGCCTCGCAACAGCAAAAACCACATAAGTCAAACTCGTCAGGACGTGTAAAACCACCGACGCCACTTCTAGCTAGAAGGAAACGCATGTCCTCCCTGAGGCCCGTCTCCCATTTTTGGTTCATAACCGGGGTGTGAGGCTTGCGAAACAACGTTACACAAAGCTATGCCACACAGGCCGTGCTTTGATCATCACCACAAGACTTTGCTTTTCAACAGAAGCCCTGATCAACTGCCACTTAGGCATGCCACACAGGCAATTCACTCCATGCGATGGATATCCATCAATATATAACCCCTGAGCTCGTACGTCTCAGAGAAGAGCGTTAAGCAAGAGAATAAATTCTCCGCCGCCAAACAGATATATATTTAATAGAAATCAATCACACAGACTGAAATCCAATGTCAGACACACAGTCCATTTACAAGCTCGTTCTGGGTCTGAATGAAACCGGAGGCACCTAGTACCCCGCATATCCATCGATCTCCAAGTACGTCTGGACGACCACCAACTGATTCCCTTCTCTTGGGTGTACGGCCCAATCAAGATCATCAGTAATTATCCAAACAACGTGAAGACCTCCGGTCTTCAACCACCGTCTTCATCTTCGACACCACGTCAAATCAGTTATTCAGAATGGGATAAACCAGGTCTTTCTGAATAACTCGCGTATATAATAAACAAGTGTTACACAAACACAACATACGCCTCATTCCAATTCAGAATATTCTTTTGTTCAAATATTTTTATACTTTGGGAATGGTTCCCATTAATTTTATCAAAGATAAATTCTTTAAATTTATTCTTTAATCTCCTGTGAATATCAATTATAACTAGTCGGGATTAGCCAACCACACCGAAGTAATCATTTATTTCAATTTCCCAATCCCAACCTATTCATCCCATGAAGTAAAACTGGTAATACTTCATATCTAACACCACGGTGTTATCGGTAAATTCAATTACCATTTCACGTTCAAATTTAATTAAGGATTTAACTATCGCTTGGAGTAAAACTGGTGATACTCCATTCTCGATCTTTTCAATCTAATTAAAGATTCATTAAAACTCCACTTAGTTTTAATCTTTAACTGGGTTAAAGAATTAGTGTCATTTAAAACACGGTTCACGATAAACCCAAAATCACATTCCATTAATTATCGGGTTAAAGAACAAGTGTTATTTAAAACACTGTTCACGATAAACCCAAAAATCAATAACAATTCAATTCCAATTAAATATTATTTAATTGGTACACATCATTAAATCTAAATAAAAAGATTTAATCTTTTTCTCCACTGGGTTTAAGAACAGTGTTAATGAAGACACCATTCACGACAAACCCAAATCACATTTGATATTAAATACAAGGCTCTGAATAGAAAATATACCGCCTTATATTCAATATCAAATTCTACGACCAACAAATATCGTATTGGAAATAACGATATATATATATATATATATATATATATATATATCTTTCAAATTTCCATAACAACATCTGTATCATCACGAAATCCAACATCGAAATATTCCGAAGACAATTTCGATTCAAATCCATTCCAATGCAATTATTGGAAATTCTGGTTATTTTCAAAACCATTTCAAATCAAATTTATTTATTTTAAAAATAAATAAATTAATATTCTAGTTCAAAACTAGTTCATTTTGATAAAAATCTATTTTAATCTTTTCAAATATGGAGTTTTTCATCCCAATTCTTCACAAATCATTTCTTATGATTTTACACAAATTATTGATATTTTTAATAATTTTATCAAGGCCCGTACAGTCGATTTCCATCAACGGCCATTGAACTGCACTTACAGCGACCTTTTCCAAATTTGATTTGGACATAATTACAAATCCAACCGTTAGATTTCAAATTTCTAATATTCATTAGAAAGCTCTTTTCGATACGAACCCAACGGTTCTGATTTTAGGAGAATCCGACGGTCGGATCTCTCGCAATGTCCATTCGAATACAATGGTCGAAATTCATGAACTACCGCAGCGCGGCGCGTTCTATTCAGGCTATTATATTATATATATAATATATATAATATACACTTCGTCGATTTCCTTTTAAAACGTATTTTATAAATCGTTTTAAATTCGTTTTCAAAATGATTTCAACTTCTTTTTCAAATTCAAATCAAAATTGAATTTTCCTTTACAAATTCGTTTTAAATTTATTTCAAATTGATTTCAATTCAAATCGATTTTTAATTCAATTTCAATTCGTTTTCAATTCAATTTGAATTTCAAATTAATTCAATTTCAATTCGAATTCATTTCTATTCAATCTCAATTCGAATTCAATTATATTCAATTTCAATTCGAATTCATTTATATTCAATTTCAATTCGAATTCATTTCAAACGATTTCAATTCTATTTCAATTTAATTCGAATTTCAATTCACTTTAATATTCATTTCAATTTGAATAAAATCGATATTGATATCATTCACGTCAATGGCATCAATCTAATCAACACAGCTTCATATATTTCTATTTTCAAATATTTCTATTTCAAATATTCTATTTCAAAACTGGAATGAGGCCCAATCAATTACCATATAATGTTAATTTTACGGATTTTCTACAACACATGTATAAAATAACAACAATAAATAATCAACCATCATCCAGAGTGCGTTCTACACTGTATAAGCATCAAATATAAATATTTAACGCTCATAACAGACTGTTAGTCAATCGATTGACATACAACTAATTATTGGGATTAGTGTATGTCATGTATCATCCCAATACCCGTGTGGGGTTTCAAACAATCAACCACAGATTTTATTTGTGCAGTTGGGCAATGTGTAAAATTTATCGTCCCAATCAACATCGGACAAATGTGTGTATATAAACAAATCGTTTGATTTGTTTATATTAATTTATTTCATTTCATATACACGCTAAAAATTCTATTTTTAACTATAAAATATTTTTAACCATATAAATATTTTATTTCTTTTCACATCACATCACACAAGCAACTGCACATCAAAATCAAACAAACCAGCATACAAGACGCCCATGGTCTGTGGACGACGGGTGTCGAGTGCTACTAAACATCGTCTGCATCCTAGTATATATTTTAACTAGAAAATTAAAATTAAAAGTGAGAAGTTCTCACCAATAGCTAATCCAAACGCCACGACTCTTCTTATGTAGAAATCTTCGTCGTTCTCGCCTTTTGTCACTTTCACTATCCGTAGCCACTACATATATAAAAATCACATTTTATATTGTTGCTATGCATATAAAAAACACATTTTTATAATCACTTTATATGGATAAAAATTCTATTTTTACATCGCTACTATATAGATAAATATTCTATTTTTACACCGGTGTTTATATAATAAAGATTATATTTTTATCTCGCTATTCTTTGTATAAAAATTATATTTTTATATCTACTTCTAATATAAAGACCGAATTTTGATTTCGTCACTATAAAAACCACATTTTTATTTCAACATATATATGATAAAAATCAGATTTTTATCTCGCTATTCTTTTTATAAAAAAAATCTCGCCTTTTCAAATATAAAGATCAAATCTTTATTATCTATATAATATAAAAATCATATTTTTAATACTTCTATTTTATAAAAATCTCGCCTTTCATTATATAAAAATATCGTCTTTCATTACATAAAAATCGAACCTTTCTTATTATAAAAAATCTTGACTTTCCTACTAGAAAACCCTGTCTTTATCATGATCTACTAGTCATAAAAATATGAAATAAAATCATCCTTTTATACTTCTAAAACTGAAGTTAAACCATGTTTTCATATTTAAATTATCTAAACTAAAATGAGTTTTTTTTGTTAAAATTAAAAATTATAAAACTTATCCTTTAACCAAGCTCGAAGCAACTGGGTGGGGTCCTCACGGCGCTAAGGAGGCCGAGGGGCGCTTGAGATCATCGGAGCGTCAAGGGGGAGGCACAGATGGCCGGTGTGGTTGGGCAGTGGCCGGGTTTTGGGGATTTCAAGGTTTTAGGGCTTTGGGGGATATGGGTTTCAACGAGGAAGGAGGGGGTTCGAGAGGAGGGCGTCGGCCCTTGGAAGACAGGGGGAAAGAGGAGGAGGAAGGCGCGGAGGAGGAGAAGAAGAAGGAGAGGGGGCGGCGGCAGGTGGTGGGCCCGACGTGGAGGAGGTGTCGCGATGGATGAGGGGGGGGGGGGGGCGACGAGATCGGCAGTTCCTTTTCATTTTCTCTTTTTTTTCTGAGTGATTCGAAGTCAACGGGGGGGGGGGGAGGAAATAAGGGAGAGAGTGAGGGTAAGGTAATAGTTTTATATATTTTTAATTTAATTTTTATCACCAAAAAGCAACTTAAAATTTCAGACTCGAAATGGGACCCACCGCCCGTCGTCCATAGCTAATTACCCCCATTGCGAACACAATGGGATATGTATCGAAAGCTGATTCGATCGTTTCGATCAGTTTTCGTCAAAATCAACATATAACAGTATATATTGAATTTGAACGCGCATTTCAATTTACTGGGGTCACATACTAACTCGAAAAATTCCAAAAAATATTTTCTACCTTTGTATTGACGATACGGTCCTAACTAAACTAGTTTCGTCAAATTCTGAGACCGTTTGAAAAATGGCCATTTTCTAGTCGATTAAAATCAACTAAAACTGGTCAAATGCGTTTTCCTTTGCCACACTCACATATTGAATCGAAAAATTATGAATTTTGGAATCTAGCAATATTCTGACATCACGGACCCAACAAAAGTGGTTTCGTCGAAAACCGAGGTCGTTTGCAAAATTGCTATTTTCAAGGGTCGAAATTCCATAGCGACTATTCTGAATTTTCAACTGGGCATAACTTTTTATCCCCGCTATGAAATTTCAATTTTTCGGATTCGTTGGAAAGATATTATCAATTAGATTCTAATATTTTTGGTTTCACTAAAATCCGGTTTATTTTGAATCCGGTACATTCATTTGAATTTTGAAATTGAATTATTGAACTACCGTGCCATTTTCAATTCCGTTTATATATATAAATAAATATTTATATTCTAACGATGATTCGAATAAATATATACGTTCGAATTCAATTCAAAATAAATTTCTCATCGTTACAATTTAAAATAATTCATTTTAAATAATCAAAATTCCCTAAAATAGCCAAAATAAAAATTATAAATTGGCTCAGATTTCCGGGTCGTTACAATTAACTATCTGGTGTTTTCGATACTTGAGTTCTGGCAAGTAATACGGGCTTGTGTATTGTTGTTGGAATTCGGGAGTCGAATCGCCCGGGCCGTTACAGTGGTATCACAACATAAGGTTGAGTAGTAACATTGGCTCTGCGGCATAACTCGATAGAAATGGGCTTAGTAATATCCTAGATTGAGTTGGAGTGTATATATATGAGAGCACTTATTTGTATATTTTTTGTATAAATATTTTATATTGTGTTATTTGATTAGTTCAATTTTGAACTAATAACTGACACGATATTGTCTTGTAAAAGGGGTAAATGAAATAATTTTTCCCAAATTATATTTTTGTATAGAAAATAAATAATTTTATCAAATTATTTAGATATGGAGTTGTTTGATTGATTTGGATGGGATTTGAAATTGGATTTAAAATTTGAGTTGTTTAATATAACCCAAAGAGATTTCAGATATGGTATTGTGAATGAGAAATTTCTTTTGGAATTAAAATGAACCAAAATTTAACTTAAAAATAAGTTAAATAAATAATTGAAGAGGAATTGGAATAAAAATCATAATTTGGATTTTTAAATTGAGGTAAACTAATTTTGAAATTAAATTAGTTAATTGAATTTGAATTTGAAACTTAACTTGATTAAGTGATGATAAATTTGAAATTTGGAAATCGAATAAATAATAATGAAATGGGAATCAATCTGATATAAACCGTTTGATACTAAAACCAAGTGAATATAAGTAAATATTAATACTGAATATGAATTCATTTGAATGATTGGCTCATGTTGATTGTGTATCGTTTGTTGGTTGTATGTTGAATTTTGGAAATTGGTTAGTTAATTGATTGATTATTGAAATGTTATTTAAGAATTACATGTAATTGTTATTTACATGTTGAATGGAGTTGATTACAGGTGCCAGAAAGTTTTGAGTTTGATTTTGGTTGAGTATATCACATATAAATTGAGCAAATATGCTTAATAACGCTCGCAAAAGGTACGCATACGCGAAATATATGAATTTTGGTTTTTGAGTTTTGTTTTCTGATCGGGTGGGTCGATGTATATATATTATATGTTCCTGCGATATCGCAGAAGTCACTCCGTACAGGGGAGGATCTGAAGAAAAAAATTCGAAAATTTAATGTGTTAGAATAATTTTGGTATTTTTTGGAAAGTTTTATTTTCAGTCGTGGAATTTTTTGATTTGAAATAAATTGGAGTTTGAAAAGTTAATGGTTGTAGCATTTATCCTACCTTTGTAATTTCAGGGATAAAATTCTTTTAAGGGAGGAAGAATGTAATGTCCCGTATTTTCAATAGTCAGATATTTAATCTATTTTATTACTTTAAATACCGATTTGGAATTTTAATTGAATTTAAAATATATATTCGCTTATATAACGAAGTTTAAACATTTAATTTAGATATAAATATAAATCGTGCTCGAAACGCCACGGTAGTTCGTAATATTGAGTTTTGAACTTCAATTGAATATCCAGAATCCGATATAAGTCTGATTTCGGTGAAAAAAGAAATGTTGGAATCGATTTGATTATATTTTTCTAATGAAAGATAAAAATTGTTATAGATTGTGAATTACGTCCAATTCAAATTTTAGGAAAGTCACTATGGAATTAATTATAAATTATAGCGGTTAATTTAATAATTTAATTCGATTTAAAAGGGTTTTTGATCATAAATTGAGATAACGATCAAATTAAGTAACAAAACAAATTCCGTTGAATTCGTATTGACGTTTACTGTCAGGGTACATATATTATTTGTTATTTTTAGAGATCGGGTATTTTTGGTGCCCAAATAGCAATGTTTTATGCGTAAATTTGAATAATGAACTATCAAACGAACTCTGTTTTCAGCAAAACTAATTTCATCGAATTTGTAATAATAAAATGTAATAGTGTTTCAAGTTTCAAGTTATTTGGATTTATTTTGTTATCGTGGGAAATTTAAACGTGTGTTTTCACCTGTGATTTATAAAGAAGTTTTCACAAACGATCTTGTAATTCGACGAAACGTGTCCCATTGTGTCCAGAATATTTTTCTATGCCAGGATTACAATTTTCGTCAAAAATGGAGATTGTGTAGGATGGTTTTAAGATGATACTTCGTCACTAAGTTTCAGTAAATTAAAATATTATATATTCTATCCCTATATATACCACACACATAATATTTGTCACCCTAGAATGCGTCAAATTTCATTTCTTTGGTCAATGTAAATATTCTGCCTCTACTATCAAAGCAACGACCAAAATTTCATGACCTTTTACTCTTGTTTCCTCTCAAATCCTCTAATCATTTCAAAATCACTCAACCAGGATCCGTCGAGCTTAGTGAGAGCTGCCCAACCAACGATGACAATTTGGTCTTCTTCACGATAGTGGCTAGAATCGGCCAATACAACTCCAGCGTTTGAAGATTTATTTAATGCAAACGATGGCACCGAATGCTGAATTGTTTCAAGCGGATGTCAAGGGGCCTGCAGCGCTTGAAGTGATGGCCTTAAGTGGTGTTCCGACAAACGGAGGAGATGCTACTGTGTAAATGATAGGATATGTACAACAGGGGTGTCTGATTGGCAGTTATACGATGGACTGAGTGGGATGGCGTGAGTTCATGAAGGCTTGGGGAAAATTGAAAATGAAAGCCTGGGCATGCATGAAGTCTGCATGGCTTGTTTCGAAAGTAGGAAGGGTTGATAAATTTGGGCACATTGGTTTAAAATGTGGGAGTGGTGGAGTAACTAAGATGTGCACATGTTTTCTTTTCCCTAGAAGCGGATGGGCAAACGGTTGGTGGAATTAGAGTCAGCGGTGTTTGTTTAGGAACCAAGATGCATCCGTGAACTATGGGAATGTAAGTTGGCAAACTAACAAAGGTATTGCATGGTTTTTTGGAACAAAATTATGTACTGTGTTAAGCATGAAGATGGGGACGTTGAAAATGGGGTGAATATGCGTGAGCGGGGAGAAGAAACAAAGGTTGCAGCATGGTAAATGAAGTGGGAAGGAGAAGCATAGAACTGTTTTTGGGTTATCACGTGTGAAATGATTTTAATGAAGGCAGAAACAAGTTCTGAAATAGGAAACAAGAATGATGGGGAAGGGTACAAAGCAGTTTTTCATTTTAAACCAAGAAAGGAAGAAAGATCGGTCAATGTGAACTATATATAATGCTGGAGTGTTGGAGACCCCGTCTGACTTGTTTCAGTTCAAAAGCACTAACCTGTTTCATCATTGAAGAAATATTGATCGGACCATTAAAGATTTACCTAAAGTAATTAATATAATAATTTTGTTGTCAATTAAGAAATTAAAGTATTAAATCGTATGCTTATTACTATATAACTCTCACCCATGATAACAGAAACCGACGAAACAAGTTGCAATGAGAACGTGGTGATAAGCATAACATCCTGGAACAGTTTGAACAGAAATGGAGACGACTGGGAAATTATAGTTAAATGAAACACTGTTTAATTTAATGGTAACCGGACCGCTATTGTGATAAAATGGAAATCAACGTGAGTTTAACTCACTCAGTTTTTATCCCACTTATATTTCATATATGTCGGGTTTTATTTTGTATGCTATGGTTGATTTTTGTTTGCTGTGTGCTGAATATTATTTATATATTCGATAAATTAGTTGATATGACATTCATTTATTTTAAATGAAATCTAATCGTTATTTTAAATGATTATTCCTAAACGAGGTAACTTACCTTGTTGGTTACATTTATAATAATATAAACATACTAAATTTAAATATGGTTGTTTGGATTGCTGTTGTTTATTTATTGTTGAATATTACTTCTGTTGAATAATATTATTTGGGATAACGTATTTGGATGCAGGAAAATTGGGTTGGAGGGATCCAACTGGATTCCTTAAATTTATTGTTATTGTAAAGGCCTGCAAATCCGTACCCTTTGAATAATATTATTTGGGATAACGTATTTGGATGCAGGAAAACTGGGTTGGAGGGATCCAAATGGATTCCTTAAATTTATTGTTATTGTAAAGGCCTGCAACTGGATTCCTTAAATTTATTGTTATTGTAAAGGCCTGCAAATCCATACCCTTTGAATAATATTATTTGGGATAACGTATTTGGATGCAGGAAAATTGGCTTAGAGGGATCCAACTGGGTTCCTTAAATTTATTGTTATTGTAAAGGCCTGCAAATCCGTACCCTTTGAGCTGACGTATTACAATCCACATCCAACCCAAAATTGCATGAAATTATGGATCTTTAACAGAAAGAAAATAGAGGGTGAGAGAATAAAGAAAGAAATATTAGAATAGAAGAGTAAGAAGATCAGAGTTTCACAGCGGAATGGGCAAAATATAATAATCAATAATACTTTATACAAAAAGAACTGTATATATATGATTACAACATCAGAGTACACATTTAGATCAATACAACACACAGTGGAAATAAACTAGTACCGCTAAATATATGGAATACGACTCGCTTAAACTCCTGTTCTAGAACCCCAAGCGAAACCTAACCTGGAAATATACTCAGTCTAACCCGAGCACATTTGAAGCAAAGAAAAATTCACCCGGATCAGTCTAGAATGCTTTCAGTGGTAAATTCACATGGAAAACCACTTGTTTAACTTTGAAAATCATTTTTGAAAGAAAAGGATAATAGTAAGACCAGCCCACACATAAACACGAATGATTTTTACCTTACTATAACATAAATCATTTTGAAATCAATATCTTATTCTGATATTATGATAGTGTCCAAATACAAATAAATAAAATCTAGTAGAACACTTGCATCTCACGCTTTACATATATTGTATACAAACAAAACCGCGATGCTTATTGGAGATTGGATTCCAACCATGACAAGGTATGGAACCAACTTCCGATAGTGTATCTCTAGAGAGGAATACACTGGGTTCAACGAGAACGTCTTGCAACCCGATCACACATGACCGACCACTCATTTCGCTTGAGTGTATCGAATATATTATCACCTTACGGCTGCAGCCACCGTAGTCCATGGAGATACAGAAAATGAAAGATGTAACGAAATGAATATTCTCTAGATGGTGACAATACACCCTAATGGGTGCGACCTACATAGCCTTGCTTCCTGCCCGATTTTTGTCATTTCCCAGTTGTGAGGTTTGAGGTTAAAATCAACTTTTAGAACTTCTGGCCGTCATTTACATCATCCATACAAGTCATCCAGGAACAGGATGAACCGAAGGCAACCTCCTACCACATCCTAGGAATCACCCTATAGATCAATAGCAAGTAGTCCTTGCAATCCGTAGATTCCAATCACGATAGAATCGTCATTAACTCTAGAGATTAGCCAGAGGTATTTAACAATAGTTCTTCCGCTCATGAAGATTTACGGTCTTCAATTGCCCCATCTCGATCAGCATCTTTGACGTATTCGTATTGATTGGTCGGAATGGTTTTCGAATATAAATTTGACCCCGGTCTTTCCGTACTAATAACATTAGGCTAGATTTTGATAGTTGGTTATTTAACTATCAAAATAAACAACTATAAAAATAAAACAGATCCATTGGTTTATTACACATCAGCACTTGGCCAATTGGATTTCCATTTTTTTAACCAAATTCTTTGAATCTCTCAATATTTGAAACATAGCTTTTACGCCTTTTCGAAAGTACTATTTTTCACAAACTCATCTTCTTCGACATATAAAACATTCCAAATTATGGTTTATAATACCATACTCATTCTTTGGAAATCTTATTACAGTCTTAAGCACGTTTACTAAATAATTAGTAACTATCATTTACACTCTTTCCAAATAACTTTACCAATCCATTTAAACCATCATATACGAGCCTCGATTCCAAAATAGAATCCTTTATTAAAACTTCTGATAAGTTTTTTCGAAATCTATTTCCTTTATTTTTATACATCGGATTCATATCGCAACATTTTAGCCTACTCGTCCCACTTATTTAATTCAAATTCAGGTTTTCGTTTTGATTTCCATTCAATACCTTCATCAGTCCCTAACTGTAAATTAGTTAAGAAACTATTCACTTAAATATCAACCCCGAAGGCCAAAACCAACATCAGATTAATACTGAGAAAATCATTCAACTCAACCGATCTCTAGCTTGGTTCCGAATCTTAAATTTATTTTATTCCATTTACCGGTCATATTAAAGTTTATAACTTTAGTATGTCGTTTAATGATTGAAATCATTTACATTATATTTAATAACTTGGTTTCAATAACTTCGTCAAATTATTGGGTTTATAAAATCCAATTATATATATAATTCCAATAACCATTTAACTAAAACTTCGATTTCAAACATAACTCATATTATTATTAATCTCAAATTGCTTAAACACTAATTTAACTATAACACTGCTTTAAATTTTAAAAGCCTTCACAAATACATTTTAATTCCAGTATTACTACTTTGATTATTATAGATAATTATCAAATAAAAATGTTTACTTTGCCTTTTATTATTTCTATTTAACTTAATAAACCAACCTAATAAACAATATTTGTTATCACAGTTGACTTTTTCAACTCAAACCCGATTAATTCATTAATCAACCCTAATTGGCGCTTTCATTTAAATTAATATAGTTAATTTAAATAATACAATTTACTTAGATTATTATTAACTAAATAATAATCGATATGAGTATAATCTCTTTTTAGTTGTTTCTTAAAGCCATTAAACTCGGTTATTAATCGTCACGTTAATTTCTACTCACTTACTTATAAATCTTATTAATATAAGAATTTACATATTAAAATCGTTTAACTATCACTTATAAATGTAAATAAATAATAAATATTTAATTCCCTTTTATAAACATCCATTTCAAATTATAGATCTTAAAAATCGATCTTCGGTTATAAAAATAAATTTTATAACTTCATTTCTATCAATTTACCTGACGGTAAATCAATCTTCATAAAACAGTGTATGTCTGGGCCATCTGTTATAAATTTTCAATCAATACTATATACTGATTTGAAACTCAACCATATTCAACAATGAACGGTTTTCAAGTCAACGGGTTTAATCAGTTCGTATATAACATGAAATAAACAGAATACTAAATATTTGAGGAATCCGGATTGATTCCTCCTACCGTTCTTCCCTGCATCGCAGATCATGATAATATTTCATAACAGCATATAATTTTATATTAAACATAATTTACGTCAACCATTAAATCAACCACAGGCGTCAAAGGCATCCAATCAACCAATTATCAACAATTAAATTTAATTATATGAATTTGCCCCATCATAGCATTTCAGAAATGTGTGAGAGTTAACTCACCTTAATTTTCGATTCTCGGTGTCAATGTTGTTCTAATTTAATTTTAAACAGTCATTTAAAATTAAATGGAAACCCAGTTGCATCTGTTTTCACCCGAACAACCTTAGTCGCATAGCCTTAGGCATCATGATTCCAACGAACCCTGTTCTGTCAGCTTCTGTGCACGTATGAATAATTTATTGTTATTAGTAGTTTTGATTATTTAACGTTTATTAAAACAAAATAATTTATTAACTAGTTAACGTTGATTATAGCTAATTATCTTAAACCGTCATTGGGCTCACTACATCTTCCCCCAATTCAACTTCCAGAGCCCAGTTCTTTCTTTATGAACAGAACCCATCAATACAACTGCCTCATGAAATAAAACTGTCACTCACTCAAATTTTTCATTGTGGGCCGAAGCCCATTTGTATACCCAGTTTTCTTCCCCCATTGAATGTCTTCCCCTTCCTATACTCTTTCCTCCAAAGCTTCCCATCACCTTCTTCATGTTCATTTCCGGCACCACTAGTCACCGCTGTGATCACCAGCGAATTCAACATACTGTATTTCGCCAGAAAACAAAAATGTTAGACTCTTGATGGCCCCTGCCTCTTCTAGGCTCAAAGACCTGATAGTTCCATTAACCCCAAGCTCCACAACTTCTTGTATACACGTATCTTCTAAAACACAGAGCCGCAAGCGCTGAACCCCCTTATGTAGAAAAACGTGGTCTTTTCTTCTCTTTCAATTTCTATGTGATCCCTTTTCCATAGCCGTAACTTCACCCATACACCACTTTTCTCCACCAAATGCCATGCAAACTCCATCAGTACTTGAAAATAACACCATGCAAAAGCCTCCCCTACCACCCTGCTCTTCAGCTCCAATGCAGCTCCACATCACCGCGTTCACAATAGTATCCGCACTCCTTTTTACAACTTGAAACATTCCGCCCATCAACACTTCATGGCCTAGTCGAGTACTATAGTATTGTCCTTTCCTCCTTTTGTACACCGCACACCTTCCTCGACATAGACTTTATTTCCTCCTTTCCCATGCTTAATCTTCTGTAGTCAACACGTCCACTGTTTTGCTCCGTGCAAACCCATAAAGCCCCCCTCACAAACAAACGTAACTTTCTATGGTAACATTTCGTTCACTATAATCGATCCATCCTTCCCCTTCCATCCCATCTTGAAAACACTCCATTCCCATTTGCGCCATCATTCCCTAACCGCCAGAGACCGCCACGCTGCTTGCCACCTGCCAACGTCAGCCATCCTTCTCCGAAATCTTCTGTTCACTGTGTCCCACGCCAGCAGTACCCGCTTCAAACATGCTTGCCTCCTCAGTTTCTTTTCCATCCTACATTCTTCGAAGCTGCTTTCCGTTCCAGGAACCATTCTCGTGCTACCTTCTTCGTTTTGTATTATTATATATTTTATATATATTTTTTTTATTATAAGGCTTGCGTGTTTATTTCCAATGGCAGAGTGGTTTTTTGGTTTACTTAATGGTATGCTTGGAGATCATGAAACGAGGAGACTTATTTATCATTGAAGATCCTTGGCATCCAAGGAATGAAGATAAGCCGTATATAAATATGCAGGGTAGGTGAAAGTCTATATTGTGTTTTCATTTCATTTACTGATTGAGTTCATGTTGTGATGTGAAAATAATAAATATATAGCATGTGCAGTTGTAGGCGAGGCTAGCTGAATTCATTTTTAGACAGAGTCACAGAGGCATGTGCTACTGTGTACGTGAATAATAGGGTAGGTTAGTGTTTGCTTTGGATTGAAGAAATAGAGTAAATTTTCTTGTCTGCGTTTTAGCTTAGGGTAAGGCTGGGTTAAATTTCCTTGGCTTGGGTACCCTGCGTTTGTACGTTGTAGCGTGTAGGTGAAGTAGTCAAGGTACGGTTGCTGCTCTTGAAAGAAAAATGAAGTAGTACAAATCCTTAGGAGCAAGCCAATTACTTGAATGTTCAAAAAGGTGATGTGCAAGCCTCAGTTACCATTTATACATTATTTTATTTCACGAGTTTTCGAGTTGGAAAATTTATTTCTTAGGATCTCTAAATGTGTACAAGGTAATGGTAAATTAGTTTGAGGTTTTCTACCTTTTTAATTATTTCCATTATCTTATATAATATTACAAGTCAACAAATTTTAATGTTCCAAAAAATCTGGTACCCGTTACTTTAAACTTTATTCGCTATGGTCCGCTGCCGACAAAAATAAAAATAATTTCGTGTTGAACAATGCATCACGATCCCAAAAATATAATAATATTGACCAGTTAACTTATTCTGTGAAGCCCCAAAATACTGATTAGGGTATAAAATACTCCAAATAAAAAGTTGCTTATTTTTCAAATTAAAAATTACAGTAAAATTCTAAAAATTAAGCTATAATTACGTCTCAAAAATCTTGTCCAAATTCGAGACCAATAATTTATTATATTAAATAAAACCTTATGGCTTATAAACAATTCCATAACGACTATTTGAAAATTTTATTTGGACATACTTACAATCTATAAGACAAAATCTTGATTTTTCTTTACCATTAGAAAAATATTATCAATTAAATTTAAACTTTTCTTGTTTCATAGAATTCCGACTTAAAACGGGTTATGTATAATCAATTTGAAGTTCAAACTAAATTTTATGAACTACTGCGCCATTTCGAGTTCGTTTTGTAATTTAAATATAAATATAAATGTTCAGTCATTTTTAATTAACGAACTCGATATTAAAAACCCATTAATATTCCAATTATAATATTTAAAATAGATTTAAATATTTGAAATCAAATAGCCGAAAAATCCGGGTCGTTACATTCTTCCCCCACTTAAAAAAAAATCGTCCCTGAAATCACTAGGTTAAGAAGAATGTTTAAATTTCAATTATTACCAAAACAATTATAATAAAATATTACCCAAAAATAACAAGTCTTAAAATTTTATGAAAAATTCTCCAGCACTTCCTCTGTATTGTTCGATACAAACAACTACCAATTCACTACTCCGCGTCTCATAATGATCAAATTAAACCAAGTGGCAACCCAATTCAGGAGTATAAAATCAATCACCAAACCAATATATCAAAGTTTACCTATTTGTCGGGCAACTTGATTCCAATTTTCGAAGCAAACTAAGTAACTACTCTTCATTTTTTAATTTGTACTCCCAATCTGTGTAACCAAATCAACTCCACAGTCTTTTGGAATCTGTACTTAACTCGATATATAATGCCAATAACCATGCAGGATTAAATCCTTTTAGTTTCGTTTCATATTGATTCTTTTCCAATTTATTAAACCGAATTTTATCTCTTTGATTTTCAGTTCATTTATGTTGTTGAATTTTTTTTATTCAACCAATCCATTATCTCACAAGCAACAACACACAATTACATAACCAAATAATCCATATTTAACTTATTCTTAGGTTAAATTTTTATTTTTTTATCTCCGTATATTACATTTCACATTTTCAAGCTCTTCTGGTTATATTAAACTTTTTTAAATTCAAAATCAAGTTTGAATTTCTATTCAAATCAGTCAGCAAATTAATATCAATAATTTGATAAAATTCTTTATTTCTATACAAAATATATTTTGAGCAAAATTATTTCATTTACCCTCTTTACAAAACGATTTTGTATCAATTTTTCAGTTCATATTGAACCAATCAAACACATACAAAATATTTTTATATAAAATTTACAAATACACGCTCTCGTTTGTCTATTTTTAAACTCAATCAAGGGTATTACTAACCCTATCTCTATCGAGTTACATCACAGAGCCAAGGTTATTTTTAAACCATTGCCCTGATACCAACTGTATGGTCCCGCAAATCCGTAACCGTTGAGCTGATGTATTACAACCCACGTCCAACCCAAATTGCACGAAATTACAAATCTTTAATAGAAAGAAAATAGAGGGTGAGAGAAGAAAAATGAAATATTAGAACAGAAGAATAAGAAGGTCATAGTCTCACAGCGGACTGGGCAAAATATATTAATCAATAATACTTTATACAAAAAGAACTGTATATATATGATTACAACATCAAAGTATACATTCAGATCAATACAACACACAGCGAAAATAAACTAATACCGGTAAATATATGGAATACATCTCGACTTCAACTCCTGTTCTGGAACCCCAAGTCAAACCTACCTAAAAATATACTCGGTCCGACCCGAGCGCATTTGAAGCAAAGCAAAATTCACCCGGATCAATCTGGAATACTTTCAGTGATAAATTCATATGGCAAACTACTTGTTTAACTTTGAAAATCCTTTTTGAAAGAAAAGGATAATAGTAAGACCAGCCCACACATAAACACGGATGGTTGTTACCTTACTATAACCCAAAACATTTTGAAATCAATATCTTATTACGATATTATGATAGTGTCTAAATACAAATAAATAGAATCTAGCAGAACGCTTGCATCTCACGCTCCACATATATAGTATACAAACAAAACCGCTGTGCTTATTGGAGATTGGATTCCGACTATGACAAGGTATGGAACCACCTGCCGATAGTGTATCTGTAAAGAGGAACACACTGGGTTCAACAAGGACGTCTTGCAACCCGACCACACATGACCGACCACTCATTTCATTTCAGTGTATCGAATATATTATCACCTTATAGCTGCAGCCAACGTAGTCCGCAAAGATACAGAAAATGAAAGAAGTAACAAAATGAATATTCTCTAGATGGTGACAATACACCCTAATGGGTGCGACCCACATAGCCATGCTGCCTGCCCGATTTTTGTCATTTCCCAGTTGTTAGGTTTGAGGTTATAATCGACTTTTAGAACTTCTAGCGACCGTTCACATCGTCTATACAAGTCATCCAGGAACATGATGAACTGAAGGCACCCTCCTACCACATCCTTGGAATCACCCTATAGATCAGTAGCGAGTAGTCCTTGCAATCCGTAAATTCCAATCACGACAGAATCGTCGTTAACTCTAGGGATCAGCCTGAGGTATTTAACAATAGTTCTTCCGCTTATGAAGATTTATAGTCTTCAATTGCTCCATCTCGATCAACATCTTTGACGTATTCGTATTTATTGTTCGGAATGGTTTTCGAATATAAATTCGATCCTGGTATTTCCATACCAATAACGTTGAGCCAGATTTTGATAGTCGGTTATTTAACTATCAAAATAAACAACTATAAAAATAAAACAGATCCATTGGTTTATTACACAACATCACTTGGCCTATTAGATTTCCATTTTGTTAATCAAATTATTTGAATCTCTTAATTTTTGAAACATAGCTTTTAACCCTTATTTCGAAAGTACTATTTTCTCAAACTCATCTTCTTCGACTTATAAAACTTTCCAAATTATGGTTTATAATACCATACTCGTTCTTTGGAAATCTTAAAACAATTTTAAGCACGTTTACTGAATAGTTAGTAACTATCGTTTATACTCTTTCCAAATAACTTTACCAATCCCTTTAAACCATCGCATACGACCCTCGATTCTAAAACAGAATCCTTTATTAAAACTTCTGATAAGTTTATACAAAATAAATTTCCTTTATTTTTATACAGCAGATTCATATCATAACATTTTAACCTACTCGTCCCACCAATTTAATTCAAATCCGGGTTTTCACTCGATTTCCATTCAATACCTTCACCAATCCCTAACTGTAGATTAGTTAAGAAAATAATCTCCTAAATATCAACCCCGAAGGCCGAAACCAACATCAAATTAATACTGAGAAAATCATTTAACTCAACCGATCTCCAACTTGGTTTCGATTCTTAAATTTCATATCTTCAGTTTTATTCCATTTACTAGTCATATTAAAGTTTATAACTTTTATATGTCATTAATGATTGAAATCATTTACATTATATTTAATAAATTAGTTTCAATAACTTCGTTAAATTCTTGGATTTATAAAATCCAATTATATATATAATTCCAATAATCATTTAATTAATACTTCGATTTCAAACATAACTCATATTATTATTAATCTCAAATTACATAAATACTAATTTAACTATAACAGTGCTTTAAACTTATAAGCCTTCATAGATACATTTTAATTCCAGTATTTCACTTTGGTTATTATAGACGATAATCAAATAAAAATGTTTACTTTACCTTCTACTATTTCCATTTAACATAACAAACCAATCTAATAACCAATATCAGTTATCACAGTTGACTTGTTCAACTCAAACCTGATTAATTCATTAATCAGCCCCAATTGGCCCTTTCATTTAAATTAATATAATTAATTTAAATAATCCCATTGAATTAGATTATAATTAAATAAATAATAATCGATACCAGTATAATCTCCTTTCAGTTGTTTCTTAAAGCCATTAAGCTCCGTTATTAGTCGTCATGTTAATTTCTACTCACTTTCTTATAAATCTTATTAATATAAGAATTTACATATTAAAATCATTTAACTATCACTTATAAATGTAAATAAATAATAAATATTTAATTCCCTAAACTTCCATTTCAAATAATAAATCTTAAAAATCGATATTCGATATAAAAATAAATTTTATAACTTCATTTCTATCAAATTTACGTGACGGTAAATCAATCTTCATAAAACAGTGTATATTTGGGTCATCTGCTATAAATTCTCAACCAATACTAATATTGATTTGAAACTCAACCACATTCAATAATGAACGGTTTTCAAGTCAATAGGGTTTAACCAGTTCGAATATAATATGAAATAAACAACATACTAAATATTTGAGGAATCCCGTTTGATTCCTCCTACCTGTTCTTCTCTACATTACAGATCATGATAATATTTCATAACAAAATATATTTTTATATTAAACATAATTTACGTCAACCATTAAATCAACCATAGGCGTCCAAGGCATCCAATTAACCAGTTATCAACAATTAATTTTAATTATATGAATTTACCCCATCATAGCATTTCAGAAATGTATGAGAGTTAACTTACCTTAATTTTCGATTCCCGGTTTCAACGTTGCTTTCATTTAATTTTAAACAGTCATTTAAAATTAAATGGAAACCCAGTTTCATCTGATTTCATCCGAACCAGCTTATTGGTATAGCCTTAGGTGTCATGATTCCAACGAACCCTGTTCCATCAGCTTCTGTGCACGTATGATAAATTTATTGTTATTACTAGTTTTGATTATTTAACGTTTATTAAAACTAAATAATTTATTAACTAATTAACATTGATTATAGCTAATTACCTTAAACCGTCATTAGGCTCACTACATCTTCCCCCAATTCAACTTTCAGAGCCCAATTCTTTCTTTATGGACAGAACCCATAAACACAACTGCATTACGAAATAAAACTGTCACTCACTCAAATTTTTCATTATGGGCCGAAGCCCATTTGTATACCCAATTTGCTTCCCCTATCGAATGCCATCCCCTTTCTTAACTCTTTCATCCAAAGCTTCCCATCACCTTCTTCATGTTCATTTCCGGTGCCACCAGTTACCGGTGTGATCATTAGCGACTTCAACATATTGTATTTCGCCAGAAAACGAAAATACTTGACTCTCAATGGCCCCTGCCTCTTCCAGGCTCAAAGGCCCGATGATTCCATTAACCCTAAGCTCCACAACTTCCTATATACACGTATCTTATAAAACACAGAGCCGCAAGCGCTGATCCCCCTCATGTAAAAAATGTGGTCTTTTCTTCTCTTCCAGTTTCTATGTGGTCCCTAGTCCACAACCGTAACTTCACCCATACACCACTTTTCTCCACTAAATGCCATGCAAACTCCATCAGTACTAAAAAACAACGCCATGCAAAAGCCTCCTCTACCACCCTGCTCTTCACCCCCAACACAGCCCCACATCACTGCGTTCACAACAGTATCCACACTCCTCTTTACAACTTGAAACATTCCGCCCAGTAACATTTCATGGCCCAGACGAGTACTATAATATTCTCCTTTCCTCCTTTTTGTACACCACATGCCTTCCTCAACGTAAACTTTATTTCCTCCTCTCCTATGCTTAGTCATCTGTAGTCAACACGTCCTCTGTTTTGCTCCGTGCAAACCCATGAAGCCCCCCTCACAAACAAACGTAACTTGCTCTGGTAACATTCCGTTTACCACAATCGATCCATCCTTCCCCTTCCACCCCACCTTGAAAACACTCCATTCCCATTTGCGACATCGTTCCCTAACCGCCAGAGACCGCCACACTTCTTTCCACCTTCCAACGTCAGCCATCCTTCTCCGAAATCTTCCGTTCACCGTGTCCCATGCTAGCAGTACCTGCTTCATACATGAATGCCTCCTCAATTTATTTTCCATACGACATTCTTCGAAGTTGCTTTCAATTCCAGGAACCATTCTCATGCCGCCTTCTTTGTTTTGTTTTATTATATATATATTTTTATTATAAGGCTTGCGTGTTTATTTCCAGTGGCAGAGGGGGTTTTTGGTTTACTTAATGGTTTGCTTGGAGAAGATAAAACGAGGTGACTTAGTTATAGTTGAAGATCCTTGGCATCCAAGGAATGAAGTATAGGCCCTATATAGATATGCAGAGTAGGTGAAAGTCTGTATTGTGTTTTCGTTTCATTTACTGATTGAGTTCATGTTGTGATGTGAAAATAATAAATATATAGCATGTGAAGTTGTAGGCGAGGCTAGCTGAATTCATTTTTAGATAGAGTCATAGAGGCATGTGCTGCTGTGTACGTGAATATTAGGGTAGGTTAGTGTTTGCTTCGGATTAAAGAAATAGAGTATATTTTCTTGTCTTCGTTTTAGCTTAGGATAAGGATGGGTTAAATTCCCTTGTCTTGGGTACCCTGCGTTTGTACCTTGCAGCATGTCAGTGGAGTTGTCAAGGTACGTTTACTACTCTTGAAAGAAAAATGAAGTAGTACAAATCCTTGGGAGCCAAGCCAATTACTTGAATGTTCAAAAAGGTGATGTGCAAGCCTCACGTACCATTTTTACATTATTTTATTTCATGAGTTTTCAGGTTGGAAAATTTATTAATTAGGATCTCTAAGTGTGTACAAGGTAATGGTAAATTAGTTTGAGGTTTTCTACCTTTTTAATTATTTCCATTGTCTTATATAATATTATAAGTCAACAAATTTTAATGTTCTAAAAAGTCTGGTACCCGTTACGTTAAACTTTATTCGTTACGTTCTGCTGCTAACAAAAATAAAAATACCGTCGTGTTGAATAATGCATCACGATCCCAAAAATATAATAATGTAGACTAGTTAACTTATTCTGTGAAACCCCAAAATATTGATATAGGGTGTAAAATACTCCAAATAAAAAGTTGCTTATTTTCCAAATTGAAAATTACTGTAAAATTCTAAAAATTATATTATAACTATGTCTCAAAAATCTTGTCCAAATTCGAGACCAATAATTTATTATGTTAAATAAATCGCTATGGCTTATAAACGATTCCATTGCGACTATTTGAAAATTTGATTTGGACATAACTTACAATCAATAAGACGAAATCTCGATTTTTCTTTTCCATTAGAAAAATATTATTAATTAGATTCAAATGTTTCTTGTTTCGTAGTATTCCGACTTAAAATGGGTTCTGTACAATCAATTTGAAGTTCAAACTAAATTTTACGAACTATCGCGCAATTTCGAGTTTGTTTTGTAATTTATATATAAATATAAATGTTCAGTCATCTTTTAACTAATGAACTCGATATTAAATACCCATTAATATTCCAATTATAATAATTAAAATAGATTTAAATATTCGAAATCAAATAGCCAAAAAATCCTGGTCGTTACGGTTATTTTCATATTACAATTATATGAACTGTTTCACCAATATGGATTGTACAATTGATTGAGTTGTTGACTGTTGAACTGAAATTCAATAATCATTTCTTTTTAACCAATGGACAATATTGTTTGATTAAATAGGCATCAGATGGCTTGAAAATAAATTATTTTATAGATATGAATTTACTGTCCGGTAAATAGACAAAAATGAAATTACAAAATTTATTTTATAACTGAGAATAGATTTTTTTAAATCTATTATTTTAGAGTGGAAGTTTATTAAGATGGAAATAAATATTAAACATTTATTATTTAAATTTATAAGAAATTGTTAAGTGATTTTATAAAAAACCCTTATGTTAATAAGAATCATAAGCAGATATGCAGAAAGTTATGTACGGGTTAAGAATTGGAATAACTATTTCTAAGAAACGGTTAAATAGAACTATTTAAATTAATAATATTATTAATTAATTTAAAGGACGCATTAATTAGAAATTGAATAACGAGATAATCATGGGTGGAATTCAAATAATTTATCTGGAATTGATTATTTGATTAATTACTTTTAATTAATCAAGTGGAATAGTTTAACGAATAGTTGTTTAATTTTAATAAGACTTTAAAAAGAAATTTATTATTTATATTAGTTGATAAAGCAGTTAACTAATTTTGAAATAGTTAATGTGAAATAAATTATTATTTAAAATTAAATATTACTTTTATTAAATGTAAAATTATTTAGGTAATCGTGAGTATAACGAAATATAGTTAAAATGTGAAGGAATTTATAATTGGGTATATATTTAAAACCCGGGTTTTTGGGAAAGTTATAGAAGAGATTTAAGAGAATATGATAGCTTAAATGAAATGTTTACTTAATATGTAAATTAAGTAAAAATAAATCGAGATATAAAAAGGGTTTATATTAAACCTGAGTTTATAAATAAGATTTATAAAAGAGGCGTGGAGTTAAAAACGTCGATTTTAAATGGACGAGACTTAATAATGAAATTAAGTGAAATGTACAGAATTGAAATGAGATTTTCAAAGTGGAAATGGGTTGAATGGATCACAAGTAAAATATAAATGAGTCAATAACGAGTTAAGATAAGAATTAGAACCTAACTGGAAATTAGTTAAGTTGAGTGATTTTCTGAGGGTTAATCTGATGTTGATTTCGGACTTCGGGGTTGATACTTAGGAAATTATTCTCTTGCCAAATTATGGTCAAGGACTAAGGGAGATTGAAGTAAGAAGTGAGATGTTATTTTCGAAATATTGGAATATTTTATTTATTTATTTATTTATTTATTTATTTATAATTAAATAAGCCAAATAATGCTAAGTACTGAACCAGTAAATCTATTTTTGTTTTATGGTTGAATGCTAGTTTATTTGATAGTTAAATAATCGACTATCAAACCTGGCCAATACGATTGTTGTTACAGAAAGACCAAGATCGAATTTATATTCGAATACCATTCCGAGCAGCAAATACGAAATTGTGGAATATATCAAATGTTGATCGAGACAAAGCGATAAAAGACTGTAAATCTTCATAAATGGAAGAACCACTTAAAATCTTTGTGTTGACGCGGAGATATACTGGGTTTCTATCATGGTTGAAATCTACGGATTGCAAGGACTACTCGCTACTGATCTCTTGGGTGATACCTAGGATGTAGTAGGAGGGTACCTTCGGTTCATCCTGATCCTGGATGACTTGTATGGATGAATGTCTGACAGAGTATTTCTTTAGAATCACGTACATTGATATTTACAAATGTAATTCTGTTAGTGGTAGAAAGAGGCACTTCTCTTAGCTTAACGACCAGAGTATTTTTGGGAACATCAATTAGTAATTTGGCGGATCTGACAATGTGACATTCAAAGTGTTGGTGATGTGATGTTCTAAAGGTAGTATTAAACCTCGAGCCTCTACAACTGGGAAATGGTATAAAATCGGGTGGGTCGCATGGCTAAGTGGGTCACACCCAAGTAGGGTGTATAATCTCCTATCCGGAGTAAATCCATTTCATTCTTTAATCTATTTCGATGCTATCCCTTTTCGGGAAACGGTGTTTTGAGCCTAACCGTTGGTGATACACATTTGACACACTCAAGCGAAATGAGTGGTCGGTCATGTTTAGCCAGGGTTGCAAGATGTTCTTGTTGAACCCGGTGTATTCCTCTCTAGAGATACACTATCAAAAGGTGGTCCCATGCCTTGCCAGTTGGAAATTCAAACTCCAATAGAGCCCACGGTTTTTGATTATATACTATACATGTGGAGCGTGAGATGAAAGCATTCCACTAGATCGATATTTATTTGGGATTAGACATTATTGTAATATTAGATTAAGCTATGACTTCAAAAAGAAATGGGTTGACTTTAAAATCAAGTTGGGTGATGTTTTTAAACTTAGCGAGTTTTCTCACTCTGGTTCACCAGACTAATCCGGCGTTTTGTAATTGCTCGGGTTAGACCGGGTTGTACATTTCAAGTTATCGGATGAGGTGAAGTCTGAAAATAAGCTGCAAGAGTTCAGACGTGTAACTCCCCGTATTCTCTGTTAACGGTATAGTAACGAATTAAACAATACTTAATTTAAAATGTGTGAATTAAGGGAAACGGGTTACGCCATTGTGTTCGTCTCGGAATTCTGGTTGAGATAAAGACCGAGTTTCGTAAATTGGACTTCGTATGAGGAAGTTATGGCTGTCAGAAGTTTCCAGAAAATTCAAATAAATTCAAACAGCTCAAAAACAAATTCAAATTCAAATCAGAAGTCAGAAGCGGGCTGGGTGGGAAAATTCCCGCCCAGGACCCAGGTCGACCCTAGTGTCGACCTCCCCCCTACAGGTCAACCTGGGGGTCGACCTACTCCCCCACCAAATCTGAATTTTGATGACTGATGACTTACTGCTGAGTCACTAGGGTTTCTGGATAGTTCTGATATGGTATGAATGGTTGCGATTAACCCTAGGATCATTCGACGGTTCAAATTGAATTGAAATTCTATACAAACAACCCAATGCTCAAACCTAAAAATCACAAAAAAATAATCCGGGAACTATCATGCGGTCAATTGAGAGCTTGGAGTAGCCGTCACCAATTCGAAGACAGGATAAGAACTTGAATCAAAAATCAAATTAAAAGTTATCAAATTCAACGATCTACATCAAGGGCGAGCTTACAAATTTCAGAATTCAAATTTCAGAACGCAAGAATTCCTTTTTAGTCTATAAGTTGGTTATTACGCGATTAAAACATTTCAAATGAATCATGACATGTTGTAATTTGAATATAGAGTGATGCTTATGTATAAGATTTGATTCTTGTTTATCTTAAAGTATCGTTGAAATTAATCATGTTTATATGCTTGTGGTGACGAATATATTATATATTAATCATGTCTATATGCTTGTGGTGATGAACATATTATATATTAATCATATCTATATGCTTGTGGTAATGAACATATTGTATGTTATTGGAATATATTATGATTGGGTAACGGATTTATTTTGCCAATTAAATGGTGAAATACGTCATGTATAAATTGGTGATTATTTGCAAGTTTATGATCTAAAACAGATGCTTATATGTTAGATCAACACTCATGTATATTCATGTTAGGTTGAATCTATTTATATTGTAAAAATGATTATAGTAGCTTTTTTATGCTTTGACATACATAAGTTAATATGCTAAGTTATGGGTTGAAACTGTGATTATATGTTAAACCTCCATGCTAGACCTTTGTCAAGTTTACATGACAATTAGACCCAACTTAGTCACAAGTTCACCTTTACCCATTTAATTATAGTTAATGATACCTCTATGCCAAGTTACACATGACAAGTTGAAATGTATGCTATTTTATGTTTATTTCATGTCCATTGTTTATTACCCCTTTTCTTGTTAATGGGTTGGGCTAATTTACTAGCCCAACATTTTATGTGATTCATGCGTACGTTCCACAGAGGTAGCGATGGGAAAATATGAAAATTCATGGCATGTATTTGTTCATTAAATGGTATATTTGATATACCATTTATGGTGAGCATAATCAAAGGGTAATTATGGCATGATTAAATTAAAATTAATTTACATAAAGAAATTAGACATGTATAGAAAATATGTGAATTTAGAAAAGACGAATATGCCGAACTCGAGGTTAGACTGAGTTGTGGTGTAAATCTGCTCCGAACCAACCGGCATATCCAGTGACCATAACAAGACCTGTCTAATGTGGGTGGATAGTGCATCAAGCCCAAAAAGAACCCGAGGTTAGACTGAGTTGTAGTGTAAATCTGCCTGGAACCGACCGACATATCCAGTGACCACAACAATACCTGTCTAATGTGAGTGGTCGGTGCTTTAATGAATAAATTAAAGCTAAGTACGGATTGGTATGGTTAAGTCAATTAGGGAAATACTTAACCGATTCAACATGTTAACTAAACAGATGTTTGGGGTTAGGTGAACTTGGACACTTAACCAAATAAACATGTTGATTAGAAAACCCTAGTAACGGCGACCCATTTCAGCAATAACCCACATAGATGTAACACGGTACCCTAAAACTAGGCAGGGTGGGGCACGATTACTGGGCTGATTATAAGCGGTCAACACGTCGGCGGTTGTTATGAACACGTAGGGATGGTTGAACCAATGGTTAAGTAGGTTCAGAGTCTATAGTAATGGGTGCGATCTCATGTTCCTCTTATCTTATATCAAGGTATTGTCCTATGTTCTGTTATTACTGTCATGGTCCCTTTTCTTGTTTAAATGCTAGTAATCACCGAACTTACCAGACTTATTGTCTTACCCGTTTTCTTTCGTCCTCTTTCCTTCCATTCCCCCCCCCCCCCACCGAGGTCCACAGGGAGGGAATACTGCAGCTTAGTCAGACTCTTTGCAAGCTTCAAGAAAGTAGATGTATGATTTGGACTCTCTTTCACCTTGGCTATGGCTTGGACATTATCCTTGGGGATTTATGTAGTTTTATTTTTGGTTTATGCTTCTTTATTAAATAATCAAGACAGAAATCATGCTGTAATGTTTTGGAAGTTATTTTGAGACAATTTGATGTATCGCTTTTGTATTGAACCACGTATGCAATAAATATTTAAATTTCGTTGCTTATGTTTATTTGTCTTGTAAAGTTTTCTGTGTCTTGTACCTATAACCCTCCACCAAAGTTAAGGCATTCCCTTTGTGAGTGACCTTAACGGAGGTGGGGTGTTTCACTTGGCATCAGAGCAAAGGGTTACCAGATCAGATAAGAGTTTTTAAAAGCTATTTTTCAAAAAGAAATATAAAGAAGCATTTTACAAGGAAAAGTGTTGTTTTAAATTTAAAAGGCATAATCCCCAAAGCCATATGCACTATCTTTCTATCCATCTTTTTGAATCTTTTCTTTTTCGTTTCAGCATATCTGGGAATCTTAACCTTCCAGAGGGTGTACCGATACCTGGCTGGTTCAGGAGGTACTTAGAGGCTAGGGCCAACGACGCAGGCCCAGCAGATATTCCTCCTCCGGCTATAGCAGTTCCCCCTCCCCCTCCTCCTCCTCGTGCAAATGCTTTCTCAAAGATTTGTAGAGTCTTTAGGGCCATGGGTGGAAAGGATTTCAAGGGAACTAAATCATTCGTAGAAGCAAGGAACTGGCTCAAAGAAATTGAGGATCTGTTCGTTATCTTCGAGGTGGACGATAGGCAGAAGATACAGTTGGGCGGTATGGTTGCCCAAAGATAAAGCTTCCTATTGGTGGGAAGTCACTAACACTGAAAGACCAGTTGAAACATGGATGGATTTCAGAATAAGGTTTGAGATGAAATTCCTCTCACATGCTGAACGAAGTTTACAGCTGGAAAAGTTCTTATCTCTTATGCAAGGGAGTATGACGGTCAAGGAGTACTTCAGTCAATTCAATCAGCTGGCTCGATTTGGATTGGACTTAGTGAATACTCCTCATAAGAAGGCTCTCCGTTTTGTCAAGGGATCGAATGATCCACTTCACAGCTTGACTTTGACCCATATACCTATGGGGGCTACTTACGAGAGGTTAGTGGACATGGCACTCTTACATGAGGAAGACAAGGGCAAGAATGAGGCAAAAGCGGAAGTGCCTCAAGATAAGAAGGGAGAGGGGTCGCAGAACAAGAAGGTTGATTCAAAGAAAGGCGGGAAGAACAACAAACCCCGTGAAAAGAGAAAGTGTAATTTCTGTGGCATTCCCGGGCATCTGATCAAAGATTGCAAGAAGAAGAAAAGGAAGATGGGTGGCTGTTTCCACTGTGGTGAGACAGGACACATGGCTAGGGCCTGCCCAAGGAAGCAAGGACAGGGGGCTGGACCTTCTTCTGGAGGACAAGTTCACGCTCTCACGGCACCTCCGCAAGAACGAGGTAGAAATATTTCTATCGAAAGTTTAGTCTATCTTTTTGATCATCCTGTACGTACACTATTTGATTCTGGCACATCGCACTCTTTTATATCTACTGCTTTAGTGGAATCTCTGCACCTATACACCAGTATAGTAGAGGATCCCTTGGTTGTTTCAAATCCAATTGGGGGCTCAGCTTATTTGTCAATGGTTTGTTTGGATTTGAAAATATCTATACTAAGCATTGGGTTTAGATGTAATGCCTTTTTTTGGGCTTCACGGGGTATGGGTTGATTCTAGGCATGGACTGGCTATCCAGTAATGGTGCCGTCCTCGATTGCGAAAAGAGAGTGGTTAGACTTATGACTCGCCTCGGTAACACTCTCAAATTTCTTGTAATCCCAAGAACTCCATTATGCTTAGTTATCTAGAATCTCTTGATGCGCCTGTTGAGAACTTGCAGTCTGTAAGGGTAGGCGATGAATACTCGGATGTGTTTGAAGAGGTAAAGGGCTTACCTCCAAAGCGGGAGATAGATTTCCGCATATACCTCGTGGACAATGCAAAACCTGTTGCTTTACCCATTAGACACATGGCTCCGTGGGAGAGGAAAGAACTCAACAAGCAAGTTAAAGAATTGCTTGAGTAGGGCTTTATAAGGCGAGTATTTCTAAACGGGATGCTCCAGTAGTGTTCGCAACTAAAGCGGACGGTTCGCTTCACCTGTGCGTTGATTATAGGGAGCTAAACAAGCTGACCAAAAGGAACAGGCACCCACTCCCGAGAATAGTTGATTTGTTCGATCAGCTTGTAGGTGCATTGGTTTTCTCCCAATTAGATTTGGCTACCGGGTTTCATCATCTAAGGGTGGTTGAAGACAACATTGATAAGACCGCATTCAGAACCCCAGATGGTTTCTTCGAGTGGCTTGTCATGCCCTTCGGCCTGACAGATGCACCCACTTACTTCATTGATTTAATGAGCAGGGTGTTCCGAGAGTTCCTCAATAAGTTTGTGGTGGTTTTTGCAGACGATATTTTGATCTTCTCAAAGAATGAGGAAAAGCATGCTCAGCATCTAAAAGAAGTCATGGATACTCTCCGTGCACATCAGTTGAAGGCGAAATTCTCCAAATGCCATTTCTGGAGAGAAGTTAGGTTCCTTGGACACGTGGTGTCAAAAGAGGGGATTGATGTGGACCCCGCGAAAGTGGTTGCTGTGCAGGACTGGAAGGTTCCTCGAAATGCAACCGAAGTCCGAAGCTTTCTCGAGCTAGCAGGCTTTTGTCAAAAATTTATCAAAGATTTGGCAAAAATCTCAGCTCCACTGACAAGATTGACAAAGAAGAACCAAGCTTTCAATTGGGATTTGGATTGCGATATTGCTTTCCAACGTTTGAAAACGGCTCTAACAATAGCCCCAGTTCTGACATTGCCTGATGGAAGCTAGATGTTTACAGTATACACAGATGCATGCGGAACGGGACTAGGCGCTGTTATAATGCAAGAAGGGAAGGCAGTGGCTTATGGTGGAAGACAGTTGAAAGTACACGAGAAAAACTACCCTACTCATGACCTAGAGTTGGCAGCCATTGTTTTTGCACTTAAGTCTTGGCGCCATTATCTCCTAGGTGAGAAATTTGAACTGTATACTGACCATAAATCGTTGAAATACCTTTTCACGTAGAAAGATCTCAATTTGAGGCAACAAAGATGGATGGAGTTTCTTGCCTCGTTCGATTTTGAGATTTCGTACACTCCTGACAAGGGCAATGCAGTTGCAGACGCCTTAAGTAGAAAGAAGCTAGCCTTAAGCCCTCTCTTTGTGGAAAGGCAAAGCTTGGAGTTCATAGAAAGCTTTAACTTCAGACCCTCCTCTGACTTTTTACCTGGCTTACTAGCAACATTAGAAGTGCGACCAACTCTATTAGACTCAATCGGAGCCGCGCAAAGAGAAGACCCTCAGCTAGCCAATGTGATGGACAAGTTAATTAGGGGTGAGACTTCCAGTCACCTCAATAGATACTCCATTGATGCCAAGGGCTGGGTGAGACGAGGTGGAAGACTATATGTCCCATAAGTAAGGGATTTGGTAAAGGCGGTTCTAGAAGAGGCACACCATTCCAAGCTGACCATACACCCCGGCGGAGACAAAATGTATAAAGACATCAAAAGAGTTTTCTTTTGGAATGGCATGAAGAAAGACGTAGCTAAATTTTTTTCTAAGTATTTAATATGCCAACAAGTCAAGGTGGAGCAGAAGAAGCCTGGTGGTTTGCTCCATCCTCTAGAGGTCCCACAGTGGAAATGGGATAGCATCTCGATGGACTTAATAGATGGGTTGCCTAGGTCAAGAAGGGGCAATACCAGCATTTGGGTAATAGTGGACAGGCTCACAAAAAGCGCCCACTTTATACCCGTCAAGAGTAGAAGGACTGCCTCATCTCTAGCATCCATATAACTTAAGGAGATAGTTCGAATCCATGGGATACCCTCTAGCATAGTGAGTGATCGAGACCCTATCTTCACGAGCGAGTTTTGAAGAGTTTACAAGAGGCTATAGGCACACAGTTATGCTTAAGCATGGCCTATCACCCTCAAACCTATGGCCAAACGGAAAGAGTCAATAGAGTATTAGAAGACCTCTTGAGATTATGCATTATTGACTTCGGAGGTACATGGGAGGATCATCTACCTTTGGTGGAATTCACTTACAACAATAGCTACCAAGCCACCATAGGCATGGCGCCTTTCGAAGCTTTATATGGAAGACCGTGCAGGTCACCAACTTGCTGGTGGGAGTCCACAGACAAGCTCATACTTGGACCAGAAATGATTAGGGAAACTTCAGAGAAAGTAGACTTGATACGAAGAAGAAAGAAGACTGCCCAAGATAGACAGAAGTCCTACGCAGACAAAAGAAGAACTGACCTTGAGTTCGAAGTTGGAGACAAGGTATTCCTTAAAGTATCTCCTTTGAGGAACGTCGTTCACTTTGGATCCGCAGGAAAGTTAGCACCATGATTTGTATGGCCGTTCCCTATCATTGAGAAGGTTGGGAATATGGCTTATAGGGTACAACTCCCCGAAAGATTGGCCGGGATTCATAATGTCTTTCATGTCTCTCACCTACGGAAATGCTTGCGCGAGTCTGCGGAAGTGGTAGAACCAATTATGCTAGAGGAAGTTGAAGTTGAACGAGAAGCAACTGTGAGGATAGTTCCAACCCGTATCTTGGGAACAGAAGTCAAAAAGCAACGCAACCGTGAAATTAAGCTCGTCTAAGTTCAATGGAGCGACACCGAGGAAGACGCAACTTGGGAAACCGAGGACAGAATACGCGCAACCTACCCATTTCTTTTTGAGGGCACATCTTTAATCTCTTTTTCCTTAAGTTTATGCTTGTATCTATCTTTTTTGGTATATCTCCTCGATCCTATCCTTTATCCTTAGGTAGGAACCCATTTGGATGTAAACATGTAATTGAAACATGTTATGATTGATGGTTGCAAGTGGTTGCTAGTGGTTGCTAGTGGATGCATATACACACACATTAGGTATTAGATCGGCTCAGTCACTTCCATATTGCATATGCATATATGTATTGGTTTATGGAGTAAAACTTGATGTGTTATCATATGGACGGTGCATTTGAATGAATGATTGTGCACTCATGTGAGAAATTTTGAGTAGGAAAAATTGCATTCATAATGGACTCATGGCACTGACATAATTTGCATTAAGGAGGTCAACTGAATCAGTAGACCGCCTGATTTTGCATTAGATAAGGACATGTACACACAGAATGCATATGATCATGAAGCATTATAGATCTTTTAACGACAATGGATGCCTGTGTTTGATGGTTGAGTAGATGGGTGATTGGATGGTAGGATATATGTTCTTCTCGACGTGAAGATTTCGGGGACGAAATCCTAAAAGGAGGGGAGAATGTAACACCCCGTATTTTCTTTTAACGGTATAGTAACGAATTAAACAATACTTAATTTAAAATGTGAGAATTAAGGGAAATGGGTTACGCCATTGTGTTCGTCTCGGAATTCTGGTTGAGATAGAGTCCGAGTTTGCATAAATTGGACTTCGTATGAGGAAGTTATGGCTGTCAGAAGTTTCCAAAAAAATCAAATAAATTCAAACAGCTCGAACACAAATTCAAATTCAAATCAGAAGTCAGAAGCAGGCTGGGCGGGAAAATTCCCGCCCAGGACCCAGTTCGACCAGGGGGTCGACCCTAGTGTCGACCTACCCCCTACAGGTCGACCTGGGGGTCGACCTACCCCCCCACCAGATCTGAATTTTGATGACTGATGACTTGCTGTTGAGTCACTAGGGTTCCTGGATAGTTCTGATCTGGTCTGAATGGTTGCGATTAACCCTTGGATCACTCGACAGTTCAAATTGAATTGAAATTCTATATAAACAATCCAATGCTCAAACCTAAAAATCACACAAAAATAATCCTAGAACTATCATGCTGTTAATTGAGAACTTGGAGTAGCCGTCACCAATTCAAAGACAAGATAAGAACTTGAATCAAAAATCAAATTAAAAGTTATCAAATTCAATGATCTACATCTAAGGCGATCTTACCAATTTTAGAATTCAGATTTCAGAACGCAAGAATTCCTTTTTAGTTCAAGTTGGTTATTATGCATATTTAAACGTTTCAAATGAATCATGACATGTTGTAATTTGAATATAGAGTGATGCTTATGTATAAGATTTGATTCTCGTTTATCTTAAAGTATCGTTGAAATTAATCATGTTTATATGCTCGTGGTAACGAACATATTATATATTAATCATGTCTATATGCTTATGGTGATGAACATATTATATATTAATCATATCTATATGCTTGTGGTAATGAACATATTTTATGTTATTGGAATCTATTATGATTGGGTAATGGATTTATTTTGCCAATTAAATGGTGAAATATGTTGTATAAATTGGTGGTTATTTGCAAGTTTATGATCTAAAACACATGCTTATATGTTAGATCAACACTCATGTATACTCATGTTACGTTGAATCTATTTATGTTGTAAAAATGATTATAGTAGCTTTTTTATGTTTTGACATACATAAGTTAATATGCTAAATTTTGGGTTGAAACTGTGATTATATGTTAAACCTCCATGCTAGACCTTTGTCAAGTTTACATGACAATTAGACCCAACTTAGTCACAAGTTCACCTTTACCCATTTAATTAAATTTAATGATACCCCTATGCCAAGTTACATATGACAAGTTGAAATGTATGCTATTTAATGTTTATTTCATGTCCCTTGTTTATTACCCCTTTTCTTGTTTATGGGTTAGGCTAATTTACTAGCCCAACATTTTATGTGATTCATGCGCACGTTCCACGGGGGTAGCGATGGGAAAATATGAAAATTCATGGCATAGATTTGTTCATTAAATGGTATATTTGATATACCATTTATGGTGAGCATAATCAAAGGGTAATTATGGCATGATTAAATTAAAATTAATTTACATAAAGAAATTAGACATATATAGAAAATATGTGAATTTAGAAAAGGCGAATATGCCGAACCTGAGGTTCGACTGAGTTGTGGTGTAAATCTGCCCGGAACCAACCGGCGTATCCAGTGACCACAACAAGACCTGTCTAATGTGAGTTGTTAGTGTACCAAGCCCAAAAAGAATCCGAGGTTAGACTGAGTTGTGGTGTAAATATGCCCGGAACCGACCTGCATATTCAGTGACCACAACAAGACCTGTCTAATGTGAGTGGTTGGTGCTTTAATCAATAAATTAAAGCTAAGTCAGGATTGGTAGGGTTAAGTCAATTAGGGAAACACTTAACCGATTCAACATGTTAACTAAACAGATGGGTGGGGTTAGGTGAACTTGGACACTTAACCAAATAAACATGTTGATTAGAAAACCCTAGTAATGGAACCCATTTCAGCATTAACCCACATAGATGTATCACGGTACCCTGAAACTAGGCAGGGTGGGGCACGATTACTGGGCTGATTATAAGCAGTTAACACGTGGCGGTTGGTGGGCCAGTGTAGGTTCCGACGGAGTGTGGGCGTGCATGTACTCCGGAGTAGAAAAAGCAGGCACTGGGCATCAGTAGTATACACTGTGCATCCTGAATCGTGTTGGGTTGCCACCAAAGGGACTGATACACCCCATGGTTGGACCAGCACAGGTATCTACAGTCAAGTGGGGCCGAATGACATAGGATATGGATGCATGCGAGTAGGAGCCGATCATTAAGGGGATCGTTTGTTATGAACACGTAGGGCTGGTTAAACCAATGGTTAAGTAGGTTCAGAGTCTATTGTAATGGGTGCGATCACATTTTCCTCTTATCTTATATTAGGTTATTGTCCTATGTTCTGTTATTACTGTCATGATCCCTTTTCTTGTTTAAATGCTAGTAATCACCGAACTTACCAAACTTATTGTCTGACCCATTTTCTTTCGTGCTCTTTCCTTCTGTTCCCCCCTAGGTCCACAGGGAGGGAATACTGCAGCTTAGTCAGAATCTTTGCAAGCTTCAAGAAAGTAGATGTATGATTTGGACTCTCTCTCACCTTCGCTATGGCTTGGACATTATCCTTTGGGATTTATGCAGTTTTATTTTTGGTTTATGCTTCTTTATTAAATAATCAAGACAGAAATCATGTTGTAATGTTTTGGAAGTTATTTTGAGACAATTTGATGTAACACTTTTGTATTGAACCACGTATGCAATAAATATTTGAATTTCGCTTCTTATGTTTATCTATTTTGTAAAGATTTCTGTGTTTTGTACCTATAACCCTCCACCAAAGTTAAGGCATTCCCATTGTGAGTGACCTTAACGGAGGTGGGTGTTTCAATACGTATATATGTAGTGTGTGTTCTGCTGTGTATTATATGTAAGGACAGATTATTATAACTGTACAAATGTATTGATATACTCTGATGATTGTAAACTTTATTTCAAAGCTATCAATAAAGTTTATTTCTATATTATATTTTGTTCCGCTGCGATGTGAGACTCAGATGTTGTTGTAGTTCTTCTTCTTCTATTCTAATATTTCTTTCTTTCTTATCTCACCCTCTAAATTCTTTCATTAACTATCTGATGTTTTCGATACTTGTGTTCTGGCAAGTAATACAGGGTTATGTATTATTGTTGGAATTCAGGAGTCGAATCGCCCAGGTCATTACACTATTTAGGAACTTCGTATCATTTGATTTTGTTGATGACCTTCAAATCTTCTTAACAGGGTCGAGACCCATGGTCTTCAGACCCTCTGAGGAGCTTTGGCTCCATATTATAGGTTATTTGTTACATCTCACGTTCAATACATGTGTTGATGAGTCTTCGGGCTCCCGCCTTGATTTAGGCCTCCCCTTCTTAGTGATCTTCTGGGTTTATGAATTATCGATTCTAGAATCTAAATTAAAAGTTTTCATTCTGAGTTTTACTGATACCATGTTATTAATCTCAGTTTTACTGAAACTAACATAACCTTATATACCATTGAGATTTCTTTGACATATTATATGGAAATTTCAGGCCTTCATATTTTTACGTAATCATTGTTGTTATTACATATGTATCATTATTTAATTCTATCTCTATTTCTATCTCGGTTTATTATGATGAGTATAGTTAGACTTATCCATTTATTGTTTATTTTCTAATAAATAATACTTAGGTCAGACCAAGATATTACAGGTACTCCTTGAGTATAGCATGGAATAGCTTCTTATTTTGTATAATGGAATTATTTAGGAGTTTTACCTTTCCTGTATTTGAGATAGAGACTCACATGTGTATATGTTCTTTTGTGTTGTACATGTATATATATTGTTTTAGGATATAGTGGATCTTGCACGACCACTTATCTTATGTCCACTTCTCATGTACAATATTCATATCTATTTCCGACTTAGTGACGTGAATATCTATGTCTGACCCTGATTTTATTATTATGTATTTTATATTGAAGCCGAATTATATATAGCCACTGTGTAGTGGGTTTGAACTTGAATTAAATGCATTGGATTTCCTCATGAGATATAAAAAAGTAAAATGACATTATCCAACATATTTAACACTTGTTCAAAGCTAATATGCAGATGGTCTCTCTTCAACAGCCTTGTTCTTCAGGTTATTTGATACCATTTCTTGCATTGACCTTGGCTAACATGAGTATAGAGGTAGAGCGTTACAAGATACCTTTAAATTTCTCAATTCCAACTATTTATAGGTGCTATAGAATATGGTTCGACCAAGACACATGGAAGCAGATATGGCTGAATCAAGACAGAAGGAGGCCGATCCGAAAGTGTAGAGGGGTTGGTTGACCAAGTGTTGTGTAATAGATAAAGTAATGGGCAATGAGTCTCTCGGCTCTTGGATCGACATAGTCGAACTAGTCAGTTCGACATTTTCGAGACAGATATGTTGTAACACCCCTAAGTCCCACATTGTGGAAGCCTGCGTGAAGTGGGTACTTATATAATAGAGCACTGTAATAGCCCGCACCTCCGTTCATGCAAGATATTGTCCCCAACTTAGCCACCGTATAGGTGTAGGGTTTTGTTCCTCAAAAGGTCTCGGTTAAGTATCGAGATCCGCCAACACATGGCGTTGCCACACAGGCTGAGCCAACCTCCCTACCAACACCGATATTATCCCTACTTTGCCACTTCTTAGGTGTAGGGTTCTCCATCACTAGGCCTCGGCGTTAGTAAGAGACGATCTCTATTATATAAGTACCCACTTCACGCAGGCTTCCACAATGTGGGACTTAGGGGTGTTACATATGTCAAGCCAAATAGGGAACTTCTCCTCCATTTCTTCCTTTCGTACCATGCTATTGCAATTCAAGGTAAGATCCATATCATTCTGGGTTGTTCGAACTAAATTTCCGCCTTGAGTTTTGTGATGCAAAATGAAGAGATGAACGCTTTTCTCAATTCAGGGTGAATGACGAGCTGAGGTTATTCGATCTTTGCTTCGTCAAGCTGAAATCCCATTCTTGCATGCCTAAGTTTCCACGAGCACCATAGTGACATCTCCAAGAGTTTTGAAGCTTTGGATATGCACTTGCAAGCTCTCCCAAGTTTATCTTTAGGTCTCGAGTGCTTTGATATACAAATGTTTTGAATATGACCACCTTGCAAAGAGGTAGGTGAACACTTGCCCCCAAAACATGTTTTGTTGTAGAAAACATGTTTTGGATTTCTTTTGACTCGACGACCTCAATGGACCATTCATAATTTCCATGTTTGCTTTAGTGATATGTTGATGGTTAGCTTGTAGCTTCGTCGAGCTCTTGTCGAGTACCAACCATACTGAATGGTCCATGATTGAATTGCGCTTGGATCAAGTATCACCCATATTTGTTGACTGATATTTTTGTTCGCCAAGCATTAACTATATTTGATGATTCAAGCCTTAACCAGCTCTTGCCATGCATAAACCACACATGACAATCCTAACAAAGTGATCCCGCATCAATAGGTCACCTTGATATAGCCAAACATAAACCATAATTGACAATTCTGAGTAAGAAAACCTGTTAAGTTCATGATAAATATGCCTACCCATTGTGATCAATTATACATAATGGTTTAAAATTTAAAGTTTAAAAATTTAGTGCTCGACAGGCATTAGCCATATTTGTTGAACTTGTTATTTGAGTATAGAAAACTTAATCCATGACAAGCATCAGCCATACTCACCAAACTTCCTTTATTAAATTTCTAAAAGAATAAATAAATTGATATTGATGTAAATGTAAGTGGTTTGTTACCGTCTTGGAGCTTACTGGGGAATCGCTGTTGACCACGTACAAGAGTAAAAGGCATAGTCATTCGTTATAAGTTTATTAAAAGCAAAAGTGGAGCAATGGTTTGTTTTCAAGTACTGAGCTTGCCTAGAAATCAAAGATTGACTTCATGCATGGGTACGCCAGCGTAGCTACTACCCACTATCCAAATTCCATACGAACCCATTAGTTAATAATGAGTCCTCCTTGTGAGCCAGACCCATTTCTACATCAATAAGCTAAAGATTAATACTTAGTAGGACCTCTATGCAGGGTATAGTGTTGTAGTTGTTCTCTCCTCGCAAACTCCTCGATGATATCGCAGAGTTGTTTGCGTTTATTCATGTTGTCTCCAACTTTCTCAAGGAACAAACATGATTTTTTGGACTTCTGGTCACACTCCATGGCTCCCTTCCAAATGATCTCCTCTCTAGCATTGTGTTAATGATATTTTTCGTCAACACTGGAAATAGATCCAGGGAAGTGGACCTAAGGGAAAAACAGGATTATGTGGTTCCTACGAGCTTAGGTTAGTTCATCGATACATAGATGACAAGGTCTTGAATCCGAAGGTTGATTATTCTTCCCTCGAGGGGTGAGTATCTCACTTCTACAACTCAAGAGTCAACAGTCACTTTAGGATAGGGGTTTCCTAAGCACCATACAAGTGGGGAGATTAGGCAGCTTGTTAAAGAAGCGTCTAGGCCTGCTACAGGGTAGGAAGTTTGTGGAAAGGTAATCGGTGATTTTAGACTTGAAGAGAAGTCGATGTAGAAAGGCTTCTCTCCTGAGGAAAGCGTCAGGTCATCAAGAAATTCACGGCTTGTAAAAAGACATTCTGTTGATTCAATTTCATAGCAGAATACATACAGAACTACATTTAAGAACAAATATCGTCTACAGATAAAGTAAGAACACACAATTTATAGTGGTCTGGTTCGATTTGAACCTACGTCCACTTTAAGCGTTTTGATGATTTTGTTCATGGAGGAGTTTATGTAAGTTCCCAAATAGATTTACAAATTAAGGATTGCACTCCAGAATACGAGAGAGTATGAGGAATCCGACCTCCTCAAATGAGACCCCTGGGATCTTATTTACAGAGAATTTAGGGCCCTTTCTACGTTGGCTGCTTTTCTCCTTGGTCTCGGAAGTTTAGCTTCCATCCGCCTCTGCGATGATGATTATAGCTTCCGTAGCGAGCGTTCCAGTTAGTTAGGGCTTCTTTGGGATTGGTATGAGCTTTTCGATGTTGTTGTAGCTCTTCAGAGGGTATTTGAGCTTTCGGTTGTATGCTCTCGATCTTAAGCTTTCGGATGTAGGCTTCCAGTTTTCCAATGAATACTTAGAGGAGCTTGCCCTCATAAAGTATGTGGATAGCTAATCTGGACTGAGCAGATGGCCTTTTGGGACGTGTAATCAAGGCTTCGGCAAAAGGTTTTGGCAGCCTTTCTTCCTATTTAATGTCTCCATGGACGTTTCTTTGCCTTTAATATATCAGTCTTGGAATATCGAGAGTGGTTTCGGTACCATATCCTCCGGTAGTTCGAGTCTCGGAATTTGAGAGTTTTGGCCTTGGTAGCTTTCGATATAACTTCCGTCGATGCTGAAGATGCTTCTTGAAGTTGGTATCGGTAGGTTCTTTCCTGCTTATATTTCGGACTACATGCTTTCGATGATCCACCCACCACCTGCTTCTGGTATCAGGTGTAATGCTCCCGGAATTGTTACTTTTTTCTCTTCTTTGTGTCAACATTATCTTGCTGGTATCTTCTATTCATATATCAATCTTGTGCCAACCATTCGGAATCCTCAATATACTTTCTTCCTTTAGTTATCTAAATTAAACTTATATTGTTGGGTTCTAGTTCTTCTTGGCTGTCGGTATCTACTTTCAGCTTTTCCCTTTTTCCTTGTGGCTTTGTTGTTTGCTCTTGGGCTTTGCTTCTTGTAACTCCTTAGTTTCACTCTTTTCTTCACAAACGTTTATTCACTATCTGAAATATCTTTACCCTTTCGTTTTTAAAGCTTCCACTTCTTCATATTTGATTGGTACGAATTTTGGTATAAACAGTTAACCCCTAGTATGAAAAAGCTTTTGTTCTTTAGGAAAAACCTCTCTGCTCCCTGCATTGCCTCTTTACAACTCAAGATCATTATAATAGTTTCAGCATTATCTTTACAAAACTTGATATAATAATGTTAGTGGGCATAGGCTTTCTTATTTAAACACTCGGTTGACTTATTCTTGCACGTGCGAAATGGTAAGTTGTATCCTTATACCTAGGTGTTTGTAAATAGCAAAATTAGAAGGTCACCTTTGATAAGCGCATCTTGTTGGCATATTTTGCACACAATATGTCAAATATTGTTTTAAAAAGTGCAGACTATCATAAGATTAAGAGTAAGCATTATGTAAGTTTAGAAAGATCTCCCTGTATGAGATAAGGATTTATGGTCTACATTTGAAGGCTCTTGAGGTGACGGAATTTAACTACTATCTTGGGTATTAATGGTTGACCCGCTTTCCGGGGGTTGAGATTAAACCTTTTTTAACCCAAATTAAGTTATTAAGCTAGAAATCTCAACCCTCTTTTCTGAAGGTGTGAATGGAATTATAGGGAACCATATTCGAGGAATCTTCAAAGGGGCGGACTAGGAGCTTATATCTAGTGGTAACAGCTCGCAGTTTTGAAACCCAAATTTGAGTATTACTGATAGATGTCTATAACTTCATCCTTGTTATCAATTAGGAGTTCCGAACCTAATTAAGACTGGGGACATTTGCTGAAAGACCAGAAATATACTTTTGGAATGTAATAGAGGTTTCAAATTAAGCCCAGATTCAGGTATTTGGACGAAGTCTGGAAATTCACTCCCGGAATGTGATAGAAGTCCGAATCGAACCCAGATTAAGGTATTCGGATGAATACTTGAAATCCACGTCTGGAATGTAATAGAAGTCCGAAGCAAACCCATATTCAAGTATTTGAATAAAGGCCAGAAACCCACTTTCGGAATGAAACAGAAGTCCCGAATCGAACACAGATTCAGGCATTTGAATGAAGGCCGGAAATCCACTTCTGGAATGTAATAGAAGTCTTGAATCAGACACAGATTCAGGTATTTGAATGAAGACCATAAATCCACTTCCGGAATGTAATAGAAGTCCTTAATCTAACCTAGATTCAGGTATTTGAATGAAGGTCGGAAATCCACTTCCGGAATGTAATAGAAGTACCGAATTGAACCAGATTAAATTATTTGAATGAAGGCCGGAATTCCACTCCCGAAATGTGATAGAAGTCCAAATCGAACCTAGATTCAGGTATTTGGATGAATACTGAAAATCCACGTCCGGAATGTAATAGAAGTCCTGAATCGAACCCAAATTCAGGTATTCGAATGAAGGCCGGAAATCCAATTCCGGAATGTAATAGAAGTCCCATATTGAACCCAGATTTAGTTATTTGAATGATGGCTGGAAATCGAATTCCAGAATGTAATAGAAGTCCCTAATTGAACCAAGACTCAGGTATTTGAATGAAGGCAGGAAATCCACTTTCGGAATGTAATAGAAGTCCAGAATCGAACCCAGATTCAGGTATTTGAATGAAGGCCGGGAATCCACTTCCAGAATGTAATAAAAGTCATGAATCGAACCCAAATTCAGGTATTTGATCTTTGCTTTGAGTTACCATCTCGGTCTTTTGAGCTATTCCCTGGGCTTCTGTTTTGATTCGCAGGCTACGTCCCAGAGCTTTGATTGAGTACGATGAGCTGCTTCTTTGGGCTTTGATCTACTATTTCGGCTATGTTCTTTTACGCATAGGTTGTGTGTGCTTATGAATGCTCCCTTCGAACCTTTTGTTCCTTTCTACGAGATGAAATTTCAGTAGAGTATGAATGTGCTCCCAGTGCTCCCTTCAACCTTTTTTGTTTCCTTCTGCGTGATAAAATTTGAGGAGAGGATGTACGTGCTCTCAGCGCTCCGTTTGAGATTTTTTGTTCCTTTTCGCATGATGAAATTTGAGCAGAGGATGTACGTGCTTCCAGTGCTCCCTTTGAGCTTTTGTATTCCCTTCCGCGGGGTGATATTTGAGTAGAGGATGTACATACTCCAAGCGCTCCTTTCGTGCTTTTTTGTTCCCTTCCACAGGTTGAAATTTGAGTAGAGGATGTACGTGCTCCCAACGCTCCCTTCGAGCTTTTTGTTCCCTTCCACAGGATGAAATTTGAGCAGAGGATGTATGTGCTCCCAACGCTCCCTTCGAGCTTTTTATTCCCTTCTACGAAATAGTGTGTAGGAAGAGGATGTACATGCCTAGGATGCAAACACACTGTTCATATCGAGAACACATCTCATGTGCGATCACACAACTCCTGGGCTAGCACACAGCTCATGGGTGTAAACACAAAGTTTGCGGCGAGAACACATCTCGTGTGCGAGCACACAGCTCGCGAGTGCAAACACACAGTTCGCGGTGAGAACACATCTCGCATGCAAGCACATAACTCGCGAGTGCAAACACACAGTTCGCAGCAAGAACACATCTCGCGTGATCACATAGCGCTTTTAGTGCGAGCACACTGCTCGCGTGGCCATATAGCTCAAAGTAGGGAGATGTTGACATATTAGAAATTGTAAGCATGTCTGAAAATTTTCTAAATGCATTGATGTACTGCTTGAATTAAAATAAATGTTAGCTGACTTTCTTGTTGTCGAGTCGTCCTCCTGAAGTTTGGGGCACGGTGACGCCATGTGACCGAGCATTCGGCAAATGCGACATGTGCGTGGCTCCGGGCATTGATTAGCACAGTGATCCTTTGATTCACAGTTGTAGCAGTTTCCATGAACAGAGTTTGTAGTTTTGTTTTTGGAGGCCCTGCACTTCCTTTCCATGTTTGAATGAGACTTAGGATTTTCATTGAGATCTCTCTTCTTGTTGAAGTTCCATTTCGAAAAATCAAATTCGTCTATAGGAATGAATTTGTTTGCTTGGAGATAGAAATCTTATAAGCTTTTGCATCCACGGACATCTAGATCCTTTTAGAATGGTGTATTCTCAACTAGACCTGAATAGACAGCGATGGGTTTCTCCCGATCATCCATGTTTTCCGCTTTTAGGGCTTCGGCCCTAAACCTTTCCAAGTAACTACTCAAGGATTCCCCTAGTTTTTGCTTTATATTTGCCAGGATCATATAGCTCACGATAGGATCTTTACAAACACAGAACTGTGTTGATAACTCATGAGAGAACAACTTCTAGAAATAGACGGTATTCTCTTGATATTGTCAATACCATTTGGCAGCCAGTTCTTGAAGTGTTATTGGAAATAATTAGCATCGTACAAAACCCGAAGCATCATGGATGTCCATTTGGCTATTGACGGTCATGAGATGGCCGTCGGGCTCAGTGAGTCCAAGATATTTCATGGTTGTGATATTTATGTGTGAAGGTATCACCGTACTCTTGATTTCATCAAAAAAGTGTGCCATTCTCTCATCGTCTCTAAAATGCCTATCCAAGATTCTTCTTCTTTCGGTTTCAAATATATTTTTGATGCTTATATTCGCCATGTTCCTAAGATAGGTTTCCAAGCTTCCATTATTTGATATTTCGGGGCTAGACTCTCTAGTAGTCGAACTATCAGATTGTTCGTTGCCTTCGCTGTATTGGCTCTCATTGCGTCTTTCATCAGATGGATTCACTTTTCCCCTCTTGGAGGAAATAAAACAAGTTTTCTTTTCCATTTTAAACCCTTGCATGGCTATACCTTTCCTTGGAGACTTGACTTTATCTTTCTGTTTCAGTTTGCTGTTTTCTGAAGCCCCTTGTGATCGAGCATTGTCCCATAAACCCTTTACTTTGAGTAATTGATGTTCCGGGACATTACCCCTCTTGATCCCCTTTTTCACAAGACTCAGGCTCGGAGGTTGCGTTAAAATTTAAGGCTTGCCTGCTCCTATAACATATTGATCAAATGATTGGGCCATATTCCCTGTTAACACGTGATTGCTTCTTTATGACCTTAAACTTAGATTTGATGAGAATCTAGTTCGGCCGTCAAACTCGGAAAGTGTTTCCATCTCTGTTTCCGCTTGGTATAAGTCAGTCACTATGGTCCTTCGAGTTGAACTCTCTTTAGTAGACCTCCTAGTAGCGTCAATCAACAAAGCCAAATGTAATGCTTCCAACTCATTATTCTCTCCTCTTATTAAATCAGAAGGTGCTTTGGTTTCCGGATTTGCTGAGCTAACATTTGAAAGTGTTCCATTTTCCAAAATAGTTGATGCATTGGAATCTTGTTTCCAATTTTCTCCCGTTCTAACCATTTTATGGGTATTTGGGGTTGTCTTTTACGATAGAAGGAAGGCAAGGGTAAAGGCTTTATTTTAGTAAGGGAAGTAGTGTTGGAAGGTTTTTAGATAGAGATGAAGGTAGGAGAGATGTGGGTTAACAGCGAGGTTGAAAGTGTTGGAAAGAAAGTTAGGGATTCAAGGTCACACTACTCTTCAAATATCTTGGATCAACAATGTTTCAAGCAGTTGATCGGTACTCACAAACTCTTGACCGAGAATCTTTATCTACATATTTTTTTCAAAGCTTATTCCAACCCAGGACGGAATGGCATAGTTAGAAATGTGGCAAGGTCACCTAAAGGGTTAAAGTTAGGAATAGGGAGCGGAGGTTCAGGCCCTTCTTCTAGCACCAAAAATGTTAATGATAAATTTTGTCAATACCGGAAAAAGATCCAGGGAAGTGGACCTAAAGGAAAAACGGGATTATGCAGCTACTATGAGCTTGGGTTAGTTCACCGATACCTAGATATCAAGGTCTTGAATCCAAAGGCTGATTATTCTTCCCTCAAGAGGTGAGTATCTTACTTCGACAACTCAAGGATCAATAGTCACTTTGGGATAGCGGTTTCTTGAGCACCATACAAGTGAGGAGGTTAGCCAACTTGTTAAAGAAGCGTATAGGCCTACTATAGGGTTGGAAGTTTGTGGAAAGGTAATCGATGATTTTAGACTTGAAAAGAAGTCGATGCGGAAAGGCTTCTCTCCTGAGGAAAGTGTCAGGTCGTAAAGAACCTCAAATCTTGTGCAAAAACATCTCGGTGATTCAATTTCATAGTAGAATACATACAGAAATAAATTAAAGAACAAATATCATCAGCAGAAAAAGTAAGAACACATAATTTATAGTGGTTTGGTTCGATTTGAACCTACGTCCACTTTAAGGGTTTTAATGATTTTATTCGTGGAGGAGGTTACATAAGAAGTTCCCAAATCTATTTACAAAATAAGGTTTGCTCTCTAGAATGTGAGAGAAAGAATTAGGAATCTGACCTCCTCAAATGATACCCTTGGGGTCTTATTTATAGAGAATCCGGGGCCCTTTCTACTGTTGGGCTATTGGTCTAGTAGAAGCCTTTGTTGACCGCTTTTCTCCTTGGTCTCGGATGTTTAGCTTCCGTCCGCCTCTATGGTGATTATTATACCTTCTGGAGTGAGGGTCCTGGTCAGTTGTGTATTGTTTGGATTGGTATGAGCTTGTCGATGTTGCTGTATCTCTTCGGAGGGCATTTGAGCTTCCGGTTGTATGCTCTCGGTCATAAGATTTCGGATGTAGGCTTCCAGTTTTCCTATGAATATTTAGAGGAGCTTGCCCTCATGAAGTATGTGGATAGCTACTATGGACTCAGCAGATGCCCTTTTGGAATGTGTAAACAAGGCTTCGACAGAAAGGTTTTAGCTGCCTTTCTTCCTATTTAATGTCTCCATGGATGTTTCTTTTCCTTTAAAATACCAGTCTTGGAATCTCGGTAGTGGTTTCGATGCCATGTCCTGCAGTAGTTCAAGTCTCAGAATTTGAGAGTTTTGGCCTTGTTGGCTTTCGGAATACCTTCCGTAGATGCTGAAGATGCTTTTTGAAGTTCGTATCGGTAGGTTCTTTCATGCTTATATTTTGGACTACATGCTTTCGGTGATCCACCCGCCACCTGCTTCCGGTATCATGTGCAATGCTCTCGGAATTGGTACTTTGTGCTCTTCTTAGTGTCGGTATTATCTTGCCGGTATCTTCTTTTCATATATCAATCTTGTGCCTTCTTCTATCTCAACCTTTCGGAATCCTCAATACTACTTTCTTCCATTAACTGTCGGAATTAAACCGATATTGTTGGGTTCTGGTTCTTGTTGGATGTCGGTATCTGCTTTCAGCTTTTCCCTTTTTCCCTGTGGCTTTTTTGTTGGCTTTTGGGCTTTGTTTCCTATAACTCCTTAGTTTCACTGTTTTCTTCACAAACCTAGTTTCACTGTCCAAAATCCATTTACCCATTCGGCATCAAAGCTTCCTCTTCTTCATATTTGATTGGTACGAATTTTGGTGTTAACAGATTGTACCTTTAATTTCATCGTAGATATCTTCCAAACTCTTATTTAGCCTATGTATTTAGGCCCTCTTCTGAACTTGCTTTCCCAACCTTGATCCTTTTCAGCTCCATGTCAGATGGTAAGTCATCCTTAGTTGCATTAACTTCGAGGGCTTCATGATCCGCTTTCGCATCCTCTTTAGTAGGAAACCTATCGGGTTCGAAGAAGCACTCTTCGAGATTCTATAGTGGATCTCGTTCCAATAATCTCTTGAATTCAGTATTCACCAATACTCTAAAGACGGCCGCCATCAACACCATAGGTTAATTCGACCGGTCAACTACGGCTATTGAAACATTGAATCCCTCCACGAAAGCATACAGATTCTTCATTCTTCAGTCTAACTATAGCTAAAGTCACTATATTCTTGGGTCATGCTACATGACCTAAAACTTCCCCATGAATCTCTCGGTCAATGCCATATAGCTGTTGATTTATTTGATTTCTAGTTGTTTGAACAATCGAGCAGCTATGTCAGATAAGAACAGTGGGAATCATTTAGCCATCATTTCCTCCAATTCCCTTAGCATTCCATATGCCTTAGTTAATGAATAGGATGATCCATTGGATCTCTCATTCCGTCATAGGATTCTAGCATCTATAACTTGATATCCGGAGTATTTCTCGAGTTCTTGATATTAGAATGAATGGACTTCCTTGCGAGCTATCTATGCCTTGACTCGATGGTTTGTTATGGGTCACCAATCGAATGATTTTTCTACCTTGCTGCCCCCGTCAATCAGCATTCTTCAATCAGCATCGCCCGTTACCGTGGCCTTGAGATTGCCGAAACCAGCATTCCTTACACTAGAAGCCAAGCTCGGGTCAGTGTTTTGCAAATTCCTCGGTACTTCGTTACTCTCTGCTCATCTATGTTCCTTTTTGGAGACGAAATTATTTCATCATAAAATTCTTCCTAAGGCCCCACAGTCTGGTTTGTACCTTCTTGCTTCATTGTAGGCTGAGCAATTCGATAAGCGGTGGGGAGCTCGCCAACAACCTGAACTAGCTCGACATGGTCGAGCCAGGTCTCAGGTTCGATATAGTTGAACTGAACTTCCTTCCCACTACTATCAATCCGAGGACACCTGAGTGGTTATTCCTCTGAATCTTCTTGCATTACTGGTTTCTCTCAATGACCTTCTCCAGTATCTTGTGCTCAACCGGTAGCTTCCCTTAGCTTTTCCAAGATCTCATGAATGGTGGCCTTTTGTTGTTCAAGCAAGCTTGTAGTCCGAACATGAACACTTCCAATTATTCCATCATCAAGTGGATGGAGGGATTACCGTTAGAAGAACCTCCTAGCCTTCGTCCTCTCTTTCAATGCCATCAATGCAAGTAAAAGTACCATCTTTCTTTCTCTTTGTCATGGTGAAAAATTAAGAGCTGAAGCTATCATAGTTCAGCCTGACAACTCTACCCTCCTACATCAACACTACACCTAACCCATGCCATAAGCATCCATATACGTGGTAAATAACATTGTACCATCAGGAAGAGTCAATATGGGAGTTGATGTAAGAGCCTTCTTCAGTCTCAAGAATGCATCCTCGCAATTCACATCCCGAGCAAAAACTAACTTCTTCATTGTTAGGCGGGTAAGCGGAGCTAAGATCCAAGCAAAATCCTTGATGAAAATCCAATAGTATCCCGCAAATCCTAAGAAGCTCTTGACCTTTGTCGCACTCGTGAGGGATTTCCCATCCTTTAATGCGACCACCTTAGTGGGTTCCACATCTATACCATCTTTAGAGACAACATACCCAAAGAACCATACCTCCTTTAGGCAGAAATGACACTTAGAAAACTTTGCCATTAACTGATGAGCACGGAGAGTACATACGACCTATCCCAAGTGCAAGGAATTATCTTCCTTTCTCCTCGAGAAAATTAGGATATCATCAATGAATATCACTACAAACTTATTATGGTACTCCCCAAATACCCAGGTCATCAAATCCACAAAGTATGCTGGTGCATTTGTTAGCCCAAAAGGCATAACCAACCACTCAAAGAATCCGTGAGCAGTCCTAAAAGAAGTTATCTATGTTGTCATTTTCTACCCTAAGCTAATGAAAACCTATAGAAAAATCCAACTGCGAGAAAACCTAAGCGCCCACTGACTGATCAAACAAGTCATCTATCTATGGGAGTGGGCATATATTTTTCTCTTTGAGTTTGTTCAACTCCCTGTAATCCATATATTGATGGAGAGAGCCGTCTACCTTGGTTGCAAAGATGACAGTTGCTCCCCGCTCAGAAATGCTTCAATTAATAAACACTTTCTCAAACAACTCACACACCTATCTACTAAGCTCCCCCTCTCTCTTGGAGCCATGTGGCGCACTAGTAACCTGACAGGCTTAGCATTCTCTACCAAGTATATCCAGAAATCTATCTTACGCATGGGAAGTAGCCCTTACACCTCCTCAAATATGTCAGGAAAGTCTCTAACTATGGGAACCAAACTGAGATCATCTACGAAAGCATATGGAGAATCTAAGAAAGTAAGCATGATTGACACTAGTGGGTCACAAGAAATCTCGAGAGTCCTACCATGGAATGTCAAAATCCTGAGAACTCTCCTCTTACAGTCAAGAATGGAACCATATATGCCGGCCAATCCATCTTTATAATAAGCTTGTAACCAGTATAAGCCAGTACATACGCGTCACACTCAAACTTAATGCCAAAATAGAAATTCTCAAACCCTTACACATCATAGATAGGTTTGAGCTGTACCTCCTATGGGGTTTGAGACAACTACTCGATTAGAAACTATAGAAGTATCTAGGTGACGATTATTAACAACAGAACTGGATATGAAAGAATGAGAAGCACTAGAATCGAATAAGACCCTAATGGGAAAGTCAAAATGAGAAATCAAACCTTTTACTGTGACCTTTCAAACTCTGTCCAAATTGCTACCACCAATCTGAGTCGCCTCAAACGCATGAACCTATGCTCCAGATAATTCTGCCACCTGATAGGGAAATGCTTTTATGTAGTGTCCCATCTGTTCGCACTGAAAACAAGCACCTCTATTAGTTGTCTTGCAACATTCTTCGATGAAGTGTCCCATTATACAATAGACGTGACACTTCACTTCCTTCTTGATTTTTGTTTTATCAGGATTCTTTCCCTTCTTCATTGCTCCTTTCTTGGACCACCACTTTTTCTTTCTAATATTTTTCTTGGCCTCCTTAGTCTTATCCTCTTTCTTATTCACCTTTCCATCCTCATACATAAGACCCATATCTACCAGCCTCTCAAGTGTGGATCCCATTGAAATATGTGTCATTACCAATCCTTAGAAGGGATGGTTCAATCCCCTTGCAAATCTTAAAGCCTTCATGTGCATAGTATTAACCTAATCCAAGCCAAACCTTTCCAACTCTTTGAAGCTATTCACGTACTCCTTTACCGACATACTACCCTGCCTCAGATTCAAGAACTTTTCCAACTGCATCCATTTTTCAGCTTATGATAAAAACTTCTTATTGAACTTAACCTTGAACTCATCCCATGGCTTGACGGTGCAATCAGCTTCAACTACATTCCAACAATATGACGCCTTTCTCTTCAGTTGCTAAGCGGCCAATAAATCCTCCTACGGTCATCATCAACCTCTTATAATCAAAACACACAATCGGTCTCTCTCATCCAATCACGAGCATTAAAAAAACTCTCTGATTCAAGAAATGGCTTGCCGCCCATAGGTAAAAAGTCCATAAATAGCCTAAACAAATTAACCACTGGATTAAGTGGAACTACCACGGCTACAACTGGAGGTGGAGTATTTCCTTGCCGTTTGGCAGATGCCGCAACTTCAACATATCTATGGAACCACGATGGAATAGGAATGCCCTACAAAAAATCAGGAGCCCTAGACATGCTAGAAAGAAAAGGGACAAGGATTCAAAAATGGATCAAAGGAGTATTGTAATTGACATGAGTGGATATTTTTTAAAATTAATCTTTACTTGAAAATTCTTTACTTTTGAAAGCACTTTTTCAAAAACTTTTCTCTGATCTTGTAACCTTGTACTAGAATGGAAAATGTGACATCCCACATCCCTTAACATCACGCATATGAGGATGCACTAACGTTTATGAAGTGCTTAGGTATAAAGTAACACATAGAGACTAAAATTCACAAGATAGAAATATAAAACACTGCAAAAACACTTGAAACATTTATTAAATACACATTCATACGATAGTACTTATTACATTTCAAAATAAATGTTCATAAAAACAGACATAATGTCTCGTGGAAAATATCAAAGTATATAAGTAAAATAGCAAAAGATATCCCTCTCATTAGTCAATACAATGATCAAAAAATAAGAACTGGACCAATACATGAATATGAAAAGAGTCATAATCTAAGTTGAACCAAATAATCAAGAGTCATTGCTATGACCCTCCACCCTATGAACCTGGAGTTGAGGAAAATGGAAGAGAGAAGGACAAAACAAACTAGGTCAGACATGCGTCTAGTGAGTTCTAGTAATTTGAAACATGATCATAATATAAGGAAGCATTTAGATCGACAAATAGTTCTAAGACGATGGACAAAAAAGCATGAATTAGTAGGAAAGGTAAACACTAATAAAGATAGGATTCTCATTCATATCTAAAAATTTGCTACACCAAACTACCAAAACATCACGATTTGGCTTTACCAAATTTTTACCTATCGATCAATTACTTTAACCAAAATGTGAACTTGCGCCAGCTATGAAATTCAAAGTTATCATTCCCTAACCTATCAAGAAAAAGGACACGGTCATTAATCATAGGCATTACAGGTTTTTATCTTCTCCAATCGGAGTGATGCATGCTCATCGTTCCACTAGAACGTGCTTATACCCACCTCGTTTGAACCACTTACTATCGAGTTCAATAAAGCATGCCCTAACCTCTAGCTACTGTGAGACTCCGTGATTATAAGGGGATAATGACTGGTATAGTTTCTCGAACAAAAATGCAATTGACAGAAGTCACCCATACACTTGGTCCCTAATTCATTACTAGGATTTCATTATACTATTAGGCCTCTTGTTTTCCCTAATTAGCCCCTACCAGAATGGAACTAATCTATGAGTCACTTATCTTCCCTAATCAGCCTTGTGCTGCTGGAAAGCACTCCATTTTTCTTAGCTTACTAATCTCATGAATTTAACTTAACACGTTTAAGTTTATTAATAAGCCCAATATAACCACATGTTATATCCTAGTTGTAATTAACATTTCTAATTAATGTAATCTTTTTATATAACTCTTCTCCATATTACTTAATGTCCAATGAAGTCCAATTTATTCAAGTTTACGTGTTTTCTAAATACTTTTTACTTAATCTCCAATTAAGTATAATCTATTCTAGTTCATAAGTTTGAATATTCTTCAGTTAAGGTTTGAATCAATTTATAGTCCATTATTTGAATATAATATTCGTTAATTTCCATCATGCCCAAATTCCCCTTTTTATATTACATTCAACATTATTCCCAATTTTTATGCAAACTAATTAGCAAAGGCCTAGGATCTCGTTAGGCTTAGGCCCAACGTTAAAATAAATACAAAAATGAAAAATTGTCTTGGCTACTCATAAGGCCTAGATATAGAAATAAAATAAATATATAAAATAGGGCATTACAAGACTGTAAATAAAATCATATCGAAGAAGGGGATAATGAAGAAGAATTGCTTATAATTAATAAACAATTAATAAGGTATAAACATATATAGAAAATATATTACAATAACTTATAGAAGAACAAATTTGTAAATACTGCAATACAAAACTTGTAGATCCAAACTATTTTACCATCTCATCTTTCTTATGCACATAGCTGACCTAAAAATTACATAAAACACATAGAATAAGATTGCAAATCTAGAAAAAGGATTTGGTAGAAGAAAAATTCTTCCAATCTACAAATCCGACAGTACTCCGATCAATTCCACAATTTTATTTTATTTTAGAACTTATGTGGAGTGGAGGCTTAGGAAATGAAGAAGAAGTGTGGGGGAAAAGCGAGGAGTATAAGTTAATTTATAGGTGTAGAAGGATAATCAAAGCCTTAGTATTATTTGTTTTTCAACAATATCTCTCAAAAACACATAAGCAGAATTCTCCAGAATGTTACAGCAGCTTCGATCTTGTGCCAGTCACGAAATTGTCCCTGACATTGGTTTGTGTCGACTCAACCACCTACATGGGTCAACACATGGGTCTTGGGGCGACCGCATGGTCGACCTAGTTATGGGCCGAGTCACCCTTTACTCCGCTGAGTTTAGTTCAACTACTTATTTAAATTATTGTTTTAAGTTTCAAACTTTAACTGGTCATATCTTGTTCATTTTTCGTCTATTTTATGCAAAATAAAAGTATATCTGAACTAGAATCTCGTAACGGACCGAATGGTGAAATGCTCTTTACCTAATTCTAAATGTTATTGTAATTAATATTTGTTATATTACTGTTTTCTATATAATTACAATTTACTAAAATTCGGGGTGTTATAAGGCATGTTGTGATCCCCAAGCTATTTCCCGATGAAAGGAAGGCAATATTGAAAAGTTTTTTCTTAGCTTTTATTTTAAGGATCTAAAGTTGTTACCCGACATTAGCTGGATCCCATGCCAGGATGATGAGAATTTTGAAAGAAAGTGCATGCTGCTCATTATCAATATCGAGAAATGTGCAAGTATGCGAGAAAATTTTCGAGCTGATCTAAAAAATAGAATCCGAAGATTCAAGGATTAAAGATTCTGCTAAAACTTAAAAAAGAGAGTGTTGGGAACTGAGATAAGGAGTTATTAAAATCTAGCTTTGAGACACATACATTTCTACATATTGAGTAATAGTTTTATGCGATAATTCTATATTGATGAAACAGATGGGTCAAAGGATCTAGAGGATACAAAACTAGCGATGGCAGTGGCTAGTACCCATTATAAAGACGTATTACCCTTTACATTGGCTCGTGCCACCAACCAAAGAAAACAAGGCTTTGATATAAGAGAATCGCAAGCTACAAGAAGGGAATAAGATGGTCCAGAAGGTGAGGACAGACAACCAGGCATTTGCTGAGTAAAACGAAAGGCTCCGAAAGGAGAATGAGGAGGCCCATGCCTAAAGAAAGAAAATCAGGATTTCATAAAAATGCATTTTAAGAGAAACGTGGAGTATGAGATGTTGAAGAAGGATAAGGAGGCGGTGGAGGCTTTGAACGAAGAAGTGCTCAGCCAAATAGATGACATCAATGCTAGCATGAAGCTGAGCTAGACGAGCTGAGGCGACAAGTCCGGGAACATGGAGCAGAGGTATAGAGGTACATGGAGGAGGCGATCTGGGGTTTGTATGTCAAGACACATAAACATCGCGGGCTGTTATGGATCTGCACAGTCTTAAGAACCTGTCACAAATTTAGGAGAAAAATAGCTAAAGATGAGGCCGATGCCCCAAAGGTGGAGTGTGTGGACGAGGCTAGGCTTATAGACTACACCTGACGGAGGAGGAACGTCGAGTGTTGACGAAAGGAAGGAAACTTCTTGAGAAGGATGGTGCAGTGGAGTAGGAGGAATGACGTGCTGTTGAGAAGGGAAAGACAAACATGACCAATAAAATCATAGTAGCTCACGAAATAGCATGAAACAACCACAAGCAGTTCCTGCTGCTTCCATTGGTGGCTTTTCCACAACAACTCTAAGTACTCCCATCAACCACCGAAGGATCAACATCAAGGGGTGCCACACACTAGGTGACCGGATGAATATTCACCTATTTGGTGGAAAATAGAATGATGATAACACGTAGAGAAAGTAACTAATCCTTACACTACACTAGAAATGCCAATTAAGCAGTTCTCATGGCCATATCGAAATCGATTTGGCAGTGCTCTGGGCCATATCAAAAAATGGCGTCTTTGTCAATTTGATACAGCTAATGGCCGTATCAAATGCATGCATTTGATACGTCTTTAGGCCGTATCAAATTATCCGTATCAAATGCATACATTTGATACAACCATTAGCGATATCAATGTGATAATTTGATATGGCCTAAAGCCATATCAAATTGATAATTTGATACGGCTAACGGCAATATCAAATTTAAAAAAAAAATCACAATTTGTTGGCATCCATCAATTCTGATTTTATCATCACGCAATATTGTAACAAAACTAGTCAGGTTTCTAAGCATCCAAATTAGAAACATGTTAGAGACAAATTTTTGAGTCTCTCGTAAAACTAATAGTCATTCAAGAATTTTTTTTTGAAAATTAGTAAACTTTATTAACATGTGAAATAACATTACATAGTCATTACAGCGAACATAAGTAAAATAGAAAGCAGGATAATTAAAATACAAAACATAAAATAAAGATAAATAAACTTAGTTTCAACCGACATTACAGTGAACATAAGTAAAATAGAAAGCAGGATAATTGAAGTCAAACACAACGTATCCAGTTGGTGTAAAGTTCAAAAAGTGAAACCGTCCGTACTAACCACTTGTGTATGCACGCAAGATGTAGATATATGAGTTGTAAATACGATGTTTTGATTCTTAATCCAACCAAATAGTAATCGTGATCCAATCCAGGTGTTGTGCATGTAGTCGGCAATGATAATCATCCTGGGTATGAAACTAAAGGTTGCTGTCACGTTTCGAGACGCTTGTATGTTTGAAACCACAGCATTGGGGAACATCGTAGATGACCCCCATGGTGCCAAGACTTCGGTTTTGGGCCATCTTCTTTATGTGTTTGGTTTGCTTCTGAAAGATTGCTCTACAGCCTTGGAGAAGAAGGTAGTAGCGAGAATGTAGGAACTGGTGGAGGACAGATGCCTACGAGCCTATGTTCAGTGAAAGTGCCTCCGGTTATGCTTCCCGATATGCCTTTAGCTAACTGAAGGGTGGCTTAAACTTAGATGGAGGATAATGGCTGCGACACATCAAAGAGCAGGTACCTTTTGGGGAATATGTTTGCTTTCCACTCCTATTTTGCCTCTTATAAAGGTGGAAAAGGCATGAATGAGTCGCGAAATGGTATCTTGTCGATGACCTCATAGCCTACTGCATTATAAGATACGGTTATAGGATTGGTGGAGGACTAGTGCCCCATGACCCGCTTCCGAATGGGCCTCCAGTAGTGCTTCCCGACATGACCCCAGATAACTGGAAGGTGGCTGAAGCTCAGGAGGGGCGGAGAGCCCATGTCATAGTGAACAAGAGACACCTTTTGGGGAATGGAGCCTACTTTCGTAAGCTGGAATCTTCGATGGCAACCTCTGGGACCACTACGTTATTGTAGTTGCTCGTCCAAGCGCTCGAGTTTGTTTTGCACTATTCGAGAATAGCACTCGCGCTAGGTGACATGGAATTACGCTTAGTTTTGTGTTTTTTGGGACTCCACTCTCGATAAAGTCAAGTCGTGTGGAGTTTGAAGGAGTTGGTGCTGATAGACTGACTCCAGAGTACGCCTGAGCATAGGTTGTCATCTAAATTATTGGGTTCAGCTGGTAGTGCCAATAGACCATAGCCAAAGTATGCCTAAGCGTATATAGGTTGAGCTAAGTCTATTGGACTTGGTGTATTCACGGTAGAAGTACTTCGGCAATTCATAGGTGAATCTCAAAAGCTACGGCTAATGCTTATAGACTTCACATAAGAATTGCAGCTAAGTTGATAATAAGTCAATCGTAAGCCATTTGGCAGAGTTATGACACGCTAGATGACATAGCTTGGAAATGGAGACAACTAGGCTTGTACAAAATGTGACTCAAAGTCATATCATCAATGTTTAGGCTGCCCATTGTTGCTGCATTCATGCTCAACTGAAGAGACGATTCCAATGGGATTTTATTGTCGGATGAGGTCCTGATTGTTTGGAACTCTTGATGAGCATTGGGTGGCTCGGATATCCCATGCAATGGACCATTTCAGTATTGCTCGAGTTTTCCCTTGTAGATGAGTTTTTTAATATTATCTTACAAGTGGTGACAGTTGTTTGTGTTGTGCCTTTAGACGTTGTGGAACCAACAATACACTGTAGAGTCCGCTGGTGTGTTCGATGGGCCCTTTGGATTTGGTTTTTAGTACGGCAGGACATTGCAGGTCTCGAGATAGATGTTCTCGAGGGTGTCATTAAGTGGAGTGTAGTTGCAGAAAGATGGAATTCGGAGACGCTTTGTCTTACTGTTTTTACCACCTCTAACATTGCCAGTTTTTGCAAGATTGTGCGGAGTGTTAGGGTTGGAGTCATTGGAGCTTTGGGCTTCATTTGAAAGTAAGTTGTTGAAGTGGGATGCTTGATTCCTTTGTACTAGCACTTTGCGCAGTAAATAGTTGGCCTTCTCATAAAAGATCTCAAGAGTCTTAGGCTGTGTTCGGTTAATCCATGCTTCGAATTCAAAATCGTGGAACACACCCTCGATGAGTTGGCCGAAGATAGCCCGAGGGCTCAAGCCTTTGACACCTTCCCTGGCATCGTCGAACTTCTGAAGGTAATGCATTATAATTTTGTCAAAGCCCTGAAGGATTTGTGCGCCAAACTGATCGATTAATCCTTGGATAGCTGAGAAAATATTGAGATAGTTCTTGAGGGATGTCAAGTGAACTAAAGAAGAATTACATCTTCTACGAAGACAAGGAAACATTTGTTTTTTACGGCTTCTGTGGCATGAGAAGAATTTGTACAAGACTTTCAGCAGTTTATGGATTCCCAAGGGTCGAAATCCCCTGAATAAGTTTCTATATATAGCATATTGAAATGTGCGGGCCATTTGTCACTAAACACATCTTTAGTGGAAGGGTTACGTGCACTGGTTTCCCAGTTGTCGGTGATATGACATCGAGATTATTTCATGAGGCTGCGAAGTAGGTTAGCGATAATGGGAGACACAAACTCCATCGAATTATGGAAATCATGATCGGACTTCGGAGTTTGTAGCCTTGGACATCTTCAAGGATGAAATTCGTCTTGATCTAAAGAATCTTCATCGTCAGTTTTTTGACTTTGCTGAGGTCAAAGAGCGGGAACTTAGGCATGTTCATCGTGCGCAGCGTAGCCAAAAAAATTCCGAGTCAAGGCGTGTTGATTTCGTAAGGCGACAGATTAAGCGCTAACCCATTGGCCTGGATTAGGCCCAAGTGAGAATGGTTGAAGCGGCAATTATCGAAGAAGGGACCAGGGACGGAGCTTGATGAGACATAGTTCGGTGGGGGATGAAACCCCAAGTTTACTTGAAGGTGAAGGATGTCTCGCTCAGCGTATTGTTGAATTCGTTGAGCTAGTCTGAAGTTTTGGTGGATTTGGTTGACAAGGCTTCTCTTGGTTTTGCGTAATTTGCTCGAAGTTTCATCGAATTGAGCTCAATCGGCGATTGTGTCAAGGTTGGAATCATTAATTGTATTCAAGTTGGTCGGCACTTTGATGGGTCGAGGCTGAGATGAATTTTCCGAATTAGGACTGATAGTGGAAGGTCAAGCCATGGCGTTCTTTCATTTGTTTACCATTGTCGATATGCCTAGTCGGTAAGTCTTGGAAGTAACATTCCAAGTCTTGGTGCTTGAGTAATAGTGTAAATCCCCATAATTTTAAGATACATTATAACAATATACTAAAGAATACTTAATTAAATATTGGGAATTAAGTAAAACATACTATACCATTGCGTTCATCTCAGAATTCTGCTTAAGATAGACTCCGAGTTTGCGTAAAATGGACATCGTATGAAGAATTTATTAAGCTTTGATGTTTGTATACAAATAAGCAAAATATATATAAACAAAACCAGTCTAGAATTTAAAACACAAGGCGGGAGATGAACGCCGGAAATCAACCCATTGGGGGTCGACCCATGCCCACGACGGTCGACCCTAGGGTCGACCCACACATAGGGTTGTCGACCCGAGGGTCGATCCCACCCAGATCTGGAGCTGATCCATTTTTTTGAACCTAGACGCATTTCTTGACCTGATTCATTGGCTTGAGGCTATAAATAGGAAATCATTTCTGTTGTTTTATTCACCCAAAACAATGGAGACAACGGGATGCTGCCCCAACTCAGATAGAATTAGTCTATTCTTCTGCAATGACGACTTATCCGTATTCAAGATCTATGCTACAAAATCAACACTCTTTTATTAGTTCTTTAGATCAAGTCCCTGTGAGTTCATGTTATTTTTAGATATAAAAATTTAATAAGTAATCTTGACATGTTTATAAGTTTGGATCTAAACATATGTCTATTTTGTTATTATGGCCAATTCTTCCTTCATATGCCTATTCTGTTATTATGCCCAATTTTATCGTCATATGCCTATTTTGTTATTATGCATATTTCTGTTCTATTCTCTCCTTCTTTCCCATTTTATTTTTATAGCCTAGGTTACCTTCGGCCTAGGCCTATCGCTGAAATATGCGAACGGATGAAATTGGGAACGGTTGGGAAAGATAAATTAGGGCATAAGTTATATCGTGAATCAGACTAGGTGTTTGGGGGCATAACCTATGATGAACTTGAATAATTGTCTAAGAATGAATATGCCTAAAATTACAGTAAAAAGAAACTATAATCGCACTTAGACACGAGGTTAGATTACACTCGCGGTAGAAGTCCGCTTGGAACCACCCGGCAAATCCAGCATCCATAAGTGGTTAATCTAATGTGAGGAGTCTAATACGTAAATGTACACGTAACAGTACTAAGACACGAGTTTAAGTCCAATTTGTGGTAGAAGTCTGCCCGAAACCGCTCGGCACGTCCAGCATCCACAAGTGGTCGACTTAATGTGAGAGGTCTGGTGCATTAACACGCATGAACGGGAAACGATAATAACCTATTAACCTGTAATACTTAACCTGTTTAAATCTTTGAGGGTTATATGTAATGACTCGTAATTTGGCAGGAGAATAATTAACTAATTTAATTATAAAAATATCGTTTTGACGATATCGATGACCTAAATTAAATAATATTGAATATTTAATTAATATTTATAATGAATAATAAATTATAAATATCGAAATAGTCAGAAATAGTAGAATTCACAATAGAGTGTGAATTGAATAGTATACGAGATGTGGTTGAGTTTCGATTCGAAATATAATAACGAATATATTGAATCGACGACAATTGAATGTATAGTTTATAATATAATTATAATCGAGCTCGAAATGGCGCTGCAGTTCGCTATTTGGCGATTTGAACTTCAACTGAATATACCAGGTTCGTTTTAAGACAGATTTCCGTGAAACAAGAAACGCGTAGAGCTGGTGGAGTATATCTTTCTAGTAGAAGAGAAAAATCTGGATTTCATCGTGTAGATTTTGAGATATGTCCAAATCAAATTTTGGAATAGTCGCTATAGAATCGTTTATCGACCGTATCGGTTTATTCGATATAACTAGAGATCGGGTTTGAATTTAGACAAGGTTCTTTTGGGAAATAGTGATAATTTAATTTTTAGAATTTTATGGTAATTTTTAATTAATTTAATAAGCAACTTTTTATTTGGAGTATTTGGCACCCTGTATCGACATTTCGGGGTTTCACAATATGAGTTCATCTACCGGTATTATTACATTTTTAGGACCAAAGCACATCACTCATTTGAATGGTATTTTTGTTTCTGTCCATAACAGTCCCTACGTGAACAGAATATTTCATAGTACGGTAAATTATGTTTTTAACTTAAAACAAACTAAACTGAGTGGTTAACTGGTTAAACGAACTCGAAATTCAACGAAACAAGTTTCATACGAAACCTTAGGAAGAGGTCTAGTGAAACGTCAAGGCCTCATATTTTTAGGATTTTTTCTGTAATTTTAAGGAATTATTGCTCGGTGTTTTTCATCGATATTTTCTAAACTATTTTCACAAACGGTGTCGGGATTCGACGGAACCTGTCCCATTGGATCCGGAATATTTTCTATGCTAGGATTAGTATTTTTCATCTCGACCAAAGTTGGTTTGTAGGACATTTTGCCCATATTTCTCGATGAAGTTTGGTAGAATAAAAGAATATAAAAATAAATATCTAACCCTTTTCATTTGCCTATAAATAACAGACTAACTCACCTTCTTAAAACCTAAATCTGAATTCACTTTCTTCCATCGAATCTGTAGCCGCCACTTAAATTATTTCTCTTCATCAAACAAAATCCTAAAACCCTTATATACATGTATTCGAATCCTTGTAAGAGTTATCTTCAACCTAATATGAGTTTTGAAGGGTGCGGCTTCCTTCGCAGACATCTGCGGTTTCAACAACAGCAGTTAGGGTTCGTCGAACCTTGAAACTCGAGCAGCTATTCGATATTTGGGAGGTTGCGAGAGTTTTAGAGGGATTTTTAGGGATGTTCGAACCCAATTTTGTTCGATGATGTGCTCACGGTGGTCGTTTGGCATCTGAGATGACCTTGTTGAGTTCGACGTTCATGCGATGGGGAAAGACTGGAGCTTCGTGGTTGTTCCGGAGCACGGATCGACTTCTGTATGGAAGGTTTAAATCAAGAAGAAATAATACTGTGTAGGCGTGTGCGTATTAATATGAGAATGATGTTTTAAAATGGGTACCGACGTACTGTTTAGGTGCGAAAATGAGTACTGGATATTGGAAGAAGTATTAACAGAAGAGCTGGATACAGAAGTTACTAAGTGTTAATTTGATAGTAATTTATATGGTTAATGGTATAAGAGAAGTGAGTGGATATAGATTTAAAGGAGGAGTGAAAATGGTGCGTGTTCTTCCCTGAAGCAAATGATGAAGTACGGTCTTGAACTGTACAAAAGGAGGTAAATGGGTCGTGAGGTTTAAAGCAGGATAATGGGCCGAGTGAGAAAAAAAAAAGAGAAGTAAGGCCCAACTCGAATTAATTTAAGTTTAAGTTAATTTTTAATAGCATATTAAATTAGAAAATCAATAACTTTCTCGTACAATATCAGAATTGAGCGAAACAAGATCCGACAAGATCGTATGGACGACGGCTACAAGCTGGAACTGACTGGGAGTGGATTGGGGCTAGTTACAATTTATGGCAAAATAAATTGTTTGATTCAAATCAAATAACAGTTTATCGTTCTTTAACGATGAACTGCAAATGTGAGTAAAACTCACCAACTCTGAACAGTTATATTTTTATAACGTATATTTAGAACTGTTAATTATCTATTGATTGATGTGTGTTGGTTGATTGATTGAACTACTAGTCAGTTAGTGGAAATTATATATATATATATAAACCGTTAAATATTATATATTGATGTTGGTATCAGAATAATCCGTACTGAACTGAAAGTGATGTTGATTTTATTGTTTAACACCTGTGATGCAGGGAAACAGGTTGGAGGGACCCAACTGGGTTCCTCAATATTTATAATACTGTTTTGATTCATATATTCTGTTATATAATGTGGTATATAATCGGTTTTAGATTTTATGTGGTTGGACGTTATTAAACATCGTGATTTGATATGACTGAATACCATAACATACCAGAATGTTGATAAGGGGATTTTCAAAGTGATGTCGAAAATAAAATATTTATAAATGGAATAATTTATAAATAAGAGATATTTATAAATTTGAATATTTATAAATAAGGAATATTTATAAATTGGGATATTTATAAATAGGAGTTATTTTAAAAAGGAAAATAAATTCAAAACATTTCTTTTTGAATGGAAAGGCCTGTGTGGCGAGTTTGGGGATTTTCCCGATGCTCCCGATAGAAAGGAGGTTATGGCGAATTTTCCCGAGAATTTAAGGAGTTAGAATATTTTTAAGAATAAATTTGAAAAGGAAATATTTGCAAACCATTTGCAAATAGAATAAAATAGAGAAAAGAAATATTTGTAAACCATTTACAAATAGAATTGAAAGGGGAATATTTAGAAAATAAATAGAGTTAATAAAAAGGAAATTGGTTTATAAAGGAAACCGTTATAAAAAGGAAAACGTTATTAAAAGGACATTTATAACGTGAAGAACTGTTGCTAATAGTAACTCTTAATAAATGAATAAACGTGTTAAAAAGGGGATATTTTTAAAATGGATAAACGTTATAAAAAGGAGAAATCGAATATGGTGTTCGAATTTAGAAATCGAATATGGTATTCGAAGTTAGTTAATCGAATATGGTATTCGAAAGGAGTTAATCGAATATGGTATTCGAAGTCAGTTAATCGAATACGGTATTCGAAAGGAGTTGATCGAATATGGTATTCGAAGTTAGTTAATCGAATATGGTATTCGAAAGGAGTTAATCGAATATGGTATTCGAAGTTAGTTAATCGAATATGGTATTCGAAAGTTAGTTAATCGAATATGTTATTCGAAAAGGGTTAGTCGAGTCGAGTTAGTCAAATAGAGTTAACCAGTTAGAGTTAATCAGTTAGAGTTAACCAGTTAGAGTTAATCAGTTAGAGTTAATTGATTAGAGTTAAAACGAACTAGAGTTAATCAAGTGTAATTATTTGAGATTGAGTTAATCAAGCATAGTTATTCAGGATAAGTGTCATTCAGCACAACTGGTAGCGTAATTTGCAGGGCTGTAAATAGCCTACGGCGGTCGGATGTTTCCTGAGGGAATCAGGCGTAACCATTGTGATCGCTGCGATCTAGGGTCAAGCGAATGGAGTAAATAGATTTATCAAATATTAGTTATTCGAATGGAGTTAAATAGAGTTATCGAATATTAGTTATTCGAATGGAGTTATATAGAGTTATCGAATATTAGTTATTCGAATAGAGTTAAATAGAGTTATCGAATATTAGTTATTCGAGTAGAGTTATCGAAAATTGGTTATTCGAATAGAGTTAAATAGAGTTAGTCGAATATAGTTTATTCGAATAGAGTTAAAGGAAAGGAGTTATCAATTATAGTTTAATCGAAAGGAGTTATCGATTATAGTTAATCGAAAGGAGTTATCGATTATAGTTTAATCGAAAGGAGTTATCGATTATAGTTAATCGAAAGGAGTTATCGATTAGTTTAATCGAAAGAAGATTATCGAATATAGTGTATTCTAAAGAAAGAGATCGAATATAGTTTATTCGAAAGAGAGAGATTTCGAATATAAGTTATTCGAAGAGAGATAATCGAATATAGGTTATTCGAAGAAGAGTTAATCAAATAGAGACTACTCAAAAGAGAATTATACGTCGAATTCAACTATATCGAATTCGGGAAAGTAATATTTACTTTCCGGTTTTTAAAAATCAAGAGTATACACTAATAAATTAGGGTTAGGTTTAATTATTCGAATTAAAGAATAAAGGTTATAATTGAAGTTAGATATTTCGAAGGGAGGGATTATAACATTATTGTTAAAATCAATAATTTCAATAAAGAAGTGGATTCATAAATTGAATCCGAGAGTTACGTAAAGAAGTTGTTAAAGGTTTAAAGATAAACTGTTACTATTTCGAAGTTATAACGTTGTTCAGTTAAGGTCTGAGAGGTAATTATACCCCAACTTGATTGACTTCCTTCTTAACTAAGGAATGGTAAGGTTTGATAGTGAATGATGGTTAAGTGAATTCAGTAAATGGTTTGAGTTGGCATAGCGATGTTTTATTTAAAACATCTGTTTAAATCCAATGAAGGAAATGGAAATGTTTTCCATTGTTAATAAAGTATATTTTCTAAAATTAGAAAATAAGAAATGATGAATATATGGAAACAGGAGATAAGTAAATTAATGAGCTAAAGAGATAAATGTTAAATGATGATTGGTCGATATAATTTCCATTTGGAAATAATATCGTTGTTTGCACATGAGTTTTTCTTTGATGGTTAAATCACAGACTATCAATGTTTTGACCATTTAACGTTGTTAATATGGAGAGACCGGTTGGATTATTATCCAAAGAACCACTCTGTATTGGGATAAGCGTTGCGAATCATATATGCCAAAGGTAATTGAAGACGGAGTAAAGTGCAAGGGCTATTGTATAAGTCTTAGATAACAGTGCCTAAGATGGATGTACTGAATAGTGCCTTCGGTTAGTCCTGTTCCTGGATGACTTGTATGGATGAATGTCTGACAGAGTATTTCCAGAAAGGTCACTTACATTAATTTCTTCAACCGTACCAAGAGTGGAAGCGGAGAAGGAAACTTCTTTTAGCTGACACGTAATGTATGGTTGTAGACGTCAAATTAGTGATTAAGATGGATCTGACAATGTGGCATTCGAAGTGAATCTGATGTGATGATAAAGCGTAACCTCAAGCCTCATCAACCGGTAAATGACAGAAATCGGGCAGGCAGCATGGCTAAGTCGGTCGCACCGAAGTAGGGTGTATAATCACCTATCTAGAGAATATTCATTTGCTTCTTTAATCTATCAATGTTGTCTCATATATATATATACGGGATATGGTCGCTGATCCCAACCGTTGGTGATATACATTCGATACACTCAAGCAAAATGAGTGGTCGGTCATGTGTGGCTGAGTTACAAGATGTTCTTGTTGAACTCCAGTGTATCGTTCCTAGAGTACACTGATCGGAAGGTGGTTCCATACCTTGTCATAGTTGGAAATCCATTACCTAATACGTGCTTGCGGTTTTGATTGTATACTATATAGTAGAACGTGAGATGAAAGCGTTTCTGCTAGATTGATATCTATTTGTACTTAAACATTATTATAATATCAGAATGATATTGCTTTACAAAGTTGTTGGATTTTCATAAGGGAAAACCCGTTCCATTTTCACGGCGCGGTCTTATGATATATCCATTATTGAACCAAGTGTTATTAGTTTTATTCACACCAGTCCCATGACTGACCCGGAGTTTATTTGTTTGTTTCCCCTAAACTCTTGGGTGCCTAAATTATACGGGCAGTCAAGTAGTCGGGATTTTACAGATATACTCGTAGGGCTTGGAGCAGGAGGCTTCAGGATTCTATAGCTATTATTATTTCCGCTATTGTTGTAAGTGCTGTACTCTGATAAGTGCTATTATATATATAACTGTTTGTAATTCAAAAGTTATGTTATATTTTATTCGTTCCGCTGTGAGATCCGTGTTTACTCAGATGATGATGTTCTTCTTCTTCTTCTATTCTACAAGTTCTACCTTATCTATCCTCACCCACTGTCTTCTTTCTATTAGTTTCTTGAATTTCCAGTGTAATTTGGGGTTGGACTTGTGTTATTTAGTCAGCTCAAATTCCCCCGGATTTTTGGGTTACTACAGTTGGTATCAGAGCATAACGTTAAGTGATTTACCTTGGCTCTGTGGCGTGATTCAGTAGAGATGGGGTTCGTAATATCCTAGACTTAATTTGAGTGTATATATATGAGTGCGTATATGTTATTCAATATAAAATGATTTTATATTGTGGAGATTTATTGCTTGAGTAGTTTGTGAATTCTGGTCGATCAGTTTGATCCACTGTATCGATAGGAGTTACTAAACACTCGAATACGATGGACCGACACAGTATCTTTTGAAAGGAGGGTAAATGGAATAATTTTACCCGAATATATTTGATATAGTATATTGGTTGTGTTGGTTGTTATTATAATCGAGTAAGATTATAAAAGGTGAAATAGTTATAAATAACTAATCAGAATTCATATAAGTTAAGTATATGAAATAAGAGGAAGTAAATATGAATTTAAATCAGATTGGAATTTAAATAAGGAAATTTTAAGTTCTTGGGAGATTTTGAAAACATTTTTCAAACCGGAAGTGATATAGTATTGAATTCACTCCGATAGCTGGAAAATAGATTCCGATGATGAATCGCGACATCATCAGTGTTCATTTCCGAGTTCTAAGTGACGGATTACTACCAAAGGTTTTGTTTTTGAATTGTTTTGAGAAAACAAGTTGTTTAGAAATTCAAAGGTTTTGAATTGGCATTATGATTTCAAATTTATTTGAAAGAAACCCAGGAATTTAAGTTCTGGAATTAAAATTTAACTAATAAAGTTAAATAAAATGGGATGGTAAAAATAAATTGAAATTTAACTTGAACTGAGTTAAATAGAATTGAATTGGATTAGAGATAATCTAGAATAGAACCAAATTAATAAGTCAATAATTTGGAATTTGATATTGGGGTTTGAATGAAATTCGATTTGGATTGAGGATATGAACTGATTGGAATTTGATTGAGATAACACTGGTATAAGCTGAGTTGATAGCATATGGAAGTGATAGAGTTGATATGCCCGACAAAAAGGTACTAGTTTATATTTGATATGAGTTTGAGATTTTGATGAGCCGAATTGGCAAGCCGCTTGGCTATTTGATTTTCTTTGGGTTGGAGAAGGCATAGAGAGGCGAGTTGGAGTTTTACCGATAGGGCTGTACAAAGGAGACGCCGGCAAAAATTTTCGAAAAGTTAAGGTGTTAGAAAAGTTTCAGAATTTTTGAAAATTTAGTTAGTCGGAATAAGTTAATATTTTAGTCGATATTAATTAGTTCAGTTGAAACCGGAGATAAGAGGTAAATAAATAAATTTTTAACCAGTAGATAGGGTCGTCCTCTACCTTAGCAATTTCGAGGACGAAATTATTTTAAGGGGGAAAGATTGTAATGACTCGTAATTTGGCAGGAGAATAATTAACTAATTTAATTATTAAAATATCGTTTTGATGATATCGATGACCTGAATTAAATAATATTGAATATTTAATTAATATTTATAATGAATAATAAATTATAAATATCGAAATAGTCAGAAATAGTAGAATTCACAATAGAGTGTGAATTGAATAGTATACGAGATGTGGTTGAGTTTCGATTCGAAATATAATAACGAATATATTGAATCGACGACAATTGAACGTATTGTTTATAATATAATTATAATCGAGCTCGAAATGGCGCTACAGTTCGCTATTTGGCGATTTGAACTTCAACTGAATATACCGGGTTCGTTTTAAGCCAGATTTCCGTGAAACAAGAAACGCGTAGAGCTGGTGGAGTATATCTTTCTAGTGGAAGAGAAAAATCTGGATTTCGTCGTGTAGATTTTGAGATATGTCCAAATCAAATTTTGGAATAGTCGCTATAGAATCGTTTATCGACCGTATCGGTTTATTCGATATAACTAGAGATCGGGTTTGAATTTAGACAAGGTTCTTTTGGGAAATAGTGATAATTTAATTTTTAGAATTTTATGATAATTTTTAATTAATTTAATAAGCAACTTTTTATTTGGAGTATTTGGCACCCTGTATCGACATTTCAGGGTTTCACAATATGAGTTCATTTATCGGTATTATTACATTTTTGGGACCAGAGCACATCACTCATTTGAATGGTATTTTTGTTTCTGTCCATAACAGTCCCTACGTGAACAGAATATTTCATAGTACGGTACACTATGTTTTTAACTTAAAACAAACTAAACTGAATGGTTAACTGGTCAAACGAACTCGAAATTCAACGAAACAAGTTTCATATGAAACCTTAGGAAGAGGTCTAGTGAAACGTCAAGGCCTCATATTTTTAGGATTTTTTCTGTAATTTTAAGGAATTATTGCTCGGTGTTTTTCATCGATATTTTCTAAACGATTTTCACAAACGGTGTCGGGATTCGACGGAACCTGTCCCATTGGATCCGGAATATTTTTCTATGCTAGGATTAGTATTTTTCATCTCGACCAGAGTTGGTTTGTAGGACCTTTTGCCCATATTTCTCGATGAAGTTTGGTAGAATAAAAGAATATAAAAATAAATATCTAACCCTTTTCATTTTCCTATAAATAACAGACTAACTCACCTTCTTAAAACCTAAATCTGAATTCACTTTCTTCCATCGAATCTGTAGCCGCCACTTAAATCATTTCTCTTCATCAAAAAAAATCCTAAAACCCTTATATACATGTATTCGAATCCTTGGAAGAGTTATCTTCAACCTAATTTGAGTTTTGAAGGGTGTGGCTTCCTTCGCAGACATCTGCGGTTTCAACAACAGCAGTTAGGGTTCGTCGAACCTTGAAACTCGAGCAGCTATTCGATATTTGGGAGGTTGCGAGAGATTTAGAGGGATTTTGGGGGATGTTCGAACCCATTTTTTTCGATGATGTGCTCACGGTGGTCATTTCACATCTGAGATGACCCTGTTGAGTTCGACGTTCATGCGATGGGGAAAGACTGGGGCTTCGTGGTTGTTCCGGAGCACAGATCGACTTATGTATGGAAGTTTTAAATCAAGAAGAAATAATACTGTGTAGGCATGTGCGTATTAATATGAGAATGATGTTTTAAAATGGGTACCGACGTACTGTTCAGGTGCGAAAATGAGTACTGGATATTGGAAGAAGTATTACAGAAGAGCTGGTTACAGAAGTTACTAAGTGTTAATTTGATAGTAATTTATATGGTTAATGGTTTAAGAGAAGTGAGTGGATATAGATTAAAAGGAGGAGTGAAAATGGTGTGTGTTCTTCCCTGAAGCAAATGATGAAGTACGGTCTTGAACTGTACAAAAGGAGGTAAATGGGTCGTGAGGTTTAAAGAAGGATAATGGGCCGAGTGAGAAAAAAAACAAAGAGAAGTAAGGCCCAACTCGATTTAATTTAAGTTTAAGTTAATTTTTAATAGCATATTAAATTAGAAAATCAATAACTTTCTTGTACAATGTCAGAATTGAGCGAAACAAGATCCGACAGGATCGTATGGATGACGGCTACAAGTTGGAACTGACTAAGAGTGGATTGGGGCTAGTTACAATTTATGGCGAAATAAATTATTTGATTCAAATCAAATAACAGTTTATCGTTCTTTAATGATGAACTGCAAATGTGAGTAAAACTCACCAACTCTGAACAGTTATATTGTTATAACGTATATTTAGAACTGTTAATCATCTGTTGATTGTTGTGTGTTGGTTGATTGATTGAACTGCTAGTCAGTTAGTGGAAATTATATATATATATATATAAACCGTTAAATATTATATATTGATGCAGTTATCAGAATGATCCGTACTAAACTGAAAGTGATGTTGATTTTATTGTTTAACATCTGTGATGCAGGGAAACAGGTTGGAGGAACCCAACTGGGTTCCTCAATATTTATAATACTGTTTTGATTCATATATTCTGTTATATAATGTGGTATATAATCGGTTGTAGATTTTATGTGGTTGGACGTTATTGAACATCGTGATTTGATATGATTGAATACCATAACATACCGGAATGTTGATAAGGGGATTTTCAAAGTGATGTAGAAAATGAAATATTTATAAATGGAATAATTTATAAATAAGATATATTTATAAATTTGAATATTTATAAATAAGGAATATTTATAAATTGGGATATTTATAAATAGGAGATATTTTAAAAAGGAAAATAAATTCAAAACATTTCTTTTTGAATGGAAAGGCCTGTGTGGCGAGTTTGGGGATTTTCCCGATACTCCCGATACAAAGGAGGTTATGGCGAATTTTCCCGGGAATTTAAGGAGTTAGAATATTTTTAAGAATAAATTTGAAAAGGAAATATTTGCAAACCATTTGCAAATAGAATAAAATAGAGAAAAGAAATATTTGTAAACCATTTACAAATAGAATTGAAAGGGAAATATTTAGAAAATAAATAGAGTTAATAAAAAGGAAATTGGTTTATAAAGGAAACCGTTATAAAATGGAAAACGTTATTAAAAGGACATTTATAAAGTGAAGAACTGTTACTAATAGTAAATCTTTATAAATGAAACAACGTGTTAAAAAGGGGATATTTTTAAAATGGATAAACGTTATAAAAAGGAGAAATCGAATATGGTGTTCGAAGTTAGAAATCGAATATGGTATTCGAAGTTAGTTAATCGAATATGGTATTCGAAAGGAGTTAATCGAATATGGTATTCGAAGTCAGTTAATCGAATATGGTATTCGAAAGTTAGTTAATTGAATATGTTATTAGAAAGGGGTTAGTCGAGTCGAGTTAGTCAAATAGAGTTAACCAGTTAGAGTTAACCAGTTAGAGTTAACCAGTTAGAGTTAATCAGTTAGAGTTAATCGATTAGAGTTAAAACGAGCTAGAGTTAATCAAGTGTAATTATTTGAGATAGAGTTAATCAAACATAGTTATTCAGGATAAGTGTCATTCAACACGACTAGTAGCGTAATTCGCAGGGCTGTAAATAGCCTACAGCGGTCGGATGTTTCCTGAGGGAATCAGGCGTAACCATTATGATCGCTGCGATCTAGGGTCAAGCGAATGGAGTAAATAGAGTTATCGAATATTAGTTATTCGAATGGAGTTAAATAGAGTTATCGAATATTAGTTATTCGAATGGAGTTATATAGAGTTATCGAATATTAGTTATTCGAATAGAGTTAAATAGAGTTATCGAATATTAGTTATTCGAGTAGAGTTATCGAATATTGGTTACTCGAATAGAGTTAAATAGAGTTAGTCGAATATAGTTTATTCGAATAGAGTTAAAGGAAAGGAGTTATCGATTATAGTTTAATCGAAAGGAGTTATCAATTATAGTTAATCGAAAGGAGTTATCGATTATAGTTTAATCGAAAGGAGTTATCGATTATAGTTACTCGAAAGGAATTATCGATTAGTTTAATCGAAAGGAGATTATCGAATATAGTGTATTCGAAAGAAAGAGATCGAATATAGTTTATTCGAAAGAGAGAGATTTCGAATATAAGTTATTCGAAGAGAGATAATCGAATATAGGTTATTCGAAGAAGAGTTAATCAAATAGAGATTACTCGAAAGAGAATTATACGTCGAATTCAACTATATCGAATTCGGGAAAGTAATATTTACTTTCCGGTTTTTAAAAATCAAGAGTATACACTAATAAATTAGGGTTAGGTTTAATTATTCGAATTAAAGAATAAAGGTTATAATTGAAGTTAGATATTTCGAAGGGAGGGATTATAACGTTATTGTTAAAATCAATAATTTCAATAATGAAGTGGATTCGTAAATTGAATCCGAGAGTTACGTAAAGAAGTTGTTAAAGGTTTAAAGATAAACTGTTACTATTTCGAAGTTATAACGTTGTTCAGTTAAGGTATGAGAGGTAATTATACCCCAACTTGATTGACTTCCTTCTTAACTAAGGAATGGTAAGGTTTGATAGTGAATGATGGTTAAGTGAATTCAGTAAATGGTTTGAGTTGGCATAGCGATGTTTTATTTAAAACATCTGTTTAAATCCAATGAAGGAAATGGAAATGTTTTCCATTGTTAATAAAGTATATTTTCTAAAATTAGAAAATAAGAAATGATGAATATATGGAAACAGGAGATAAGTAAATTAATGAGCTAAAGAGATAAATGTTAAATGATGATTGGTCGATATAATTTCCATCTGGAAATAATATCGTTGTTTGCACATGAGTTTTTCTTTGATGGTTAAATCACAGACTATCAATGTTTTGACCATTTAACGTTGTTAATATGGAGAGACCGGTTGGATTATTATCCAAAGAACCACTCTGTATTGGCATAAGCGTTGCGAATCATATATGCCAAAGGTAATTGAAGACGGAGTAAAGTGCAAGGGCTATTGTATAAGTCTTAGATAACAGTGCCTAAGATGGATGTACTGAATAATGCCTTCGGTTCATCCTGTTCCTGGATGACTTGTATGGATGAATGTCTGACAGAGTATTTCCAGAAAGGTCACTTACATTAATTTCTTCAACCGTACCAAGAGTGGAAGCGGAGAAGGAAACTTCTTTTAGCTGACACGTAATGTATGGTTGTAGACGTCAAATTAGTGATTAAGATGGATCTGACAATGTGGCATTCGAAGTGAATCTGATGTGATGATAAAGCGTAACCTCAAGCCTCATCAACCGGTAAATGACAGAAATCGGGCAGGCAGCATGGCTAAGTCGGTCGCACCGAAGTAGGGTGTATAATCACCTATCTAGAGAATATTCATTTGCTTCTTTAATCTATCAATGTTGTCTCATATATATATATATATATATATATATATATATATATATATATATATATATATATACGGGATATGGTCGCTGATCCAAACCGTTGGTGATATACATTCGATACACTCAAGCAAAATGAGTGGTCGGTCATGTGTGGCTGAGTTGCAAGATGTTCTTGTTGAACTCCAGTGTATCGTTCCTAGAGTACACTGATCGGAAGGTGGTTCCATACCTTGTCATAGTTGGAAATCCATTACCTAATACGTGCTTGCGGTTTTGATTGTATACTATATAGTAGAACGTGAGATGAAAGCGTTTCTGCTAGATTGATATCTATTTGTACTTAAACATTATTATAATATCAGAATGATATTGCTTTACAAAGTTGTTGGATTTTCATAAGGGAAAACCCGTTCCGTTTTCACGACGCGGTCTTATGATATATCCATTATTAAACCAAGTGTTAGGAGTTTTATTCACACTAGTCCCATGACTGACCCGAAGTTTATTTGTTTGTTTTCCCTAGACTCTTGGGTGCCTAAATTTGTACGGGCAGTCAAGTAGTCGGGATTTTACAGATATACTCGGAGTGCTTGGAGCAGGAGGCTTCAGGATTCTATAGCTATTATTATTTCCGCTGTTGTTGTAAGTGTTGTACTCTGATAAGTGCTATTGTATATATAACTGTTTGTAATTCAAAAGTTATGTTATATTTTATTTGTTCCGTTGTGAGATTCGTGTTTACTCTGATGATGATGTTCTTCTTCTTCTTCTATTCTACAAGTTCTACCTTATCTATCCTCACCCTCTGTCTTATTTCTATTAGTTTCTTGAATTTCCAGTGTAATTTGGGGTTGGACTTGTGTTATTTAGTCAGCTCAAATTCCCCCGGATTTTCGGGTCACTACATTATATGAACATATTAAATTGTGTAAGGGTTAAGTAAGCTTGTTTGAATTGATGAGGGGTTAAGTAAATCTGTTAAATCTGTGTAGGGTTAGATGAACACGACAAACTTTACCTGTTTTGTAAGTTGGGGTTATGTGGGCTTGTTAATATGTTAACCATAACCTGTCAAAATCCTAGTAGTGGGGATGCAAGCCTAGAGGGTGGCTTGTATCATTTGTTGAGTGGGACCAGTACCAGTCAGTAACCCATACTGATATCAGAAGGGGGACCTCGAACTAGATAGGGGTCAGGGGCACACTTACCAAGCTAATTATATGAGGTTCATATGGGTAAAGGTGTTGACGCCGCATTCTAACGGAGTCATATGCGTGCATGGGTCCAGATTGCTCGGGAAATTAAGACATCGTGATATCAATAGATATGGTTGTGCTTATCAGAAAAAGGGGTTTCCACTTTAGAAGTGATACATCCTACAGTGGGGCCAGCACAGGGTATCTATGGGGCTAGCACAGGGTATCTACGGGATAGGGAGCCGATCGATTGGGGTACTAATTAGGGTACATCTAGTTCTGCTTGTTTAGGAGTCCGTTATTATCATTTTGGGGGTAATGCCCATTATTTCTGGGGTGCGTTTTTTAGAGGTCCCTATTAAGTTTCAAAATATAAAAAAAACCCGGTCATAAACTTATTGTAAATTAGGTCCCTATTTTTTGAAAAGTCATAAAAAAATATAAAAAAATCACGTAAATTCGTATTTAAATAAAACATGTAAACACTAAAAAATTCAGAACAAAAAACCATCAAAGAAGGCGTCAAAAATCAAAAAAACCAAAAAAAAAAAAAAACGAAATTTCCAGTTAAATGCATAATAGTATGCACATATATCACTTTCCTGCATACATCCGTGCATATTTTTCACTACATACATCTTCGTTGATTTTTATTCATGCAAATAAATGCATACATGTGCGCAAAAATTTCAAATACTTGCATACATTTGTGCAGGTTTATTTTCAGATTTTAATCTGAAAACAGCTTACAGAAAAGTTGCATACATATATGCAATTATCAGTAATAATTGCATAAATGTATGCAACTATTTTTTTTCGATTTCCGTAGATTCCTGACATTATTTCCATATTTTAGAAATTTTTTTTAAGAACGTACGCACATTTTTTTAAAAAAAATACAAAAAGGCGGAAAAAATAAAATAGGGGGCGGGTTTAAAAATTTTCAGAACTTTGTTTTTTTTATAAATTAGGTCCCTACTTTTTATCCTATAAAAATGTTGCACACATGTGTGCATTTTTTTGAGAAATTTGCACATTTGGATGCAAATAAAAATGAACTGAAAAATTATGTTAAATCTATCCACTGGAAGAACTGCAATAATTGCATATATGCATGCAATAAAATCAAAAAGGTGCATCATATTATGCATTTAACTGCAGTTTTTTCTGTTTTTTTGATGTTTTCTTCTCAAAAAGGTGCATCATATTATGCATTTAATTGCAATTTTTTCTGTTTTTTTGCTGTTTTCTTCTTTCTGACATTATTTTTGTTGTTTTTTGAACTAAATTTTTTTTATAATGCGTAATATATTTTATTACTAATTTACGAATTTTTATTTTTTTTAATTATTATTTTATAAGTTTTGAAAATAGGGACCTAATTTACAATAAGTTTATGACCGGATGTGAGCCTAATTAAGTTTCAAAATAAGGACGTGAGCCTAATATTCACTTATTTCTGTTAGGATTCCTATTATTTTCATTTGGGTTAAAACCTGTCACTAGAAGTACACCTAAGTCTTCCATTCTGTTTCTGCTGAGATCATTCTGTTTATGTTATACTAGTATTAGTGCAAAGAAAAGTATTTGAGAAGCATAACCTATTATGTTCTGTTTATTTTGCTTATCTTGCTCATTCTATTATACCTGTCTTATGATACTGTTATCTCTCTCATCCAGTTTATATGCCTTTCTTGATGCTTTTACTTATTTTTATATTAAAATTAACTGGACTTGCCAGACTTTATGTCTGACCCGTTTTGTTTCCTTTTCTATCTCTTCCTTCCCCTAGGTTCTCAGAGCGGGAATTCTCAGGGTTGATAAGGATTCTCTCTTATGTTTCTGCTTATAGCTACTTGGATGTACCGCTTTGATTACCTATCTACTCTGATATGGTTCTTTTTGGGGATTACGATTTTATATTAATGTACTCTGATGATTTTAGTACAAGGCAGATATTTTAATTTGATGTAATGGATTTTCTGTATTTCAGACTTATGTTGTAATTGGATTTTGGACCACGATGTTTTCTATTTGATGAATAAAGTTTTAAATTCCGTTGTTATTTTATATTTGTCTAGTGATGCTTCTGTTTCTGTTTACCTATAATGCTTCACAAAACTTAATGCATTCTAATAAAGAGTTACATTAACAGACGTGGGGGTGTCACATTTGGTTTCAGTGTTGAAAGTTATAAGGTCGAATAAAAGATTTTGAAAATTGTTTTCAATAAGGTTTTTAAAGAAATCATTTTCAAAAGAAAAGTCTATTTTGAAAAACATACTCCCCAAAGCCATATGAAATATGTTTCGATTCTCTATTTGAATCCTTTTTCCTTTTCTTTTCGGCATGTCTGGGAACCAATTATTCCCGAGGGCATCCAGATACTGACTTGGTTCCGTAGGTACCTTTAGGCTACGACACCTGCCAGAGACCAAGCAGACACCGCTACCCCTGCTGCAGCCGCTATTTCTCCTCCCCTTCCTCCATGAGTGGATAACCTTTCCAAGATATGCAAGGATTTCTGTGCTACGGGAGGAAAGCCTTTCCGGGGAACTCAAACTTTTGTAGAAGAAAGGAATTGGCTTAAAGAGACAGAGGATTTATTTGGAATTTTTGAGGTTGACGACCATAGGAAGATTCAGTTAGCTGTTTGGCAGTAGAAATATGAGGCTTATTTTGGTGTGAAGTGGCTCAAGCAGGGCTTCTAGTTGAGACTTGGGATGATTTTCGATAGAGATTCGAGATGAAGTTTCTTTCTCAGGCAAAAGAGAGTATTTAAATGGATAGGTTTCTGGCACTTAAGAAAGGAGGCATTTCTGTCAAAGAGTATGTCAATAAGTTCAATCAATTGGCAAGGTTTGGAGCTAGTGAATACCCCATACAAGAAAGCTTAGAGGTTTGCAAGAGGGTTGAATGAACCCCTCCATGGATTGGCTATGTCTTATATCCCGATAGAGGCAACTTTCGAGCAACTTGTTGATATGGCATTGATGCACGAAGAAGATAAAGGTGAACAGAAAGAAGCTAAGATCGATGAGACACAAAACAAGAAAGTGTGGCCCAAGAAAGAGCAACAACAACAAAAGAAGGGAGAAAAGAACGACATAGCCCGAGAAAAGAGGAAATGTCATAGTTGTGGACGCGTGGGTCATTTGAGAAAAGATTGCAAAACAAGGAACAATGCTTGTTTCTAATGTAGTGAGGTCGAGCACCTTTATAGGGGAGTGCCCGAAGAAGCAAGGACAAGGCTAAAGGTAGGATCTTCTGAAGGGCAGGTGCAATCTCTCATGGCCGGTGTACCGGATAGAGGTAGTAAAGTTTCTGTTGAAGGTTTGATTTCTCTTTCCGACCATCCAGTTAGAACTCTTTTTGATTTTGGCACTTTACATTCTTTTATATCTAATTTTGTGGTGAGTCTCTGCACCTTGGTACTAGTATCGTTTTGGATCCCTTTACCGTCTCAAACCCTAATGGGGATTCGTCTCATCTGTTTATGATTTATTAGGGATTAAGGATATCTGTATAGGGCGTCGATTTTGAATGCGATGCATATGTGCTTAGTTTTATGGGCTATGGTTTGATTCTAGGAATGGATTGGCTAGCCATGTATGGTGTCATTCTGGACTATGAGAGGAGGGTCGTTAGGCTATTAACTTGCCATGGGAGGACTCTCGATATTTCTTGTGACACTAAGAGGTATATCATGCTTAGTTTCCTAGAATCGCTCGATGCATCTGTCGATGATTTACAATCTGTACAGTTAGTCTGTGAGTATGCTAATGTTTTTGAGGAGGTTCAGGGTTTACCTTCAAGGCACGAGATTGATTTCCGGATATACTTGGTAGACAATGCAAATCCAGTTGCATTGCCTGTGCGCCACATGGCTCCGAGAGAAAGGAGGGAGCTCAGCAAGAAAGTAGCGGAGCTACTTGAGAAAGGATTTATTAGGCGAAGCATATCGGAGTAGGATGCTCTAGTCGTTTTCGTGGCTAAGGAAGATGGCTCTCTTCGCTTATGTGTAGACTAAAAAGAGTTGAGTAAGCTCACTAAGAAAAATAGGCACCCACTTCTGAGGATAAATGATATATTTGACCAGCTTGTTGGTGCATATATTTTCTCCCAGTTAGACTTGGTGTCATTATCTACTTAGAGAGAAGTTCGAGTTGTATACCAATCATAAATCTCTCAAGTACTTGTTCTCGTAGAAGGATCTCTATTTGAAGCAACAGAGATGGATGGAGCTCCTAGCATCCTATGATTTTGAGATTTCTTATACCCCTGGCAAGGGTAATGTGGTGGCGGATGCACTGAGTAGGCAGAGTATGACTTTGAGTCCTCTATTCGTAGAGAGGTGAAGCTTGGAGTATATACCGACCTTTGATTTTAGGCTATCTACGGATCTTATACCTAGTTTGTTGGCATCCTAGAGGTGCGACCTACTCTTATGGATTAGATAGGAACTTCGCAGCGAGAGGACCCACAGATAGCAGACAACTTGGATAGGCTCTGTAGAGGGGAGACTTCTAGTCACCTCAATAGATATTCCGCGGATGATAGAGGGTGGTTGCGATGAGATGAAAGGCTTTGTGTTCCCCGAGTTGGGAGTTTGTTGAAGACAGTCCTTGAGGAAGCTCATCATTCTAGGATGACTATCCATCCAAGTGGTGATAAGATGTATAGATATTTGAAGAGGGTTTTCTTTTGGGCTGGGATGAAGAAAGATGCAGCGGAGTTTGTTTCTCGACGTTTGATTTGCCAGCAAGTCAAAGCTGAGAAAAGGAAGCCCGGTGGTTTACTTCATCCATTGGAGGTCCCACAATGGAAGTGGGAGAGCGTCTATATGGATTTCATTGATGGTTTGCATAAATTGAGGAAAGGTAACACCGGTATTTGGGTTTTAGTTGACAGGCTTACTAAGAGTGCTCATTTCATTCCTATTAAGAGTAAGAGAACGGTAGCATGGTTGGCAGTACTTTATCCTCGTAAGATAGTCCGTTTACATGGAGTACCTTCTAGTATAGTGGGTGATCGTGACCCCATATTCACCAATGAGTTTTGGAGGAGCTTACAGGAGGCACTAGGTACACAGTTGTGTTTGAGCACCGCTTATCACCCTCAAACCGATGGGCAGACAGAAAGTGCGAATAGAGTTCTTGAGGATTCTTATAAGACTGTGTATCCTAGACTTTGAAGGCACACGGGAGCAGCATCTTCCTTGTTAGAGTTCGCCTACAACAATAGTTATTAAGCTAGTATTAGCATGGGATCCTTCGAGGTATTAAATGCACGACCCTGCAGATCACCGTCTTGTTGTTGGGAATCTACAGATAGGCTTCTACTTGGACCTGAGATGATTAGAGAAACTTTAGAGAAGATTGATCTTATCCGCAGACGCACAAAGACAACTCAGGATAGGCAGAAGTCCTACGCAGATAAGGGAAGCATTGATATTGAGTTTGAAGTGGGAGACATGGTTTTCATCAAGGTATCACCTTTAAGGAATCTGGTTCACTTTGGATATGTAGGGAAATTGGAGCCAATGTTTATAGGGCCATTTACCATAACAGAAAGGATTAGCCAAATGGCTTATAATGTGAAGTTACCAGACAGATTGGCAGGTGTTCATGATGTTTACCACGTTTCTCATTTACGGAAGTGCCTGCATGACACCACAGAAGTAGTTGAGCCGAGTATGTTTGAGGAAGTAGAATTGGAACGGGAGGCGACAGTTAGATGAGTTCCTACTGTATTCTTAGATCAGAGGTTAAGAAGCTACGCAAACGATAAGTCAAGTTGATGAAAGTTCAATAGGGAAAAGACCCCAAGGATGCTACATGGGAGATTGAAGACAAGATTTGTGCTTTGTACCTTTTCTTTTCAAGGGTATGTTCTTAAATTCTTTTTCCAAAGATTTTATTCATACTCGTTTCTATCATTAAGTATATCCTATAGATCGAATCTTCGACCTTCAGGGAGGGAACAAATATATGTAAACATATGTTTGAGAGATGTTATGTTTCATAGATGCAAGTGTTTGGTAGCGGTTGTTCGTGGATGCATATACACACACACTAGGCACTAGATCGGCTCAATCAATCTAATACTGCATAGGGATGCGTGTGCATATTTTTCATTTATGGATGGAAATAGGTGTACCATCACATGAATGTTGCATTTGGATGGATGATTGCACACGCATATAGCATTTATATGATATACTAGGACTATTTGCATACATGTTGGATTCATGGCATTGACATACATTGCATTAATGAGATCGACTGAATCAGTAGACCGCTTGATCTTTCACAGTGGTATAGAGACATATACACACACTTTTGCATATGTTCATATAAGCATTAAAAATCTTTTAAGGACAATGGATGCCTGTGATTGGTGGGTGAGTAGATGGATGATGGATGTTAGGATATACATTCTTCTTAACTTATAGATTTCGGGGATGAAATCCCTTAAGTAGAGGAGAATGTTACACCCGGTAATTTTAAAAGACATTATAGCAATAATCTAAAGAATAATTAATTAAATATTGGGAACTAAATAAAATGGACTGTACCATTGCGTTCGACTCGAAATTCTGCTTAAGATAGACACCGAGTTAGCATAAACGAACATTGTATGAAGAAGCTATTAAGCTTTGAATTTGTATAAGTATAAGCAAAATATATGAACAAAATCAGTCCATAATTCAAAACACAAGGCGAGGGACGAACGCGGAAGATCAACCCGTTGAGGGTCGACCCATGCCCACGAGGGTCGATCCTAGGGTCGACCCACACATAGGGATGTCAACCCTAGGGTCAACCCCGGGGTCTACCCCATCCAGATCTGGGGCAGATTCATATTTCTGAACATGGACACATTTCTTGACCTGATTCGTTGGCTTGAGGCTATAAATAGGACTTCATTTCTATTGTTTTATTCACCCAAAATAATGGAGACAACGAGATGATGCCTCAGCTCAGATTGAATTAACCTATTCTTCTGCAACAATGACTTATGCGTATTCAAGATCTCTGCTACAACATCAACTCTCTTTTCTCGGTTCTTTAGATCCAGTCCCTGTGAGTTCATGTTATTTTTAGATATAAACATTTAATAAGTAATCTTGACATGTTTATAAGTTTGGATCTAAACCAATGTCTATTCTGTTAGTATGCCAATTCTGCCATTGTATGCCTATTCTGTTATTATGCCCAATTTTAACATCATATGCCTCTTTTGTTATTATGCATATTTCTGTTCTCTTCTCTCCCTCTTTCCCATTTTATTTTTATAGCCTAGGCTACCTTCAGGCCTAGACCTATCGCTAAAATGTGTGAACGGATGAAATTGGGAACGGTTGGGAAAAATAAATTGGGGCATAACTTGTATCGTGAATTAGACTAGGGTTTTGGGGGAAAAACCTATAATGAACATGAATAATTGTCTAAGAACGAATATGCCTAAAATTACAGTAAATAGAAACTGTAACCGCACTTAGACATGAGGTTGGATTACACCCGTGGTAGAAGTATGCTCGGAACCGCCCGGAAAATCCAGCATCCATAAGTGGTTAATCTAATGTGAGAGGTCTAGTGCGTAAATGTACACATAACGGTACTAAGACACGAGGTTAAGTCCAATTTATGGTAGAAGTCTCCCCAGAACTGCTCGGCATGTCCAGCATCCACAAGTGGACTTAATGTGAGAGGTCTGGTGCAATAACATGCATAAATGGGAAATGATAATAACCTGTTAACTTGTAGTACTTAACCTATTTAAATTTGTTGGGGTTATATGAACCTGTCAAATTGTGTATAGGTTAAGTAAGTTTGTTCAAATCGATGAGGGGTTAAGTAAATATGTTAAATATGTGGGGTGGGGGGGGGGGTTATACGAACCCAACAAGCTTAACCTATTTTATATGTCGGAGTTATGCAGGCTTGTTAATCTTTTAAGCATAACCTGTCAAAATCCTGGTAGTGGGGATGCAAGCCTAGGGGGCGGCTTGTATCATCTATTGTGTAGGACCTGTATCAGTCAGTAACCTATACTAGTATTAAAAGGGTGACCCCGAACTAGGTAGGGTTCAGGGGCACGTTTACTGAGCTGATTATAAGAGGTTCATATTGGTAGAGGTGTTGATAGTGCATTCTAATAGAGTCATGTGAGTGCATGGGTCTGGATTGCTCAGGAAATTAAGACGCTATGACATCAGTAGATATGGTTGTGCCTATCGAAAAAAGGGGTTACCACTTTAGGAAGTGGTACTGTAACAACCCACATCTGTTAAGGTCACTCACAAAGGGAATGCCTTAACTTCAATGGAGTATTATAGGTACTGGAACAGAAATATTACAAGACAGACATATATAAAACAACGGAAAATAAAGTGGAAGTAATTCAAATCATTTATTAAATATAAATGTTTACAAGAAAAGCCCATCAACCTGTATACCCAATTTCATAGTTAAAATATCTGTCTTGCTCAAAAACAAAGAAGCATAAAAACAAACTACAGTATTCCCCAATAAAGCAAAGCAAGCCATAGCCAAGAGAAATCCAAGCCATACATGAAAGAGCCTTGGAGCTTGGTAAGATCCGAACTAAGCTGTATTCCCACCCTGTGAACCTAGGGGGGGGGAACGGAAGAAAAAGAGGCGAAACAAAACGGGTCAGTCATAAAGACTGAGTAAGTCCTAGTGACTTTCAGCATAAAAACAGGTAAAGATAACATGGCATGAATAAACTAAAAGTAAACATAAGCATGATAACAAGGTAGGCAAGATAAACTAAGATATCAAGATAAACTATGATAACAAGATAAACTAAGGTAACAAGATAAACTTCGGGCACGATGAAATAAGTATAACATCCCATAATTCCTATCAAGTATCCCACCGCATGGTTTCTATCAAGAATAACATCGCAAGGTTTCTAAGCTTTACCATTAAAATGATATCTATTTGCTCTGCACCACCTAACTAACATCCTCATAAGTGTCTTACATTGAATGATCCGTATTCCTACTAGTGTCCCAACTAGTGTCCTGTGTAACAAGTATCCGTACCCCCTACTAGTGTCCCAACTAGTAGCCCGTGTTATATAATAATTACAACGTGATCCCAATCCCCACAATTATGGTAGCCTTCAGGTGTACATCGATTATGAGGATTCCACCTCGATCACCCCAATGGCCATGTATATATTCGATGCACCCTTACTAACTTATCGATCGGCTCCCTACTTGACCTAGTTCTCGTTTGTGTCACGCGGCCCCCTACTTGTAGATACCTGTGCTGGTCCCACCATGGGGTGTATCAAGTCCCATGGTGGCAACCTTGACACAATCAAGATGCAAAGCTTTATACCTACTGATGCCCAATGGCTAAATTTTCTGCGCCGAAGTGTGTGCACGCCCGCACTCCGTTAGAACCTGCACTGCTGCACCAACCGCCGCTAATTTGACCTTTTATAATCAGCCCAGTAATCGTGCCCCACCCTGCCTAGCTCAGGGTTCCGTTGATACCTAATGTGGGTTACTGCTGAAATGGGTCCCCGTTACTAGGTTTTTCTAATGGTTAAGTCTGTGGGCCTATATTCTCTGATATTACCCACCAACCCTGATATGTACTTAACCCCGCTACTGATTCAAGCATGTGTATTTAATGGTTAAGTGTATGTGGGCCTATATTTATTAATATTACCCACAAACCCGATATGTACTTAACCCTCCTACTCGTTATGTTATCATGGTTAAGTGTTTACCTTAGTTAACTTAACCTTTCTCTCTTATTATGTTTGATTGGTTAAGTGTGGTTTATTAACTTAACCCCATTCGTCTATCTGGTTACATTGGTTAAGGATTTTCTTGTTAACTTAACCCCATGTGTTACTTAACCCTACCACGCATCACATCAGATTGGTTAAGTGCATGTTAACTTAACCTCATCCACTAGTCATATTATAATGGTTAAGTGTTATCAACTTATTCAAGTTAACTTAGCCTACCCGCTTGTCCTGTTATGTTGGTTAAGTGTTACTACTTAATCGCAACCACTTGTCTAATTAACCCATTGTATTAGTTAAGTGTTCTCATTAACTTAACCTCACTCTCTAGTCTAGTTTAATCATGTTATAATAGTTAAACATTTGCTTAACCTTACCTACTCCTGTAGTCAACATATTAAATTGGTTAAGTGTCCAGATTATCCTAACCCTACCCGCCAACTTAGTTAACATGTTGAAATTGGTTAAGTGTTCTAGTTAACTTAACCCTACCAACCCTAGCTCAGCTCTAGTTGTCTTATTAGGGCACCAACCTCTCGCATTGGACAGATATTGTTGTGGCTGCCGGTGTGCTGGTCGGGTCCGGGCAGTCTTACGCCACAACTCAGTCTAACCTCGGGTCTTTATTGGGCCTAATGCTTAGCCTCCCACATTGGATAGGTATTGCTGTGATTATTGGACAGCCGGGCGGGTCCGGGCAGGTTTACATCACAACTCAATCCATCCTCGTGCTAAGCATATTCGTATTTTCCAATTTACATTAATTATGTAAATTATTCAAACTCATATTACTGCCCAATTTGTTTCCAATCAATCTCATTAAATTAGGTATATAATTAATACCATTTTATGCCATAATTCTAATTTACATTTTAATTATGTAAATTGTTAAAATTCAGATTTAATGCCCAATTTGTTTCCAATCAATCTCATTAAATTAGGTATATAATTAATACCATTTTATGCCATAAATCACTTATGTGATAAATGACCAATTTATGGCAAGTTTTCCTATAATTAATCATTTTAACCCACAGTTACCCCGTCTAACATTAGGCAAATTATCTTAGCCTAATTTACATTCGTATGATTTTTGAGTATAAAGTTTAGGCTAAAAACTTAGCCTAATTTAATGTACACAAATGCACAATCATAAACATGACAAAGGTATAATTTTGACATTGATGGAATAATTAATGTGAACATAATGGGGTGAACTTGCAAAATGACATCATGAACATTACAGGGGTGAACTTGCAAAATGACATCATGAACATTACAGGGGTGAACTTATAAAATGACATCATGAATATTACAGGGGTGAACTTGCAAAATGACATCATGAACAATACAGGGGTGAACTCGCAATTATAAGTTAATTCAACATATATGTGTATTTTTAACATAGGCCACATTAACATACATACATGAGAATTAGCAATATGAACTAATCAATATACATATGTTAATTTGCAACATAGGCAAATCAACATACACATGCGTTACTTGGCAACATAGATTAAATTAACATACTCACAAGCCGATCACAAATATATGATAAGTGTGGCATAGGTTTTTCTTATACATAAACATGTAGATTTGACCATTTGTCGGATGAATCTACAACATAAACTTGCATAATAAACTTATCAATAATTCCCAATTAAACATGATAATAGAATCAAATCACTGGCATATTATACAACATGACAAACATTGTACTCAATAATTCCCAATCCAACATGATAATAGAATCAAATCACTGGCATAATATTATACAACATAACCAAACATAATAAGCATCGTACTATTTTCATTTGACCGCAAAACATGATTTTAATCTTAATTCACATTCCGCAAATATCTCTAAACTTACATCAATTTCACTTTATTTCATCGCCATATTATAATTAAATATTTAAATCTGAAAATAACTAGAACTTACAGAGAACAGTTACTGAATTAGGGAGTGAATTTGTCATAGAAAGTTGCAGTGTCAATGATCTATCCTCTTGAATTTGTTGTAGAAGCATTGATCTTTGATTTGATTTGGGTTTGAACGCTTAAGCTTTAATTTGGAGACGGCGGCCATGGCTCAAGAGAGATTCCAGCAGCATTTAGGTGTCATATGAATTTGTGTGAGTTAGGCTAGGTCTAGGTGTTATTTTATAGGTGTAGCACTTCATTTCAGCCATCGGATTAACCCTAAAACCCAACCGGACCATCAAAACTCGTCCCGGGCCTCAAAAATGGGTTCTGGACCACCCCAGGCCGACCAGGTCGACCTGTCAGAGGGGGAGTCGACACTACAGTCGACCTGGGGGGGGGAGGCAGGTCGACTATAGTGTCGACACTATGGTCGACCTGGGTCAGTCTGCCAGAAAGTCTGCTAAAATCTTGTTTTGGCCATATCTTGGTCATACAGACTCCGATTTTCGAAAACTCGGACTCTATTTCGCGTATTTTTCCGAGAGGAACGCAATGGTGATGTCCATTTTACCTAATTCCTGATTCTTGAATTAGTTATTCTTATTTTACTATCCTTTCCTTTACATACGCCGTTATCGAACTAATTTTTCTTCTCTTCCATGTATTAATTAATTCTCCTTATTCATCACCATTATTTACCTATCATAAGCATATTTTCATATATTTTATTTCATTTTTAATTATATTAAAAAAATACGGGGTGTTACATTCTCCCCTCCTTAAAGGATTTCTTCCCCGAAATCTTCAAGTTAAGAAGAATGTGTCCTACCATCCATCATCCATCATCCATCTACTCAATCATCAATCACAGGCATTCATTGTCCTTAAGAGATTTCTAATGCTGTATGAACATATGCAAGAAGTATGTGTATATGTTCCTTGTCTAGTGCAAATGATCAGGCCTGATTGATCTTCTAAATGCAAAATATGTTTAGTGCCATGAGTCTAACATGTATGCAAATAGTCCTAGTCACATAAAGACTATATGTGTGCACAAACATCCATCCATATGCAACATCCACGTGATAACACATTCAATTTCATCCATAAACAAGTGTAAACACTCATGCATATGCAGTATGAAAGGTGATTGAGCCGATCTAGTGCCTAATGTGTGTAAATGCATCTACGAGCAACCACTAGCAACCACTTGCAGCCACTTCCAACCATCAATCACAGCATGTCTCAAACACATGTTTACACCCAATTGTTCCTATCTAAAGGTATAGTCGAATTATAGAAGCAAGTAAAAACTTTGTGCCCATTAGGCAATGTCAAAACTGGAAATCTATGCCACATATATATTGATTAGGAGAAGAACTCTCTAAGCATCAGCCCCGAAGACCGAAATCAACATCAGACTAACACCCAAAGAATTACTCATCCCAACCAATATATATGATTCTAGGAAACTAAGCATGATGGACACCTATTAGGTCACAAGGAAATCCCTTCCTAAGACCAACCCGTGTCCTATAAAACCCAAAAAGTTTAGTCAACCCAACGAACACCCTCAAGCCCCAACATGTGTTACTAACAGATGAGTCATACTCCCTATGGGGTTTGCAACAGAAATTAGATTGAGGATAGGACCGAGAGGATATACACAAAAGATAACATGTGAGTAAGCTCTATAGGAAAAGAGAGATCATGGATATACTCTTAAAAAGAGATATGATGCGCGAATCTAGTCTTCAATCTTCTAAGTCGCATTTCCATGAGCTTAACTCCATTGTGCTTTGACCATCTTTAACTACACAATTTCATAGTTTCTTAATTCTTGTTTCCAAAATATGGGTTGGAATCCGTTTCACTTTTGCCTCTCGTTCCACTTTCACTTATTCTCCTCCTAGTATACTCATCTCAAACATAACTGTGTACTCATGGTTTCATGCAAGCTCTCCAAAATTCACTAGTGAATCTTGGATCTCGTCCACTTACTATCAGGTATTCCACGTAAAAGAACTATCTCTTGGAAATAAATGCCAACCATGTTGCCAAATGTACTTACTAAGGTGATTCTCTACAACTCATGCATAAGCGAAATGACCCATCCGCCTTAGTGGCGAACACTACTCGATCGGATAACAAATTACCAATAAATGTGTCAAGAGATTCTAGGAAACAAATCATGATATAACCCTAAATGTTACCTGCGACTTCGAGGGTATTACCGAGGAAAGTCAAGAGTTTAACTACCCTCTTTTCAAAACCGAGAAGGTCACCCTTACTGGATAACCACTCCATCGCTAGAATCAACCCATAGCCCAAAACATAAACATTACTTCTAGACTCAACACTTAGCATAGACATCCTCAAATCCAAACAAGTCATGAATAAATGAGCCGATTTTCCCCAACAGGACTTGAGACAAAAATGGGATCCTCTATTATGCTAGTACTAAGGTGCAGAGACTCAACTTTCGAAGAAGAATTAAAAGGATGCGACGTACAAAAACAAAGTTCTAGTGGGATGATAGAAAGGAAAAGCTAAACTTTTAACAGAAACGTTACCACTCTCTTAGGCACGCTAGTAGTGAGAGCATTCAGTTTCCCTCTCGACGATCTTGTCCCTTGCCCTTGTCCTATAATACTTAACTGCATGTCCCTTCTCACTAAAGATACTCTCTCTTGTCATGGGTTTTTCTATTCTTTCACTTAGGCCTCTTTCCTTTCACCTTTTTCCCCCTTCGTTGATTAAGCTATGACAACTAGTTCCTTGTTCTTATTGTCCTTGTATAGTTTGTTGACAAGTCTCTCGAAGCTACCTCCAATGCACGGCAACTCTACCCAACTTGAAATAAGATTAGACGCAGATGGAACTACTGCGGCTACAGATGGAGGTTGGGCACTCCTTTGCCCTCCGACCTGTGTCGGATGCCTATGAAACTATGGTGAAAAGAGAGAGAAGAGATTTCAAGAGAGAATCAAAAGATAGTGCATATGGCTTTGGGGAATATGCCTTTTAATCAAAACAAAATTTTCTTGAAAATTTGCTTCTTTGTAAACGTTTTGAAAACTAGTTTCAGAAGGTTTTTGAAAACTTTTGCCCGGTCTGGTAACCTTCTGCTCTGATACCAAATGTAACACCCCACATCTGTTAAGGTCACTCACAAAGGGAATTCCTTAACTTTAATGGAGTATTATGGGTACTGGAACAGAAATATTACAAGACAGACATATATAAAACAGCAGAAAATAAAGTGGAAGTACTTCAAATCATTTATTAAATATAAATGTATACAAGAAAAGCCCATCAACCTATATACCCAATTTCATAGTTAAAATATCTGTCTTGCTCAAAAAAAAAGAAGCATAAAAACAAACTGTAGTATTCCCCAATAAAGCAAAGCAAGCCATAGCCAAGAGAAATCCAATCCATACATGAAAGAGCCTTGAAGCTTGGTAAGATCCGAACTAAGCTGTATTCCCACCCTGTGAATCGGGGGGGGGGGAACGAAAGAAAAAGAGGCGAAACAAAACGGGTCAGTCATAAAGACTGAGTAAGTCCTAGTGACTTTCAGCATAAAAATAGGTAAAGATAACATGGCATGAATAAACTGAAAGTAAACATAAGCATGATAACAAGGTAGGCAAGATAAACTAAGATATCAAGATAAACTATGATAACAAGATAAACTAAGGTAACAATATAAACTTCGGGCACGATGAAACAAGTATCACATCCCATAATTCCTATCAAGTATCCCACCGCATGGTTTCTATCAAGAATAACATCGCAAGGTTTCTAAGCTTTACCATTAAAACGATATCTATTCGCTCTGCACCACCTAACTAGCATCCTCATAAGTGTCTTACATTGAATGATCCGTATTCCTACTATTGTCCCAACTAGTGTCCTGTGTAACAAGGATCCGTACCCCCTACTAGTGTCCCAACTAGTAGGCCGTGTTATATAATAATTACAACATGATCCCAATCCCCGCAATTATGGTAGCCTTCAGGTGTACATCGATTATGAGGATTCCACCTCGTTCACACCAATGGCCATGTATATACTCGATGCGCCCTTACTACCTTATCGATTGGCTCCCTACTTGACCTAGTTCTCGTTTGTGTCACGCGGCCCCCTACTTGTAGATACCTGTGCTGGTCCCACCATGGGGTGTATCAAGTCCCATGGTGGCAACCTTGACACAATCAAGATGCACAGCTTTATACCTACTGATGCCCAATGGCTAAATTTTCTGCGCCGAAGTGTGTGCACGCCCACACTCCGTTAGAACCTGCATTGCTGCACCTACCGCCGCTAATTTGACCTCTTATAATCAGCCCAGTAATCGTGCCCCACCCTGCCTAGCTCAGGGTTCTGTTGATACCTAATGTGGGTTACTGCTTAAATGGGTCCCCGTTACTAGGTTTTTCTAATGGTTAAGTCTGTCGGCCTATATTCTCTGATATTACCCACCAACCCTGATGTGTACTTAACCCCGCTACTGATTCAATCATGTGTATTTAATGGTTAAGTGTATGTGGGTCTATATTTATTAATATTACCCACCAACCCGATATGTACTTAACCCTCCTACTCGTTATGTTACCATGGTTAAGTGTTTACCTTAGTTAACTTAACCTTTCTCGCTTATTATGTTTGATTGGTTAAGTGTGGTTTATTAACTTAACCCCGTTCGTCTATCTGGTTACATTGGTTAAGGATTTTCTTGTTAACTTAACCTCGTGTGTTACTTAACCCTACCACGCATCACATCAGATTGATTAAGTGCATGTTAATTTAACCTCATCCACTAGTCATATTATAATGGTTAAGTGTTATCAACTTATTCAAGTTAACTTAGCCCACCCACTTGTCCTGTTATGTTGGTTAAGTGTTACTACTTAACCTCAACCACTTGTCTAATTAACCCATTGTATTAGTTAAGTGTTGTCATTAACTTAACCTCACTCTCTAGTCCAGTTTAATCATGTTATAATAGTTAAACATTTGCTTAACCTTACCTACTCCTGTAGTCAACATATTAAATTGGTTAAGATTCCAGATTATCCTAACCCTACCTGCCAATTTAGTTAACATGTTGAAACTGGTTAAGGGTTCTAGCTAGTTAACTTAACCCTACCAACCCTAGCTCAGCTCTAGTTGTCTTATTAAGGCACCAACCTCTCACATTAGACAGATATTGTTGTGGCTGTCGGTGTGCCGGTCGGGTCCGGGCAGTCTTACGCCACAACTCAGTCTAACCTCAGGTCTTTATTGGGCCTAATGCTTAGCCTCCCACATTAGATAGGTATTGCTGTGATTACTGGACAGCCGGGCAGGTCCGGGCAGGTTTACATCACAACTCAATCCAACCTCGTGCTAAGCATATTCGTATTTTCCAATTTACATTAATTATGTAAATTATTCAAATTCATATTACTGACCAATTTGTTTCCAGTCAATCTCATTAAATTAGGTATATAATTAATACCATTTTATGCCATAATTCTAATTTACATTTTAATTATGTAAATTGTTCAAATTCATATTTAATGCCCAATTTGTTTCCAATCAATCTCATTAAATTAGGTATATAATTAATACCATTTTATGCCATAAATCACTTATGTGATAAATGACCAATTTATGGCAAGTTTTCCTATAATTAATCATTTTAACCCACCGTTACCCCGTCTAACATTAGGCTAATTATCTTAGCCTAATTTACGTTTGTATGATTTTTGAGTATAAAGTTTAGGCTAAAAACTTGGCCTAATTTAATGTACACAAATGCACAATCATAAACATGACAAAGGTATAATTTTTACATTGATGGCATAATTAATGTGAACATAATGGGGTGAACTTGCAAAATGACATCATGAACATTACAGGGGTGAACTTGCAAAATGACATCATGAACATTACAGGGGTGAACTTGCAAAATGACATCATGAACATTACAGGGGTGAACTTGCAAAATGACATCATGAACATTACAAGGGTGAACTTGCAAAATGACATCATGAACATTACAGGGGTGAACTCGCAATTATAAGCTAATTCAACATATATGTGTATTTTTAACATAGGCCATATTAACATACATACATGAGAATTAGCAATATGAACTAATCAATATACATATGTTAATTTGCAACACAGGCAAATCAACATATACATGCGTTACTTGGCAACATAGATTAAATTAACATACTCACAAGCCAATCACAAATATATGATAAGTGTGGCATAGGTTTTTCTTATACATAAACATGTAGATTTGACCATTTGTCGCATGAATCTACAACATAAACTTGCATAATAAACTTATCAATAATTCCCAATTAAACATGATAATAGAATCAAATCACTAGCATATTATACAACATGACAAACATTGTACTCAATAATTCCCAATCCAAGATGATAATAGAATCAAATCACTGGCATAATATTATACAACATAACCAAACATAATAAGCATCGTACTATTTTCATTTGACCACAAAACATGATTTTAATCTTAATTCACATTCCACAAATATAGCTAAACTTACATCAATTTCACTTTATTTCATCGCCATATTATAATTAAATATTTAAATCTAAAAATAACTAGAACTTACAGAGAAAGATTAATGAATTAGGGAGTGAATTTGTCGTAGAAAGTTGCAGTGTCATTGATCTATCCTCTTGAATTTGTTGTAGAAGCATTGATCTTTGATTTGATTTGGGTTTGAACGCTTAAGCTTTAATTTGGAGACGGCGGCCATGGCTCAAGAGAGATTCCAGCAGCATTTAGGTGTCATATGAATTTATGTGAGTTAGGCTAGGTCTAGGTGTTATTTTATAGGTGTAGCACTTCATTTCAGCCATCAGATTAACCCTAAAACCCATCCGAACCATCAAAACTCGCCCCGGGCCTCAAAATTGGGTTCTGGACCACCCCAGGCCGACCAGATCAACCTGTACAGAGGGGGGGTCGACACTACGGTCGACCTAGGGGGGGCAGGTCGACTATAGTGTCGACACTATGGTCGACCTGGGTCAGTCTGCCAGAAAGTCTGGTGAAATCTTGTTTTGGCCATATCTTGGTCATACGAACTCCGATTTTCGAAAACTCGGACTCTATTTCACGTATTTTTCCGAGAGGAACGCAATGGTGATGTCCATTTTACCTAATTCCTGATTCTTGAATTAGTTATACTTATTTTACTATCTTTTCCGTTACATACGCCGTTATCGAACCTATTTTTCTTCTCTTCCATGTATTAATTAATTCTCCTTATATATCACCATTATTTACCTATCATAAGCATATTTTCATATATTTTATTTCATTATTAATTATATTAAAAAAATACGGGGTGTTACAGGTACATCCTACTGTGGGGCCAGCACAGGGTATCCACAGGATAGGGAGACGATCGATTCGGGTAGTAATTAGGTACATCTAGTTCTTCTTGTTTTGGAGCCCGTTATTATTGTTTAGGGTAACGAACGTTATATCTATTGGGCTGCCTGTTATTATTGTTGGGGGTAAAACCTATCACTAGAAGTACACCTAAGTATACCATTCTGTTTCTGTTGGTATCACTATGTTTCTGTCAAACTAGTATTGGTGCAGAGAAAAGTATTTGAGAAGCGTAACCTATTCTATTATGTTTATTCTGTTTATATCCTGCTCATTCTGTTATACCTGTCTAATGATACTATTATCTCTCTCATCCTATTTATATGCCTATCATGGTGCTTTTACTTATTTATTTATATGCTAAAAGTAACTGGACTCGCCAGACTTTATGTTTGACCCATTTTGTTTCCTTTTCTCTGTCTTCCTTTCCCCCTAAGTTCTTAGGGTGAGAATTCTCAAGCTTAATTAGGAATCTCTCTTCGGATTCTTCTTATAGCTGCTTAGTTGTATTGCTTTGATTACCTGTCTACTCTAATATGGCTCTTTTTAGGCACTATGATTTTATATTACTCTACTCTGATGATTTAGTACAAGAAAGATATTTTAATTTGATGTAATGGGTTTTATGTATTTCACACTTATGTTGTAACTGGATTTTGGACCACGATGTTTTCTATTTGAAGAATAAAGTTTTAAATTCTGCTGTCATTTTATGGCTGTCTTGTGATGTTCCTGTTCCTATTTACCTATAATGCTTCAAATAAATTAATGCATTCTGATAAAGAGTGAAATTAATGGACATGGGATGTCACAAATAGGAAAGGTGAGGTTTCGATTCCTTAGTGGAAATGATAGAAAGTCGATCTATGTGCGCGCTTGTCGTCCCCCTTCCTAGTGTGCCAACTAAAAATGGGTCATCAACCCTCGTGACTTCCAAGGGAGTGAAAATAAATGTCCAACGGTGAAAAATAGGTGTTGACCAGCTTTTTATCAAAAGATGTCATAGTCCAGATCGAAGACCAACAGAAACTCTCTCCAGCTTTGGCCCATCAGCCGACATAGCAACTCGCGCTACAGAAAGCACAGACAAGGTTCAGCCCGAATCAGCTTCCTTCGAGGCCAACCTGAAGCAGTTCCAACTGCGTCTGATTATCCTCAAGCTTTAATTTGTCGAGCCCGGGAGAATCGCTATCAATCGATCGAGTCAAAGGCTTCTGTCAAAAGCGGATCAACCAAATATCTTGGGCTCGCCTGGAAATATCCCACCGGATCATGCATTCCTCAGACCGATTCTTAAGGCATTAAAGGCGGTCAACCATATCTAGACAAAGATGTCCTTTTAATACACCTTTCCTTGAACGCTATGAAAGCCACGATTTCTGAATATACTATTTATGAATAGTGGAACCAGTCTTCGAGCCGAACTTCTGTCCAAGGGATGAACTCCACGTGTCTAAGTTTTTCCAGAAAGGGAGGGCCACGTCACAACAGCCCTAGTCGATTTTCTCATCTATAAATACCCACTTCCCTAATGGAGAAAGGCAGGCAATTTGGTAAAAATGTTACGCAATTTTTGGTATTCCAAGCTCTGGAAGAAGAATACTTTTGGCTTATTCCTCAAATTGCCAACTCTCACTCCTCTAAAAATACTTCTCATCTCCAACTTTTCTTCAAATGGAAATAGCATTGTACTTGTAACCAAATATAAATCAATACATATAAAGTGGACATAGGCACCTTCTTTGCCAAACCACTATAAAATGTTGTGTGTGTTCCCTATTTTATTTGCTTTACAGCATTTCACATTCATTATTCGTGTGCTTTCCACACGATTGGGGGTTGATTGTCACAATTGACCAACTTTTGACGTTAACACTTTGGCGCGCCAGGAAGGGGACGAACCTATGACCTTCTGCTAAGATCTATCTGTGGCTAACAAATGAAAGAAAGACACAAGTCCTGTCGTCCCACGAATACTGATGCAATCAATACAAACGCAGAGAAGAAAGCCAGGAAGCTTCCTCTCATAAAGATATGTCCCGATATTTTACCTGGGACGACATGGAAAAAATTGTGGTCGAGTTCGGGGACCATATGACAACTCAGGGTAAACTCCTCCAACGACAACAACAGTTAATGGATCACCTTGTCGGTCGAGTGGAGATGGGATTAAATGCTTCAACATCAATTCCTCCACCGGCTGGGCTGGGCCAACAACTGATCTTTCGTCTGCACAGAATCAGGCCACTGATCAGATCACGCCTCTGCATCCTCCTGGCTCGGTTCCACCTCCCGACCAACCACTACCAGGAATATCGCTTCCAGCGGCCAGCGCGGCCACAACTGCAGATTCATAGGAGGCCCGCGATTGAGATTTAGGTTGTTCGACCACTTTGCCTCCACTCTGGGGAATTTCTCAACCCCCCGGACCAATCGAGCAACCACTGGGTCAGTAAGAATCAATGCATTACAACCCAGTATCTTACCACGGACTCGTCTTACGATGTCCTTCCTTCACCGAAGAGCTGGTGGAGCCTTCCCTGTGAACCAAGGAGACCACTCTACCGTACCGGTTCCCAGATTGGCGGAGGAAAACGCTACTATAGACCCTCCTAACGTCACCTCGGGCGGGGGCATCGAGAGCCCCGAACATCACATGTTATGGTGAATCAGCTCGGACCCTCAACTACGGGAACAACTCGGGCCATACCTCATCAGGTTCTAGAGGGGCCAGTCGGTCTAGAAACAACTACAGCAGTGAACCCTAGCCCTCACCTTCACTCGACTCTCGGAGGTCGAGGCCAACCAATGACCACCTTTCCGAGCATGCTTTTGTTGGATCCCAGTACTGTAACTCTTCCGAATGGAGAGGTGGATTCATGGTAGCGACTCCTCGGAGATGGAAGCCAGCTTGCAAGCATAGTCCGACTATTCGCCCGGGGCAATTCTTCTAAGCAGGATATAGATAAAAACCATCGCAGCCCCTTTACCAGGGAGATCAGGAACTCGCGCAATCCTCCGGACTTCTAGTTTCCAGCTATTGAACCATATAATGGTCGGACTGACCCGACCATCCATCTCATGCAATACATGCGACATATAGAAGTGCTCGGTGCATCAACCAACGTCTTGGCCAAGTGCTTTCCACTCTTTCTCACAAATATAGCTGGCATGTGGATTCAGAAGCTAACAACGGAGTAGATCAGTAGCTGGAACACACTGGTGTCCCGCTTTATCGAGCAATTAAGGGTACATATCTCCCAGCCAAAGAGTATCATGTTTCTGACCACCATCAAGCAACGCTCGAGAGAAACACTTCGTTCCTTCCTCGAAAGATTCAATGCAACCGTAGCATCAGTCGATCGACCTGAGCCATCGATGGTGCTTATAGCCCCCATTGTAGGAGTTTAGAACCGATCATAGTTCTCAATCTCTTTAACAAGAGATCCCCCAAGGATATAGAAGATTTCTATGCCGAGGCTGAACGATTCCTCCGACAAGAAGACGCCATCATTAAGATGGAGAGCCTCGATGTCTTAGCCACCAAACATGAGGTCCATCCAATACCAATGGCCAGAATAAAGGAATAGGAAAGGCCCTGGAAAAGAATGAGCACAACATGTAACCTCGAAGGGAGAATAAGTATGATCAGTATGTCGAGCTCAATTCTTCCTTGCTTGACATTTATCTTGACGTACGAGGGTCCCTGCCTTTCCCACGACCCCCTCGAAGAGAGCCAACCCAGAAAGAACTCGAATCTGGAAAACACTGCATGTTCCACAACATCGCTAGACACAGCACAAGTGAATGCAGGCACTCGCGTGATCTCATTGAGGCCAAGGTCAGACGAGGGGAACTTCCCGAATATGTCAAGAAAACCCCCCAGGCCGTGCTGCCAAAATCCTCAGCCCAAGCTCCTCCCCAAATGAATTGGCTTATTCAAAAAAAGCCTTGTTCGTTGGATGATCTATCTCGTGTCTGGTACTGCATGGTTCCACTCTACAAGAACTCCGAATCATTCTCTTGAAGCTCATCCTTTTTATGATAAATGATCCGCTTGCCCCGAAATGACCCGGCCCAATAGGGAAATCCAAATTCAGTGGACCTTTTGATACAATCAAATAGATTGCCACATGGGCGCCATATTCTAGGAGCCTAAACTATGTTATTGAATAAATCATCCTCTATCTGTTGCGGGTCGAGGGCTCCTTCCCCTTCTTCAAACTCCGATTCGTATTTTTCATAGAAAAATCTCTGATCAACGATAGAAAAAGATCCATTTTGCATCATATCTAACGGATTCGTTGGTTCGGACCGAAGAAGTAATGTCACTCGATTAATATCAAACTGACTGCAATCCTTTTCTGTCCGTGAGGATCCCACTAGAGCGCCTTCTACTTCTAATAGGCCACGAACTAGATCAGAAGCATTCGCAACAAATCCATAAGAAGTGATCCTATTTTTTTCATTGGATCCGGGTCCGGGTGAAGACCAAAGATCTTGAGCGACCAATCCAGCAGAACAACTCAAAAGATAAAGAAGTATCGTTAATTTCTTCATGCTCGTTCCATGTCCGGTCCTCGAGCTCCTAAAAATGGAAAGGAAACTGAGACTAGCACCCGCGACATTATCATTAATTAAATTTAGATTTCTTTTTTGATGTATTTCTATTTCCTTCGATAAAAAAGGACACTTTGATGTACACATGTATGGAGTTAGGATTTAACTTCTAATCATGCTCTTGAATCAACAGTTGTCCTCTTAGAAATTATTTTCATTGTCTCTGTAATAGTTCTTTAGTGACCATGAAATTTCTTTAGCAAACATGGATTATGTTTGAATGATTTTACCCGAGCATGATTGACGCTCGCCCTAAGAATATTGTCGGTGCGGAAGCATGCCACCATCTCTAAACCTACTCCTTGAGCCAAGTATGGTCAGACCTCTTTAAGCCGAGTATGGGCTATACTCGCCCCCTCTAAGATTAATCTAATGAACGTATCCAAGTCAAACGTAGTTAACACTTGCCACAAGGCGAGTATGGTTAATACTCGCCACCTCTGTATGTCGAGTATAGTTAATACTCGCCACCTCTGTAAGACGAGTATGGTTAATAATTGCCACCTCTATAAGCCAAGTATGGTTAATACTCGCTACCCCTCTAAGCCAAGTGTAACTAATGCTCACCTAAATATCTCGACCTACCTTCAAATCGAGTATGGCTAATGCTCGTTAGATGAAACTAAAGACCTTCTCTAGGCCGAGAATGGCATCTACTATCTTTGCAGGTACTAATCCTCATAATCAGAAATTACGGTTACTCTCTTGGCCTTAATACGGTCTTCGATGGTTGTCGGTTTTTTGGCCTTAATACGACCCTCTTCGGTCGTCGGTTTTCTGGTCTTAATACGACCATCGGGGCCGTTAGACTTCTAGCCTTTATATGGTTCGATGCAACCATTGCTATCTGCATATTGGATTGTGAAACAAGGAATCAGAACATACCTCCCTCTACCGAAGAAGATAAATTCTGAGGGACAAAGTGTTGACCAACTTTTTACCAAAAGCTTTCATAGTCTAGATCGAAGCCCAATATCCAAAAACTCTCTCCAGCATCAGCCCATCGGCCGACATAGAAACTCGCGCTCTAGAAAGCCCAGACAAGGTTCGACTTGAGTCAGCTTCCTTCGAGGCCAACCTGAAGCAGTTCCAACTCCGTCTGATCATCCTCAAGCTTCAATTCGTCGAGCCTAGGAGAATCGCTCTCAATCAACCGAGTCAAAGGCTTCTATCAAAAGAAGATCGACCGAATATCTCGGGCTCACCTAGAAATATCCCGCCGAGTCATGCATTCCTCAGACCGATTCTCAAGGCATTAAAGGCGGTCAACCATATCCAGACAAAGCTCTCCTTTTAATACACCTTACCTTGAACGCCACGTAAGCCATGATTTCTGAAGATACTATTTATGAACAGTGGAATCAGTCTTCTAGCTGTACTTCTGTCCAAGGGATGAATTTTGTAATGACCCGGATTTTGAACGACTTTGGTTATCGCCATAAACTCAATGATGACTGACCAAACATCGAAAAAAACCAGTAGTTAATGGAAGAAATTAGAGGGTGAGGAAAGATAAGATAGAAACTTATAATAGAAGAAGAAGAAGAAGAACACAACATCAGAGTAGCAAGAATCTCATAGAAGAACGAACAACATATAATAGATAACATATCCTTGAAATAAAATCAGAATATGTATACAGTAACATTATCAGAGTACAACACTTACAACACAGCGGAAATAACTATAGCTATATAATCATGGAGCCTCCTGCTCCAAGCTCTCCTGGTATATCTGTAAAATCCTGGCTACTTGACTACTCATACAAAATTGGGCACCCAAGAGTTTATGGAAACAAAACAAAATAAACTCCGGGTCAGTCATGGGACTAGTATGAGTAAAACAGTTTAAAACAGTTTGAACAAGTAAACGATATCTCATAAGACCACGCCGTATAACGGAATGGGTTTTTCCCTTATGAGAATCCAAAATATCTTTATATCAAAAACCTTTTGATATTATAATAATGTCTATCAACCACAATATAATAATCATCTAGCAGAAACGCTTTCATCTCACGTTCTACATATATAGTTTACAATCAAAACCGCAAGCACATATTGGGTAATAGACTTCCAACTATGACAAGGTATGGAAACACCTTTCGCTAGTGTACCTCTAGAGAGGAATACACTGGGTTAAGAAGAACATCTTGCAACCCGGCCACACATGACCGACCACTCATTTCGCTTGAGTGTATCGAATGTATATCACCAACAGTTGGGATCATCAACCGTTTCCCGAATGGGACAACACCAACAATAGATTTTTAGAAGTAAATGGAACTCTAGATCAGGTGATTATACACCCTAATAGGTGCGACCTACATAGTCATGCTTCCTGCCCGACTTTTGTCATTTACCGGATGTGAGGCTGGAAGATACGCTTATCTTTTACATGCCACATCTTCATTCACCTAGAATGTCACATCGTCATACCCGCCAAATCACAAATTGATTTATCCAAAAAGAACACGGGTATACAGCTAAGAGAAACGAATTCCTCCGCCACCAAACGTGAATACGTTTGAAGAGATCAACTTACGCGATTTATTAGAAATACTTTGTCAAACCTTCTTCCACACAAGTTGTCCTGGGACTGGACAAACCGAATGCACTATTCAATACATCCATCTTAGGCAATTGTTATCTAAGATTTATACAATAGCCCTTGCACTTTACTCCGTCTTCAATTTTCTTTGGCATACATGATTCGCAACGCTTATGCCAATACAGAGTGGTTCTTCGGATAATAATCCAACCGGTCTCTCCATATTAACAACGTTAAAATGGTCAAAACATTGATAGTCTGTGATTTAACTATCAAATGAAAACATGTATGTGTACACACAACGATCTTATTTCCAAATGGAATTATCGATCCAATCATCAAACATATATATATATATATATATATCCTCATTTTCTATGTTTAGAAAATATACGTTATTAACACTGGAAAACATTTCCATGGCTTAATTACGTATTACTATTCTTCCACATCTATCAGACTCTAACTATAAACTAACAAGAGAACAACTTCCTAAGTATAAACCCCGAAGGCTGAAACCAACATCAGATCGATACTCAGGAAACTATTCAACTTATTAATCTATAGTCAGTTTCCAGTTTCTGTTTAACTCCATTTTGATTAACTTGATTCGAATAACTCCTTTCGATTAACTCGATTCGAATAACTCCTTTATTTATTTTCCCAATAAATAATCTTTTATTCTATTTATTTTCTAAATAAATAATCCTTTATTCTGTTTATTTTCTAAATAAATATTCCTTTATTCTATTTATTTAACAAATAAATATTTCCTTTATAACTCTTTTTATTATATTATTAATTTCTTTCATAAAATCCTTTTTCCTTTAATATATAACATCCATCGATTTTATATAAATAATTTATTTTCAATATCTACTTTGAAAATCTCCTTTCTATTTCCCAGTATTTCTTACGGTATTTAATATACCAAACCTCAAAGATCGAAATCATTTAAACACACATTATCAAACAGATTATATATCACATCATATATTACAATATATGAACAGAACAGTATTATAATTATTGAGGAGTCCAGTTGGACCCCCTCCAACCTGTTTCCCTGCATCATAGATGTTAACAACACGAATATAAAATATTCTGTTAAACATAATCAATATTCGATTTACGATATATATATATGTATGTATCGTTATCTACGATTTCAATCAATACACAAACAATTCATCTAAACAGTTAACACACAACAATCAGTCATCATTTATTAGTTCTAAATATACGTTATAAAAATAGAACTGTTCAGAGTTGGTGAGTTTTACTCACATTGGACGATCATCGTTAATAACGATAACCATCGCATGATTTAGACGGACAATTTATTTTGCTATAAATTGTAACGAGCTCCGATGGACTTCTAGTCAGTACCATCATGTAGTGTCCATCCATACGATCCTGACGGATCATGTCTTGTTGAATTCCGTTAACATATGAATAAGATATGACATTCACAAGTTAATACAAATATTTAAGCAAACAAATAAACTTATTCTATAACAACCGGACCTCACCCCCTTTTAGAAACCGGCCCACCAACACGTTGAAGCCTAAGCCCGCCAACTCCTTTCCTCCCCAATGAATTTCTGCTCCAGTATTTTCACGAACGACATGGCCTAAGTTTGAAAATCCAAAACTCCTTTCTTGCTTTATTAAAAATCAAACGAAGAACACCAAAATTCCCCTCTTCAATTTTTCTACCACCTTCAACCACAATTTTACAGTTCGATCCTGGCATGCTATTTTCGTCACTCAACTATTTCTGGCCATCGAGTGACTATTGCATCACTTCTGGTGATCGAATCTCACCAAATTTACACACAAATGTGCGGATTCTACCAATAAACACAATCATGATAACCAAAATCCAATACAATGCTTAAATCACCAAAATCTATAACTCTTTCCTCTATTGTTGAAAATCTGTTTTCCCTAGACTGCATCGCACCATTCGAGACATATATAAAATCGAAGAGAAGCTCGTTCTGATCTCAAATATACTCATCTCGTGATTTATGGATTTTGTTTTGAATTGTTATGAATTTTGTTTTTGTGGATCGAGACTTTTTTGTTTAATGAGGAAACAACAACGCTTTTCCTGTTGACTTCGAAATGTTATAATTAGGTTTACGAGGTGTAGGATATTTATAGGATATTTTTAATAATTTAATATTCGATTATTATATTAAATTGTAAGCAAACGCTATTTTTCTGTGTCCTCTAAAATTCCTGTGATCACACATGACATCTAAAAATCACGAAACTGGACATGCAGCTAAAATTCGATATTATGGTCCCAACGAAACTGGTTGCGTCGAATTCCGACTCCGTTTGCTCACACAGTGTATTTTTAACCATCAAAATATCGATTGTTTTTTCACATTAAAATCCCGTACGGCCACACACTGACTTCAAAAATCACAGAAATTGAAATCTAACAATAATTTAACATTGCGGATCCAACAAAATTAGTTTCGTCGAATTCCGATGTCGTTTGCAAAACTGGCTATTTTTAAAGCTCTGAATGACCCATTTAAATATATAAATATATTTAAATATAAATAAATTAAATATTTATAATTAAATATTATCGTATATATATATATATTCACAGAGGAATACCATACAGCTCTACTGGGATTTTACAACTCGATATTCACATCTCGGTTGAATCGATATTCAAATTTATATTGAAATTCCTTATATATATTGTTATAAATTATAAAGGAATTTCATAGCTGATTACACGACGAAATCCCGATTTTTCTCTTCCACTAGAAAAATATACTTCACCAGCTCCGTACTTTTCTTGTTTCACAGAAATCCGATTTAAAACGAACCCTGTACATTCAGTTGAAGTTCAAATCGCTAAATAGCGAACTGCCGCGCCATTTCGAGCTCGATTATAATTATAATATAATTATACGTTCAAACTTCGTTTAAATAATATATTCGTTATTCAAATTCAATTCTAAGCTGAATTATATAATTTGAATTTGCCCAATTCTCACTATATCGCCATTTCAGCCTATTCTGATTATTTCATAATTAAATATATTATTTAATTATTATATTAATTAAATATTCAATGTTATTTAATTAAACGACCATTAAATTCTCTAAACCACTATTTAAATAATTAAATAAATTTATTATTACCCGAAAAAATACGGGTTATTACATTCTTCCCCACTTAAAATAATTTCGTCCTCGAAATTGCTAAGGTAGAAATCAAACCCAATTAACTGGTTAGAGCTTATTTGTTCACTTCTTAACTTCAATCTCAACTGAATCAATTAAATTTCAGTTAAATTATTAATTAATTCTTATCAACGAAAATTTTCAAAAATCCTGAAAACTTTTTAACACATTAACATTTTGAAAAATTTCGCCAACACCTCCTTTGCACTGGTCAATAGGTCAAGCTCCAACTCGCCTCTCTGGGCCATCTCCAACCCAAAAGAAAATCAAACAGCCAAGCGGCTTCCCAAATCGGCTCATCAAAATCTCATGCTTATATCAAATATAAACTTGTACCTTTTTGTCAGGCATATCAACTCTATCACTACCATATGTTATCAACTCAGCATGTACCAATGTTATCCCAATCAAATTATGATCAATTTATCCTCAACACGTCTATTCGCTTATATCCAAAGAAAATCTCATTCCAACTCAAGTTCAATTCTTGATTCCAAATCTTGATTTACCAAACCAATTCTATTTCAACTTATCTGATTTCAATTAAATTCCAGCTTACTTTCACAACTTTCTATTTAAATTTGTTTTAATTCGAACAATCTTTTCTTGGGAGTTTTAAATAACTTTGTTTTTCACAAATCAAATATTCCCTTTCGGAATCAAACAACTTGCTTTTCTCAAAACAATTCAAAACTAAAATTTTGGTAGTAATCCGTCACTTAGAAACTCGAAAATGAACACCGATGATGCACCATCGGAATTTATTTCCCATCGATCAAAGTAAGTTCAATACTATATCACTTTTCAAAACTATTTCTTAAACCATTTCCATTTTGAAATCACTTCAAAATATCATTCCAATGTTTGTAAACAATTTAAAATCTCCTAGGATTTTAAAATTCTCATATATTTAATCCATATTCATTAACAAACACTTATTCAAATTTCCAGAGTTTTAAATTCAATTCTGATTTAAATTTCAGATTTGATTCAATTCATTATGCTTATCTGAATTCTGATCAGTTATTTACAAAACCATTTCACATTTTTGTAATCTTATTCGATTATAATAACAACCAATATATCCAATATATATATATTCATTCCAATATATATATCATCTCTATATCAAAATATACTTTGGGTAAACTTATTTCATTTACCCTCTTTTCAAAACATACCATGACGGTTCATCGTATTCGAGTGTTTATAAATTCTTACAGATACAGCGGATCAAACTAATCGACCAGAACACATAAACAACTCAACCAATAAATCTCCACAATATAAAACAAATTTTTTATATCAATAACAAATACGTTCACTCGTATATATACACTCAAATCAATCTAGGGTATTACTAACCCTATCTCTACCGAGTCACGCCACAGAGCCAAGGTAATTACTTAACCTTAAGCTTTGATACCAACTGTAACGACTCGGTTTTTGAACGACTTTGGTTATCGCCATAAACTCAATGATGACTGACCCAACATCGAAAAAAAACCGGTAGTTAATGGAAGAAATTAGAGGGTGAGGAAAGATAAGATAGAAACTTAAAATAGAAGAAGAACACAACATCAGAGTAACACGAATCTCACAGCGGAACGAACCACATATAATAGATAACATATCCTAGAAATGAAATCAGTATATGTATACAGTAATATTATCAGAGTACAACACTTACAACACAGCGGAAATAACTATATCTATATAGTCCTGAAGCTTCCTGCTCCAAGATCTCCTGGTATATCTGTAAAATCCTGACTACTTAACTGCCCATACAAAATTGGGTAACCAAGAGTTTAGGGAAACAAAACAAAATGAATTCCGGGTCAGTCACGGGACTGGTATGAGTAAAATAGTTTAAAACAGTTTGAACAAGTAAACGATATCTCATAAGACCACGCCGTATGATGGAACTTGTTTTTCCCTTATGAGAATCCAAAATATCTTTATATCAAAAACCTTTTGATATTATAATAATGTCTATCAACCACAATATAATAATCATCTAGCAGAAACGCTTTCATCTCACGTTCTACATATATAGTATACAATCAAAACCGCAAGCACGTATTGGGTAATGGATTTCCAACTATGACAAGGTATGGAACCACCTTTCGCTAGTGTACCTCTAGAGAGGAATACACTGGGTTCAACAAGAACATCTTGCAACCCGACCACACATGACCGACCACTCATTTCGCTTGAGTGTATCGAATGTATACAACCAATAGTTGGGATCAACAACCGTTTCCCGAATGGGACAACATCAACAATAAATTTTTAGAAGTAAATGAAACTCTAGATCAGGTGATTATACACCCTAATAGGTGCGACATACATAGCCATGCTGCCTGCCCAACTTTTGTCATTTATCGGATGTGAGGCTAGAAGCTACGATTATCTTTTACAAGCCACATCTTCATTCACTTAGAATGTCACATCGTCATACCCGCCAAATCACAAATTGATTTATCCAAAAATAACACGGGTATACAGCTAAGAGAAACGAATTCCTCCACCACCAAACGTGAATACGTTTGAAGAGATCAACATACGTGATTTATTAGATATACTCTGTTAGACCTTCTTCCATACAAGTTGTCCTGGGACTGGACAAACCGAATGCACTATTCAGTACATCCATCTTAGGCAATTGTTATCTAAGATTTATACAACAGCCCTTGCACTTTACTCCGTCTTCAATTTTCTTTGGCATATATGATTCGCAACGCTTATGCCAATACAGAGTGGTTCTTCGGATAATAATCCAACCGGTCTCTCCATATTAACAACGTTAAAATGGTCAAAACATTGATAGTCTTTGATTTAACTATCAAATGAAAACATGTCTGTGTACACACAACGATCTTATTTCCAAATGGAATTATCGATCCAATCATCAAACATATATATATATATATATTTCCTCATTTTCTATGTTTAGAAAATATACGTTATTAACACTGGAAAACATTTCCATGGCTTAATTACGTATCACTATTCTTCCACATCTATCAGACTCTAACTATAAACTAACAAGAGAACAACTTCCTAAGTATAAACCCCGAATGCCGAAACCAACATCAGATCGATACTCAGGATACCATTCGACTTATTAATCTCTAGTCAGTTTCCAATTTCTGTTCAACTCCATTTTGATTAACTCGATTCGAATAACTCTGTTATTTGTTTTCCCAATAAATAATCCTTTATTCTGTTTATTTTTCTTAATAAATAATCCTTTATTCTATTTATTTTCTAAATAAATAATCCTTTATTCTATTTATTTAACAAATAAATATTTCCTTTATAACTCTTTTTATTTTATAATTAATTTCTTTTATAAAATCCTTTTTCCTTTTATATATAAAATCCATCCATTTTATATAAATAATTTATTTTCAAAATCTACTTTGAAAATCACCTTTCTATTTCCCAGTATTTCTTACGGTATTTAATATACCAGACCACAAAGATCGATATCATTTAAACACGCATAATCAAACAGATTATATATCACATCATATATTACAATATATGAACTATTCAGTATTATAAATATTGAGGAGTCTAGTTGGACCCCTCCAACCTGTTTCCCTGCATCACAGATGTTAACAACACGAATATAAAATATTCTATTAAACAGAATCAATATCCGATTTACGATTTATATATATATATCATTATCTGTGATTTCAATCAATACACAAACAATTCAATCAAACAGTTAACACAGTGATCGATCATGATTTATCAGTTCTAAATATACGTTGTAAAAATAGAACTATTCAGAGTTGGTGAGTTTTACTCACATTGGACGATCATCGTTAATAACGATAACCATCGCTTGATTTAGACGGACAATTTATTTTGCTATAAATTGTAACGAGCTCCGATGGACTTCAAGTATGTTCCATCACGTAGTGTCCGTCCATACGATCCCGACGGATCTTGTTTTGTTGAATTCCGTTAACATATGAATAAGATATGATGTTCACAAGTTAATACAAATACTTAAGCAAACAAATAAACTTATTCTATAACAACCGGGCCTCATCCCCTTTTAGAAACCGGCCCAACAACACGTTGAAGCCTATGCCCGCTAACTCCTTTCTTCCCCAATGAATTTCTGCTCCATTTTTTTCACGAATGACATGGCCTAAGTTTGAAAATCCAAAACTCCTTTCTTGCTTTATTAAAAATCAAACGAAGAACCCCAAAATTCCCCTCTTCAATTTCTCTACTACCTTCAACCACAATTTTACAGTTCGATCCTGGCATGCTATTTCCGTCGCTCAACTATTTCTGGTCATCGAGGGACTGTTGCGTCACTTTTAGTGATTGAATCTCACCAAATTTACACACAAATGTGCGGATTCTACCAATAAACACAATCATGATAACCAAAATCCAATACAATGCTTAAATCACCCAAAATCGAAAACCTTAGCCTCTACTGTTGAAAATCGGTTTTCCCTAGACTGCATCGCACCATTCGAGACACATATAAAATCGAAGAGAAGCTCGTTCTGATCTCAAATATACTCATCTCGTGATTGAAGGATTTTGTTTTGAATTGTTATGAATTTTTTTTTGTGGATCGAGACTTTTTGTTTAATGAGGAAACAGCGGTGCTTTTCCTGTTGACTTCGAAATGTTAGTATTAGGTTTAGGAGGTGTAGGATATTTATAGGATATTTTTAATAATTTAATATTTGATTATTACATTAAATTATAAGCAAATGCTATTTTTCTGTGTCCTCTAAAATTCCTGTGATCACACATGACATCTAAAAATCACAAAACTGGACATACAGCTACAGTTCGACATTACGGTCCCAACGAAACTGGTTTCGTCGAATTCCGACCCCGTTTTCTCACACAGCGTATTTTTAACCGTCAATATATTGACTGTTTTTCACATTAAAATCCCGTACGGCCACACACTGACTTCAAAAATCACGGAAATTAAAATCTAACAATAATTTAACATTGCGGATCCAACAAAATTAGTTTCGTCGAATTTTGATGTCGTTTGCAAAACTGGCTATTTTTAAAGCTCTGAATGACCCATTTAAATATATAAATATATTTAAATATAAATAAATTAAATATTATCGTGTATATATATTCACAGAGAAATGCCATACAGCTCTACTGGGATTTTACAACTCGATATTCAAATCCCGGTTGAATCGATATTCAAATTTATATTGAAATTCCTTATATATATCGTTATAAATTATAAAGGAATTCCATTGCAACTTTTCTAAAATTTGATTTGGACATAAATCAAAATCTACACGACAAAATTCCGATTTTTCTCTTCCACTAGAAAAATATACTTCACCAGCTCCGTACGTTTCTTGTTTCACAGAAATCCGATATAAAACGAACCCTGTACATTCAGTTGAAGTTCAAATCGCCAAATAGCGAACTGCCACGCCATTTCGAGCTCGATTATAATTATAATATAATTATACGTTCAAACTTCGTTTAAATAATATATTCGTTATTCAAATTCAATTCTAAGCTGAATTATATAATTTGAATTTGCCCAATTCTCACCATAGCGCCATTTCAGCCAATTCTGATTATTTCATAATTAAATATATTATTTAATTATTATATTAATTAAATATTCAATGTTATTTAATTAAACAACCATTAAATTCTCTAAAACACTATTTAAATAATTAAATAAATTAATTATTACCCAAAAAAATACGGGTCTTTACAAATTCCGCGTGTCCAAGTTTTTCCAGAAAGGGTGGGGACACGTCACACCAGCCCTAGCCGACTTTCTCTTCTATAAATACCCTCCTCCCTAAAGGAGAAAGAAAGGCAATTTGGGAAAAAGCTTATGCCATTTTTGTACTCTAAGGTTTGGAAGAAGAATACATTCGACTTATTCCTCAAATAGCCAACTCTCACTCCTTTAAAAATACTTCTCATCTCCCACATTTCTTCAAAAGGAAATAGCGTTTTACTTGTAATAAAATATACATCAATACATATAAAGTGGATGTAGGCAACTTCTTTGCCGAACCACTATAAAAAGTTGTATGTGTTCCCTGTTTTATTTTCTTTATGACATTTCACATTCATTATTCATGTGCTTTCCACATGATTGGGGGTTGATTGTACAAGTGACCAACTTTTGACGTCAACAATAAGTAAGTAGATATGTAATGTACAGGGTAAAAGCACAAGTAAACATTAACATAAAATTTATAGTGGCTTGTCTTGTCAGAGGCTACGTCCGGATTGAATGGTTTTGCTCTTTTATTATGCTCTTTGTACCAGCTTACAACATCGGATCAGGATGCTTCGGAGTATACATGATTTTCGATACACTATTGAGTAATTTCCAAATGCTAAGATTGGTTGAGGAGGAAGTCTCTTCTTTGTGATCCTTCTGTTTGGAAATTGAAAATGAATCCTTCGATTGTCTGTGAGTCCCAAGCTTAATCAAGTGAGGATAATGTGGTTATGAAGCTTTCATGAAGCTATCAAGGCCATGGTGGCAAGGAGGTCCAAAGATGGTTTCTTTATTTTCTTCCTGGATGCGAAGACAACCCAAAGTGTGATCAAAAGTCAAAGAACATGGTCAGATATCAAGGAATATAGTTCTTCCTCTTCTTAGAGTGATAAGTTGCTAGGGAGGCTTTGGGAATGTTACTTCCTTCTTAGGCAGCCATTAGAGCTTGGAGGTGAGCAAGAAAAAACCCTCTTCACATTGGAAATGAGGAGGTATTAATAAGAGTGGGCTGGAAGTGGAGTAAGTGAGTAGGAGTGGCCTACATCAGAATTTCGTATCCCATAGGTTGGATGTGAATTTTACATCCACTGGTTAGGCATGAATTTGTATCCCGTAGATGGGGGTACAAATTTGTATCCCATGTTGGGATGTGATATCACATCCGGGTGGTGCGAATAGGGCACAAATTCGTATGTTAGGTGTGTATACAAATTCGTAACCCGAAGGCTGAGGTTGGTTATAGTTTTGTATTCTATGGAGGGATACAGATTCATATCCCCTGATATGTGTTAGATTATCCAACGATGGGATGTGAATTCGTAACCATTGACATATTATGGGATACAAATTCGTATTTCATAGAGAGATACAAATTTGTATCCCATACGGGAAAAAGATATTAATATTAGCATGAGGTTTGAGGAGTTGTGATGCTAATGGTGAGTTGATAGTGAGGAGAGAGGCTGACCATGGAGCATTAGTCCATTCTTGAGTAGTTTGGTTGAGTTAGATTGACTGTTTTCTGGGATTCCATGTGGACTCGAGTTCTAAATGATTCGGAAACGCTTCTTGGCAGTTGTTCCATACGATGGGCCGAGTCGTGTGGGCTTCAACTACTCTTGGGGATGAAACAAAAAGCCGTTTTACATGACCCTAATTTTTTAATAGCTATAATAACTATACTTTCTAAATTTCATTTTATTGAAAATAAATCCTAGGTTATGTTTTTTCTTTACTAGCTCAAGAGAGAAATCGTTTATCCTAAAATAATCGAAACCATTTCATTTTTATTCTTGTTTAAATTCATTATCAAACAATTTCATCTAAGTTCAATTCTTACCTAACATGTGTAGGAAAATGATAAATTTACTCCTATCCAAACGTAGTAGTCAATACCCACAAACTACTCGCGCATAAGTATGAATCAGTCAATGATGTCAATGCTCGCAAGTGGATAAGCATGACCAAGGAATCAATTGCATATGATATTACCTCTCAAATTATCCATAAAGCTTTGCTTATTTTTGAAAATTTTCTTTACATATATAATGTATGAATCTTGGTAAAATCATTTCATTTAGTACATTATAACAAATATTGCGTTAGGTGACTTGGTCAAGTGCTTTTGAGTTCATATCAAAACAAGGGTTAGTCGTTGGACTTGAATCCATAATTCAAAATCAAAAGGTCATACAACCCAATTTGAAATACTTTATATTTATTTATAATTATGCTTTCATATATATATATATATATATATATATATATATATATGCACATACACACCTAGAACTCATTCCAGAGTATTACTAACCCTGATGAGTTACTCTTCCTAGGGTATTATTCACCCTACCTTTGATAAGTCTTTTGCATGGATCAAGCTTTGGTATTGCCTTAGCCCAAGCTCTGATACCAAATGTAATTTATTTGGTATGATCTCCAGATGATAATCAAACCCTGGTAATCGACAAACTAAGGATCTGATGTCAAGTGCTGGAAAAGCGAGTTGTTTGAGGTAAGAAAGAAAATATTTAGAAAGTAGATGGTACAGAATCTTGCAAAGTGAAAATATGTATGTTTCATCATAGAAATGTTATAGTGGTAACTTTAATCTTACTTGTCATAGTGAAATTATACCATCTTGGATAGTTATCGAACCTATCCTTACAAATTCTTAAAGAAATTAAATGTGACCATCTTTAGATTCTTCATCTCCAGTTTCCATCCAATTGATCCACGTAAAAAGCTGAGCTACTAGCCTCTATGAAGAAGGAAACAACTCCAGGTCGGCCATGAGAGCGATGTGAGAAACTTAAATTCATCAATTGAAGATAATGGTATTGTCATACCGAGCATTTTTAAATAAAAATAATTGAAATAATTGGGAATAGTGGAAGTAAGCATTTATGAAATTTTCAGAATTTGGCTTTGAGATTTAACCATTGCATTCATGGCAATTTTTTGATAAATTATTATATAATATGTTTCGAATGAAGTTCATATGGAAAAAATTTTAACGCCAGATGTTCCATGTTAGAAAATAATTTCTTTTTTTTGAAAATTGGTTCACTTTATTACGAATAGCCAATCATATACTTCATATATATGCCTCATTGAAACCTTGTGCCCCGTAACCTAAATGGATGCGACAACAAGGAAAAAGAGTACATATATAATCCAAATATTAACATTACAATCGAGCAAAATAAAATTGTCTATAAACTAAAAATACATCAAAAACTATAAACTATAAAGTTAAACACATATAATCCACATTTATCCTCGTCTCCTTAACACAGTAATACAACAACTACATACTTCAACCAGTATCAATCAACTCTACTCCCCATCTCCTCAAGAATTATCCATTAAACAACGATCTATTAATCAAATAACATAATCCCTTTTTAATAATCTTCAATTAAACCTCCTTGGATATAGAATGCTTAGAAAACCGTCATGCATTTCTTTCTAACCAGATATGATAAACTGCACAAGTTATTGTTGCACAACCAATATCTTATATCTGATTCTTCACAATAAAAACTTGCAATATTTGATTAGCCTCATCTTTAATAGATCCAATCAATTGAGAATTCAAACCCAACTTCAGTTACAAAGAAAGCCATATAAAATTCGAATACGCATATCTAAAAAACAAGTGTCTAGTTGATTCTTTTTCTAAGCCACATAAAAACACATATTCTCTTCAACCACACCATACCTCAATAATCTGTCTTTAGTTCTTAATCCATTTAACACAGCGAATAGGTAATAAATGTCATCCTCTTCGAATTTTTCGAATGCCATTTGACTTCAAAACCTTGCTTGACTGGATGTATTTGTCTAACCTTCTGCCATGCCTTATTAAATGGAAATTCTCCACCATCACATCATTCAGAAAAATCATGCTGCATATTCTGGTTCACAACCACACCCTCCACTTGCTGCTGAAATTTTCTAATAGTTGGATGCAAGCCACTACATATTCTGCCGTCTTGAATTATGCAATCAACAAATTCATTTTTCCTGCCCAATGCTTGAAATCTAAAAATTCCAAGAATATCTACTAAGCATTTATTGTTTATCCACGGTTCGAAACACTAAAGTGTTGAGGATCCTGAGGTAATAACATTATTAAACAATTGCTTTCCATTTGATCTTAACCTCATTATTGCTTTCCACGTACACGAAGAGTTTTTATCTATGCTCATATTCCAAAATAATTTGCCTTTACAATACTTCATTGCCATCCATTTACTACACATTGAAGAATCAACAAGGCATTTCCACAAAAATTTGATACTTTCAGCTTTGTTAAGATCTTTGAAAGATTTTAAACCAATACCACCATCACTTTTTAGAGAACATAAGGTTTCCCATTTCACTTTATGCTTTGAACCTCCGCAAAAAATGTCTGCACACATCATATTCAATTTCTCGATTGTAAACTCGGGTAGTTGATACGCAAAAATACGATATATAACTACTGGAGTTATAACTGACTGAATTAATTCAGACCACCCCGCAAAACAAAGGAATATAACATCCCAAGCTTGAAGTTTCTGTTGAATTCTATGCAGAAGGTCTTGACAATCTTGACAATGAATACAATTTATTGAAAACAGTGAAGTGACAAAATTTTCAATGAAGGATAAATTTCTTTTTAAAGGAAATCAATTATGCATTCCCGGCTGTAGTTTACGAATGAAGATTGTCGGAGAATTACACAATGAAGGTCATGTTGGCAAGGATCACACCTTACGATTTCTTATGGATACCTATTTATAGCCTTCCATGAGAATATAAGTTAAAAAGTTCGTACAAAGAAGTCATATTTTTGTTTAAGTGTCAAAGGGGACTGCAACTAACACTGGATTGTATATGCGATTATCAGTTCCTTCATAACCATGGGTTGATGTGAGTATGGACTTTGTTTTTAGGTTTGCCAAGAACGCAGAGAGGCAACGATTCTAGCTATGTATCGTTGATCATTTTTCTAAGATGGTTCATTTCATTGCTCGCAAGAAAACGACAGACGTAGTCAATGTAGCTCAATTATACTTTTGAGAAATATATCAACTGTATGGACTGCCAGAATCAATTGTTTCAGATCGTGACACTTGGTTTTTAAGTCATTTATGGCTAAGTTCGTGAAGAATGGTGGGAACCAAATTGAAGTTTAGTAGCGCCTATCATCCACAAACAGATGGACAGATCAAAGTGGTGCACAAATCTTTCGGAAACCTACTGTAAACCTATTGAGAAGTCTTGTTCAAGACAATTTGAAATGTTGGGATTTTAAATTGTGCCAGGTTGAATTCGCGCACAATCATGCCAACAATCGCAGTACTGGATTTAGTCCATTCATAATTGTGTACTCAGAGGTACCTAAGGGGCCATTAGATCTAATTCCATTTACTTGTCAAGGTAGAATGCAAGAAAAAGCCACTGACCTTATCACAGATTTACAAGAACTCCATCGTGTGGTCCAGAAACGATTAGTCGAAACTAGTCAAAAGTACAAGCAAAGTGCTGATTTGAAATGACGACATATTAAATTTCAGAAGGGGACTTTGTGCGGGAAGTATTAACGAAAGATAGATTTCCTGCGGGAGCACACAATAATTAGCTTCCAGAAATATTGGACCTTTAGAAATTGTTGAAAAGATCAATCCAAATGCGTACCGCTTAAGATCACCAGGTCATGAACATACTTATGATATTTTTAACATTGAGCACTTAATACCATATTATGAAGAAGATCTAGCTGAAACGGTTACTTCCAGTTCGAGGACGAATTCTTTCAAACCTGGGAAGGAGGATGCAGGGCAGGAATGTGACGGTTTGGAAAACGGTCATTCCGAAAACCATAACTGCATCAGGGGTGTCGGAACGACAGGTCTTCGGTTTCCAACAAGCTTCGGTGATATTACTTGACCGGTAGGGATCTCAGTTTCATTATATTATCGGTTTTATAACAAAGTCTTACGGTTTTGGGTTTTGTCATTTGAAGTTGTTTAACATCTTTCGCAAGTGTTGCTTCTGTCTCGTTTTCATTAATAAAGCTTTCGGATGGTATACAGCTTTCGGCTTATCAATCAAGCTTCTAGGTGCCGATAGACACCAAAATTGTATGCTTCCAAAAAGAATTTCTTAACATCCGAATTTCTGTTCATTATGTCATTTAATGCTTCCGTGAGAGTGTTTCGACGTTCGGGTTCTGGTCATTATGGCTTTCGGAATATTCTACTGTCAATGTTGCCCTTATTTTTTTCTATTGTTGTTTTACTTTTTGGGTGCTAGTTGTTAGTCCCGGTTTCCTTTCTTTACTGTGACGATTTTGGCTTATGTGTATCTAAAGCCTATAAATAGGCGGGGTGTGTGAGTCGTAAAAGATGTTGAGTTTCTTAAATTAAAAATATTGGCGTCCATCATTATTGGGAACTTTGTTTCACTTTCCCCATTTACAATATCCATTTATGGATTAACAATTTGGAAGATCATCTTTCCGGCATCAAGTGTGATCAACTGAGAGTTGGTGATCACATTTCCAACTTTTTCGAGATCAACGAAAATTGTGTTTTTTGTTTATCTTGAGTTCATCGAGATCACAATTTCTAGTAACTTTCTGACATCGTCTCTGATCAACGGATGTGGGAATTATCTTGTTTCTACTATATTGACCAACATCAACTTCATTGGTGTTTTGTGAAATCAACGAATTTCCAACTTTCGAATATAATTTCGAAAATACTATTAATCCGCTGCATCACAAGTACTTTGTAGGAAGACTGCCAGCATTAAACCTAAGAATATCAATAATCTCATTAGACAAAGAAGCAGAGGAGCTAAAATAGATTTTCGTTTTAAGAGCACTAACAGCTAAAACCACTGTATCACTCTAATTTATCAAACACTGACATCAATGAAGTAGCACACGAAACTGAACATTTTCCAAACACCATTTGGTTGTCCGCATATAATAAATGGGTAATAGTAGGCTCAAATGCGGAACAGGAAAAAAAACTCTTCTGGACTAGCATTTCATCCATACAAAAAGAGAAAAACTCTATTGCAATAGAAAATAAATAAGGTGATAATGAATCATCTTGTTGAATTCCCCTATTATATGAAATGAAACCTTTAGGTAGCCCTTGTATCATGATGGAAAAAGTTGGTGTGGAGATACACTCATAAATCACATTTATAAAATGTATAGGGGAACTCATATTCTTCATAATATGACATATAAATTCTCGATTTATTCTAACATATGCTTTATGAAGATCCACTTTCACACAATACTTATTCACGCTAGGCTTCTTAAAATCACTAACCAATTCATGTGCAAGCAAAATATTACCTCCAATATAAGATGATGGAATAAAAGCACATTGATTAGGTGATATAAGATGAGGTAGAAGCCATTTTATCCTATTGCATAGAATTTTACTGAAAACATTATAGTATAAATTAGGGCAAGAGATGGGTCGATAATGAGAAATCTCAGTTGGCCTTTCAATTTTTGGAATTAGAGTAATAAAGGAATGATTACAACCATTGGAAGCTTTGCTAAGTCTAACATATCCTGGACAGCTACTAATAGACCCATCTTTATATCCTCCCAATGCATCTTAAAAAACTTCAAATTAAAGTCATATGTTCCTGGACTAATATCTTCATAAATTGAAAAAACGGCCTTTTTCACTTCTTCTAGAGATATTGAACAAAGTAAATCTGTTTGACCCTGCTGATTTATGACAAAAGAAGACTGAATAAATGGAAATTCTCTGCTATTTGACCCATTGAACATATTATCAAAGTATGCAATAGCTTCAGCAGCCACCTCTTCTTGCTTATATAATAATTCACATGTAGAGTTAATTAAAGCCTTCATATTGTTGCAATTTCTGCGAGAAGACATTTTTGAATGAAAGAATTTAGAATTGGAATCTCCTTGTTGAAGCCATGATACGTTAGCTTTTTGTCTATAGCTCCAAAACCTATATTGCTTCTGAACCACTAGTTGATGCTTAGCCTCAAACATACTTTCATTTAATTTAACATTTTCAGGATCTAAATCTAAAGCAGCTTCCCTTTCATTAAATTTATTTTCAGCTTCCATAAGCATAACATCATCTTTTTGTATTACTTTGTTCTAGAGTTTCAACTCTCTCTTGCATGCTTGTAACTTCTGCAGAAAATTATAACTTTGGAATCTAAAACATTAACATTCAAACCTTTCACTATATGTTCCATATAACCTACTTTAAAGCTCCATTCATTTGAATATCCAAAAGGAAATCCCTTAGTTGCAGAAGTAGGAATGAGATCAAGTAATAATGGGTCATGATTACTGAACAATTGCAACAAATATAAAGCCTTCATGTTAAAGAGTTTATGCAAACAAGAGTGACTAACAAATTTTTTATCTATATGATTTACAATACCTCTTCTCCTTCAAGTATAGTTGAATGCCACTACTTTGATTTCAATAAGCCCTAATTGAGATAGACAATTATTCAAAGCTCTTAACTAATGAAAAGGAACAGGTATCCCACCTTTCCTATTAGTAGTAGAAGTAGAGTTATTGAAGTTCCTCATTAAAATCCACTCCCCAAGAATCATTTCTGCTTCTTGTACAATATGCTTCCATAACCCCTTCCTTCCGTAAAAACTATTACTGGCATGTATTATAGAGATAGAAACATTCAAACCTCTAGTGTTTACAGCTTGTACAGTCACATGTTGCTTAGAATATGAAATTATGCTCATAGTCCAAATATATGTGTTCCAAATAAGAAGAATCCTACCTGAAAATATAGTTGGATGATGTGGAAGCATGTCCCAATTACTAGGAAGAAGCTTTCTAAATGTAGAATATTTTCCGCATTAACATTATTCTCAACCAGACCACAATTGTTGGTTCAAATTTTGTCAGAAGATATAAAACTTCACGCATATGAAATGAAGAATTCATCCCTCTGACATTCCAGCACATTATTGTCATTTAATAGTTAGTGATCACCTTAAATTTGTTTTAGGAGGAGCAATAGGATTTACTGGAGCTTGGCCTTTATCATGAGCAAGATATTCACTGTTCTTACTAGCACCAGCCGAGACATCATTATTCTCTTCCTCTAATGTAGATTCATTCAAATTTTCCGCAATATTATTAAGCTCATCAAGTAAAATATCATTAGGAAGCTCAAAATATAAAAAATCCAAGTTATCTTTACCTTTATGATTTACTGATGAAGGTACATTATCTTGCAAATTTGATTCAGCATTAATCCCTGATGTGGATGCATTAACATTCTCTTTAGCTACCCAAGCTGGATCTTCCACTACCTCATCAACCGAAGTTTGATATCCGAGCAAATTACATTTATCACATTTGTGAGGAATAAACTCGTATTCAACCATTATGACCTTCTTTACCATTATGTAACTGAATGGGGATTTTATCAAACAAAAAAGGGCCAAATCAATTGCCACCAAAAATCTCACATACCTAGTAATATTCTTATTGGTACTATTACCATCTATACAGATCGATTCCCCTATGAAACTAGCAATTAATTATAGAGCTTTATTTGATTACAATTCCATATCTAGATTATGCTACCTAATCTAGATTTGGACTTTATCTATGAAAAAATTGTCAAACTCATAGCCAGGAAACCATTTAGCAGTCACTAAAAAATTTCAAAATAAGAATATGTCGATGATTTCATAGCAGAAGCAAAATCCAACGGATCCTCAAATTGAACTGTAAAATGAAAACCATCAACTATATGAACAATGAAATTACCATTTGGCTTCCAAACCATACGAATATATTCCTTTAATTTCCCAACTGATAATCTGAAATCTATATCATGCCAAACATCTAGAGACGAATTAAACACATCTTACAGAATAAAAACCTGATCCTCTGAAGGTTTAGCGTACTGTATAGAGTTAGAATCAACCTCTGAAATTGGAATATTAATAGCTTAAGATGAAGCAACAGCCGATTTAAATTGAGATGAATTTCGATTTAGGTTTGAAGAAGATTTGGGTGGGAAATTCAAAGAAGATGATACTTTCTGCGCTTCCGCCATTTCATGTGAAAAGGATATGAAAATTAAAATAATTATATATATTAATAAATGCATATATAAATTATTTTAATAATAATTAAACATGTGAATTTCAAAAATTGTGCACGTTTGAATTCAAAAACTTAAACATTCAGAGTAAATGAGAACTAAACAAAAAGCTAACATTGTGTAAACAAAACATTACAAAGATATTAAAATACTAACATTAATTATATGTAGCACTATAAAATAATAAATGGACGTTTATTAAAGGCTAAGTTATTTAAGCATAACATTATAAAGTAATGAATGTAACTTAATGTTACAAGAGAACTAATTCAGCAAGGATAACACGCTCGTAAACGCATATATGTTTAATTATTTCATATAAACATATGAGGTTATTAATTCTAAAAATAATGCATGTTTGAAGATTGAAAGAAGCATGCGTAATAAATGGAATTAAATCAAGAAACAAATGGAAAGTAATTAGCATTAAATTAAATCGTTCAAATAATTAATATTATGCGTCATTAAAAGTGACATAAATGGAAATTTATTTATATTAACGTAATTTTAAAGTTTAAAATAGGGGAATCAATTCTAGAATAGTAGCATGCATTTATATTTATTTTTTATTTCATGCAAATGTACATACGCATAAATTTCGAAAGTAACACAAATTTGAATTAGAAAATAAATGCCGATTATCAACAGAGTTAAATCACGTAATAAAGAAAATTTAATAACATTAGTTAAGTAACATTCATATTTTAAATGAATGAAATAAATATGTATGATTTAAAAAAGCAAAAAACCTCAATATATTTTTATTTCCTACGGCCGGATCATGTTTGATTTAAATAGAATTGACAACGTTGTTTTGGACATCCATAAATAAACGTGCAGGGCAAACATTCAAACTTATATTTTTTGAATGTGCACGAAAGCCCTTTCACATTCACCTCTAATTCCTGAAAATTAAATATATTAGATTTAGTTTTCTGATTCAAAAGCTAGAGGTAGAAATTATGGGTATAGAAAGTAGATGTCCAAATTTGTTGTCTGTATGAGGTAAATTCTACAGATCTAGCTTTTAAGTAGTTAGTTCAATTTTTTTTAGATCCATATCTATAAATGTAAGAACCCGTAACTTCCCCGGTAAGGAAAGAGCGGATACTTTGAGAACTACACACAAAAGAACACCGACAGAAGAACATTTCATTGTTTATCACAGCAATTCCATCAGAATACAAGAATATTACAGAGTATGAATAAATAATACACATTCGATAAATATCAGAGATTACAATAAATTACATAGCAGCGGAAAAATAATACAAAACACAACTGAAAGTAACGCACGGATACAGAGCTTTTCGAGCATCGTTCAAGCTGTAAATCAGGATCCTGTGAATATAAATCTACAAAACCAAAACTACTAGCTGCCCGTGTCAAAATAAGGGCACCCAGAGTTTAGGCTAAAACAATAAACTCCAGGTCAGTCATGGGACTGGTGTGAGAACTAAAACAGTTATTAATCTTTTTTTAAAGTTAGGTAAATCAAGGGACCACGCCGTATAATGTGGAACGGGTTTCCTCCCAAGAATACCAGTGCATAAAACAAACAGCGCAATGCTAAATAAAGAAAAATGAAGCTATTATAAGACCCAGGTCCCATCACACAATGCAACGCAAGCCGGAGGATAGGGTTTTTACCTTATAATAGCCAAGAATGCTTGGTACGTGAAATTTCATGTTTTATTATTACTATAAGTGTACAGTGTCAAAACAATTTCAAATCATAAGTATCAATCATAGATGGCATGAGTGCCCCATCCCACTATGTCGCCATACTAGGCTCTACAAATAAAACCGCAAATCACGTATTGGAAGCTGGATTTCCATATGTGAACCGAGGCAAAAGATAGTCCTCATCGATTCGAGACAATCTAGCCCATGTCTCATGTCAGAGCTCGAGTAACCATTAGAGCAACAGGGCCGGTCCACCGATGTGGATTAAAATTCCTGAACACTGTGTTTCCCGCCCTTTGGGGCGTAAATGAGCCGACAAATGACTCTGTCGGCTTCACATAGCCACCGATATATCCGACGTGCCTCGCAACAGCAACAACCACATAAGTCAAACTCGTCAGGGCGTGTAAAACCACTGACGCCACTTCTAGCTAGAAGGAAACGCATGCCCTCCCTGAGGTCCTCTCCCGTTTTTGGTTCACAACCGGGGTGTGAGACTCGCGAATCAACGTTACACAAAGCTATGCCACACAGGAGGTGCTTTGATCATCAACCACAAGACTTTGCTTTTCAACAAAAGCCTTGATCATATTGCCACTTAGGCATGCCACACAGGCAATTCACTCCATGCGTTTGATATCCATCAATATATAACCTATGAGCTCGTACGTCTCAGAGAAGGGCGTTAAGCAAGAGAATAAATTCTCTGCCGCCAAACAGATATATATTTAATAGAAATCAATCACACAGAATAAAATCCAATGTCAGACACACAGTCCATTTACAAGTCCGTTCTGGGTCTGAACGAAACCGGAGGCACCTAGTACCCCGCATATCCATCGATCTCCAAGTACGTCTGGATGATCACTAACTGATTCCCTCCTCTTGGGTGTACGAACCAATCAAGATCATCAGAAATTATCCAAATGACGTGAAGACCTCCGGTCTTCGACCACCATCTTCATCTTCGACATATCGTCGTAACAGTTATTTAGAATGGGATGAACCCGGTCTTTCTGAATAACTCGCGTATATTATAAACAAGTGTTACACAAACATAACATACGCCTCATTCCAATTCATCAGTCACTAACCGTAAATTAGTAAGGGAACATTTCCACAAATATTAACCCCGAAGGCCGAAACCAACATCAGATCAATACCCAGGAAACCATTCATCTTAACTAATCTTCAGTTAGTTGCTAAATTTCACATTCTTAGGGAAAAGTTCCCATTAATTTTATCAAAGATAAATTCTTTGAAATTTATTCTTTAATCTTCCTTTGAATATCATTTCAAACTAGTCGGGATTTGCGAACCACACCGCAGTAATCATTTATTTTATTTCTCAATCCCAACCTATTCATCCCATGGAGCAAAACAGGTAATACTCCATATCTAACACCACGGTGTTATCGGTAAAATTAATTACCATTTCACGTTCAAATCTAATTAAAGATTTAACTATCGCTTGGAGTAAAAATGGTGATACTCCATTCTCGATCATTTCAGTCTAATTAAAGATTCATTAAAACTCCACTTAGTTCTAATCTTTAACTAGGTTAAAGAACCAATGTCTTTTAAAACACGGTTCACCATAAACCCAAATCACATTCCATTCTATCAGTCCCTAACCGTAAATTAGTAAGAGAACAACTCCCTAAATATTAACCCTGAAGGCCGAAACCAACATCAGATCAATATCCAAGAAATCATTCAAACTTAACTGATCCCCAGTTAGTTCTTAATTTTCTTAACTCCATTTGGGTTTAAGAACAGTACTATTAAAGATACCGTTCACGACAAACCAAAATCACATTTGATATTAAATACAAGGCTCTAAATAGAAAATATATCGGCTTATATTCAATATCAATTTCTGAAACCAACAAATATCGTATTGGAAATAACGATATAGATATATCTTTCAAATTTCCCACAACCATATCTGTATAATCACAAAATCCAACATCGAAATATCCCAAAGATAATTTCGATTCAAATCCATTCCAATTCATATATTGGCAATTTCTGGTTATTTTAAAACCATTTCAAATCCACTTTATTTATTTTAAAAATAAATAGAATTATAATTCTAGTTCAAAACTAGTTCATTTCGATAAAATCTATTTTTATCTCTTCAAATTTGGATTTTTTTCATCCCAATTCTTCACAAATCATTTATGATCATTTTACACAAATTATTACTATTTTTAATAATTTTATCTAGGCCCGTACAGTCAATTTCCATCAACGGCCATCGAACTGCACTTACAACGACCTTTTCCAAATTTGATTTGGACATAATTCCAAACCCAACCGTTAGATTTCTAATTTCTAATATTCGTTAGAAAGCTCTTTTCGATACGAACCCAACGGTTCTAGTTTTAGGAGAATCCGACGGTCGGATCTCCCGTAATGTCCACTTGAAGTCAATGGTCGAAATTCACGAACTACCGTGGCGCGGCGCGTTCTATTCAGGCCATTCTATATATATAATATATATATTATATATATTTCGTCGATTTCCTTTCAAAACGTATTTTATAAATCATTTAAATTCGTTTTCAGAGTGATTTCAACTTCCTTTTCAAATTCAAATCAAAATTGAATTTTTCAATATAAATTCATTTTAATTTCATTTCAAATCGATTTCAATTCAATTTCAATTTAATTCGCATTTCAATTCATTTCAATTTAATTCGAATTTCAAATCTATTCAATTTAATTTGAATTTCAATTCATTTCAATTTAATTCGAATTTCAATTCATTTCAATTTAATTCGAATTTCAATTCATTTCAATTTTATTCGAATTTTAATTCATTTCAATTTAATTCGAATTTCAATTCATTTCAATTTAAATTGAATTTCAATTCATTTCAATTTAATTCGAATTTCAATTCATTTCAATTTAATTCGAATTCTGAAATCACTTTCAATATTCATTGAAAAATGAATAAAATTGATATAAATATCGTTCACGTCAAAATGGCGTCAATCTAATCAACACGGCTTTTATTCAACACATGAATGTTTATTCTATTCAACACATGAATATTTTTCAATTCAACACATGAATTTATTTTCTATTCAACACATGAATTTATTTTCTATATTGGAATGAGGCCCAATCAATTACCATATAATGTTAATTATATGTATTTTCTACAACACATATATATAATAGCAACGATAAATAATCAACCATCATCCAGAGTGCACCACACAACTGCATAAGCATTAAATATAAATAATTAACACTTACACAGCCTGTCAACCCATTGATTGACTACAACTAAACAATTGGGATTAGTGTACGTCAAATATCATCCCAATACCTGTGTGGGGTTTCAAATCAACAAACACAGATTTTATTTGTGCAGTTGGGTGATGTGTAAAATTTATCATCCCAATCAATATCAGTTAAATCAGTGTATATAAACAAATCGTCCGATTTGTTTATTACTATTTATTTTATATACACATTAAAAATTATATTTTTAACTATAAAATATTTTACACTATAAAATATTTTATTTCATTTCACATCACACAATCAAATTTCACAACACAGCAACCAAACAAACAAGTCATCCATGGTCTGTGGACGATGGGTGTCGGGCGCTACTAAGCATCGTCTGCATCCTAGTATATATTACAAACTAGAAATAGAAACAAAAGTGAGGAGTTCTCATCGACTAGCTAATCCAAACTCCACGACTCTTCATATATAGTAAATCTTCGCCGTTCTCTCCTTTTGTCAATTTCATTGTCCATAGCCACTACATATATAAAAATCACATTTTTATATTGTTGTTATCTATATAAAAATCACATTTTTACACTGCTATTTTATAGATAAAAATTCTATTTTTATACCACTACTATATAGATAAAAATTCAATTTTTATCTTGCTAGTAATATAATAAAAATTATTTTTTTATTCTCTATGTCTTTATATATAAAAATCCGACCTTTTCTATTTGATTAACTATATAAAAATCCGACCTTTTCTATTTGATTAACTATATAAAAATCTGACCTTTTCTATTTGATTAACTATATAAAAATCCGACCTTCTTGGATAAAAACCTAATCTTTTTATTCTTAAAAATGATATCTTTATATTTCAAAAACCATTTCTTTTATATAAATAAAGAACAGATTTTAACAATGTTATATTAAAAATAAAAATTCTATTTTTATTATGTTATTTCATTTAAAATCATTTACTGCTATAACACAAAATTTATAAATCAATTAGGTTTGAAAAAAAAGAAGAAGGCTCACTGATATATTTTTGTTCGTCAGAGATAGAGGTTTTGTCTGCGCATTGACCGGAGATGGAGGGCTTCAGGTGGTCGGTCGGGGCGTGCTGAAGCGGCGGTGGCTGCTGGACATGGCGCAATGGGCAGAGCGACGTGCAGTTGGGTTTTGGGCTTCGGAGCGTCGCGGTTCATGGTGTTGACTGGGAGGGAGGACCGGCGGCTTGGCATCGACGTTCGGGAGGTGGGGCGTTGAATTCCTGGGAGCGGCGCGTCGAGCTAAGGCGCAGGCGACGGGGTCCTCGTGGTTCCCCCTTTTTTTAGATCTGAATTAGAATGATTAGGAACGGGGAGAGAGAATAGAGAATATGGAAGGGGGTTTGGCCTTTTTATTTATTTAATTATTTTAATACCTAAAAAGTAAATTTTTATTTCGATTTCGAAATCGAACCCATCGACTGTCGTCCATAGCTAATTACCCCCATTCCAAACACAATGGGATATGTATCGCAAGCTGATTCGATCAGTTTTCGTCAAAATCAAAATATAACTCTATATATTGAATTTGAACGCGCATTTCAATTTACTGGGATCACATACTGACTCTAAAAATTCTCGAAAAATATTTTCTAGCTTCGTATTGACGATACGGTCCTAACAAAACTAATTTCATCGAATTCTGAAACCGTTTGAAAAATGGCCATTTTCCAGTCGATTAAAATCAACTGAAACTGTCCAAACACGTTTTACTTCGCCACGCTTACATATTGATTCAGAAAATTACGAATTTTGAAACCTAGTTGTAACACCCCACGTCCATTAATGTCACTCGCAAAGGGAATGCATTAACTTCCATGGAGCATTTTAAGTGAATGTAGAACAGAAAATCACAACAAGACAGATATAAAGCATTACTTGAAAATTTAAAACTTTATTTATTGCAGCAGAAGGTAAATATGTTTGGTTACATCATCAAAAACCATAAACCAAAGTCAAGTACATAATATCCATCTTGATAAAACAAAGTACATAATCCCACTACTACAAATAGCCATAAAGAAAAGGATAGGCTGAACTTTACTTCGGCAATCCAAATCCAAGTGCTCCCAATCAAGCTCCACTAGTACTAGTACCACCCTTAGAACCTGGGGAGGGGGAAGGAAGAAAAGTGGTGGAAACAAAGGGGGTCAGACATAAAGTCTGGCGAGTCCGATAATTCTAACAACGTAATTATTAAAGCAATATGATAAGATATAAGCTGGAGAATAAGGTAATGACTGTGAGAACCACATGGGTATGGCAAGGCAATCAAGAGAAAAAGAGATAACGTAAATGGCGCTTCCTAATCGATATAGGGTAATTACTATACTCTACCGTACTGTACCATACTATACTGTACTAGCACTAACTGCACCCCTACTAGTCACTCTAGAAATTTGATCCCTCTTGATGATAGCTTCGTGTACTACTAGATGTACCCACTATCCTCCATGTTTGACTGTATATCTCTAGTTGCTATCATAGGTACCCAGCGTGTACCTATCCCCACTAGATATACCCCTTCAATAAGTAATAATGGTAATTCCACGTACTCCTAGCTGACGTCATAGGTGCCGCCTGCTCCTATCTCCACTAGGTGTGCCTCCTTAATAATTATCAATAATAGTGGTAGCTTCGTGTACCCCTAGTTGACTACATAGGTGACATCTGCTCCTATCTCCACTAGGTGTACCCACTACCCTGCCCCATTTGATCGGCTCCCTAACTCGTAGATACCCGTGCTGGCCCCACAATGGCGTGTATCACTCCCCAAAGTGGCAACCCAATACCACCAATGATGCACGGCTTATACCTACACGATGCAACAATGTCTTACCTACCAGCCCGACCCCACGCATGCACGTGACCCCATTGGACTTACGTTGCCACCGCTAACCCGATTTGGCCTCTAACAATCAGACCCAGTAGGCGTGTCCCGTCCTCGACTTGGGTCCAGCTCACAAAGATACTTAATGGGCTACTGGACTGAAAAGGGCCCCCCATGCTTGACACAAGCTTTCCACCTAGGCTTGGTCCCCTCTAGTACATCCCACTTAACCCCCTTCATGTCCACTTACATGTTTTAAATTTGGTTAAGGGTTTCTATTAGTAATTCCACATGCCACCCAAGGCACCCACTTAAACCCTATGTCCCACTTACATGTTTTACCTTGGTTAAGTGTTACTAATCGTATTTCCTCATGCAACCCAAGGCACCCACTAAACCCCCATGTTCCACCACATGTTTTACTTTGGTTAAGTGTTTCTTAATTTATTACTACCGCAACCCCTGTAGGACCTCTCACATTAGACTGGCATTTGTGGCTGCTGGATTTTCCGGGCGGGTCTAGACAGTCTTACACCACAAACGAGCCTAACCTCTTGTCCATACAATTGTTACGCATTTAGTTTGGGCCTTTAACCTCTCACATTGGGTTACCTTTTGTGGCTGCTGGATTTGCCGAGCGGGTCCGGGCAGTCTTACACCACAAATGAGTCCAACCTCGTGTCTTAGGCAATTAATTATACATAATTAATTTTCCCCCAAGTTTGAATTACTTTCCCTATTCAAATTTCCATATTTATTTATGTCCATAATTTATCACCTAAATTATGCTCATCTATTTATGGTATATAAATTATACCAATTTCATCACTAATTAATTTTATTCCTTAAAATTAATTACATGCCTTTTTAAGCCATTACATGCCAAATTCACAATATGTGTGTATCCACTATTATCCCCATCGTACCCCCGTCATTCGTTCGCTTAACATGATATATACATATTAGACTAGCAAATAGTCTAATACTAAAAAAAAGGAATAAACGTCACAAAGTCACATACACACAATAATAGATCTAATTTGCATATAACTTGCAATTAAGAATTACAACATACTTGCATAGTCTTTGTATTGTCAAGGATCCAAAAATCATAGATCTAAAAGGTGTGAACTTGCATGTATGAACATAGCTTTACACCCAACTAGCCTAGGTAATTATCACAAACTTACAAAAACTATGTATGTCGTCAACCTAAACATAAAGTTGTCATCTTGCATAACTATGGATCCAATAAAAGGTGTTAACCTGAGTAAACTATGGATCCACATAAATGTGTAAACTTGCATAACTATGCATGTCATAGTTTCAACATAAAAATGTCAAATTGAATATGGATCTAAACTTTAAAGGTGTGAACTTGTATATTTGTGAATCCAATTATCACTTAAACTTGCATATGAACATAATACTTATACGAACTAGCATATGTTCCACATCCATATTCGCATAAAAACTGATGTTATAAACCTAGGTGATTGGATTATAAAAAGGGATTCATTGACACAAGTTAACATCATGAATTACTAGCATATATTTTAGATCCAAACTTACATAACATCATATAACTCGCATACAACTTGCGTGATCCTATTAACTTGCATAACATCATATGTACAACTTGCATAATCATATTAACTTGCATAACATCATACATGAAACTTGGATAACGTCATATATAAAGCTTGCATAACATCATATAATATGAATCAAGTTAACATACATGATTAAACATATGAATTAGATTCACAACCACAACTTATAATCCAACGTATATCACATCATAATTGATTTAGCAATTATTTTGTTAAAGTGATCGAACTCAAAACTCAAAAGCGGTCTTGAGTTCTGAATTCTGATTTCTGGAGTTGTATTAGCTCTCCTTTGAAGAAGATTCGTTGTTAGGGTTGAATAGAACTGATTTGATTTGTTGTTCTTCCTCTTTAATTTGTGGCGGCTACTCTAGGGTTCAAAACGACAGCATGACGGCCATAGTTTCAGTTTTAATTCTGATTTAGGGTTTGAGTCTATGTGTCTTTTTATAGAGTTTTGAATTAATTTAAGCCATCGGATGATCTTAGGGTTAATCAAAACCATTCAGTCATGATAGGGTGACAAGTCAGCCCTGATGACTCAGCAAGGAGTCAGAAAGGACTCAACAATGAGTCACAACATAGATCGGACTGAACCAGAAAGCTGTGCAGGTTTTATCTCGGCCTGGGCGCACTTGGGAAGTGCACCGATGTAAATTTGTACTGGCGCACTTCCCAAGTGCGCCAATGCAAATATTTTTTTCTCTTTGGCCACCAAACTTCGTTCGTCCATAACTCCTTCATCCGGTACCCGTTTCCCGCAAACTCGGACTCTATTTCAACCAGAATTCCGAGACGAACACAATGGCGCAACCCCATTCCCTTAATTCTCACATCTGAGATTAATTATTCTTTATTTTAGTTAATTCGATTGTTCAAAAATCCGGGGTGTTACACTAGTAATAACTCGACATCACGGACCCAACAAAAGTGGTTTCGTCGGAAAACGAGGTCGTTTGCAAAATTTCAATTTTTAAGGGCCAGAATTCCATAGCGACTATTCTGTATTTTCAACTGGGCATAACTTTTTATCCCCGCTATGAAATTTCAATTTACCGGATTCGTTGGAAAGATATTCTCAATTAGATTCAAATATTTTTGGATTCGCTAAAATCCGGTTTATTTTGAATCCTGTACATTCATTTGAATTTTGAAATCGAATTTTTGAATTACCACGCCATTTTCAATTCCTTTTATATATATAAATAAATTTTTATATTCTAACGACGATTCAAATAAATATATACATACTATTTCTATTCAAAATAAATTTCTCATTATTATTTAAAATAATTCATTTTAAATATTCAAAATTCGCTAAAATTGCCAAAATAAAAATTTTAAATTGGCTCAGAATTCCGCGTTATTACAATCTCCCCCACTTAAAATTTTTCGTCCCCGAAAAGGAACTAAGCCGAAAGTTGTTTCACAAATCAACTCAACTTTCACTATTTTCATTACGGCTTAAGTTCTTCAACTTTTTAGTTTCTAAGAACTTTTCAAATTCTTCGAAAATTTGGCTAACACCCTAAATTTTCGAAAAATTTCGCCATTACCTCCCCTGCACCGGGGGCTTTGGGATATTTCAAATAGCCTCCCATGGCCCTCATCAATCCAAAAAGAAAAAGAAATAGCCAATCGGCTCATAAAATCATCCAAACCCAATAAATTTGTAAGTATGTACCTATTTGTTGGGCAAACAATTTTATTCTTCTGCTCTAGCCTCCTTGCCATGACCTGTTCAATGTAAGTACATGTATACGCATGCAAATACGACTAATTTTCAATACAACTCACAATTTGATTCAATTTGGCTAAAGGTTCAACATTCAATTAATCACAACAATAACCAAACAACACAATCGGCAATCAATTAGTTGATTAACGTTTCCAATTCATAATTTTGATATATAGTCAAAAATCACGTTTTTGGTGCCAAATCACAATAATAAGCCCTATCTAATTTTAGTTCTTACACCAGCCAATTGTAAATATATAGATATCTCACTTTCGAAACACGAACATAAATCCTGATGATGGAGCTCCATCATCAAAATCAACTCCGGGCGACTAGAGTGTGATTCTATATCTATCCAGTATATTAAAACTTCGAATATACATTTGCAAGGTGTATATGCAAAATCTTTATATATTGGATTGTCCAAATTAATTTAAAATAAATATTCAAATACGTATAAAATGATTTAATTTTTAAAACAAAACCTGTTTTCATTTTAAAAATATACTCTTCACACTAGTTCTAGGATACTACTGATCCCATCTCTAACGAGTCATTCCCATTGGATATTACTAATCCAATCTCTGATGAATTCTTTCGTTTGGTTCTAACGTGTCTTGTTCTCGAGCTTTGTAAACCAAAGCTCTGATACCAACTATAAGAACCCGTAACTTCCCCGGTAAGGAAAAAGAGGATACTTTGAGAACTACACACAAAAGAACTCAGACAGACGAACATTTCATTGTTTATCACAGCAATTCCATCAGAATACAAGAATATTACAGAGTATGAATAAATAATACTCATTCGATAAATATCAAAGATTACAATAAATTACATAGCAGCGGAAAAATAATACAAAACACAACTGAAAGTAACGCACGGATACAGAGCTTTCCGAGCATCGTTCCAGCTGTAAATCAGGATCCTGTGAATATAAATCTGCAATACCAAAACTACTAGCTGCTCATGTCAAAATAAGGGCACCCAGAGTTTAGGTTAAAACAATAAACTCCAGGTCAGTCATGAGACTGGTGTGAGAACTGAAACAGTTATTAATATTCTTTTTAAAGTTAGGTAAATCAAGGGACCATGCCGTATAACACGGAACGGGTTCCTCCCAAGAATACCAGTGCATAAAACAAACAGCGCAATGCTAAATAAAGAAAAATGAAGCTATTATAAGACCCAGGTCGTATCACACAATGCAATGCAAGCCAGAGGATAGGGTTTTTACCTTATAATAGCCAAGAATGCTTGGTACATGAAATTTCATATTTTATTATTACTATAAGTGTATAGTGTCAAAACAATTTCAAATCATAAGTATCAATCATAGACGGCATGAGTGCCCCAACCCACTATGTCGCCAAACTAGGCTCTACAAATAAAACCGCAAAATCACGTATTGGAAGCTGGATTTCCATCTGTGAACCGAGGCAAAAGATAGTCCTCACCGATTCGAGACAATCTAGCCTATGTCTTAGGTCAGAGCTCGAGTGACCATTGGAGCGACAGGGCCGGTCCACCGATGTGGATTAAAATTCCTGAACACTGCGTTTCCCCGCCCTATGGGGCGTAAATGAGCCAACAAATGACTCCATCGGCTTCACATAGTCACCGATATATCCGAGGCGACTCGCAACAGCAACAACCACATAAGTCAAACTCGTCAAGGCATGTAAAACCACTGACTCCACTTCTAGCTAGAAGGAAACGCATGCCCTCCCTGAGGTCCTCTCCCGTTTCTGGTTCACAACCAGGGTGTGAGGCTCGCGAATCAACGTTACACAAAGGTATGCCACACAGGCGGTGCTTTGATCATCAACCACAAGACTTTGCTTTTCAACAAAAGACTTGATCATATTGCCACTTAGGCATGCCACACAGGCAATTCACTCCATGCGTTTGATATCCATCAATATATAACCTCTGAGCTCGTACATCTCAGAGAAGGGCGTTAAGCAAGAGAATAAATTCCCCGCTGCCAAACAGATATATATTTAATAGAAATCAATCACACAGAATAAAATCCAATGTCAGACACACAGTCCATTTACAAGTTCGTTCTGGGTCTGAACGAAACCAGAGGCACCTAGTACCCCGCATATCCATCGATCTCCAAGTACGTCTGGACGATCACTAACTGATTCCCTCCTCTTGGGTGTACAGCCCAAACAAGATCATCAGAAATGATCCAAACGACGTGAAGACTTCCGGTCTTCGACCACCGTCTTCATCTTCGACATATCGTCGTAACAGTTATTCAGAATGGGATGAACCCGGTCTTTCTGAATAACTCGTGTATATTATAAACAAGTGTTACACAAAAACAACATACGCCTCATTCCAATTCATTAGTCACTAACCGTAAATTAGTAAGGGAACAATTCCCCAAATATTAACCCCGAAGGCCGAAACCAACATCAAATCAATACCCAAGAAACCATTCTTCTTAACTAATCTTCAGTTAGTTGCTAAATTTCACATTCTTAGGGAAAGGTTCCCATTAATTTTATCAAAGATAAATTCTTTGAAATTTATTCTTTAATCTTCCTTTGAATATCATTTCAAACTAGTCGGGATTAGCGAACCACACCGCAGTAATCATTTATTTTATTTCTCAATCCCAACCTATTCATCCCATGGAGCAAAACTATTAATACTCCATATCTAACACCACAGTTTTATCGGTAAAATTAATTACCATTTCACGTTCAAATCTAGTTAAAGATTTAACTATCGCTTGGAGCAAAACTGGTGATACTCCATTCTCAATCATTTCAATCTAATTAAAGATTCATTAAAACTCCACTTAGTTCTAATCTTTAACTGAGTTAAAGAACCAATGTCTTTTAAAACACGGTTCACGATAAACCCGAATCACATTCCATTCTATCAGTCCCTAACCGTAAATTAGTAAGAGAACAGCTCCCTAAATATTAACCCCGAAGGCCGAAACCAACATCAGATCAATATCCAAGAAACCATTCAAACTTAACTGATCCCCAGTTAGTTCCTAATTTTCTTAACTCCATTTGAGTTTAAGAACAGTATTATTAAAGATACCGTTCACGACAAACCAAAATCCCATTTGATATTAAATACAAGGCTCTGAATAGAAAATATATCGGCTTATATTCAATATCAAATTCTGAAACCAACAAATATCGTATTGGAAATAACGATATAGATATATCTTTCAAATTTCCCACAACCATATCTGTATAATCACGAAATCCAACATCGAAATATCCCTAAGATAATTTCGATTCATATCCATTCCAATTCATATATTGGCAATTTCTGGTTATTTTAAAACCATTTCAAATCCACTTTATTTATTTTAAAAATAAATAGAATTATAATTCTAGTTCAAAACTAGTTCATTTCGATAAAAATCTATTTTTATCTCTTCAAATTTGGAATTTTTCATCCCAATTCTTCACAAATCATTTCTGATGATTTTACATAAATTATCACTATTTTTAATAATTTTATCTAGGCCTGTACAGTCGATTTCCATCAACGGCCATCGAACTGCACTTACAACGACCTTTTCCAAATTTGATTTGGACATAATTCTAAATCCAACCATTAGATTTCTAATTTCTAACATTCGTTAGAAAGCTCTTTTCGATATGAACCCAACGGTTCCGGTTTTAGGACAATCCGACGGTCGGAGCTCCCATAATGTCCACTCGAAGTCAATGGTCGAAATTCACGAACTACCGCGGTGCGGCGCGTTCTGTTCAGGCCATTCTATATATATATAATATATATTATATATATTTCATCGATTTCCTTTCAAAACATATTTTATAAATCATTTAAATTTATTTTCAAAACGATTTCAACTTCCTTTTCAAATTCAAATCAAAATTGAATTTTTCAATATAAATTCGTTTTAATTTCATTTCAAATCGATTTCAATTCAATTTCAAATTAATTCGCATTTCAATTGATTTCAATTTAATTCGAATTTCAAATCTATTCAATTTAATTAGAATTTCAATTCATTTCAATTTAATTCAAATTTCAATTCATTTCAGTTTAATTCAAATTTCAATTCATTTCAATTTAATTCGAATTTCAATTCATTTCAATTTAATTCGAATTTCAATTTAATTCGAATTTCAATTCATTTCAATTTAATTCGAATTTCAATTCATTTCAATTTAATTCTAATTTTGAATTCACTTTCAATATTCAATTAAAAATGAATAAAATCGATATAAATATCGTTCACGTTAAAATGGCGTCAATATAAACAACACGGCTTTTATTCAACACATGAATGTTTATTCTATTCAACACATGAATATTTTTCAATTCAACACATGAATTTATTTTCTATTCAACACATGAATTTATTTTCTATATTGGAATGAGGCCCAATCAATTACCATATAATGTTAATTATATGGATTTTCTACAACACATGTATATAATAGCAACGATAAATAATCAACCATCATCCAGAGTGCACCACACAACTGCATAAGCATTAAATATAAATAATTAACGCTTACACAGTCTGTCAACCCATTGATTGACATACAACTAAACAATCGGGATTAGTGTACGTCAAATATCATCCCAATACCCGTGTGGGGTTTCAAATCAACAAACACAGATTTTATTTGTGCAGTTGGGCGATGTGTAAAATTTATCGTCCCAATCAATATCAGTCAAATCAGTGTATATAAACAAATTGTCTGATTTGTTTATTACTATTTATTTTATATACACGTTAAAAATTATATTTTTAACTATAAAATATTTTCCACTATAAAATATTTTATTTCATTTCACATCACACAATCAAATTTCACAACACAGCAACCAAACAAACAAGTCATCCATGGTCTGTGGACGACGGGTGTCGGGTGCTACTAAGCACCGTCTGCATTCTAATATATATTTCAAACTAGAAATAGAAATAAAAGTGAGGAGTTCTCACCGACTAGCTAAATCAAACGCCACGACTCTTTATATGTAGGAAATCTTCGCCGTTCTCACCTTTTGTCAATTTCATTGTCCGTAGCCACTACATATATAAAAATCACATTTTTATATTGTTGTTATCTATATAAAAATCACATTTTTACACTGCTATTTTATAGATAAAAAAATCTATTTTTATACCACTACTATATATATAAAAATTCCATTTTTATCTCGCTAGTAATATAATAAAAATTATATTTTTGTTCTCTATGTCTTCATATATAAAAATCCGACATTTTCTATTTGATTAACTATATAAAAATCCGACCTTTTCTATTTGATTAACTATATAAAAATATGACCTTCTTGGAGAAAAATCTAATCTTTTTATTCTTAAAAATGATATCTTTATATTTCAAAAACCATTTCTTTTATATAAATAAAGAACAGATTTTAACAATGCTTTATTAAAAATAAAAATTCTATTTTTATTATGTTATTTCATTTAAAATCATTTACTGCTATAACACAAAAATTATAAATCAATTTGGCAAGAAGAAAAAAAAAGAAAAAGAAGAAGGCTCACTGATATATTTTTGTTCGTCGAAGACAGGGGCTTTAGGTAGTCGGCCGACGACATGCTGAAGCGGCGGTGGCTGTTGGATATGGCGCAATGGGCGGAGCGACGGGGCAGTGGGGTTTTGGGCTTCGGAGCGTTGCGGTTCAGGGTGTTGACTGGGAGGGAGGACCGGTGGCTTAGCATCGACGTTCGGGAGGTGGGGCGTTGAATTCCTGGGAGCGACGCGTCGAGCTAAGGCGCAGGCGACGGGGTCTTCGTGGTTCCCCCTTTTTTTAGATCTAAACATGAATGATTAGAAACAGGGAGAGAGAATAGAGAATAAGGAGGGGGTTTGACCTTTTTATTTAATATATCATTTTAATACCTAAAAAGTAACTTTTTATATCGACTTCGAAATCGAACCCACCGACTGTCGTCCATAGTTAATTGCTCCCATTCCGAACACAATGGGATATGTATCGCAAGCTGATTCGATCGTTTCGATCATTTTTCATCAAAATCAAAATATAACTCTATATATTGAATTTGAACGCACATTTCAATTTATTGGGGTCACATACTGACTCTAAAAATTCTCGAAAAATATTTTCTAGCTTCGTATTGACGATACGGTCCTAACAAAACTAATTTCATCGAATTCTGAGACCGTTTGAAAAATGGCCATTTTCCAGTCGATTAAAATCAACTAAAACTGTCCAAACACGTTTTACTTCGCCACGCTCACATATTGATTCAGAAAATTACGAATTTTGAAACCTAGTAATAACTCGACATCACGAACCCATCAAAAGTGGTTTCATCGAAAACCGAGGTCGTTTGCAAAATGTCCATTTTTAAGGGCCAGAATTCCATAGCGACTATTCTAAATTTTCAACTGGGCATAACTTTTTATCACCGCTATGAAATTTTCATTTCTTGGATTTGTTGGAAAGATATTCTCAATTAGATTCAAATATTTTTGGTTTCGCTAAAATCCGGTTTATTTTGAATCCTGTACATTCATTTGAATTTTGAAATCGAATTTTCGAATTACCGCGCCATTTTCAATTCCTTTTATATATATAAATAAATTTTATATTCTAACGATGATTCAGATAAATATATACGTTCTATTTCTATTTGAAATAAATTTCTCGTTGTTATTATTTAAAATAATTCATTTTAAATATTCAAAATTCGCTAAAATTGCCAAAATAAAAATTTTAAATTGGCTCAGAATTCCGGGTTATTACAATAAATCCATGTAAACTCTAGTTTGTAGGTTCAAGTAGGTTTAAACAAGGGAAAAGCTATGGATAACAAATCTAGATTCAAATCAGATCTAGAACTTAGAGTGCTTTTTTCAGGTGAGTGGATTTAAATTATATAACGTTTTCTAATGAAATATAATATCGTTAGATTCCCATTAAATTATTGAATTTGATATAAGTTGTATTTAGGAAAAATTATAAAAATAGTTTATGCAAGTTATTCGTTATTGAACTGAGTATTGTTAAAAGTGTACATATATGAAATTGTTATTATTATAGAGCAAAATTCAAGTGAATGATTATAAATAATATTGGAATTGAGAATTGTGGGAAATTGAATAAGCCTAAAAGTAAGGAATTTTACATTAAAATGTCCAGAATGGAAATTGAAATGAAAAGGGTGGTCTTCGGAACAAAATTGATTAGGATGTTAGTACTAGGTTTGTTGTTTGGTTGATAAAAGGGGATATGTTTCCATAATTTAGTATTATACGAAGATGGTAAATGTAATTGTAAGAATAAAAGTAAGAAAAGTATGATTATTGCAAAATAGAAGTACTAATTTATTTTATTGTAACGACCCAGTTTTTTTGATCGATTAATTTTAAATATTTAATTGATAATATAAAAGAATTTTTATATTGAGTTATCGATCAATAATCGATATAGGATTTAATTTTTGATATATATGTATATAATTATTGTAATACGGTAATATGAAATAATTCAGTTCGAAGATAAAACTGAATCAAAATGGTTCATATGATCAATATATATTCTATTTGAATATAAACGACGTTAATAGTAATTTATGGTTGAAGAATTTATTTGTTTTTGAATTTAAATTATATTATATCGATTTCATATGGTTATTTTATATATACGTTCGAAATATATTTTAGAAAATATTCTGTTGAGTTCAGTATAACTCTATAACATTGGAACGACGACCGGTACGCTAAAATAACGGTTCACGATTTTTAATTGTGAACCCCGAGATATTTATAATGGATAAGATCAAAATCGAATCGAAGATCAAATCAGAATCTGTTTAAAAGAAACAAAAATGTCTTTATTTCAAATCGCATTAAATAGAAATCAAATCGATATTTATTACTATGTACCTTGCGCACAGACCTTTTCCTTAAGATCTAAGTATTTTTCCTCTATAAAACCGCGCCATCCCCTTTGTGTTTCATTCTTCTGTAAAACCAATTTACTTCAGGAAAAAAAAGATATAAAATGGACGCTCCACTGCTTTTCAAAATCAAATAAAATATAAAAGAAATAGTTGTGTCCTCGTACCTTTCAAAATCGAAATCACCAAACTCATTATGCCTAGTTTCTAGGTGTGATGCGGGTTCTACTGGTAGGGGCGATGTGAATTCTTGAATCTCGATTTAATACAGTCGAGCTAGGGTTGGATTATTCGATAGTTCGAGTGTTGAGGGGTGCGATTGGTTCAAGAAAATTAGGGCGACAATGGAGTTAGGGATTATCGCAGTTTTGGTATCGTAGTCGCGAAGCTAAATATTCAACATCAGAAAGTGGCGAGGCCTAAGATTTCAACATCGCGAAGGCGTTTGGGTTAGTGGCACCAGTGGAAAGTCGATGTAAGGGTTTAGGGATGCTCGACAGTAGGTTTTGGGGAAGAGTACGGTTTGGAGTTTTTGGGTAAAATTGAAAGCGATAATTTTCGATGCAAATTTTCTAAGGGCGTGAGTCTAGTTTGAATTCGTTACTGATGAAATGGGGAATCAAAGCCAAAATGTTTAGAATCGGTACTGCTGTAGAAGGGGTGCGATGCTTTTAAAATGGAGTGAAAGTGCTGTGTGGCAAGCTGGGTAGTCGATGTGGTTTTTCAAGTGATAACAATATATCGGAGATCTGGTAGTGCCTGCAAAAGGGCGTCACTTGAAAGCATGATTTTTGGAAGTGAAGTTTGAGGAGGCATTGGGAATTTGGATCCTTCTTACGGTATGTTGTGTTGTAGCAAGGCAACAATGAGGGATCAAACTGACTGTGGAGGAAGATGAATCATGGAATTAAGGTAACCGTCTATTTTTAGTTACTGTAATAGATCAAACAAAATTAGATATGGCCTGTATATATAAAAATAAATTAGTCAAATTTATTTATGGGGTTATTAGCGCTAAATAACGTTATGTTAAGGAATAAATTATTTGATAGACACTGTACACTTATAATTTACTTAACTAGATCATACATTATCGGGATTTGAAAAACACTAGCAACATCAAAATTGTATCGTCGAATATTGAGAGCTGGAGATGGTTTGGGGATTTTTCTAGATCCGTTGTGAATTTTAAATCTAAATCAACCGTCAGTCGATTTAGTAAAATTCGAACGAATTGCAACAAAAATCAGGTGAGTAAATCTCACTCACCTTTTATTTAGAATTATTTTTATAAGTTAAAAATAATCGTTTGTTGCTTGTTTGGTTGCATTTCATATTTCTGCGCGTCTTAAAAATATATTAGTTATTTAGGCTTGGTAGTTGCTATTATATATATATTGGTGGTTGAATTTCCCGCAGTATCATTAGAGGATGCTCGCGGTACCATTAGAGGATGATTACCCTATACGCCCCACACTATGATAGTGGATGACCTTCTATCCCGTGATATCCTGCCTTGAAGCAGGATGGGTATTATTTATGTTGGCTAACGTCTGTGGATGCAGGAAAACAGGTTGGAGGGATCCAACTAGATTCCTCAAAAATATATTATCTGTTTGTTTATTTGTTTGCACATATACTGTCATATATGATGTGTTAGAAAACCTGAAATAAATAATTGGTTGTGTGATGTTTAAATATCACTGGGCTTAAATGTTGATATTTTAAAATATCGAAAAAGGAAATTTCCCGAGTTAAAAAGGGAAATTCTATTTTTTTAAAATAGAATTTGAAATTTGAATATAATAAAAATATTAATGTTAGCCTCCTTTGTGACCAGGCTACCCGAAGATCGAGTGATCGACATTGTTTGCCAACCACTTGGGTAAAACTATGGAGCATTGAAAACTCGATATTGGCATGGGTGAGACATCAATTCGGATCGGGATATTTGGTTCCTGTCGAACTACTCAATTCGGATGGAAGCAACAAAACTTCGGAGTTTTGATGGTCGAATGCAAGTCAAACCAACTGTTTCGGGTTTCCAATTTCAGGTCGGATCAAGGCCTTGGATCGGAACACTACTTGGCTCAAATGAAAACTAGTTTTGCCACTCCATCACCAGTTCGGATCGAAAGTCCTCTGGCTCATGCGAAGTAGTGTTGCACCGTCACTCAGCTACGAATTGAATTGGCAGGTAGAGTCGGATCGGGTTGTACATGACCCGCATGCACTGGAAGAACTCAACACCTCGTAATGTCGGTTCAGGTCGAGACATATGGACCCCGCTTACATGGGGACAGTTGTTGCATATTGAACATGACCCTATTATTACAGCTACAGACTTGCACCACTCTCCCACGTTTTCCATGTCACCCACTACAATCTCGAAACCTGCTGCATGCTTGACACATTTCCCGCTTACTCCACTCTCTCCTAACCAACTCCAAAATCCCCAATGATACTTTCACGTGGCATCGGATCTAGGGCACTTGAACACCGGAAAATGCATCATAACGTAGTAGACGAGGGGGACTTTTTTGGGCACTTTGCTTCTTCACTCCTGTCATGGCCGCACTGTTCAACAGAAAATATTCTTATTCATTGTATTTGATTGATTGAGGGGTGATGTTCATTGTAATTGTAATATACGAGTAGAGTAAGAAAATATGAAGTGGATTTAGGCTCGTTAATGCCGAACCACTATAAAAATGTGTGTTGATAGCTTTTCGATGCTTTCTAATTTATGATTCCTCATTATCCTCTGCAAAATATGATCAATTGGGTGTTAGAACCATTTTTTGGTCTAACATTTTGGTGCTTTCACTGAGAATTGATCGATTTTCAACCATCGATCTTCTCATCTACTAATGGATATTGTAGTTCATTGAGGGAAGATCCGTATCTTGCTTGAATGATTCGCTTGCTACTCAGATGAACAGACCCGAATGGCTCAGTTCTGTACTGCCTCTAACTGGTCCGAAGTCCTTTGGAGTGAAGAAGTTGGTAGAAATTCAAACTGAGGGCATCTTAATTGGAAGATCTGCGTGGGTCGAATGGGATCGGTTCGAACAAAGTATACTCGCCACAAATGAAGCTTGGGGTCGGATCGCATCCTTGGCTCGCACGAAGATAGAATTCCTTCATCTCTTTGTCATCGGATCGCATCACCACGGCTCGGGTCAAATGGAACCTGACCCCTCTGAGCAGCAACCGAGATCCGAAGAGGCTCCCTCGATCCGACTCGGAAGAGTGACCACGACCCGAACCGCAGGAAAGTGGAGATGCAGGGTTGGGAAGACCGATACGAATAGGAGGAGGAGATCCGAACTGGCTCTTTCATATATACCGAACCGACTTGCTAATGACGTCCCCGATCCGGCTCGGAGGAACTACTCCGATCCGACCGAACCTAAAGACAATCTCCGAACCCCAAATTTGAAGGCATGATCCGATCCGACCCGAAACAGCTATTTTTCGGAAAAATACAATTTTCTGATCATTTGAGAAAATGCTCCATCTTCCAAAATCGAAAAAATCGTGCAGTGCCCACATTCGGAAAAAGGTAGATCGCCGCCGGGACTGTGGGGCCCCGGACCCCCACCAGCGCTGCGCCTAGATCTGCTGACGGCCTCCCTTCGGCTCGGAACATGGCTCGCCTTCGGCTCGGCGTACATTTTAGCCAATAGCAGTTGTCAAAAGCTTGTCAATGAAGATTCAATGGATAATTTGTGAATATCCCGGTAGACGGCAACGACTGGGATTTTTCCCAGAGCCATGACACCTACTTACATCAGTAAGCCAGTGTGAGGAGGTATTGATTAGATTCAGCTTGTTATCATCGACAGTATACGAGACAACGATTGTCTCATAGTAGCTTCCTCTACCATATCTCCAATGGTGTATAGGTTTCACCGATGCAATTGCTGTTGTTCCCTAACGAGCAGTGATTTTCTTATTTATGTGACATAAACCTATCCAATCGGCGAAGTATTGAATGACGGTTATATGGAACAGTCCGAGCACTACTCCGAAGTTGATTCTTATGATCGTAGTAACCATGATTGTCAATAATGATCAGCTAGAAAGCGACTAAGGATCGTAACACTACAAAGCTAAGATTCACTTGTATGATGTGGTGAAGGACATATGTCTTGCAATTCGTTCCCTGAAGAGCTTAGCAAACACTTGCAATGACCATTTTCTATCAACCACACTGATGACGATCAATTTCCACCATATAAAGGTTAAATCCACACATTTTGGTGCCCGGGGTCAGGTACCAGTTGAACCACCACAGGCCATGATTGGACCTATGGATCATTACCCATAAAATAGTGACTTGACTACTCATAAGCCACATATGACCAGCCATAACATAATTCAAGGCTTGCATTGCACTCTAGCGTCTATTGCTAGAAATCACAGCTGAAGCTAGAGCGGGAATGGCCCGTGATGACTAAGTTACTTGGAGAGCCTGCTATTTGGTTGAATAAAATATGCTACGCAACATAAATGGCACGGAACTCAAAAAACGCTTTCCTCCTGGTGAGGTGGAGTGTGAAGAAGGCATGGACTTGGCAAGAAAAGGAGACATCACAGAAAGAGTTACCCGATGATCTTCCCAAAGACATAGATCCCAGAGAGGATGACGATTCGAGATGCAGGAGGGCAACGTCTAATGAAGCAACTGCCCAAAGAGACATCACAGAAAGAGTTACCCGATGATCTTCCCAAAGACATAGATCCCAGAGAGGATGACGATTCGAGATGCAGGAGGGCAACGTCTAATGAAGCAACTGCCCAAAGATTGAAAAGCTCGTTTACAACTTGTTGATTGCTTCGAGTGAACTCCTCTACTATTTCCAAGTTCATCTGATTAGGATACACCCCCAATTTGCCACTACGACAGGTCCTGCAGCAACCTGAGGCATCTGGAAAATCGCTCGAATGAAATATCGAGCTGAACCAGTTTGATCTCAATTCCCTCGTGAAGAAATCCATACGGGGGCAAGCGTTAGCCGGCTTCATCGCTGAATTTATTGTTCCCGAAAGGGATGTGCTAAATGAAGAAAATGGCCCCTCAAAATCAGAATGAAGAAAACCAAGCACCTGGAATATGTATACAGATGGTGCAAAGAATAATCGACAGTCCGGCATTGGAGTTGAATTGATTCGAAGGACATTCCAGATAAGGGGACTAAGACTCGCAGCTTACCTAGAACAGGTAGAAAAGCTATTGAATGGATGGGAACATTACAACATATCTTATATTCTGCATATAGAAAATCAAAAAGCGGATTATCTGACCAAACTAACAAGTTTCGATAATCCGAAAGAGATAAAGATGATCCCAATCGAGACACTCGAAAGTTTATCCGGTATTCAAGATCGAATTCGGAAGAGAGTCATGGACAACTCCCTTTAGAAGCTTCCTGCAGCCCGGAGTGTTTCCAGCAAGGAGAAGTGAAGGGCATACTATCATTAGTTATGCCTCGAGTTCTGAATGATTCGACAAAGGCACTAATCAGCTTTTCGCTAAATGAGAGGTACCTCGGTTTTGACATCGATCAGACTTCTAGCACCCGCATATGGAGTTATGGAATAAACCCATAATGGGCTCGACTGAACTGCTCATATACAAAGCCACGCCCTCCACCTGAAAGAGGTTGTATAGCTCAAGGTGGATATGAGATGACCATTCACTCCTAGGCTCATACATGGCAGAGCTAAAGATAATTATGCATTGACTTTTGCATTTCAAAGTTGGAATCCTCGATTTCATTTGGATGCAGTTCGACCACCTACATGGCTCGATCCTATATTTGACGCCACCAAATTACATGAATCCAAATAAAGGAGGCAGCACTGCCCCTTGATATGCTTACTTTTCAATCATGCAATTTACTCTTACATGCTTCCCAAGTTATTGACATAACTAACTCATGCACTATGAATGATGCAGGTACCCAATGTTCGGTGCCAATCAGTCCTCACATGGATTGATCAGAGGAATGCAGAGCCTTGGCAAACATTTTCTGACTATTTTCCCAACTAACTCTAATCCTCATAGCTTGGATAGATGTATGAACCTAGGACGGGTGTGAGGGGCACCCCAGGATTAAAGACCAATCGATCCATGACACTAACTCTTGAGAGAGCGTTTAAAGGACGATACTGCAATGTCCGACCAAACTCCATCCCAAGAGTCGACGAGTCAAGACAGACTTGATTATTGCAAACGACCACCTTTACCCATGAATCAGGGATTATGAGGTAGCGCCCCAGCGAGTGTGGTCCGACCGCTTGCCCAAAAAAACTCCATCTGCTAAAGTGAAGCATGGAGTAAGGACTAAAACCGAGTTTGAGAACGACACTCGACACGGTGGGCTCCCACTCTTGGAAATAGAGTGTAGAAGGAGTGCGGGGGTAAATGATGCGACTGTTCGCCTAATTAACTCTAACTCTCATGATTCGAGAGAGTGTATAAAGGATGGGAAGACGACGTCCTCATGGCGTGATGGTGCACCACGATTAAAAGACCGCCTTGATTCCAGTCTACCCTTGGTATTCGACGGGAGAGTATAAAGGCGCTAGAGACTGTGCGCTACAAATTAACTCCTACCATACTGAAGGATTAGGGGTAAATTGAAAGCTGAGTTCGAACGCTATCCTGGGCATACGACAGGAGAGTATAAGGGCATTGCGATTAAATGCCACGAAAGGGCTCCTACCCCGCTGCAGGATCGGGGGAAAGAGTAAAAGCTGAGCCCGAGCCCCTCATTTTTGAACTGGGGGAGATTACATTGTCAGTCCTAATCAGTCTCAAATAAGCCCTGGCCAAGCACTCTATCCACGATTGATTGGGGGCATACACACACATCATACCCCTACGATAGCTGCAATATGACATGCTATTTATTCGCAGAAATTTTGACTGACATCGACGCTGGTTTAAAACCCTCACCCGATTTGTGATGTGATTTATTGCTTATTACTTAGTATAGTAATTCTTTGATTACAAGCATATTTGATTGAAATATATGACAAATTTGCAAACATATGACATTGCAGGAATACTACTTCATTTACAAAATGCAGGAATGCGCAAGATAACAAAATAAAGGCGCGAAAGCCGAACTCACAACATCAATAAAGGGTTGACGCCGATGCCCAATGCTAAACTCCTCAAGAAACTAAAGGCGATGACCGAAAGGAGGCCTTGAGAGTAAATTGTTCAATGATGTGTCACACGACTTATGGCAACGACCGAAAGGAGGCCCTAAGAGCCCCTTTGAGGACCAGGAAACAGACGCAAAGACAACGTCCATTTGTCGGTCCCAACCTACTTCCAGATTGGGAAGATCAGATAAGGATGGACATATCCCATGCAACAATTGGATGTGACGCAACCATTTCGTCCTTGACCTTCCCCTTGATGCAGAGAGCAAATGGGAGCACTAGAGGCGACCACGATCAGACCCGTCATCGCTTAATGTCAATCAATAATTCATTTCGCATTCAACTCTAACTCACGACTTGATGAAGGTCTATTACTTAAACAAGAAAGCAGGAAACCCATCTTTCTTACGTGGCAACGTAAAGTGTTTGGCAAATAATGACAGTACAACCCGTTTTCGTTCAACTTCTCAAAACATATCCCTATAACCGACTTCGTCTCCGCATTTTTAACCAAAAAAAAAAAAAAAAAGACACCAAACTTCTTAACCGCAGCCACTCAATCCCTCCATTCGTCAACAGATTATCTCATCGTTTATTACGCTCACTAAATCCACTGCCTACCCTACCAATTTCCGCTCATCTGTCGCCACGGTGTCCTTCCTTCTCTGCCTGATCGAAGTCCGTTAAATCAGAGGTCGTACCGTTGGCCAACAATGATAACTTATACCCCTTCTTCCGCTGCCGGATATTCACTCTATTTCAATCTTTAAAACAACCGCCTACATTCCAGTCTCCAAACGACCGTCCGTTCATGTTTTAACTCTAACCCATTAGCCGAAGACCGTCAGTTCCAATTTTACGACTGCTGCAAAGTTTCCACTCTCCGCCTTGATTACACGACAGGTTTGATCTACCCCAATTTCAATTTGCCACTATTATTTTGCACCATTTTTCGCTGTTCAAATTGGGTAGCGTAGTCGGAACCTTTAATACACGGTAACGTGTTCATATCCAATTTTGCCATCTGTGTATCCTATGTTCATAGTGATTTTCATTAAAATGTTCAACAAAGTTAACAGTAGCGTACTACTTCATAATCTGTCATCACTGCCTTGTGCCACGGACATATAGAGCAATCCACCATTTTACCTTGCATGAACAACATCCTTCAATAATTTGATTCATATTTGATTTGCCATTGTTGGCAGTTAAGATTATACGTGACTTATGTACAATTACAGTCCCACCGATTTCACTAAACAGATCAACAAATAACAATGTCTTCATATATAACCTGGCCTCACCATTTATGACATGGCTGCTTAGTGTGTTCAGTTGTTTAACAATGCGTGAATGATATTATTCGATGATCGTCTTCTCTAAATGTGCTTTTTCCCCTTACCAATTTTTTTTTTTAAATATTTCAGCAAGCCATAGCATCGATATGGAGGCTCTGTTTGTAAATATTTGTTTCACTGTTTATATGAATTTTAGAGGCAGATGATGATGAATCCGACTAATGATCTTGATGGTCCAAGTAGACTAATATCAGTGGTGGACGATGCAGCCATGCAATATTCTTCAAGGTAACTTCCTTAAAAGTTTTCTAATTAAACTTTGTCCGCTAAAGTTTTTCGTCTCTTTGTTGGCAACTCCTACTGTTGGTTGTGACGGTGTAACATCTTGATCATTCTTTCGTGCTATCACTTTTTTTTAGACCTGTTTGTATACCCAAGTGCTTGGGTATCATTATTTATGTCCCTTATCTGGAATTCGATGTTGCACTTAAATTATTTCTTCCAACTATCCATTCCATACATATGAGGCGCAAACCTAAGCTTAGCCGATAGTTTTGCCAAATTTTTAATGGTTCCGACACTAACTTCTTGCTCATTGGATTTTTCAAATCTACTGACTCATGGAGTTATTTTACAACATTTGACATACCCATGAAAATGTAAACTCACACATACGTTTGAATGACGGACAAGGTTTTAAGTTCAAAAATGCATCATGAGAATAATTACAGTTCTTCGTGCTCCTTTGTTTTACATTACTCATTTGGAGAAGTAATGCACCATGCAAAGATGGGAATGCCAATAATTTAGTCCTTTTCTTATTTAACTTTGTGGACAACTAACAGTAAAACTGACTTTTTTTCTCAAAAAAGATGGTCACCCCGTGAGGCTGTAGTTTGTACATATATCATGTATATACATACATGTTCGTGTAGATGATAATACAGTTTATTTTTTTCCTGCTGACAGAGGTTCCCACCTATGATGAACACACATCTGCTTTTAAAAAAACTCATGCATACTGAATTTTCAAACCATTTTGCACTTGATTACATACTGAATTCCAACTAATTTTCATAATTTTATTTAATACAAAATGGCCATTTAATAGTTTGTTAAGCATGTATGCATACAACTACTGCGGCTGCCAGTCATATGATGAGATAAGTTTTACAGCGGTTGCAATGTCATTTATTATTATAGGAAGTTCCTGCACCTTTTACTTTAAACGACTGTATATCATTTCAGCTTCAATGTGGTATAATATATCATGCTGTGCTACAATGATATGTGTTTTTGACCTGAATTTTTGATCCCACATGCAGATTTAAAATTTGTCTTGAACAAAGGTGGCATGAAATCCCCGTAACAATATATTCCACTGTATTTAGTATGCTACTTTAGCTGACGTTATAACATGCTCAAATCTGTGAATGCAGTTGGTTTATAACATTGGTAAACTCAAACAGGGATAATAAACTGTATTTATTATCTCCTCCTCAAATGAGAAGAGAATTTTCTTTTTAATTATCAATACTTTTTTCCCTAAAGTAAAAAATAAATACATAATATAATTATTTACTGAGCAAAGATCATTTAACATTTGTTTCAGTCCAGAAAACAACTGCAGCTGAGAAGTTGGAATTTGGCTACTACTTGAAAACAAAGGTGCATGAATTTTTTTTATAGAAAAAAAAAGCAACTACTGTCATTTTATTGAATATTTTCATGCACAATTTTTTTACTCAAATAAATTTGGCTACGTCTTTAAAAAAAATGGACATGCACTTTTTTTTTATTTTTGATAACATTATATGCCTTGTGTTGCTTACGCCTGATAAAACATAGAGAGCAAGAAATACATTTTTCCCCATTTTGCAAAACTGCATGTCGCAGCACCCATTTTTGTTTACTATTATGGGCTACCAATGAAGTTCACCGCAAATGGGATGGAGTTTACATACATCAGCAACCAAATGCGGTTAACAGCAGTTGCCTCAAAGTTGTGTTTTTTTATTTATTTTTTATTTTGAGCCCATAAAACTTACCTGTCATCACAGATGAGTAGTGAACAAGTCTGATATCCACCATCGACATAAACGACATACTGAACAATCATGCTTATGCCTTGGTGTTTACCAAGTTTCTTTTTTCTACTCTACGTAAGTACCCATCTTCTATTCTACGTGTCATCTTCGTCCCTAAGTCTGCATACCTTTAGTTAACCTACGTTTGACTAATCGTTGTCAAATTTGTGTACCAACCTTTAACGAAGAATATGGAAATTATTGAATCGAAGTTGATGTACATCTGGATTTCTGGAGATAAGATACTCATCGCTGAAGGTCAGCTAAAGGATGTCAATTGGTTTATTCACTGTCTGAGTATTTTTTTTTTTTTTTTTTTTTTTTTTACAAAATTTATGTTCTTCCTTACAAACATACCTTTAGCGCTGCTTGCTTAAAAAAGCTAAAATTGGCAGCCTTTCTAACATTGACTCATTGCCTGCTTTTTTAATGTTTTACGTAAAGATGTTAGTATTCAAGTTTTGAAATTTGTATGCTTGGCAGAATAACAGTTTGTTGATGGGAAAGTATAAGTGGAACACGTTTTGGATTTCTACGTTACGCTGGTACTTTGGCTTACAGCTTCAGGTCATAACCAATCAACTTTCTAATGACACCAGAACGGATACAAGTTAGATTGTTGGCATATTATTGCAAAAAAATTTCCTCCGGGAAGGTTTGACAACACTTTGTCATTCTTTTTTACATGATGTTTGACGCAAGCAGGGACAGTGGGATAGTTGTACACATTGCACTGGCTATTTTATGCAGGTGACCATTCATGTTGCATTTGGCTTTACAGTAGTAAAGGTTTACATAACTGTATCATGTATCATCTTCTAAACTTGAATAGTGTTTTACCACCACAGTAGTTGATGTTGAAGCTAAAACCAAGAATAAAAAATGCATCAGTATGAAAATAAATATTTTTTAATTTATAGGTTTATTTTCTAAGATTTATATTATGTGCCTAATATTATTTCGTTCACTGCCAAATCAATCTACCTCTTTTTGGGAACTATTTAATTACGGCAGCCTCTTGCCGCCACTGGATTTAAAATTCCAGTTTAAATTTGTTTATGAAACACGTAAAATTCATGAATCCGGGCATGTTGAAAGTATAAAATATAGCTGAAACTTTTTAATTTACAGATACTAACTTCATTAGTCCCAACAAAAGCTTATTTTCCAAATCAATATATCTTCATTATCTACGGAGACTATTAAAGCAGTCTAAAAAATCGGATTTATGCGCTTAATTGATTTATGTAAAACATTAATTCAAATTTTGCGTTCAAAATAACATTTTAATTTCTTGGACTGTGCTGTGGAAATGCAAAATAACCTTCTACTTAATCGGTTAATATCATTACAATTGTCCTTCGGATCCATATTGTAGTGTTGTGGTTGCATGTAGTTTATGTAGTAAAATTGTTTTTGATGTAAGATTTTAACAATGGTTATGCATGCTCCTATAAAACCACAAACACAACTGCAAGATACCTGTAACATAAGAATGTAGATACTACCCCAGTAGATATGCAACTGCATTTTTTTTTTCTTTCATTACTACCCCTCATATTTCTGTTTATCCACACATGCTTCTGAGATATGTTATTTTAAATTCGTAAACTGAATATCCCTCTTAACTTTGTAAAATGATGACTTTTAATTTTTAATGAAATGGACAGCTCTTTTATATTTCTGCTTCCAGTTGCTGTAGAGAAAGGGAAAAACTACCCCAGTAGATATGCAACTGCATTTTTTTTTTCTTTCATTACTACCCCTCATATTTCTGTTTATCCACACATGCTTCTGAGATATGTTATTTTAAATTCGTAAACTGAATATCCCTCTTAACTTTGTAAAATGATGACTTTTAATTTTAAATGAAATGGACAGCTCTTTTATATTTCGTGTTAACTCTACATTTCAGGACGGAATCAGAGAGCTACTTCGATATATGACAACAAAATTTGAACAAAATCGAGTGAAACATAACTGAACAAAGATTAAATTTCCCAATTAGGACCAATGCAGAATGCATTTAAGGAGTAGAGGATACATGAAACTTCATGAAATCATATACGAATGTAGAATATCCACGGCCCAACTAGCGTTTCAACTTATGTAGACATTTATATACACAAATCTATATACAAGCTTTGTAAGAAGCCACACACAAACTTAATACTGTGACCTTATATAATTAAGCACACATGGAACCAATGAGGCAAGTTGAGTACTAAGATTCGGGGCTTGCTTGACATCTCTTTTATCATCTTAAACCTGACATGACATTGATTCTGTCTCCATTGCAGGAAAGGATAACGCTGGATCTTTAGCTAGCTCATAGGCGGAGGAAAGGTATAGTTGCTTCCAGTTGCTGTAGAGAAAGGAAAAAAAAAGGATTAAAAAAATGTTTGTACGGATACGTTACACATTAATAACGCATAATCATGGTTGTAAGACTATATAAAAATGAGAAAAATTACATGATGAAAATGAAAATTTTAAACAGCTTGGTAGTAACAAAAAATAATTTGGTTTTTGCTCCTCCTAAATTTGTATTACGTAAGAGAAGATGATTGTTTTCGAAATTGCTGAGCTTTAAAGGTAGTTGTACATGTTGAATCTATTACTTTTCAACGATTACTACTTGTGTGTTATTTACTTAATTGGTTGCACCTCATTTTTACAGGTAGCTCCGTGTTGACGTATTTCGGTTTCTAACAAAGAAGACACTCCTTTGACCTTCACAATCTCAGTAAGTCATTCTCTGCCTCTGTCTATCTTTGTTTGCTAGAATAACCTGTAAGCCAATGGGTCTCCCCCATTATACAGTTATCATGGTTTCCTCTCACATTTGTCTACACTCCTGATAATTCCTGTTTTGCAACAACTCAAATTTATGTTCCAGCACTTTCACCCTTTTTTTCAAATTCAAGTGGAAATCTATAATATATGAAAAATAATATAAATAATTATATTCCAAATTTTGATAATATGATTGGCGTAGGTTTCTTCAATCATAAATTTCTTTATAGCAATTTTATTAAACTCAAGCATGATTTACTGACATTAGCGATTACATTCGACAAGTGAATGGCGGCAAGTTATTATTGTGTTGTAAACTTCTGCATGCTGGTTTTTTTTTTTTTTTTTAAAAAATTCATGCTACGTTGTGTGATGCTTTTGTCAATAAAATGTAAATGAAAAATAGGTCATTTACAAAAAAGTTATTACAATTGGTTGTCTGCTGCAAAAGAAGACAAAATACATGAATCATGTTGTGTAATAGCCCATTTCATGCACAACTGGTATTTAATGTTCTACTGCTCTAACTTACTTCAGCTACCACTTACAGGATGTCCAACATGCGTTAATTACATCACCTTCAAATGCGACAAAGAATTATGACAAAAAACAACAAAGAAGCTTAAAAGTATTTAGTATTTCTTAAACTGAATTACTTCATGCATGTATTTACCAACGTTGCTTGAGTTCATACCATTAAGCAGTGGCGGAGCTAGCCATGTGGTTCAGCTGGGGCGTAAACTGAATTTTAGCTAGGGTAGCCTATTTTGGCAAATGGGGAGAAAATGAATTTTGCCTGTTTTCTATTTTTCCACCTATGGCTTTGGCCCCAGCTGAGCCTAACATGGCTCCGCCCCTGCCATTAAGTGCGCAGTTATTCTGATAGTTAGACCGTTCTATGCGATGATATTTGATCCATGCAACTCCCTATAACCATGTAACAATGCCGAGTAATATATATCTTTTCCCAAACTGTTTTCTATTTTCACAAAGTGGTATACACGTTTTTTCTTTATCACCATGGATCTATTGTACGGTTCTACTTAATATGCTACTCACAGCAATCCAAAATTAGTTTTGACAACACATGTTTTACAGGTATTTGAGTTCAGATATTTTTTCTTCCTGACAGCGACACCAAAAAGTTTATAGTATTAACGTGATGATTTAAAGATTCAATGTTTTGTTTTCCCAGTCTGTTAAACAAGATATTAAAACCATTTAACAGAACCCTTTCCTTCCAACTTAAATTTACATATATGATGTACCATGCCCCTTTTAAACTAATACATATGCCAAATTCTTACTGACTTTGAGTAAACAAAAATATTTTCACGTGTTTTAATACGTAAAACCATGTATTGAGGTGCTACTACTATAACTTCATCAAATATGTTTATCAACCCACACACAAACATGTTGTCTGCATCCACATACATACCATGGGCCTAAGCCTTTGTTATCCCACAAACACCTGTCACATCTAACATCAGTAATAGAAACAATGGCCCGTGTGCGAAGCACGGGCCACATTCTAGTGAACTTAGAAAAGATGTAGACTTGAAATCTACTATTCAGCAAAAACCCCGTCGACGGGGGGCATGGGATACTAGCTTCGAGCTGCATGATTCAATTACCGAGTGACTCTATGCACATTTATTATCCTCAGTGCCCTGCAAGATCACAGACTACAACCAAAAGAATGACTTCTCAAGATTAATCCATACGCTTTTGAGCAACAGGTCATCATCCGGAATTAAAGGACGGAAGCTTGATTGACGGCTATTGCATATGTTGAGATGAAAAACCTCGGGCTAACTTTCGCCTATTTCAAGACTTCACGCTAGGGGCACCAGCGCTAAATCGGAAGGTTGAGCAACAATCGTCAACCTATTGGAAAAGATAGAGTTGAATGACAAACAGTGTCGAACTTGGCTCAGTCAGATAGCAACCGCCAGCTCGGGTTGAACACGAACCAATCAGTAGGCATGCAACATGCAGCTTCAATTCAGAACATCATGGATGGAAACATGGGCTATAGAACTGTGACGAGAAGGGATTTCGCTCGGTCCGAACCAGTCGCTAAACCGATGCAGACCATTCGGAAACGCCCTATCGTTTGAGAACACGACAAAGTAGAACGCATACAGAAGAACATTTCATTGTATATTACACCAATGCATCAAATACAAGAATATACTGAGTATAAATGAATATATATTACACAGAAATATCAGAGATTCAAATTACATTTAAATACATAGCAGCGGAAAATAATACAATACACAACTAGAAGAGATATACGGATACAAAGCTTTCCGGATATCGTTCCAGCTGTAAACCAGGATCCTGTGAATATAAATCTGCAAAACCAAAACTACTAGCTGCCCGTGTCGAAAATAGGGGCACCCAGAGTTTAGGTTAAAACAATAAACTCCAGGTCAGTCATGTGACTGGTGTGAGAACTAAAACAATTATTAATCTTTATTTTAAATCATTAGGTAAATCAAGGGACCACGCCGTATAACACGGAACGGGTTTCCTCCCAAGAATACCAGTGCATAAAACAAACAGCGCAATGCTAAATGAAGAAAAATGAAGCTGTTATAAGACCCAGGTCCCATCACACAATGCAACGCAGCCGAGGATAGGGTTTTCCCTTATAACAGCCAAAGAATGCTTGATACGGTTAAAACAAATCGTTTGATACTATTATAAGTGCATAGTGTATAAAACAACTTCAAATCATAAGTATCAATCATAGGCGGCATGAGCGCCCCATCCCACTATGTCGCCATACTAGGCTCTACAAATAAAACCGCAAATGTCACGTATTTGGAAATTGGATTTCCATCTATGAACCGAGGCAAAAGATAGTCCTCAACCGATTCGAGACGCTCTAGCCCGCCCCTCAGGAACAGCCGCAACTGCCCCCTGGATCCTCAGGGCCGGTCCACCGATGTGGATTATTATGCCAGAACACTACGTCTCCCCACCCTATGGGGTGTAAGTGAGCCAACTAAATGACTCCATCGGTTCGAGAACGACCGATCAATCCAAGGCGCCTCGCAACAGCAACAACCACATAAGTCAAACTCGTCAGGGCGTGTAAAACCACTGACGCCACTTTTTAGCTAGAAAGAAACGCATGCCCTCCCTGACGTCCTCTCCCGTTTTTGGTTCATACCGGGTGTGAAACACGCGAAGTAAACGTTACACAAAGCTACGCCACAAAGGCCTTGCTTTGATCATCACCACAAGGCTTTGCTTTTCAACAGAAGCCTCGATCAATTGACACTTAGGCATGCCACACAGGCAATTCACTCCATGCGTTTGATATCCATCAATATATAACCCCTGAGCTCGTACGTCTCAGAGAAGGGCGTTAAGCAAGAGAATAAATTCTCCGCCGCCAAACAGATATATATTTAATAGAAATCAAACACACAGACTAAAATCCAATGTCAGACACACAGTCCATTTACAAGTCCGTTCTGGGTCTGAACGAAACCGGAGGCACCTAGTACCCCGCATATCCATCGATCTCCAAGTACGTCTGGACGATCACCAACTGTTTCCATCTTCTTTGGTGTACAGCCCAATCAAGATCATCAGTAATCACCCAAACAACGTGAAGACTTCTGGTCTTCGACCACCGTCTTCATCTTCGACTTATCGTCGTATCAGTTATTCAGAATGGGATAAACCCGGTCTTTCCAAATAACTCGCGTATATTTTAAATAAGTGTTACACAAATACAACATACGCCTCATTCCAATTCATCAGTCACTAACCGTAAATTAATCAAGAGAATAATTGCCCAAATATTAACCCCGAAGGCCGAAACCGACATCAGATCAATATCCAGAGAACCATTCTGCTTAGCTAACCGACAGTTAGTTTCTGATTTCACATTCATAGGGAAAGGTTCCCATTAATTTTATCCAAGATAAATTTCTTGAATTTATTCTTTAATCTATTTTTGAATATCAATTCAAAACTAGTCGGGATTAGCGAACCTTACCGAAGTAATCATTTGTTTTAATTTCCCAATCCCAACCTATTCATCCCATGAAGTAGAACTGGTAGTACTTCATATCTAACACCACGGTGTTATCGGTAAATTCAATTACCATTTCACGTTCAAATCTAATTAAAGATTTAACTATCGCCTGGAGCAAAACTGGTGATACTCCATTCTCGATCATTTCAATCTAACTAAAAATTCATTAAAACTCCACTTAGTTTTAATCGTTAACTGGGTTAAAGAATCCGTGTCATTTAAAAACACAGTTCATGATAAACCCAAAATCACATTCATTAATTATCGGGTTAAAGAACGAGTGTTGTTTAAAACACTGTTCACGATAAACCCAAAAATCTATATCAATTCAATTCCAATAAAATATTATTTAATTGGTACACTTCATTAAATCTAAATAAAAAGATTTAATCTTTTCTCAACTGGGTTCAAGAACAGTGTTAGTGAAGACACCATTCACGACAAACCCAAATCACATTGGATATTCAATATAAGGCTTTGAATAGAAAATATATCGGCTTATATTCAATATCAAATTCTATGATTAACAAATGTCGTATTGGAAATAACGATATAAATATATATCTTTCAAATTTCCGTAACAACATCCGTAGAATCACGAATTCCAAGATCGAAATATTCCGAAGACAATTTCGATTCAAATCCACTCCAATGCAATCATTGGAAATTCTGCTTATTTTTAAAACCCTTTTTAAATTCAATTTATTTCTTTAAAAATAAATAGAATTATAATTCTAGTTCAAAACTAGTTCATTTCGATAAAAATCTATTTTTGTCTTTTCAAATATGGAGTTTTTCACCCCAATTATTTCTAAATCATTTCTTATGATTTTACACCAATTATTACTATTTTTAATAATTTTATCAAGGCCCGTACAGTCGATTTCCATCAATGGCCATCGAACTGCACTTACAGCGACCTTTTTCGAATTTGATTTGGACGTATCTCCAAATCAAACCGTTAGATTTCAAATTTCTAGCATTCGTTAGAAAGCTCTTTTCGATACGAACCCAACGGTTCCGGTTTTAGGAGAATCCGACAGTCGGATCTCCCGTAATGCCCGTTTGAAATAAATGGTCGAAATTCATGAACTGCCGCGGCGCGGCGCGGCGCGTTCTATTCAGGCCATTATATTATATATATAATATATATTTCGTCGATTTCTATTTAAAACGAATTATATAAATAGTTTTAAATTCGTTTCAAAAGCAATTTCAACTTCCATTTCAATTCAAATCAAAATTGAATTCTTCTTTATAAATTCGTTTTAAAATTCATTTCTATTCAATTCAAATTTCAATTCAATTTGAATTCATTTCAATTTGCTTTCGATTCAATTTGAATTCGTTTTCAATTCGATTTATTTCGAAATCGTTTTCAATCCAATTCATTTCGAAATCGTTTTCAATTCAATTCATTTCGAAATTGTTTTCAATTCAATTCATTTCGAAATCGTTTTCAATTCATTTTGATATAAATATCGTTCACGTCAAAATGGCGTCAATCTAATCAACACGGCTTCATAAATTTCTATTTTCAAACATTCCTTTCAAATATTCTATTTCAAATATTTCTTTCTCAAAATAGTTGTTATTATCAAAATATTTCGTTCAACACATGACCAATCTCAATGGATGAGTACTGTCAACACATGAACTTTTATTATATATCGATAAAGATGTAAATTTTATTATTAAAATATTTCGTTCAACACATGACCAATCTCAATGGATGAGTACTGTCAACACATGAACTTTTATTTTATAATTTTTTTTTTTTTTTCAAATTGGAATGAGGCCCAATCAATTACCATATAAAGTTAATTATATGGATTTTCATGCATTACACACATATAATAGCATTGAAAAATAATCAACTGTAACACCCCACCTCCGCCAGGGTGGCTCTTTCAAGCGACTCTGACTTTGGTGGGGCGTTTTTAAAAACAAGGTAAACATGCATAATGATATAGCAAGGCAGGACATGACATATATATATAAATAAACAGAGTAAGTAGATAAAACAGCGGAAGATTCTTAAACCATTTCAAAAACACAAGTCTGGTACATCAAAATGTCAATTTCCCAAATAAACAAGTCTAGTACATGAATTAACATCATCTGAACTGAAAAAGAAAACATAAAAGTAGCTATCCCCAAAGTGGAAGAAAAACCATAGCGAGCTCAAGTCCAAAGCATACATGAGCTATCCAAGAAAGCAGCTAAGATCCAAGGTAGGCTCCTGTATTCCCTCCCTGAGAACCTGGGGGGGGGGGGGGGGGGAACGGAAGAAAAGAGGCGAAACAAAACGGGTCAGTCAAAATGACTGAGTAAGCCCTGCTACGATCAGTCTATAAACTAATAAAGTTAACATCATGATGGGAACTGAGATGATCATAGATAACAACATACTGGCATGGTAAATTAACTACGAGATAGATAGAGGTGTCATCGCATAAAACATGGCTAAGTTTTGCACCACGGTGTACTAGCAACCCAACATAACAGGTATTGATCCCTTGGCCCAAGCTTTGGCCCAATAACATGAGGTGACCTTAATACAAGGTCCAGCCCAACGGTCTAGTCGATCGGCTCCCTATAAACCTAACACGTCAAGTGTTGGTGTCCATTCGGCCCACATGGATGTAGTTAGACTGTGCTGGGTCCACCTTTGGGTGTATCAAGCCCTCGGGTGTCAACCCCAGACACTTAAGCAATAATGCACAGTCTAAGCCTACTAGTACCCGTGCCTCGAGTTTGTCCAACATCGGACTACGTGCACGTCCGTAGCCCGCCGGACCCGCACCGCTGTACCACTCAGCCGTCGCTTTGGTCGCTTACATCAGTCCAGTAATCGTGCCCCGCCCTATCCTAGCTGTAGGGTTGTGGTGATACCAAACTGGGATTACTGCTGGAACAGACCACGCTGCTAGGGTTTGCTAAGAGGGTTAAGTGCGATTTAACCCTTCACTAATCACGAATTAAATTGGTTAAGTGTAACTTAACCCCATTCTAATCCCTCGAACCCCCAATTGGATTAAACTGGTTAATTGTAACCAATAGTTCACACTTAACCCCATTTCAATCCTTCTAATCCCCAAGTTGGTTAAGTATTAGTGGACCCTGACTTAACCCTAATCATGAGGCATTAATTAATTTAATGCACCTTAACTTCTCACATTAGACCTTGTTGTGGTTACTAGTTAGGCCGGGCGGGTCCGGGTAGCTTTACACCACAACTTGGTCTAACCTCGGGTCTTGGCACCCCATGACCAACTTCTCACATTGGGTCCTATTGTTTGTAGCCACTAGTTAAGCCGGTCGGTTCCGGGTAGAATTACGCTACAAACTCAACCCAACCTCGAGTTGGCCACACTTATGTTTTCTAAGTGTCATGTCCACTTCATTTCAAAACATAATCACAAGTCAAACAATTACTTGGGTAGACCTAACTTAATAGGTAAATTCCCAAGGGTTAGACCTAATTTAATAGGTAAATTCCCAATCTTATATTTTCATGTATTTTAAGTTTACCCAAAACCCCCAACGTCATTCTATCGCTTACATATTCGTAATAACGCATAAAGGATAGGAAGAGGGAACTTGGCACAACGTACATGACAAACTTGCACAACAATCATGCATAACATGTTAGGCTTGCACAACTTAGCATAGTGAACTTGCATTTTACCATAATCATGCATAACTTGTCAAACATGCACAACTTTCATTTTAAACTTGCATAAACATGCATAACTTATTAAACATGCATAACATGGCATAATGAACATGCATAACTCATTTAACTTGCAAATCATGGCTTGGTGAACTTGCATAAACATGCATAACTCATTTAACTTGCAAATCATGGCTTAGTGAACTTGCATAAACATGCATAACTCATTTAACTTGCAAATCATGGCTTAGTGAACATGCATAAACATGCATAACTCATTTAACTTGCAAATCATGGCTTAGTGGACTTGCATAAACATGCATAACTCATTTAACTTGCAAATCATGGCTTAGTGAACATGCATAAACATGCATAACTCATTTAACTTGCAAATCATGGCTTAGTGGACTTGCATAAACATGCATAACTCATTTAACTTGCAAATCATGGCTTAGTGAACATGCATAAACATACATAACTAAATAAACTTGCAAAGATCCCAACTTTCATCACATATTAACTTTAGAGTTTCCAAAATGAAGGTAAGAGGGCTTACAATGCTTATGCGGACTCAAATGAGTATAACAAATGCAAGAAACCCCTTATGCAACTAATTAAAACCCCCAAATGCAAGCAAACTTGATCAAGACTCCTCCTTTATGATGCCAATAGAAAAACAAGCCTTTAATGCAAGCTAAGGAGGATCATACAAGCCTAAATACCCTTGTATGCATGGAAATCTCTTAGGGATTTGTTTAGGAATTGTATGAAGAGGGTGGAGGCCATGAGAGGATGGATTTTGGCATAGTTTAGTTGCTAGATTGAATAATGAGTGATTTAGGGTAGGTTAGGGTCTTATTTATAGATTAGGCTAGTGATTTGGACCATAGGATTAACCCTAGATTCAATTAGGTCCATCAGATCCCGGAACTCTCTAGAAACAAGCCACAAGACCAACCCTAATCAGAAATGGTGCACCAGGCTAAGCAGCCCGTGCACCCCCTGTCGATAGGGCTGTCGACAGGGCAGTCGGCATGCCTAGACCCCTGTCGACAGGCCTGTCGACATGGGGTCCTGGGCGGGAATTTTTCCCGCCTGCCCAGTTTGCCCTAACCCTAGTTTCTTAATTTAAAATTTAAATCTGTTTTTACTTAGGAATTTTCTGCAAACTTCAATGGGCCTTAACTGGGTCACACGGACTCCGATTTTCGAAAACTCGGACTCTATTTCGCGTATTTTTTCGAGACGAACGCAATGGCATAGCCCGTTTCCCTTGATTCCCATCTTATAATTTAATTCTGCCTCGATTTATGTTATAACAGGTTATTTAAAAATACGGGTTGTTACATTCTCCCCTCCTTAAAGGATTTTGTCCCCGAAATCTTCAAGTTAGGAAGAACGTATCCTACCATCCAATCATCCATCTACTCAAAGCATCATCCACGAGCAATCATTGTCCTTAAAAGATTCTAAATGCTGTATGAACATATGCAAAAGTGTGTGTATATGTACTTATCTAGTGCAAAGATCAGGCGGTTACTGATACAGTAAACCTCCTTAATGCACATGTATGTCTTATCTAATGCAAAGATCAGGCGGTTACTGATACAGTAAACCTCCTTAATGCATATGTATGTTAGTGAAATGAATCCATATGTATGCAAATTCCTAACGTAATTCATAGTATCTATATGAGTGCACATAACATTCATCCATATGCAACATCCATGTGGTAGCACAACAAGTTTCAACCATGAATAAGTGTAAGCACTCATGCATATGCAATATGAGGAGTGTGCGAGCCGATCTAGTGCCTAATGTGTATAATGCATCCACGAGTAACCACTTGCAAACACTTGCAACCACTTGCAACCACTTGCAAACATCAAGCATAACATGTTTCAACTACATGTTTCATCCAACGGGTTTCTACCTAAGGTTCTCATAACAAGATAGACACGATAAACTAGATAAACTAGATAAACTCCTTTTTGGATTACAAGAAATCCATTCAAACTTTGACATATAGTACTAACCGATGAGTCTTAACCCCCTTATGGAGTTTACAACAGAAATAAGATCGAGAATGGGACCGAGAGGATATATACAAAAGATAACTTGCAAGCAAGCTCCACAGGAAAACAAGGATCAAGGATGTACTCTTAAAAAGAGATGTGATGCGCGTATCTAGTCTTCACTTTTCTTAGTCACGTTTCCTTGAGCTTAACTCCACTGTGCTTTGACTATCTTTTACTTCATGATTTCTTGGCTTCCTAACTCCTATTTACCAATTTCGAGTTGGAACTCATTTCATTATCGCCTCTCGTCTTTCTTTTCCACTTATTCTTCCTTCTGTATCCTTGGCTTAAACACACTATAACCTCATGATTTCATGCAAGCTCTCCAAAATTCACTAGTGAATCCTGGATCTCGTCTACTTACTATAAATTATTCCATGTAGCAGAACTTTTCTTGGAAATACCAATCCACGTTGCCAATTGCCCTTATAAACGTGATTTTCTATAACTCATGCTTAAATCGAAATGAACCATCCGCCTATGAGTGATAGGCCATACCTAGATTCAATTGCCTACCCATGGCTTCCTGTAGGCTATTTCAAAACTGGCCAACTTCTTGAGGATAAACCGTTGCTAACCATGATGCAGTCCTCTCGCTCTTCACCGGACTGAAATGAGCACTCTTCGTGAGTCTACCTATTATGACCCACCTACCCGTATTCCCTTTCTTTGATCTAGGTAGTCTATCCACATAATCTATCGAGGTGTTTTCACACTTTCCCTTGCGGAACCTCCGATGGAGATAACGGCCCACTGGGCTTCTATGACTTGGCCTTGACCTGGTGGCACAATAGGCATCCAGAGACCAACTCGGCCACCTCCTCGAGTGATGCGCATCTTCAAGAACCTTCTTTACCAAGTCTTCCACTCGAGGAACACATAATCTCTCATCGCGCCTTAGTCATCCCTTGTCATCTATAATATATCTAGCGAGGTGACTTAACATCTCGCCTCAAGTCAACTGGTCCACGTTCTTGACTAACTGCGGGTCTTCTTCCTGTGAAACCCCCTTCTTGATCCAGAAGAGTAAGTCTAAGCCCTGGGAATGCCAACTAACTAGCCAAACGGAGGAAGCTTCTTACTTCAATTGCCCTCCTCAGAGTTTTCCGGTCTTAACCCGCAACCACTTTAGCGGAACCCACCGCTAAGCCTTGCTTAGGAACTATGTGCCCAAGAAATCCAACTTCTTTCCTCCAAGATGGCATTTGGAGAACTTGACCTTCCACTGGAGGCCCTAAGCGTATCCATCTCCTCCTTGAGATGTATAGCATGTTCTTCCTCGTTCTTTTGAGGAGATCAAAATATCGTCTATGACGACCATGACAAACTTGTTCAAGGACTCCCTAAACACCCTACCCATCAAGTTCACGTAATATGTGGGTGCGTTAGTCAAGCCAAATAGCATGACTAGCCATTCTAAAAATCCATCTAGAGTCCTAAACGCAGTCTTGTCAATTCCATCCTCAGCCATCCTAAGCTGATGGAATCCGGTAGCTAGATTAAAAGAAAACAGATGCTCCTACAAGCTGATCAAACAAATCATTGATCCTTGGTAACGGTTATCTATTCCTCTCACGATAATCAACACATAAGCGAAACAAACTGTCCACATCAGTAACGAATACTACTGGAGCACCCTACTCGAAAATGCTTCGTCTCAGGAAGTTCTTCTCAAGCAACTCCTTGACTTGCTTTCTTAACTCTCACCTCGTGAGGTCATGCGCCTAACCGGCCACGAAACTGGCTTGGTATTACCAACCAGATAATGCGGAAATCTATCCCACGTCTATGGGAAACCCCTTTTCTTTCCCCCAAGATATCAGGATATTCTCGGACCACCCTCACAGATTGCAAACTATCGATAGACGAGTTGAGGGACTCCTAGGGTTGCTAGAAATTTCTAAGGGTACTGCTGAGGCGAGTCATGAGCCTCACAACCCCCTATACAAAAACCCAGAATGGCTCCAAAACAGGACAACCATTCCATGCCCAAAACCAACCCATATTCCCCGAAACCGAGAATATATACATCCCTCGAGAATTCTATGCTCAAGATAGAAATTTTCAAATCCACTCAGACCACAGACAGGCGGGCAGAACCCCCAATCGGATTTGAAACACATACGGGATCATCAACCAGACTAGTACTTAGGTGCAAACTTTCAACTAGATTAGATGAAATAAAACTATGCGATGTGCCAGAGTCAAACAAAGTACAAACAGGGGAAAATCAGAAAATGTAAACCAGATTTTCAACAGAAACACTACCTCTATCATGAGCTGGAAGAACGGTGTTGAGGGGATGAACTCGCCCTCCAGATAGTCCTGCACACTGAGTCTGACCTCGCCCTTGTTTCCTCGGGCAATCCTTGCTGAGATGTCCAAACTCACCACAAATGAAGCATTCGCCCCGCTTTCTCTTTTCCTTCTTCCTACATTCCCTGGCTATATGTCCAACTTTACCACAGAAATTGCACTTCCTATTCCCTCTTGGCTTGTTCTTGCGGTTGTTGTTATTCTTGCCCCGTTTCCCGGAATTTACTCTCTTGTCTTGAGACTCATTCGCCTTGACCTCTTTCTTGTCATTGTTATCTTCTTCTTGAAGTAGGGCCAAATTCACCAAATTCTCGAAAGTCGCCCCCAAGGGTATATGAGACATGGCCAAACCATGTAATGGCTCGTTTAATCCTAGAGCAAAGTGTAGGGCCTTCTTCTGAGCTGTATTAACCAAGTCTAAATCGACACGAGCCAGTTGATTAAACTTATCTATGTATTCCCTAATAGTCATGTCCCCTTGCTTCAGTGATAAGAATCTCAGTCCAAACCTTCCTCTAAAGTCATCCCAAGTCTCAATTGGCCTGGTTGCGGTGGTGACTACCCACCAACGTGCAGCTTCTTCCTTTAGCAACCATACTGCTAATAAAACTTTCTTACGGTCACCTATATCAAAGGAGGCTAAAAGATCTTCGGTCTCTTTCAACCAATTCCTTGCTTCTACAAAAGTCTCTGTTCCATTAAAATTTTTGCCACCCATCATCTTAAAGTTCTTGCAAGTTTCCGCAAAATCCGCATGTGGAGGCTGAGGGGGAAGAGGAACATCAGCTACGGGAGGAGGAGGAGGAACAACGGCCTCGACTGGGAAGACAACATTAGGGACACCCGGGACCGGTGCCGTGACTTCCAAGTACCGACGAAACCAATCGGGTATCGTTACTCCTTCGGGCAAGATGAGATTATCAGACATGCTGGAAACGAAAAGAGTTCAAACGAGGAGTCAAAGGATAGTGCTAATGGCTTTTGGGGAATAGCCTTTTAAAACAACTAGACTTTTCTTTGGAAAATACTTTATACTTGGTTTTGAAAATAGTTTTTCAAAAGTTTTTTAAAACCTTTTTATCCCTTCTCGTAAACCATATGCTCTGATACCAAATGTAACACCCCACCTCCGCCAGGGTGGCTCTTTCAAGCGACTCTGACTTTGGTGGGGCGTTTTTAAAAACAAGGTAAACATGCATAATGATATAACAAGGCAGGACATGACATATATATATATAAATAAACAGAGTAAGTAGATAAAACAGTGGAAGATTCTTAAACCATTTCAAAAACACAAGTCTGGTACATCAAAATGTCAATTTCCCAAATAAACAAGTCTAGTACATGAATTAACATCATCTGAACTGAAAAAGAAAACATAAAAGTAGCTATCCCCAAAGTGGAAGAAAAACCATAGCGAGCTCAAGTCCAAAGAATACATGAGCTATCCAAGAAAGCAGCTAAGATCCAAGCTAGGCTCCTGTATTCCCTCCCTGAGAACCTGGGGGGGGGGGGGGGAAACGGAAGAAAAGAGGCGAAACAAAACGGGTCAGTCAAAAAGACTGAGTAAGCCCTGCTACGATCAGTCTATAAACTAATAAAGTTAACATCATGATGGGAACTGAGATGATCATAGATAACAACATACTGGCATGGTAAATTAACTGCGAGATAAATAGAGGTGTCATCGCATAAAACATGGCTAAGTTTTGCACCACGGTGTACTAGCAACCCAACATAACAGGTATTGATCCCTTGGCCCAAGCTTTGGCCCAATAACATGAGGTGACCTTAATACAAGGTCCAGCCCAACGGTCTAGTCGATCGGCTCCCTATAAACCTAACACGTCAAGTGTTGGTGTCCATACGGCCCACATGGATGTAGTTAGACTGTGATGGGTCCACCTTTGGGTGTATCAAGCCCTCGGGTGTCAACCCCAGACACTTAAGCAATAATGCACAGTCTAAGCCTACTGGTACCCGTGCCTCGAGTTTGTCCAACATCGGACTACGTGCACGTCCGTAGCCCGCCGGACCCGCACCGCTGTACCACTCAGCCGTCGCTTTGGTCGCTTACATCAGTCCAGTAATCGTGCCCCGCCCTATCCTAGCTGTAGGGTTGTGGTGATACCAAACTGGGATTACTGCTGGAACAGACCACGCTGCTGGGGTTTGCTAAGAGGGTTAAGTGCGATTTAACCCTTCACTAATCACGGATTAAATTGGTTAAGTGTAACTTAACCCCATTCTAATCCCTCGAACCCCCAATTGGATTAAACTGGTTAAGTGTAACCAATAGTTCACACTTAACCCCATTTCAATCCTTCTAATCCCCAAGTTGGTTAAGTATTAGTGGACCCTGACTTAACCCTAATCATGAGGCATTAATTAATTTAATGCACCTTAACCTCTCACATTAGACCTTGTTGTGGTTACTAGTTAGGCCGGGCGGGTCCGGGTAGCTTTACACCACAACTTGGTCTAACCTCGGGTCTTGGCACCCCATGACCAACTTCTCACATTGGGTCCTATTGTTTGTAGCCACTAGTTAAGCCGGTCGGTTCCGGGTAGAATTACGCTACAAACTCAACCCAACCTCGAGTTGGCCACACTTATGTTTTCTAAGTGTCATGTCCACTTCATTTCAAAACATAATCACAAGTCAAACAATTACTTGGGTAGACCTAACTTAATAGTTAAATTCCCAAGGGGTAGACCTAACTTAATAGGTAAATTCCCAATCTTATATTTTCATGTATTTTAAGTTTACCCAAAACCCCCAACATCATTCTATCGCTTACATATTCGTAATAACGCATAAAGGATAAGAAGAGGGAACTTGGCACAACATACATGACAAACTTGCACAACAATCATGCATACCATGTTAGGCTTGCACAACTTAGCATAGTGAACTTGCATTTTACCATAATCATGCATAACTTGTCAAACATGCACAACTTGTCATTTTAAACTTGCATAAACATGCATAACTTATTAAACATGCATAACATGGCATAATGAACATGCATAACTCATTTAACTTGCAAATCATGGCTTGGTGAACTTGCATAAACATGCATAACTCATTTAACTTGCAAATCATGGCTTAGTGAACTTGCATAAACATGCATAACTCATTTAACTTGCAAATCATGGCTTAGTGAACATGCATAAACATGCATAACTCATTTAACTTGCAAATCATGGCTTAGTGGACTTGCATAAACATGCATAACTCATTTAACTTGCAAATCATGGCTTAGTGAACATGCATAAACATGCATAACTCATTTAACTTGCAAATCATGGCTTAGTGGACTTGCATAAACATGCATAACTCATTTAACTTGCAAATCATGGCTTAGTGAACATGCATAAACATACATAACTAAATAAACTTGCAAAGATCCCAACTTTCATCACATATTAACTTTAGAGTTTCCAAAATGAAGGTAAGAGGGCTTACAATGCTTATGCGGACTCAAATGAGTATAACAAATGCAAGAAACCCCTTATGCAACTAATTAAAACCCCCAAATGCAAGCAAACTTGATCAAGACTCCTCCTTTATGATGCCAATAGAAAAACAAGCCTTTAATGCAAGCTAAGGAGGATCATACAAGCCAAAATACCCTTGTATGCATGGAAATCTCTTAGGGATTTGTTTAGGAATTGTATGAAGAGGGTGGAGGCCATGAGAGGATGGATTTTGGCATAGTTTAGTTGCTAGATTGAATAATGAGTGATTTAGGGTAGGTTAGGGTCTTATTTATAGATTAGGCTAGTGATTTGGACCATAGGATTAACCCTAGATTCAATTAGGTCCATCAGATCCCGGAACTCTCTAGAAACAAGCCACAAGACCAACCCTAATCAGAAATGGTGCACCAGGCTAAGCAGCCCGTGCACCCCCTGTCGACAGGGCTGTCGACAGGGCAGTCGACATGCCTAGACCCCTGTCGACAGGCCTGTCGACATAGGGTCCTGGGCGGGAATTTTTCCCGCCTACCCAGTTTGCCCTAACCCTAGTTTCTTAATTTAAAATTTAAATCTGTTTTTACTTAGGAATTTTCTGCAAACTTCAATGGGCCTTAACTGGGTCACACAGACTCCGATTTTCGAAAACTCGGACTCTATTTCGCGTATTTTTTCGAGACGAACGCAATGGCATAGCCCGTTTCCCTTGATTCCCATCTTATAATTTAATTTTGCCTCGATTTATGTTATAACAGGTTATTTAAAAATACGGGTTGTTACATCAACCATCAACCAAAGTGCACTACACTGTATAACCATCAAATATAGATATCTAACGCTTATAACAGCCTGTCAATAAATCGATCGACATATTTAATCAATCAGGATGAGTGAACTTCAAATTTCATCCCAACACCCGTGTGGGGTTTCAACCAATCAAACGCATATTTTATTTGTGCAGTTGGGCGATGTGTAAAATTTATCGACCCAATCAATGTCCTTCAAATAGGTGTACATAAACAAACCGTCGGGTTTGTAAATGAATATTTATTTATTCACATTCACGTTAAAAATTATATTTTTAACGACAAAACATTTTATTCCAACATATGAATTTCTATTCAGTTCATTCTTTAAATAAAATGATATTTTTCTTTTTCTAACTTATTTTAGAAAATTTCGGCGGCATAACGGCACGATACTAGAAACGGGACAAGGCCTAGCCTTATCCCCGGTCTAGTGAAGGCCCACGCCATTCACATATCAATCTAAATCACCAAACAATCAAATTCAAATCAAATCATATAACTAATCTATGCAACCAAACAAACAAGTCCATGGTCTGTGGACGATTGTGTCGGGTGCTACTAAGCACCGTCTGCATCCTAGTATATATATATATATAAATAGAAATGAAATTGAAAGGTGAGAAATTCTCACTTATAGCTATCCTAGCTCCACGGCACTTCATTGATAGAAATCTTCATCGCTATTGCATCTTCGTCATCTTCGTTGCCCGTAGCCACTACATGTGTAAAAATCGAATTTTTACTATGCTATTCAATATATAAAAATCATATTTTTAGTTTGCTATTCAATATATAAAAATCGAATTTTTTAGTTTGCTATTCAATATATAAAAATCATATTTTTCTTTCCATGCTACGACATATAAAAGATTTCATTTTTATTCCAACCTTTCGTACAAAAAAAAAAACAAATCTTTACTTGTCCACCCCGTGCAAGGAAAACTCGAATTTATTTTTATATACTCTTACATATAAATAAAAATCGAATTTTTTTTATTGACAAAATAAATTAAACTAAAATAAAACTCACGGGGGTTAAACTGAAGAAGAGGGGTGCTGCTCCAACCGGTGGATGGGCTGTGGGGTTCGGATTTAAGGTTGAATGGGTTTCAAATTATAGAAGGAGGAAGAGGCGGGCGTAGATGGGTCTGAGGCGTCGGAATAAGGTTGGGGGAGGTGCTGTGCGTCGGGGAGGGTGGCACAGTGGCCGGCGGTCGTGGGTGGCTTTCTCCGTTCGATTAGGCAGTGGGGTTTCGGGGTTGGAGCTCGAACGGAAGGAGGAGAAGGAGAAGGGGACGGCGAGGGTGGCAGGGTTCGGCGGCAAGGACTTGGGACGCCTCCGGCGACAGGCGGTGGTCTCAAACGCTGGAGCGACGGGGCTAGGGCACATCGGGTTCTTCTTTTTCTTTTATTTTTTTTATTTTTGACCATGTTTGACTGTGAGGGAGAGAGGTGAGAGAGAGTATAATATATATTTATTTATTTAATTAATTCAACCTAAAGTTGACTTTTTCATATGACCTCCAAACGAAGCCCACCGCCTGTCGTCCATAGCTTTTCACCCCCATTCCGAACACAATGGGATATGTACCGCAAGCTGAATCGACCGTTTCGATCAGTTTCCGTTGCATTTACATTTAAATCATTATATTGAATTTTAAACGTACCTTTCAAATTACCGGGACCACATACGAACACGAAAAATTCCAGAAATATATTTTCTAGCTTCGTATTGACGATACGGTCCTAACAAAACTAGTTTCGTCGAATTCTGAGACCGTTGGAAAAATGGCCAATCTCTAGTCGATTAAAATCAACTGAAACTGGTCAAACACGTTTTCCTTTCCCACGCTCACATATTGACTCGAAAAATTATGAAATTTGGAACCTAGCAATAATTTAACATCACGGACCCAACAAAATTGGTTTCGTCGAAATCCGAGGTCGTTTGCAAAATGTCCATTTTTAAGGGCCTGAATTCCATAGCGACTATTCAGAATTTTCCACTGGACATATCTTTTGATTCCCGCTATGAAATTTTGATTTCCCGGATTCGTTGGAAAGATATTATCAATTAGATCCTATTATTTTTGGTTTCATTAAAATTCGGATTGTTTTGCACCCGGTACATTCAATTGAAGTTTGAAATCGAATTATTGAACTACCGCGCCATTTTCAATTCTATTTATAATTATATATAAATATTTATATTCTAACGACGACGAATATAAATATATACGTTCTAATTCCATTCAAAATAAATTTCTCGTCGTTTTTATTTAAAATAATTCATTTTAAATAATCAAAATTCGCTAAAATTGCCAAAATAAAAATTTTAAACTGGCCCAGATTTTCCGGGTTATTACAATCTTCCCCACTTAAAACTTTTCGTCCCCGAAAAGGAACAAAGTCGAAAGTGGTTTGATTATTCAACTCTACGCTCGATCTGGCTTCCATTCTCCAACTTTTTAGTTTCTGAGAATTTTCAAAATTTCAAAAATTTGGCTAACACCCTAAATTTTCGAAAAATTTCGCCATAACCTCCCCTGCACCGGGAGCATCGGGGAATTTCAAATAGCTTCCCCGGTCCTTCAGATCTCAAAAAGAAAAATAAAAAGCCAAGCGGCTAGCCAATAGGCTCATAAAATCATCATCACCCAAACAAAACAGTAATTTATGTAGTAAACATGTACCTATTTGTCGAGCAAACAAATTTTATTCTCTGGCTCTAGCCTCCTTGCTATGACCTGTTCAATGATATATATGTATATGCAAACAAATGCGACCAATTCTCAATACAATTCAATATTTGACTCAAATGAACTAAATGGTTCAAATTTTAATTATTCAAACAATAATCAAACAATACAACCATCAATCAATTAGTGAATTAGAGTTTCAAATTCATAACTTTGATACATAGTCAAAATTCAGATTTTTAATGCCAAATCACAATAATAGGCCCTATCTAATTTTGGTTCTCACACCAGTCAATATGAAATATATAGAAATCTCACTTTCGTCGCTCGAAAATAAATACTGGCGACAGTGCCCCATCACCAGAATTATTCCCGGGCACTAGAGGGATTCTATATCTACCCAATATATTAAAACTTCGAACACACGTTTGCAAGACATATATGCAAAATCTTTATATACTGGATTGCCCAAATCAATTTAAAATAAATAATCAAATACGAATAGTTGATTTATATTTTCAAAACAAAATTGGTTTTCATTTTAAAAATATACTCTTCACACTCGTTCTAGGATACCACTGATCCCATCTCTAACGAGTCATTCTCATTGGATATTACTAATCCAATATCTGATGAATTCTTTCGTATGGTTCTAACGTGTCTTGTTCTCTGCTTTGTAAACCAAAGCTCTGATACCAACTGTGACGAGAAGGGATTTCGCTCGGTCCGAACCAGTCGCTAAACCGATCCAGACCGTTCGAAAACGCCCTATCGTTTGAGAACACGACAAAGTAGAACGCATACAGAAGAACATTTCATTGTATATTACAACAATGCATCAAATACAAGAATATACTGAGTATAAATGAATATATATTACACAGAAATATCAGAGATTCAAATTACATTTAAATACGTAGCAGCGGAAAATAATACAATACACAACTAGAAGAGATATACGGATACAAAGCTTTACGGATATCGTTCCAGCTGTAAACCAGGATCCTGTGAATATAAATCTGCAAACCAAAACTACTAGCTGCCCGTGTCGAAAATAGGGGCACCCAGAGTTTAGGTTAAAACAATAAACTCCAGGTCAGTCATGTGACTGGTGTGAGAACTAAAACAGTTATTAATCTTTATTTTAAATCATTAGGTAAATCAAGGGACCACGCCGTATAACACGGAACGGGTTTCCTCCCAAGAATACCAGTGCATAAAACAAACAGCGCAATGCTAAATGAAGAAAAATGAAGCTGTTATAAGACCCAGGTCCCATCACACAATGCAACGCAGCCGAGGATAGGGTTTTCCCTTATAACAGCCAAAGAATGCTTGATACGGTTAAAACAAATCGTTTGATACTATTATAAGTGCATAGTGTATAAAACAACTTCAAATCATAAGTATCAATCATAGGCGGCATGAGCGCCCCATCCCACTATGTCGCCATACTAGGCTCTACAAATAAAACGGCAAATGTCACGTATTTGGAAATTGGATTTCCATCTATGAACCGAGGCAAAAGATAGTCCTCAACCGATTCGAGACGCTCTAGCCCGCCCCTCAGGAACAGCCGCAACTGCCCCCTGGATCCTCAGGGCCGGTCCACCGATGTGGATTATTATGCCTGAACACTACGTCTCCACACCCAATGGGGTGTAAGTGAGCCAACTAAATGACTCCATCGGTTCGAGAACGACCGATCAATCCGAGGCGCCTCGCAACAGCAACAACCACATAAGTCAAACTCGTCAGGGCGTGTAAAACCACTGACGCCACTTTTTAGCTAGAAAGAAACGCATGCCCTCCCTGACGTCCTCTCCCGTTTTTGGTTCATACCGGGTGTGAAACACGCGAAGTAAACGTTACACAAAGCTACGCCACAAAGGCCTTGCTTTGATCATCACCACAAGGCTTTGCTTTTCAACAGAAGCCTCGATCAATTGCCACTTAGGCATGCCACACAGGCAATTCACTCCATGCGTTTGATATCCATCAATATATAACCCCTGAGCTCGTACGTCTCAGAGAAGGGCGTTAAGCAAGAGAATAAATTCTCCGCCGCCAAACAGATATATATTTAATAGAAATCAAACACACAGACTAAAATCCAATGTCAGACACACAGTCCATTTACAAGTCCGTTCTGGGTCTGAACGAAACCGGAGGCACCTAGTACCCCGCATATCCATCGATCTCCAAGTACGTCTGGACGATCACCAACTGTTTCCATCTTCTTGGGTGTACAGCCCAATCAAGATCATCAGTAATCACCCAAACAACGTGAAGACTTCTGGTCTTCGACCACCGTCTTCATCTTCGACTTATCGTCGTATTAGTTATTCAGAATGGGATAAACCCGGTCTTTCCAAATAACTCGCGTATATTTTAAATAAGTGTTACACAAACACAACATACGCCTCATTCCGATTCATCAGTCACTAACCGCAAATTAATCAAGAGAATAATTTCCCAAATATTAACCCCGAAGGCCGAAACCGACATCAGATCAATATCCAGAGAACCATTCTGCTTAGCTAACCGACAGTTAGTTTCCGATTTCACATTCATAGGGAAAGGTTCCCATTAATTTTATCCAAGATAAATTTCTTGAATTTATTCTTTAATCTATTTTTGAATATCAATTCAAAACTAGTCGGGATTAGCGAACCTTACCGAAGTAATCATTTGTTTTAATTTCCCAATCCCAACCTATTCATCCCATGAAGTAGAACTGGTAGTACTTCATATCTAACACCACGGTGTTATCGGTAAATTCAATTACCATTTCACGTTCAAATCTAATTAAAGATTTAACTATCGCCTGGAGCAAAACTGGTGATACTCCATTCTCGATCATTTCAATCTAACTAAAAATTCATTAAAACTCCACTTAGTTTTAATCGTTAACTGGGTTAAAGAATCCGTGTCATTTAAAAACACAGTTCACGATAAACCCAAAATCACATTCATTAATTATCGGGTTAAAGAACGAGTGTTGTTTAAAACACTGTTCACTATAAACCCAAAAATCTATATCAATTCAATTCCAATTAAATATTATTTAATTGGTACACTTCATTAAATCTAAATAAAAAGATTTAATCTTTTCTCAACTGGGTTCAAGAACAGTGTTAGTGAAGACACCATTCACGACAAACCCAAATCACATTGGATATTCAATATAAGACTCTGAATAGAAAATATATCGGCTTATATTCAATATCAAATTCTATGATTAACAAATGTCGTATTGGAAATAACGATATAAATATATATCTTTCAAATTTCCGTAACAACATCCGTAGAATCACGAATTCCAAGATCGAAATATTCCGAAGACAATTTTGATTCAAATCCACTCCAATGCAATCATTGGAAATTCTGGTTATTTTTAAAACCCTTTTTAAATTCAATTTATTTCTTTAAAAATAAATAGAATTATAATTCTAGTTCAAAACTAGTTCATTTCGATAAAAATATATTTTTATCTTTTCAAATATGGAGTTTTTCACCCCAATTCTTTCTAAATCATTTCTTATGATTTTACACCAATTATTACTATTTTTAATAATTTTATCAAGGCCCGTACAGTCGATTTCCATCAATGGTCATCGAACTGCACTTACAGCGACCTTTTTCGAATTTGATTTGGACGTATCTCCGAATCCAACCGTTAGATTTCAAATTTCTAACATTCGTTAGAAAGCTCTTTTCGATACGAACCCAACGGTTCCGGTTTTAGGAGAATCCGACGGTCGGATCTCCCATAATGCCCGTTTGAAATAAATGGTCGAAATTCATGAACTGCCGCGGCGCGGCGCGTTCTATTCAGGCCATTATATTATATATATATAATATATATAATATATATTTCGTCGATTTCTATTTAAAACGAATTATATAAATAGTTTTAAATTCGTTTCAAAAGCAATTTCAACTTCCATTTCAATTCAAATCAAAATTGAATTCTTCTTTATAAATTCGTTTTAAAATTCATTTCTATTCAATTCAAATTTCAATTCAATTTGAATTCATTTCAATTTGCTTTCGATTCAATTTGAATTCGTTTTCAATTCGATTTATTTCGAAATCGTTTTCAATCCAATTCATTTCGAAATCGTTTTCAATTCAATTCATTTCGAAATCGTTTTCAATTCAATTCATTTCGAAATCGTTTTCAATTCATTTTGATATAAATATCGTTCACGTCAAAATGGCGTCAATCTAATCAACACGGCTTCATAAATTTCTATTTTCAAACATTCTATTTCAAATATTTCTTTCTCAAAATAGTTGTTATTATCAAAATATTTCGTTCAACACATGACCAATCTCAATGGATGATTACTGTCAACACATGAACTTTTATTATATATCGATAAAGATGTAAATTTTATTATTAAAATATTTCGTTCAACACATGACCAATCTCAATGGATGAGTACTGTCAACACATGAACTTTTATTTTATAATATTTTTTTTTATTTTTCAAATTGGAATGAGGCCCAATCAATTACCATATAAAGTTAATTATATGGATTTTCATGCATTACACACATATAATAGCATTGAAAAATAATCAACCATCAATCAAAGTGCACTACACTGTATAAGCATCAAATATAGATATCTAACGCTTATAACAGCCTGTCAATCAATCGATCGACATATTTAATCAATCAGGATGAGTGAACTTCAAATTTCATCCCAACACCCGTGTGGGGTTTCAACCAATCAAACGCATATTTTATTTGTGCAGTTGAGCGATGTGTAAAATTTATCGACTCAATCAATGTCCTTCAAATAGGTGTACATAAACAAACCGTCGGGTTTGTAAATGAATATTTATTTATTCACATTCACGTTAAAAATTATATTTTTAACGACAAAACATTTTATTCCAACATATGAATTTCTATTCAGTTCATTCTTTAAATAAAATGATATTTTTCTTTTTCTAAATTATTTTAGAAAATTTCGGCGGCATAACGGCACGATACTAGAAACGGGACAAGGCCTAGCCTTATCCCCGGTCTAGTGAAGGCCCACGCCATTCACATATCAATCTAAATCACCAAACAACCAAATTCAAATCAAATTATATAACTAATCTATGCAACCAAACAAACAAGTCCATGGTCTGTGGACGATTGTGTCGGGTGCTACTAAGCACCGTCTGCATCCTAGTATATATATATAAATAGAAATAAAATTGAAAGGTGAGAAATTCTCACTTATAGCTATCCTAGCTCCACGACACTTCATTGATAGAAATCTTCATCGCTATTGCATCTTCGTCATCTTCGTTGCCCGTAGCCACTACATGTGTAAAAATCGAATTTTTACTATGCTATTCAATATATAAAAATCATATTTTTAGTTCGCTATTCAATATATAAAAATCGAATTTTTTAGTTTGCTATTCAGTATATAAAAATCATATTTTTCTTTCCATGCTACGACATATAAAAGATTTCATTTTTATTCCAACCTTTCGTACAAAAAAAAAACAAATCTTTACTTGTCCACCCCGTGCAAGGAAAACTCGAATTTATTTTTATATACTCTTACATATAAATAAAAATCGATTTTTTTTTATTGACAAAATAAATTAAACTAAAATAAAACTCACGGGGGTTAAACTGAAGAAGAGGGGTGCTGCTCCAACCGGTGGATGGGCTGTGGGGTTCGGATTTAAGGTTGAATGGGTTTCAAATTATAGAAGGAGGAAGAGGCGGGCGTAGATGGGTCTGAGGCGTCGGAATAAGGTTGGGGGAGGTGTTGTGCGTCGGGGAGGGTGGCACAGTGGCCGGCGGTCGTGGGTGGCTTTCTCCGTTCGATTAGGCAGTGGGGTTTCGGGGTTGGAGCTCGAACGGAAGGAGGAGAAGGAGAAGGGGACGGCGAGGGTGGCAGGGTTCGGCGGCATGGACTTGGGACGCCTTCGGCGACGGGCGGTGGTCTCAAACGCTGGAGCGACGGGGCTAGGGCACATCGGGTTCTTCTTTTTCTTTTTATTTTTTTTTTATTTTTGACCATGTTTGACTGTGAGGGAGAGAGGTGAGAGAAAGTATAATATATATTTATTTATTTAATTAATTCAACCTAAAGTTGACTTTTTCATATGACCTCCAAACGAAGCCCACCGCCTGTCGTCCATAGCGTTTCACCCCCATTCCGAACACAATGGGATATGTACCGCAAGCTGAATCGACCGTTTCGATCAGTTTCCGTTGCATTTACATTTAAATCATTATATTGAATTTTAAACGTACCTTTCAAATTACCGGGGCCACATACGAACACGAAAAATTCCAGAAATATATTTTCTAGCTTCGTATTGACGATACGGTCCTAACAAAACTAGTTTCGTCGAATTCTGAGACCGTTGGAAAAATGGCCAATCTCCAGTCGATTAAAATCAACTAAAACTGGTCAAACGCGTTTTCCCTTGCCACGCTCACATATTGACTCGAAAAATTATGAAATTTGGAACCTAGCAATAATTTAACATCACGGACCCAACAAAACTGGTTTCGTCGAAATCCGAGGTCGTTTGCAAAATGTCCATTTTTAAGGGCCTGAATTCCATAGCTACTATTCAGAATTTTCCACTGGACATATCTTTTGATTCCCGCTATGAAATTTCGATTTCCCGGATTCGTTGGAAAGATATTATCAATTAGATCCTATTATTTTTGGTTTCATTAAAATCCGGATTGTTTTGCACCCGGAACATTCAATTGAAGTTTGAAATCGAATTATCGAACTACCGCGCCATTTTCAATTCTATTTATAATTATATATAAATATTTATATTCTAACGACGACGAATATAAATATATACATTCTAATTCCATTCAAAATAAATTTCTTGTCGTTTTTATTTAAAATAATTCATTTTAAATAATAAAAATTCGCTAAAATTGCCGAAATAAAAATTTTAAACTGGCCCAGATTTTCCGGGTTATTACAAGAACAGCTACCTGCAACATCCCAGATGAGAATGTGAGGATTATACCAAACTCAGGTCATGCACGACCATCTTTAGCTCCAACTCAAATGGATACTCGAGCGACATTTCACATTTAGCTCCAAGCCAGAACGCAACAATTCAAAGAACAGGAACCCGGTCGGGTCGAATGACTCGAACCACGACACATGGGCAATATTGATGCGGAAACAAGAAATCAGCAAAGACCCCCTTTGTAATTTTAGATTCGATGCTAGGAGCACTAACCATGATCTTGATAATGTGCATAAATTCTTTGATGACAACTTGCTCGCCAGTTTGATTTGGCACCTCTCGATAAGCGATACTTCTCAAGATAATGTGAGTAACGACAATCATAGCCTCTTTACATGGGACATTAGGACATCCTGTTATTCCCACGGATTTCAATATTTCACCACAACGAGACTTGCCCAGAGGCTTTGATGAATTCAACCATAAGGTGGATAGACTTTTGTGACAAAAAGGTGTTAACGTCGAGATGAATGACCAAGATGCTTTTCCGACTAAAGAATGGATCACTTTCCAATACCTGAAACGATAAAAGCAAAAGAAAAGCCCCAGGAAAGACTGACAGGAATTTACAATTCCGGAAAAGACCAATGTCATCAATCAGGCCCGCGATCTTGATTGTCAAGCTTAATGGAACCAAGCATGGGAGATAAACTCAACAAGAATATGATGGCTATTTCTGATCATGCCAAAGTATGAACGAAGGAACTCGAATAACTCACTAATGACGTTCGCTCGCTTGCAAGATTGACGAGCTTACTCAGCTCTGTGGCTGATGTGGGGAAAGTATCTTAGTTCGCTGATACTCAATATGGCGATTACTGCTTTCTGACTAAACAGATGGGATGACCCGACGCAAATGTAGTTCAACTATTCACATATGCAGCTCCAACACCTGATGACTCAAGAAAGAGCACAAAACAACACATGTTGACTAAGATTGTTAATCCTGCAGCTCTAGCCCGATGTGAAGAAGGAAAGTTTAAAGGCTAGAAAATTGGATGTCCCACTGACCTAGTCCAACCCCCAATAATGCTGGGGGGGCATAAGCACTAACTACGCTCATCCTCCATCGATGCTGGGAGCATGAGCTTCAATTGACCGACTAATTTTGAACATGATCCTGACTCGACGCTTGATTCAGAACATATAAATTGTGTCTCCGAAATATGATATGATTCGTCTTGACCGTTCAAAGAAGCCCACTGACTTTAAAGGCTTGATTCGCAACAACATCGAATAGAGAATGCTGAGAACTCTCCAACTACCTTACCTTTTTGATGATCTTGCGAGAATTGGTTTGCATGTTTCCAACAACATCTCGTACTGACTTATATGTGATCATGGAATTTTAAAGCTATCCGGAGTTATCATGGCTTTCAGATGCACTATTATTAAGACCAGATGAAATCGTGGAGTTTAGATTAATATCCTGATATCGAGATAGTCCAAATCCAAGCAAAAATGACAGATTCATATGCCAACTATGATGCGCTCTGTCCCAACGATCCAGATTCTAGCTCAAAACACGAAGATTCTGACACCACCCCATGACTTGGATGGCTATTTTATACATTGGCTTGTACATAAAAGAAATACAAGCTTAGTAATGCACTTGACTTGTTTAGGAAAACGGCGTCGTTTGGCATTAACTTGTGCATGTACGATCTCACATGGGAGCCAGCGATACTCCATGCTTATGATGAAGGAATTCAACCTCTTTATTCGACGAGGTCTAAACGATTATTTGATCATCTTAACCACTCTAGCCATGGAAACTGGCTTGATAAACATCAACGGAAGCAATGCGGTATATGACAATCCATCTATACAGGAAAAATTCCATACGACGGAACTACTCAATAGGACACAACAATCTGATAAAGACTCCTCAAGGGTGGATGACATTCCAGAAAGATTCAGCTCGACATATTGAAAGCACATCTCACCTACGATAAGATGTACTTTGGGGGGCAAAATGTTAGCCTGCTTTGTGACCAGGCTACCCAAAGATCGAGTGATCGACATTGTTTGCCAACCACTTGGGTAAAGCTATAGAGCATTGAAAACTCGTTATTGGCATGGGTGAGACATCGATTCAGATCGGGATATTCAGTTTGTGTCGAACTGCTCAATTCGGATGGAAGCAACAAAACTTCGGAGTTTTGATGGTCGAATGCAAGTCAAACCAACTGGTTCAGGTTTCCAATTTCAGGTCGGATCAAGGCCTTGGATCGGACCACTACTTGGCTCAAATGAAAACTAATTTGGCCACTCCATCACCAGTTCAGATCGAAAGTCCTCTGGCTCATGCGAAGTAGTGTTGCACCGTCACTCAGCTACGAATTGAATTGGCATGTATAGTCGGATCGGGTTGTACATGACCCACATGCATTGGAAGAACTCAGCACCTCGTAATGTCGGTTCAGGTCGAGACATATGGACCCCGCTTACATGGGGACAATTGTTGCATATTGAACATGACCCTATTATTACGGCTACAGACATGCACAACTCTCCCACGTTTTCCATGTCACCCACTACAATCTCAAAACCTGCTGCATGCTTGACACATTCCCCACTTACTCCACTCTCTCCTAACCAACTCCAAAATCCCCTATGATACTTTCACGTGGCATCGGATCCAGGGCACTTGAACACCGGAAAATGCATCATAACGTAGTAGACGAGGGGGACTTTTTTGGGCACTTTGCTTCTTCACTCTTGTCATGGCCACATTATTCAAAAGAAAATCTTCTTATTCATTGTATTCGAGTGATTGAGGGGTGATGTTCATTGTAATTGTAATATACGAGTAGAGTAAGAAAATATGAAGTGGATGTAGTCTCGTTAACGCCGAACCACTATAAAAATCGTGTGCTGATAGCTTTTCTATGCTTTCTAATTTATGATTCCTCCTTATCCTCTGCAAAATATGATTAATTGGGTGTTAGAACCATTTTTTGGTCTAACAATTAACTTGTTTTAAAAGAATAAATACAAGTTGTTCTTTTATAAATGAAGTTTATAAATGAAGTGAAAAGAATTATCATTGGACAATTCAGGATTAAAAATACAAGTGTAAAATTGAGAAGGGAAATCTATTTTCCAAAAGTAGAAATATCGATTTCAAAAGAAATTAAAATGAAGACTTGTTTAAGAATGAATAAAGAAAATTTAAATAGAAATTGAATATAGAAATTCAAATGGAATTCAAATATAGAATTTGAATATAGAAAATATAAAGGAAATTCAAATATAGAATTTGAATATAGAAAGCGAAATGGAATATAAATAAAGAAATTTTAAATATAGAAATTCAAATGGAGTTTGAATATAGAGAATTTGAAATAGAATTGAAACATAATTTCAATATAGAATTCAAATAGAGCTGAAATGGGATTTGAATACAGAATTCAAATAAAGTTGAAATGGAAATTGAATATAGGAAATTTAAATAGAATTGAAATGGAATTTGAATATAGAAGATCGAAGTATAAATAAATATATTACCGAGTAAGGAAAAATCGACAATTATAGATAATCAAAAACATTATGTTGGATTGGGAAAATGATTTGAGATATATATTAAAAATATATTCGAATGGAGTTAGAATTTATATATAAACGAAGTTCAAATGTTTATATACATAAATATAATTAAAATGAACTCGCTTCAGCGCGGTAGTTCGTAAATTGGCGTTTCGAACTTCAATTGAGTATATATAACTCAATTGAAGTCGGAATTCTTCGAAACAAGAAACGTTAGGACCGATTTGATAATAGTTTTCTAATGAAAGAGGAAATTCTGAATTTCGTCGTATATATTCTGAGTTATGTAAAAATCAAAATTTCAAAAAAACAGCGTTAGAACCACTATAAAACCATAATGGTTTATTTAAATAAATAAAAGGATTTTAAGTTAATAAAAATCCGAATTTGCATTGGAAAAATCCAAACTTGAGTTATAAATATATTTGAACTCAAGTGGAGTAATGAATTGATTTTTGAAACAAAAAACAGATTTTTTTTAACTATCTAATAAAATTAACTAATTTGAAGAATAAGTAGTTAATGAAAATTTTGAATCGAAATTGAACTTTGAAAGGTAAATGAGTTGTGTATATATATATTTGAAATCGAATATAGTTAGAAATGAGACTCGACATGATTATAAGCGAAATAAAATATATTTGAACATTATATGTTCAAACTAAAGAGTGTTGGAAAAAGAGCTAATTAGAAGAATAAATTAGCGACTTGAATTAGAAATGACAGGATTTAGTTGGGTTAAATTGGAAACAGGTGAATATTTGTTAGACAGGTATGGAATGAAGTGTATGAAGATTACAATATAAGTGCCCGACAAAAAGGTACATTTTTAAATTCCATATGAGGTTTTATGCGCCGTATCGGCAAGCCGCTTGGCTTTTTCTTTTTCTTTTTGATTGGAGAGGCTTGTGTGGTGGTTTGGGGATTTTCCCGATGCTCCCGGTACAAAGGAGGTTATGGAGAAATTTTCCGGAAATTTAGGGAGTTAGAATATTTTTAAGAAATTTTGTTAGTTAGAAATCAATGTATCGATATATATATATATATATAGAATTCCATAAGGAAACGAACTAAAAATAGTATATTATTAACAAAAAGAAAATCTGTGAATTTAAATCGAGTAAGGATAGAAAGAGGAAAGTATATATGTTGTAGAAATGGAAAATTGGTTTAATATAGTGTTGATTATTCGAATTAACAGTCTTGTATGTTTTGAAGTTAATAATATTTTCAGTCAAGGTATGAGAGGTAATAATACCCAACTCGATTGATTTCATTATTAGATGATAAATAGCAAGATTCAGTATCAAAGAGAAATGTGTAAAGAGATTTAGTCGAATGTAGTATTTTGGGTTGTTGTAACGATGTTTTACATAACATTTGTTTTAACCCAAAATAAGTAGATTTTTGTAAATATAATAATAAACATTTCCTAAGTCTAAAAATGAACCGGCGTGAAAGAGATAAGTAAGTGGAATGTTCTCCAATTTTAAATAGAAGATATCTCCTAAATATAGAAAATAAAAGAAGTTGATATTTGGTAATGTTTTCTAAACAGCGTAAGAGACCAAGATGATTATTGAAAATATTTGGCTAACAAATATTGATAAGGAAATGTAGTAGTGATTTAATTAATGAATGAAATATTTATTAAAGGCCTAGTGATTGTTTGATGTTTTGAATGGATGTTTGTTTTCTTCGATAGTTAAATAACTGACTATCGAAGTGTTTGCCAATATCGTTGTCAATATGGAGAGACCAGTTGGATTATTATCCGAGAACCACTCTGTATTGGCAGTAGCGTTGCGAATCAGATTATATGAAGATAATCGAAGATGGAGTAAACTGCAAGGGCTTTTTCTATTAATGGAAATTGTGCCTTCGGTTTCGTTCAATCCTAGAACGAACGTAAATGGACGAATGTCTGACAAAGTATTTCCAATGATCGAATGGGTTGGTATGTAAAAATATATATGGTTGCAACGGATTTATTCCCTTAGCATAACATCCAGAATATTTGTAGAAATCAATTAATGATTAACGGATCTGACAATGTGGCATTCAAAGTGATTGTGCTATCAATAAATGGCAAGTGAGCATAGTCTCAGGCCTCAACAACCGTGAAATGACAAAAATCGGGCAGGCAGCATGGCTATGTGGGTCGCTCCCATTAGGGTGTATAATCACCTATCTAGAGAAATTCCTTTTACTTCTTTAAACTATCGATGCTGTCCCTTTTCGGGAAACGATTGTTGATCCAAACCGTTGGTGTTATACATTCGATACACTCAAGCGAAATGAGTAGTCGGTCATGTGTGGGCCGGGTTGCAAGATGTTCTTTTTGAACCCAGTGTATCCCTCTCTAGAGATACACTATCAGAAGGTGGTCTCATACCTTGTCATAGTCGGAATCCAATCTCCAATAAGCGCCCTGCAGTTTTTGTTTTTTATATTATATATGGAGCGTGAGATGCAAGCGTTCCGCTAGATTGTTATTTATTTGATGTAGACATTATTATAATATCACTGGATTTGATATCAAAAATATTTTTGGTCATCGTAAGGTAAAAACCATCCGTATGTATGTGTGGATTGGTCTTACGATCATCATTTCTTTCGAAAGGATTTTGAAAATTAAACAATTGTTTGGAGTTTACTCACACCAGTCCCATGACTGACCCAGAGTTTATTTTGTTTTGTTTTCCCTAAACTCTTGGGTGCCCAAATTTGTACGGGCAGTCCAATAGTTCAGGATTTTTCAGATTCCCTTGGAAGAGCTAGAAGCAGGAGGCTTCACCAGTTAGCTATAGATTATCATATATTCCGCTGCGTACCATGTTTGTATCTGGAAACAGGTGTTTATAACTGTTCCAGAAATAGCTGTTGTGCTCTGATGATGGTATGTATATATACAGTTATTGATTTGTATTTAAAAAGTTATGTTATTTAATATATTTTACTCATTCCGCTGTGAGATTTGTGTTCTTCGTTCCTCTTCTATTCTGATATTTCTTTCTTTCTATTTCTCATCCTCTAACTTCTTTCTAATAATGATTCATATTTCTGGGCAATTTGGGTTGGACGTGTGGTGTTATTAGTCAACTCAGATAATACGGATTTGCAGGTCGTCACAGTTGGTATCAGAGCTTAGGTTGAGCAAATACCTAGGCTTTGTGGGGATGTGCTTATTAGAGATAGGGTCAGTAGTACCCTAGAATGAGTTGAGTCTATATATACGAGAGAGCATATTTGTTATTTGATATAAAAATTATTTTATATGGTGTTGGCTAGTCTGTTGAGTGGTTTATGAAGTATGATCGAATCGTGGGATGCCACGATGTCGATAAGAGTTTGTAAATACTTAAACAAAAAATTGTGCACAATATTGTTTTAGGTGGGTAAATGAAATAATTTTACTCAAAATTCTATTTTGATAGAAAAGAATAATTTTCTTAAATTATTATAATGTTTGGATGTGTTGTATTTTAAAATTATAATAAAATGGGATTATAAATTTGGAATGGTTATATATAACCAAAATAAATTTTGTATATGAATTAATTATACAAACGGATGAATTAAAACTGGATTCAAACCATAAATTGGAATTTAAATCCTGGGAGGTTTGAAAATATTTCCAAAGTATATTAAAATAAAATAGTTTTATTTTGAAAGGATTTTTGAATAGAAATCATTTTGAATGGATTTTAAAAGTGGTAAAGCATTGAACTCACTTCAGTGGCTGGGAAATAATTCTAATGATGACTGTAGCATCATCAGTGTTCATTTTCGAGTTTCTAAGTGATGAATTGCTACCTTTGAAAAGTTTTTGACGCAAATTCGTTTGAAAGAAAACAAGTTGATTTGGAAAATTCATATGTTTTGAATTTGATATGGATATAAATATATGTATATATATATATAGGTGATTTCAAAAAGGATTGAAATGATAACCCGGGTATTTAAATTCTGGAATATAAATTTAACTTAAGTAAGTAAAATGAATCGAAATGGATAAATTGAATTGGAATCAATTTGAATGAGTATATATGGTGTGCAATGTAAATGGAAACCGAAAGTTTGGTAGAACTAAAATTACAGAAGCATAAAAATGTTGAGTTAAAATTTAGTGAATTTTGAAAAGTAAATGGGTTTGTAGCATTTTCCTACTTTAGTAATTTCGGGGACGAAATTCTTTTAAGGGGGGAAGAATGTAACGACCCAGTTTTTTTGATCGATTAATTTTAAATATTTAATATCAATTTAAATATTTAATTGATAATATAAAAGAATTTTTATATTGAGTTATCGATCAATAATCGATATAGGATTTAATTTTTGATATATATGTATATAATTATTATAATACAGTAATATGAAATAATTCAATTCGAAGATAAAACTGAATCGAAATGGTGCAAATGATCAATATATATCTTATTTGAATATAAACGACGATAATAGTAATTTACTGTTGAAGAATTTATTTGTTTTTGAATTTAAATTATATTATATCGATTTAATATGGTTATTATATATATATATATATACGTTTGAAATAAATTTTAGAAAATATTATGTTGAGTTCAGTATAACGCTATAACATTGGAACGACGTCGGTACGCTAAAATAGCAGTTCACGATTTTTAATTGTGAACCCCGAGATATCTATAATGGATAAGATCAAAATCGAATCGAAGATCAAATCAGAATCTGTTTAAAAGAAACAGAAATCTCTTTATTTCAAATCGCATTAAATAGAAATCAAATCGATATTTATTACAGTGTACCTTGCACATAGACCTTTTCCTTAAGTTCTAAGTATTTTTCCTCTATAAAACCGCGCTATCCTCTTTGTGTTTCTTTCTTTTGTAAAACCAATTCACTTCAGGAAAAAAATAGAGATAAAATGGACGCTCCATTGCTTTTCAAAATCAAATAAAATATAAAAGAAATAGCCATGTCCTCCTACCTTTCAAAATCGAAATCACCAAACTCATTATGCCTAGTTTCTAGGTGCGATGCAGGTTCTACTGGTAGGGGCGATGCGAATTCTTGAAGCTCGATTTAATACAGTCGAGCTAGGGTTGGATTATTCGATGATCTGAGTGTTGAGGGGTGCGATTGGTTCGAGAAAAATAGGGCGACAATGGAGTTAGGGATTATCGCAGTTCTGGTATCAAAGTCGCGAGGCTAAATATTCAACCTCCGGAAGTGGTGAGGCCTAAGATTTCAAAATCGCGAAGGCGTTTGGGTTAGTGGCACCAGTGGAAAGTCGATGTAAGGGTTTAGGGACGCTCGACAGTAGGTTTTGGGGAAGAGTATGGTTGGAGTTTTTGGGTAAAATTGAAAGCGTTAATTTTCGATGCAGATTTTCTGAGGGTGTGAGTCCAGTTTGAATTCGTTACTGATGAAATGGGGAATCAAAGCCAAAATGTTTAGAATCGGTACTGCTGTAGAAGGGGTGCGATGCTGTTAAAATGGAGTGGAAGTGCTGTGTGGCAAGCTGGGCAGTCAATGTGGTTTTTCAAGTGATAACAATATATCGGAGATCTGGTAGTGGCTGCAAAAGGGCGTCACTTGAAAGCATGATTTTTGGAAGGTGAAGTTTGAGGAGTCATTGGGAATTTGGATCCTTCTTATGGTATGTTGTGTTGTAGCAAGGCAACAATGAGGGATCAAACTGATTGTGGAGGAAGATGAATCATGGAATTAAGGTAACCGTCTATTTTTAATTACTGTAATAGATCAAACAAAATTAGATATGGCCTGTATATATAAAAATAAATTAGTCAAATTTATTTAAGGGGTCATTAGCGCTAAATAACATTATGTTAAGGAATAAATTATTTGATAGACACTGTACACTTATAATTTACTTAACTAGCTCATACATTATCAGGATTTGAACAAAACTAGCAACATCAAAATTGTATCGTCGAATACTGAGAGCTGGAGATGGTTTGGGATTTTTTTCTGGATCCGTTGTGAATTTTAAAAATCAACCGTCGTTCGATTCAGTAAAATTGGAATGGATTGCAACAAAAATCAGGTGAGTAAATCTCACTCACCTTTTATTTATAATTATTTTTATGAGTTAAAAATAATTGTTTGTTGCTTGTTTGGTTGCATTTCATATTTCTGTGTATCTTAAAAATATATTAGTTATTTAGGCTTGGTGGTTGCTATTATATATGTATTGGTGGTTGAATTTCCAGCAGTATCATTAGCGGATGCCCGCGGTACCATTAGCAGATGATTACCCTATACGCCCACACTATGATAGTGGATGACCTTTTATACCGCGATATCCTGCCTCGAAGCAGGATGGGTATTATTTATGTTGGCTAAAGTCTGTGGATGCAGGAAAACAGGTTGGAGGGATCCAATTGGATTCCTCAAAAATATATTATCTGTTTGTTTATTTATTTGCATATATACTGTCATATATGATGTGTTAGATAACCTGAAATAAATAATTGGTTGTGTGATGTTTAAATATCGCTGGGCTTAAATGTTGATATTTTAAAATATTGAAAAAGGAAATTTCCAGAGTTAAACGGGGAAATTCTATTTTTCTAAAATAGAATTTGAAATTTGAATAGAATAAAAATATTAACTTGTTTTAAATGAATAAAAACAAGTAGTTCTTTTATAAACGAAGTTTATAAATGAAGTGAAAAGAATTATCATTAGATAATTCAGAAATAAAAATACAAGTGTGAAATTGAAAAGGGAAATCTATTTTAAAGTAGAAATATCAATTTCAAAAGAAATTAAAATCGAGACTTGTTTAAGAATGAATAAAGAAAATTTAAATAGAAATTGAATATAGAAATTCAAATAGAAATTGAATATAGAAATTCAAATGGAATTCAAATATAGAATTTGAATATAGAAAATACAAAGGAAATTCAAATATAGAATTTGAATATAGAAAGTGAAATGGAATTTAAATAAAGAAATTTTAAATATAGAATTTGAATATAGAAATTCAAATGGAGTTTGAATACAAAGAATTTGAAATCGAATTGAAATAGAATTTCAATATAGAATTCAAATAGAGTTGAAAGGGGAATTTGAATATAGAATTCAAATAAAGTTGAAATGAAAATTGAATATAGGAAATTTAAATAGAATTGAAATGGAATTTGAATATAGAAGATCGAAGTATAAATAAATATATTACCGAGTAAGGAAAAACGACAATTATAGATAATCGAAAATATTATGTTGGATTGATAAACTGATTTGAGATATATATTAAAAAAATATTCGAATGGAGTTAGAATTTATATATAAATGAAGTTCAAACGTTTATATATATAAATATAATTAAAACGAACTCCCTACAGCGCGGTAGTTCGTAAATTGGCGTTTCGAACTTCAATTGAGTATACAGAACTCAATTGAAGTCTGAATTCTTTGAAACAAGAACCGTTAGGACCGATTTGATACTAGTTTTCTAATGAGAGAAGAAATTCTGAATTTCGTCGTATATATTCTGAGTTATGTCAAAATCAAATTTTCAGAAAAACTGCGCCAGAACCACTATAAAACCATAATGGTTTATTTAAACAAATAAAAGGATTTTAAGTTAATAAAAATCCGAATTTACATTGGAAAAATCCAAACTTGAGTTATAAATATATTTGAACTCAAGTGGAGTAATGAATTGATTTTTGAAACAAAAATCAGATTTTTTTTTTAACTGTCGAATAAAATTAACTAATTTGTAGAATAATTAGTTGATGAAAATTTTGAATCGAAATTGAACTTTGAAAGGTAAATGAGTTGTGTATATATATTTGAAATCGAATATAGTTAGAAAAAAACTCGACGTGATTATAAGCGAAATAAAAATATATTTGAACATGATAAGTTCAAACTAAAGAGAGTTGGAAAAAGAGCTAATTAAAAGAATAAATCAGCGACTTGAATTAGAAATGACTGGATTTAGTTGGGATAAATTAGAAACAGGTGAATATGTGTTAGACCGGTATGGAATGAAGTGTATGAAGATTATAATATAAGTGCCCGATAAAAAGGTACACGTTTAAATTCCATATGAGGTTTTATGCACCATGTCGGCAAGCCGCTTGGCTTTTTCTTTTTGATTGGAGAGGCCTATGTGGCGGTTTAGGGATTTTCCCGATGCTCCCGGTACAAAGGAGGTTATGGCGAAATTTTCCGGAAATTTAGGGAGTTAGAATATTTTTAAGAAATTTTGATAGTTAGAAATAAATGTATTGATATATATATATATAGAATTCCATAAGGAAACGAACTAAAAATAGTATATTATTAACAAAAAGAAAATCTGTGAATTTAAATCGAGTAAGGATAGAAAGAGGAAAGTATATATGTTGTAGAAATGGAAAATTGGTTTAATATAGTGTTGATTATTTTAATTAGCAGTCTTGTCTGTTTTGAAGTTAATAATATTTTCAGTCAAGGTCTGAGAGGTAATAATACCCCAACTCGATTGATTTCATTATTAGCTGATAAATAGCAAGATTCAGTATCGAAGAGAAATGTTTAAAGAGATTTAGTCGAATGTAGTATCTTAGGTTGTTGTAACGATGTTTTACATAACATTTGTTTTAACCCAAAATAAGTAGAATTTTGGAAATATAATAATAAACATTTCCTAAGTCTAAAAATGAACTGGCGTGAAAGAGATAAGAAAGTGGAATGTTCTCCAATTTTAAATAGAAGATATTTCCTAAATATAGAAAATAAAAGAAGTTGATATTTGTTAATGTTTTCCAAACAGAGTAAGAGACCAAGATGATTATTGAAAATATTTGGCTAACAAATATTGATAAGGAAATGCAGTAGTGATTTAATTAATGAATGAAATATTTATTAAAGACCCAGTGATTGTTTGATGTTTTGAATGGATGTTTGTTTTCTTCGATAGTTAAATAACCGACTATCGAAGTGTTTGCCAATATCGTTGTCAATATGGAGAGACCGGTTGGATTATTATCCGAGAACCACTCCGTATTGGCAGTTGCATTGCGAATCAGATTATATGAAGATAATAGAAGACGGAGTAAAGTGCAAGGGCTTTTTTTATTAATGGAAATTGTGCCTTCGGTTTCGTTCCATCCCAAAACGAACGTAAATGGACGAATGTCTGGCAAAGTATTTCCAATGATTGAATGGGTTGGTCTGTAAAAATATATATGGTTGCAACGGATTTATTCCCTTAGCATAACATCCAGAATATTTGTGCAAATCAATTAATGATTAACGGAACTGACAATGTGTCATTCAAAGTGATTGTGCTATCAATGAATGGCAAGTGGGCGTAGCCTCAGGCCTAAACAACCGTGAAATGACAAAAATCGGGTAGGCAGCATGGCTATGTGGGTCGCTCCCATTAGGGTGTATAATCACCTATCTAGAGAAATTCCTTTTACTTATTTAAACTATCGTTGCTGTCCCTTTTCGGGAAATGGTTGCTGATCCCAACCGTTGGTGTTATACATTCGATACACTCAAGCGAAATGAGTGGTCAGTCATGTGTGGGCCGGGTTGCAAGATGTTCTTGTTGAACCCAGTGTATCCCTCTCTAAAGATAAACTATTGGAAGGTGGTCCCATACCTTTTCATAGTCGGAATCCAATCTCCAATAAGCGCCCTGCGGTTTTTGATTTTTATATTATATATGGAGCGTGAGATGCAAGCGTTCCGCTAGATTGTTATTTATTTGATGTAGACATTATTATAATATCACTGGATTTGATATCAAAAATATTTTTGGTCATCTTTAGGTAAAAACCATCTGTATTTATGTGTGGATCGGTCTTACGATCATCATTTCTTTCGAAAGGATTTTGAAAATTAAACAATTGGTTGGAGTTTACTCACACCAGTCCCATGACTGACCCAGAGTTTATTTTGTTTTCCCTAAATTCTTGGGTGCCCAAATTTGTACGGGCAGTCCAATAGTTCAGGATTTTTTAGATTCACTTGGAAGAGCTGGAAGCAGGAGGCTTCACCAGTTAGCTATAGACTATCATATATTCCGCTGTGTACCATGTTTGTATCTAGAAACAGGTGTTTATAACTATTCCAGAAATAGTTGTTATGCTCTGATGATGGTATGTATATATACAGTTACTGATTTGTATTTTAAAAATTATGTTATTTAATATATTTTACTTGTTCCACTGCGAGATTTGTGTTCTTCGTTTTTCTTCTATTCTAATATTTCTTTCTTTTTATTTCTCATCCTCAAACTTCTTTCTAATAATGATTCGTATTTCTGTGCAATTTGGGTTGGACGTGTGGTGTTATTAGTCAACTCAGATAGTACGGATTTGCGGGCTGTCACATTTATGCTAGCCAAAAATAATGTAAATAATTAGAAAAATAACTCATTTTTTATTGTTTATTATATTAATACCAAAATAATTTTTAGTGTAGTTCTTGTAACCAACCTAGTGGGGGTAAACTATTTCCTATAATTAAACTTACAATAATTTGTAAAGTAAGTAAATATGTAATAAAGGGATGTAATTGATAGCTCAGTTATTTACATTTTTTTAATAAATACACATGTTCCTAAATTGTTTAAATATTTAAACGTAAGTTAAAAAGGCGTAGAATTAATCCTTTCTATTTGCGCAAAATAGAATAAAGTGCGCAACATCGAGTATATGGATTAAATAAAAGAGAAATAAATTTACAGTAAATATGCGTGCAAATTGTAGATTTGTAAGAAAAAGGAATTAGATTGAGTTAGGCAATTTAATGAGAAATTGTAGTTAATTATAAGATGTGTAATAATCTAAAAAGTAAAAAATAAATAAACAGATTATTATGATAGATAAGAATCGTGTTGACATGTTAGAAAATTATGATAATAGAAAAAGAATGTAACCTATTGTGATAAAAGTAGAATATCATAGGATAAGTCTAGGAACTGAGTCAACTGGTTGAATTCAAATCTAGGATTAGGCTAAAAAGAAAGAAAGAGAAATTAGGTAAATTTGAATGTTTGTGAGTAGAACTACAACACAAGGGTTGTAATTAAAAAAGAAGAAAATAGAAATAGAGAAAAGCTTATTAAATGCAGAACATAGATTTGGTATAATGTTTAATAAACATGTTACAATAGTGGTCTATTCTGACAGCAAAGACTAATTGAGAAATATAAGTTACCAATAAAGTTAATAATCAAGTAAATAAGACTCAGATTAGAGGGAACTGGGCAGGTAATACTAATCATCATTTTAATAAGAGAAAAGATAAGTAAATTAAATGCATAATGAAAGATTACGTATAGGTTCTAGTAAAATAGAGAGGTGCGTTTAGAGCAGTTCATATAGAGTCTAGATGAAGGGCTTTGGAAAGAAGATCATCACAAATGTTTTAAATTTCATAAGGGCATATCCAACATGTTTGTTTGGTGAGGCTAGAGGGTACTATGAGATTTTTACGTGACGTGAGGTCCAACGCCCCCACACCCATTAACGTCACCCATATGAGGATGCGTTAAGGTTAATGAGGCTCTTAGGTATAAAGTAACAACATAGAGACTAAAATTCATAAGACAGAAATGTGAAACACGATGAAAACTTTTAAAAACATCATAGTAGTTATTACATTTCAAAATACCAGGTAGTCATCATCATAAAACAAACACATTTCCTCGTGTAAAATATCAAAGTACATAAGCAAAACTGAGACGACCCGAACTTCCCCGTGAAGGAAAGAGCTGATACTTTGAGAACAACACACAAAAGAACGCAGACAGAAGAACATTTCATTGCTTATTACAACAATTCATCAGAATACAAGAATATACAGAGTATAAATAAATATTACACAACAAAAAAATATCAGAGATTACAATACATTACGTAGCAGTGGAAAAATAATACAATACACAACTAGAAGTAATAGCGGATACAGGGCTTTTCGAGTATCGTTCCAGCTGTAAATCAGGATCCTGCGAATATAAATCTGCAAAACCAAAACTACTATCTGCCCGTGTCAAAATAAGGGCACCCAGAGTTTAGGTTAAAACAATAAACTCCAGGTCAGTCATGTGACTGGTGTGAGAACTAAAACAGTTATTAATCTTTATTTTAAAGTTAGGTAAATCAAGGGACTACGCCGTATAACACGAAACGGGTTTCCTTCCAAGAATACCAGTGCATAAAACAAACAGTGCAATGCTAAATAGAGAAAAATGAAGCTATTATAAGACCCAGGTCCCATCACACAATGCAACGCAAGCCGGAGGATAGGGTTTTACCTTATAATAGCCAAAGAATGCTTGATACGTTTAAAAACAGATTATTCAATACTATTATAAGTGTACAGTGTCAAAACAATTTCAATCATAAATATCAATCATAGACGGCATGGGTACCATATATCATGTCGCCATACTAGGCTCTACAATCAAAACCGCACTGTCACGTATTTGGAAATTGGGTTTCCATCTGTGAACCAAGGCAAAAGATAGTCCTTAACGATTTGAGACTGTCTAGCCCGAGTCTCAGGGACAGAACGCATCGACCCTTATATCGTCAGGGCCGGTCCACCGATGTGGATTATTATGCCTGAACACTACGTTTCCCATCCCTTTGGGGGCATAAATGAGCTAACAAATGACTCCGTCGGCTTCACATAGTCACCGATATATCTGAGGCAACTTGCAACAGCAACAACCACATAAGTCAAACTCCTCAGGGCGTGTAAAACCACTGACGCCACTTCTAGCTAGAAGGAAACGCATGCCCTCCCTGATGTCCTCTCCCATTTCTGGTTCACAACCGGGGTGTGAGGCTCGCGAATCAATGTTACACAAAGCTATTCCACACAGGCCGTGCTTTGATCATCAACCACAAGACTCTGCTTTTTAACAGAAGCCTTGATCATTTGCATCCTAGCATGCCACACAGGCAAACCACTCCATGCAACTGATATCCATCAATCACATAGAATGATATCTAATGTCAGACACACAGTCCATTTACAAGTCCGTTCTGGGTCTGAACGAAATCGAAGGCACCTTGTACCTCGCATATCCATCGATCTCCAAGTACGTCTGGACGACCACTAACTGATTCCCTCCTCTTGGGTGTACTGAAACGACCCGCAAATCCGTACCCTTTGAGTCGACTAATAACACCACACGTCCAACTCAAATTGCACAGAAATACGAACCATTATTAGAAAGAAGTTAGAGGATGAGAAATAGAAAGAAAGAAATATTAGAATAGGAGAAAAACGAAGATCACAAACTCACAGCGGAACGAATAAAATATATTAGATAACATAAAATTTGAAATACAAATCAGTAACTTTGTATACATACCATTATCCGAGCACAGCAGTTACTTTTGGAACAGTTATAAACACCTGTTTCCAGATACAACATCGTACACAGCGGAAAAAAAATCTATAGCTAACTGGTGAAGCCTCCTGCTTCAATCTCCTCCAGGTAAAACTGTAAAATCCTAACTACTTGACTGCCCGTACAAATTTGGGCACCCAAGAGTTTAGGGAAAACAAACAAAATAAACTCTGGGTCAGTCATGGGACTGGTGTGAGTAAACTTCAACCATTTGTTTAACTTTCAAAATCCTTTTCAAAAGAAATGATAATCGTAAGACCGATCCACACATAAACACGGATGGTTTTTACCTTACGATAACCCAAACACTTTGGAAATCATATATTATCTGATATTATAATAATGTCTAATCACAAGTAATTAAAATCTAGTAGAGCGCTTGCATCTCACGCTCTACATATATAATATACAATCAAACTCGCAGGCGCTTATTGGAGATTGGATTCCAACTTGACAAGGTATGGGACCACCTTCCGAACGTGTATCTCTAGAGGCAAATACACTGGGTTCAACAAGAACATCTTGCAACCCGGCCCACACATGACCGACCACTCATTTCGCTTGAGTGTATCGAATGTATATCACCAACGGTTGGGATCAGCAACCGTCTCCCGATAAGGGACAGCATCGATAGATTTAAGAACAAAAGGAATTTTCTCTAGATAGGTGATCATACATCCTAATGGGTGCGACCCACATAGCCATGCTGCCTGCCCGATTTTTGTCCTTTCCTGGTTGATGCGGCTCGAGGTCATAACGTTTCTTTTGACAGATCACACCTCCATTACTTTGAATGCCACATCGTCATACCCGCCAAATCACAAATTGATTTCACCAAAAATACCACGGGTATACAGCTAAGAGAAACGAATTCCTCCGCCACCAAACGTAAGTACGTTTGAAGAGATCAACTTATGCGATCCATTGGATATACTCTGTCAGACACTCGTCCATACACGTTTGTCCTGGGACTGGACAAACCGAAGGCACTATTCAGTACATCCATCTTAGGCACTGTTATCTAAGACTTATACAATAGCCCTTGCACTTCACTCCGTCTTCAAGATATTCAGCATACTTGATTCGCAACGCTTATGCCAATACGGAGTGGTTCTCTGGATAATAATCCAACCGGTCTCTCCATATTAACAACGTTAAAATGGTCAAAACTTTGATAGTCGGTGATTTAACTATCAAATGAAAACATGTCGGTGTGCAAACAATGATATTATTTCCAGAAGGAAATTCTTCCGACCAAACATCATTCAACGTTTATCCCTTTTTGTTCATTCATTTATTCATTTCCCTTTTCACTTTCATTTACATTCCTTATTTAATATATTTAGAAAATATACGCCATTAACATTGGCAAACATTTCCATTATCTGTCCTCTATATTCAGGAAACATTTCTGACTCTCATTTGGAAAACGTTTCCAAATCTCCTTCATTTGGTTTCCACTTAACCACTTTCCACTATCGAACCTTAACCATTTCTTAGTTAAAAACGAAGTCAATCAAGTTGGGGTATACTTACCTCTCAGACCTTAACTGAGCAACATTTCTAACTTCGAAATAAACAAGGTTCATCTTTCCAATCTTTTAACACGCTTCCTTACGTTGCTCTCGGATTCGATTATGAATCCACTTCCTTTTCAGGAATCACTCGATTATAACAATGGTGTTATAATTCCCTGCATCCGAAATATAATAACTTTAATATGACTTTTATTTTCTAACTTGAATATCGGAAAACATTTCCAATATATAATTCCTTTATTGGGGAAACATCTTTTATTCCGGTTAGAAAAAAACATTTCTAAATCCTTTGAATTTACTGATGTTATAAACATCGTTATTATGACTTAAATCATAAATCATTCGTTAATTGACGGTATCACTAACCAACCCTTGCTATCATTCACTTTGAAATATTCAGAGCTCACACTTTAAACCAAACATTGCTTTCAACAACAGCGTTAAAACCGCTATCTAGCATTATAAAACACTTATCATAATCATAGCATTAAGATTGCCATTAAAACAGTTATTATAACGGCAGCGTTAAAATTGCTATTTAGAGTTACCAAAACATTTATTATAACAGCAGCGTCTAAAATTGCTGTATAGATTTACAACATCTATTATAACAACAGTGCTATGATTGTTGTTTTGAATAAAATACCGTGTGCGACGCACACGCTTCCGTTGTTCATTTATAAACTCTGTTTATTTTAAACAATTCAAGTTCTCCTTTAAACATATTTATAAACTATACATTCTTTTAAACGCTTAATTCGATTTCTATAAATCCCCTTTTTATATACATTTTTATTTGCAAAATATTTCCTTGTTTAAACTGTTTATTCTTTTATTTTAAGCATTTGAAAATCTTTCTTTAAACTTTCTCTATACTTTGCTAAATTCAAATCTATTTCAAATATTGGTTCCAGAACCGATATTTACTTTCAAATAGACATTTATATTTGAACTTATATTTTAATCATCCAATGGTCCATGATCCACTTAATCTATATCTTTATTTATAACATTTTCTCTTGGTTTACCCAATGTAATAGGTTTCCATTTGCAATTCAATGAAAAAGAAATTACTTCTAATTTAGAAATAAACTCCGCTTTTAAATTCAAATTTCCTTTTTCACATTCTATGATATTTTACGGTATCTAAAATACCAGGTTCCTAAGGCCAGGGTACATCAAACACACAAATTCAACCAGGGATAATGTAGCATAACATATATCACTATCAGATAAAACAGTAAATAAAATGTTGAGGGATCCAGCTGGATCCCTCCAACCTGTTTCCCTGCATCCACAGATGTTAGTAACATCAATAATATTATTTCACATCAAAATGAAATGTCAGAACTAATAATCGATCAACGATGTAATCCTATCAACCAATTCAACCAAATTTACCAACTATTCAACCAATCAACCATTGCACATTATAAAAATATTTAAATCTCGTTTATATATAAAAATATAAACGAGAGGAAGTTAGTGAGTTTACTCACCTCAGTTTGCAGCTGACTATTTTGCTTTGATTTCGTTTAAAATCAAACAACTTTTGATTTCATCACGAAATTCCAGTAGCCTCTTCTCGGCCACATTAGCTCCATAGTGTATATTTTGTTGTTACGAATCCATCGGATTTGTTCGCATCCAATTCTGTTTACGAATGAGCGTTATATAATATTTAAAAGTCATAATCAATTTTAAACATCATTAAATAGTTATTTAGTTACCATATTAATCTTGATTGCATTTTACCCTTAATACCGCCTACAGCAAGAACCATGACTAATCTTCCTCTCATGCAAGTAGCTCAAGTTCATCCCTGTTGGAACCGCAAGAACAGTACTGCCCTCAAACATCATCTTTCCATTTGACTACTCCTTATGTACGTTATTAGCAGCTCTTCCTTCATGCTACTGTTAGAGAACCCATCATCACATAACAACTCCTCCCCTCATTAACTCGCGGCAACACCAGCTACCCCTCATTTCCTCCCACGCGCATCACCTCGCAAGCCCCCACTTAATCCACAAATACATCCTTAATCCCATAGTCCACAAAATCTCCTCCTCTCAGCCTTAACAAGTCGTCATTTGCGAGCCCTCACCACAACCGAACTAAGCCAGACAACCTCCATCATCTCATATGCGATGCCAAATCCCTCCATACAAAATGAACTTCACCTTTGTTTAATAGCAACCGTAACCCCAAAAAAAAAGTACACCCTCACAAACCAAATACTGGAACCGCAACTACCCTGGAGCAGCGCCCCCCCCTCCTTCAGACTTACGCCGGCTTCATTCTTTTTTTTTTTTTTTTCTGAAAATCCACGGCACCTTGCTTTGAACTCAGACTTGCAACTCAAGCTTGATTTTTGTCGAGCTGCTCAACCGTAGCTGACTGTCCTATTTTCGAAATTTGGGGGAGGAGTTTTCGCTTTTGGTGAAGGGAAGAAAACAGAAGGAGCGGCTTTGATTTCAGCTATTGGTTGGACAACGAAAGAATGAAATGAGTGAACCATGTATATATAGCATATTTTACTTGCTGGCCACGGATACTTTGTCTCCACGGCTCTAAAACTTGGCGACAAGATAATTAGATTAGCTGTGAAAAGGTAAGCTAGGGATTTCATCTCACAGTCTGTATGACATTGAAAGCACGGACAACAGATGTTTGTTCTGTACGTTTTAACTATAGAGTGTCATTTTTTCTTTCTTAGGCATTATAGGTGTTAGGCATCAAGTTTACTTTTTATTATATGCGAATGAGTTTGTAACATGGACTGCAGGTGTTGTATTGGTTCTACATGACTATTTCAAGAGCGTAATGCGCCATTCTAAAATATGATTATTAAATTTAAAAAAAAATGCAATTTAACGGTTGTCGTTACGTAAAATTTTGATTACTGATGTAAAAGCTAATCTTGGTGTAAAAAGGTATTCTGAACCCAATGGGACAAGTTTCGTCGCATTCTGACATCGTATGAAAAAATTTCCTTTATAAAACCGGAAATCAACACGCGTTTAAATTTTTCACGATCACCAGTTAAATCAAATCAACTTGAAACTGCGAACACCGATAATAACTTTTCGATACGAACCCAACGGCACTAGTTTCGTCGCATTCTGAGACTGTCGCCCCGGTAGGCTATTTTTAGGTGTACCGCAATGCCATTTTTAACGCCAAATTATCCGGTCTTTAAAATTAACAAACTATATAGCTATCCTGACTCTAATCGACGATACGAACTCAACGGAACTGGTTTCGTGGCCTGATTCGATCGTCTGTTCAAGTTACACTCTAATATCCCTTTATTCAGTTGAATTAATTTAATTTTACTGAACGAGCGTTTACGGCTACCGTGGTCACATACGACATCGGTTTGCCACGCAATTCAACACCGTACAATAATTTAACGATACGGTCCCAATGAAACTAATTTCGTCGAAATCTGAGTCCGTTTGCAAAATGGCTATTTTAACACGTATAATTTAAATAGCGATTTCCATAGCGACTATTTCAAATTTTGATTTGGCCATAACTAACAAATTATAATACGAAATCTAGATTTTTCTCTTTCATATGAAAATTATAATCAATATGACTCCAACGTATCTTGTTTCACAGAAATCCGATTTATAACGAGTTCTGTATACTCAGTTGAAGTTCAAAACTCTATATTACGAACTGCCGCGCGATTTCGAGCTCGTTTTATAATTATATTATAAATTAACGTTCAAACTTCGTTTTAAATAAATAAATTCCTATATGTAATTCAATTAAAAATTTTTAAAACAAATTTAAATATTCAAAATTCAACGGCCAAAAATCCGGGTCGTTACATTCCTTCCCCCTTAAAATAATTTCGTCCTCGAAATTGCTAAGGTAGGAAAAGATACCACCTACCTTATTAACTCGATCCACAAATCCCTTTGGTTCACTTCTTAACTTCAGTTTAACTGGACCAATTTATTTCAATTAAAAATATTTATTTATTTATTCTTACTAACGAACATTTTCAAAAATTCTGAGAATTTTCTAATACTTTAAATTCTGAAAAATTTCGGCAGCATCTCCTCTGCACGGCTCAATCGGCACAATCACAACTCGCCTTTCTAGGCCTTCTCCAATCCAAAAGAAAATCAAAAAGCCAAGTGGCTTGCCTCATAGGCTCATAAAATCATCAACCCAAACAATATTGTAAACATGTACCTTTTTGTCGGGCATAATTCTATCTCTTGCACTTTCTTCCATTCTGCTCATCATACATATATCCATTTCCAGTTGGTTTCAAATCAATCCAACCTCCAGTTTGAAATCCCTAATCAACTTCTGATTAGTTCACTTCCATCCTATCGATTCCACTTGATCTTCATTTCAGAATCAATCCACTTATTCGGTTTGGGTTTCAATTTCCATTTAACTTAAGTTAAATTTCCATCCATTTGATTTATTTCCACCAATTTATTCAACTTATACAAGTTATATTTGGTTATATATAACCATTTCAATATTTATAATTCCATTTGATTGTAATAACAATTAACACATTCATATATAATAATTCAGAAATTATTCCTTTTATATCAAAATAACGTTTGGGCAAAATAATTTCATTTACCCACTTTAAAACGATACTGTATCGAATTGTTTTGTTCGAGAGTTTAGAAACACCTATCGATACAGTTGTACTTCCTGTATCGACCAGAATTCATAAACTACTCAACAAACCAGACAACACAATATAAAACAATTTTATATCAAATCCACAAATACGCGCTCATATACATACACTCAAACTCAATCTAGAGTATTACTAATTCCATCTCTATTGAGTTACGCCACAGAGCCAAGGTAATCACTTAACCTGGCTCTGATACCAAATGAAACGACCCGCAAATCCGTACCCTTTGAGTCGACTAATAACACCACACGTCCAACTCAAATTGCACAGAAATACGAACCATTATTAGAAAGAAGTTAGAGGATGAGAAATAGAAAGAAAGAAATATTAGAATAGGAGAAAAACGAAGATCACAAACTCACAGCGGAACGAATAAAATATATTAGATAACATAAAATTTGAAATACAAATCAGTAACTTTGTATACATACCATTATCCGAGCACAGCAGTTACTTTTGGAACAGTTATAAACACCTGTTTCCAGATACAACATCGTACACAGCGGAAAAAAAATCTATAGCTAACTGGTGAAGCCTCCTGCTTCAATCTCCTCCAGGTAAAACTGTAAAATCCTAACTACTTGACTGCCCGTACAAATTTGGGCACCCAAGAGTTTAGGGAAAACAAACAAAATAAACTCTGGGTCAGTCATGGGACTGGTGTGAGTAAACTTCAACCATTTGTTTAACTTTCAAAATCCTTTTCAAAAGAAATGATAATCGTAAGACCGATCCACACATAAACACGGATGGTTTTTACCTTACGATAACCCAAACACTTTGGAAATCATATATTATCTGATATTATAATAATGTCTAATCACAAGTAATTAAAATCTAGTAGAGCGCTTGCATCTCACGCTCTACATATATAATATACAATCAAACTCGCAGGCGCTTATTGGAGATTGGATTCCAACTTGACAAGGTATGGGACCACCTTCCGAACGTGTATCTCTAGAGGCAAATACACTGGGTTCAACAAGAACATCTTGCAACCCGGCCCACACATGACCGACCACTCATTTCGCTTGAGTGTATCGAATGTATATCACCAACGGTTGGGATCAGCAACCGTCTCCCGATAAGGGACAGCATCGATAGATTTAAGAACAAAAGGAATTTTCTCTAGATAGGTGATCATACATCCTAATGGGTGCGACCCACATAGCCATGCTGCCTGCCCGATTTTTGTCCTTTCCTGGTTGATGCGGCTCGAGGTCATAACGTTTCTTTTGACAGATCACACCTCCATTACTTTGAATGCCACATCGTCATACCCGCCAAATCACAAATTGATTTCACCAAAAATACCACGGGTATACAGCTAAGAGAAACGAATTCCTCCGCCACCAAACGTAAGTACGTTTGAAGAGATCAACTTATGCGATCCATTGGATATACTCTGTCAGACACTCGTCCATACACGTTTGTCCTGGGACTGGACAAACCGAAGGCACTATTCAGTACATCCATCTTAGGCACTGTTATCTAAGACTTATACAATAGCCCTTGCACTTCACTCCGTCTTCAAGATATTCAGCATACTTGATTCGCAACGCTTATGCCAATACGGAGTGGTTCTCTGGATAATAATCCAACCGGTCTCTCCATATTAACAACGTTAAAATGGTCAAAACTTTGATAGTCGGTGATTTAACTATCAAATGAAAACATGTCGGTGTGCAAACAATGATATTATTTCCAGAAGGAAATTCTTCCGACCAAACATCATTCAACGTTTATCCCTTTTTGTTCATTCATTTATTCATTTCCCTTTTCACTTTCATTTACATTCCTTATTTAATATATTTAGAAAATATACGCCATTAACATTGGCAAACATTTCCATTATCTGTCCTCTATATTCAGGAAACATTTCTGACTCTCATTTGGAAAACGTTTCCAAATCTCCTTCATTTGGTTTCCACTTAACCACTTTCCACTATCGAACCTTAACCATTTCTTAGTTAAAAACGAAGTCAATCAAGTTGGGGTATACTTACCTCTCAGACCTTAACTGAGCAACATTTCTAACTTCGAAATAAACAAGGTTCATCTTTCCAATCTTTTAACACGCTTCCTTACGTTGCTCTCGGATTCGATTATGAATCCACTTCCTTTTCAGGAATCACTCGATTATAACAATGGTGTTATAATTCCCTGCATCCGAAATATAATAACTTTAATATGACTTTTATTTTCTAACTTGAATATCGGAAAACATTTCCAATATATAATTCCTTTATTGGGGAAACATCTTTTATTCCGGTTAGAAAAAAACATTTCTAAATCCTTTGAATTTACTGATGTTATAAACATCGTTATTATGACTTAAATCATAAATCATTCGTTAATTGACGGTATCACTAACCAACCCTTGCTATCATTCACTTTGAAATATTCAGAGCTCACACTTTAAACCAAACATTGCTTTCAACAACAGCGTTAAAACCGCTATCTAGCATTATAAAACACTTATCATAATCATAGCATTAAGATTGCCATTAAAACAGTTATTATAACGGCAGCGTTAAAATTGCTATTTAGAGTTACCAAAACATTTATTATAACAGCAGCGTCTAAAATTGCTGTATAGATTTACAACATCTATTATAACAACAGTGCTATGATTGTTGTTTTGAATAAAATACCGTGTGCGACGCACACGCTTCCGTTGTTCATTTATAAACTCTGTTTATTTTAAACAATTCAAGTTCTCCTTTAAACATATTTATAAACTATACATTCTTTTAAACGCTTAATTCGATTTCTATAAATCCCCTTTTTATATACATTTTTATTTGCAAAATATTTCCTTGTTTAAACTGTTTATTCTTTTATTTTAAGCATTTGAAAATCTTTCTTTAAACTTTCTCTATACTTTGCTAAATTCAAATCTATTTCAAATATTGGTTCCAGAACCGATATTTACTTTCAAATAGACATTTATATTTGAACTTATATTTTAATCATCCAATGGTCCATGATCCACTTAATCTATATCTTTATTTATAACATTTTCTCTTGGTTTACCCAATGTAATAGGTTTCCATTTGCAATTCAATGAAAAAGAAATTACTTCTAATTTAGAAATAAACTCCGCTTTTAAATTCAAATTTCCTTTTTCACATTCTATGATATTTTACGGTATCTAAAATACCAGGTTCCTAAGGCCAGGGTACATCAAACACACAAATTCAACCAGGGATAATGTAGCATAACATATATCACTATCAGATAAAACAGTAAATAAAATGTTGAGGGATCCAGCTGGATCCCTCCAACCTGTTTCCCTGCATCCACAGATGTTAGTAACATCAATAATATTATTTCACATCAAAATGAAATGTCAGAACTAATAATCGATCAACGATGTAATCCTATCAACCAATTCAACCAAATTTACCAACTATTCAACCAATCAACCATTGCACATTATAAAAATATTTAAATCTCGTTTATATATAAAAATATAAACGAGAGGAAGTTAGTGAGTTTACTCACCTCAGTTTGCAGCTGACTATTTTGCTTTGATTTCGTTTAAAATCAAACAACTTTTGATTTCATCACGAAATTCCAGTAGCCTCTTCTCGGCCACATTAGCTCCATAGTGTATATTTTGTTGTTACGAATCCATCGGATTTGTTCGCATCCAATTCTGTTTACGAATGAGCGTTATATAATATTTAAAAGTCATAATCAATTTTAAACATCATTAAATAGTTATTTAGTTACCATATTAATCTTGATTGCATTTTACCCTTAATACCGCCTACAGCAAGAACCATGACTAATCTTCCTCTCATGCAAGTAGCTCAAGTTCATCCCTGTTGGAACCGCAAGAACAGTACTGCCCTCAAACATCATCTTTCCATTTGACTACTCCTTATGTACGTTGTTAGCAGCTCTTCCTTCATGGTACTGTTAGAGAACCCATCATCACATAACAACTCCTCCCCTCATTAACTCGCGGCAACACCAGCTACCCCTCATTTCCTCCCACGCGCATCACCTCGCAAGCCCCCACTTAATCCACAAATACATCCTTAATCCCATAGTCCACAAAATCTCCTCCTCTCAGCCTTAACAAGTCGTCATTTGCGAGCCCTCACCACAACCGAACTAAGCCAGACAACCTCCATCATCTCATATGCGATGCCAAATCCCTCCATACAAAATGAACTTCACCTTTGTTTAATAGCAACCGTAACCCCAAAAAAAAAGTACACCCTCACAAACCAAATACTGGAACCGCAACTACCCTGGAGCAGCGCCCCCCCTCCTTCAGACTTACGCCGGCTTCATTCTTTTTTTTTTTTTTTTTTTTTTTTCTGAAAATCCACGGCACCTTGCTTTGAACTCAGACTTGCAACTCAAGCTTGATTTTTGTCGAGCTGCTCAACCGTAGCTGACTGTCCTATTTTCGAAATTTGGGGGAGGAGTTTTCGCTTTTGGTGAAGGGAAGAAAACAGAAGGAGCGGCTTTGATTTCAGCTATTGGTTGGACAACGAAAGAATGAAATGAGTGAACCATGTATATATAGCATATTTTACTTGCTGGCCACGGATACTTTGTCTCCACGGCTCTAAAACTTGGCGACAAGATAATTAGATTAGCTGTGAAAAGGTAAGCTAGGGATTTCATCTCACAGTCTGTATGACATTGAAAGCACGGACAACAGATGTTTGTTCTGTACGTTTTAACTATAGAGTGTCATTTTTTCTTTCTTAGGCATTATAGGTGTTAGGCATCAAGTTTACTTTTTATTATATGCGAATGAGTTTGTAACATGGACTGCAGGTGTTGTATTGGTTCTACATGACTATTTCAAGAGCGTAATGCGCCATTCTAAAATATGATTATTAAATTTAAAAAAAAATGCAATTTAACGGTTGTCGTTACGTAAAATTTTGATTACTGATGTAAAAGCTAATCTTGGTGTAAAAAGGTATTCTGAACCCAATGGGACAAGTTTCGTCGCATTCTGACATCGTATGAAAAAATTTCCTTTATAAAACCGGAAATCAACACGCGTTTAAATTTTTCACGATCACCAGTTAAATCAAATCAACTTGAAACTGCGAACACCGATAATAACTTTTCGATACGAACCCAACGGCACTAGTTTCGTCGCATTCTGAGACTGTCGCCCCGGTAGGCTATTTTTAGGTGTACCGCAATGCCATTTTTAACGCCAAATTATCCGGTCTTTAAAATTAACAAACTATATAGCTATCCTGACTCTAATCGACGATACGAACTCAACGGAACTGGTTTCGTGGCCTGATTCGATCGTCTGTTCAAGTTACACTCTAATATCCCTTTATTCAGTTGAATTAATTTAATTTTACTGAACGAGCGTTTACGGCTACCGTGGTCACATACGACATCGGTTTGCCACGCAATTCAACACCGTACAATAATTTAACGATACGGTCCCAATGAAACTGATTTCGTCGAAATCTGAGTCCGTTTGCAAAATGGCTATTTTAACACGTATAATTTAAATAGCAATTTCCATAGCGACTATTTCAAATTTTGATTTGGCCATAACTAACAAATTATAATACGAAATCTAGATTTTTCTCTTTCATATGAAAATTATAATCAATATGACTCCAACGTATCTTGTTTCACAGAAATCCGATTTATAACGAGTTCTGTATACTCAGTTGAAGTTCAAAACTCTATATTACGAACTGCCGCGCGATTTCGAGCTCGTTTTATAATTATATTATAAATTAACGTTCAAACTTCGTTTTAAATAAATAAATTCCTATATGTAATTCAATTAAAAATTTTTAAAACAAATTTAAATATTCAAAATTCAACGGCCAAAAATCCGGGTCGTTACATGTACGGCCCAATCAAGATCATCACTAGTCACCCAAACGACGTGAAGACCTCCGGTCATCAACCACCGTCTTCATCTTCGACAAATCGTTGTATCAGTTATTCAGAATGGGATAAACCCGGCCTTTCTGAATAACTCGCGTATATAATAAACAAGTGTTACACAAACACCGCATACGCCTCATTCCAATTCATCAATCACTAACCGTGAATTAGTAAGCGAACAATTCCCCAAATATTAACCCCGAAGGCCGAACCAACATCAGATCAATATCCAAGAAACCATTCTGCTCAGCTAACCTATAGTTAGTTTCTAAATTTCACATTCTTAAGGAAAGGTTCCCATTAATTTTATCAAAGATAAATTTCTTTAAATTTATTCTTTAATCTTCCTTTGAATATCACTTTAAACTAGTCGGGATTAGCGAACCACACCGAAGTAATTATCTATTTTATTTCCCAATCCCAACCTATTCATCCCATGAAGTAAAACTGGTCATACTTCATATCTAAACCACGGTGTTATCGGTAAATTCAATTACCATTTCACGTTCAAATCTAATTAAAGATTTAACTATCGCCTGGAGCAAAACTTGTGATACTCCATTCTCGATCTTTTCAATCTAATTAAAGATTCATTAAAACTCCACTTGGTTTTAATCTTCCTGTCTTTAACTGGGTTAAAGAACCAATGTCATTTAAAACACGATTCGTGATAAACCCAAAATCACCTTCCACTCTATCAGCCTTTAACCGTAAAATAGCAAGTGAGCAATTCCCTAAGTATTAACCCCGAAGGCCGAAACCAACATCAGATCAATACCCAAGAAACCATTCAACTTAACTAGTCTCCAATTAGTTTCTGATTTTCTTAACTTAGTTGGGTCTAAGAACAGTATTATTGAAGATACCGTTCATGACAACCCAAAATCACATTCCATTAATTATCGGGTTAAAGAACAAGTGTTATTTAAAACACCGTTCACGATAAACCCAAAAATCAATTCAAATTTAATTCCAATTAAATACCATTTAATTGGTACACTTCATTAAATCTAAATAAAAAAATTTAATCTTTTTTTCTCAACTGGGTTTAAAAACAGTGTTAATGAAGACACCACTCACGACAAACCCAAATCACATTTGATATTAAATACAAGGCTCTGAATGAAAAATATATCGGCTTATATTCAACATCAAATTCTACGACCAACATATATCGTATTGGAAATAACGATATAAATATATATTTCAAATTTCCATAACAATATCTGTATAATCACGAAATCCAACATCGAAATATTCCAAAGACAATTTCGATTCAAATCCATTCCAATTCAATTTTTGGAAATTCCGGTTATTTTCAAAACCATTTCAAATCCAATTTATTTATTTAAAAATAAATAAATTATTATTCTAGTTCGAAACTAGTTCATTTTGATAAAAATCTATTTTTATCTTTTCAAATTTGGAGTTTTTCATCCCAATTCTTCACAAATCATTTCTTCTGATTTAACACAAATTATTACTATTTTTAATAATTTTATCAAGGCCTGTACAGTCGATTTCTATCAACGGCCATCGAACTGCACTTACAGCGATCTTTTCCAAATTTGATTTGTACATAATTCCAAATCCAACCGTTAGATTTCTAATTTCTCACATTCGTTAGAAAGCTCTTTTAGATACGAACCCAATGGTTCAGGTTTTAGGAGAATCCGACGGTCGGATCTCCCGCAATGTCCATTCGAAGTCAATGGCAGAAATTCGCGAACTGCCGAAGCGCGGCGCGTTCTATTCAGGCCATTATATATATATATATATATAATATTTATTATATATATTTCGTCGATTTCCTTCCAAAACGTATTTTATAAATCGTTTTAAATTCGTTTTCAAAATGATTTCAACTTCATATTCAATTTCTAGTCAAAATTGAATGTTCCACATTATCGATATACAAATGATAATATTTTCAAAATGTTATATTTTGAAATCACTTTCTTTTTTAAATTCCTTATAAAAATGAATAAAATCGATATAAATATCGTTCACGTCAAAATGGCACAAATCTAATCAACACGGCTTCATATATTTCTATTTTCAAATATTCTATTTTCAAATATTCTATTTCAAATATTTCTTTTTCAAATATTTCTATTCAAATATTTCTTTTTCAAATATTTCTATTCAAATATTTCTTTTTCAAATATTTCTATTTCAAAACTAGAATGAGGCCCAATCAATTACCATATAAGGTAAATTATATAAATTTTCTACAACACATGTATAAAATAACAACGATAAATAATCAACCATCATCCAGAGTGCACCACACAACTGCATAAGCATTAAATATAAATAGTTAGCGCTTACACAGTCTGTCAATCCATCGATTGACATACAAATAAACAATCGGGATTAGTGTACGTCAAATCTCATCCCAATACCCGTGTGGGGTTTCAAATCAATAATCACAAATTTTATTTGTGCAGTTGGGCGATGTGTAAAATTTACCGTCCCAATCAATATCAGTCAAATCAGTGTATATAAACAAATCTTCGATTTGTTTATTACTATTTATTTTATATACACGTTAAAAATTATATTTTTAACTATAAAATATTTTCCACTATAAAATATTTTATTTCACTACACATCACACAATCAAATTTCACAACACAACCATCAACAAACAATTCATCCATGGTCTGTGGACGACGGGTGTCGGGTGGTACTAAGCACCGTCTGCATCCTAGTATATATTTCAAACTAGAAATAAATTAAAATAAAGGTGAGGAGTTCTCACCAACTAGCTAAACCAAACGCCACGACTCTTCATATGTAGAAATCTTCGTCGTGCTCGCCTTTTGTCGATTTCGTTGTCCGTAGCCACTACATATATAAAAAAAATCCCATTTTTATATTGTTGTTATGTATATAAAAATCACATTTTTATATTCACTCTATATGGATAAAAATCAAATTTTTATTCCGCTATTATATAGATAAAAATTATATTTTTATACCGCTATTATATTGATAAAAATTATATTTTTATACCGCTATTATATAGATAAAAGTTAGATTTTTATTTCGCTACATCTATAAAGATCAAATTTTCACTATTTATATAATATAAAAATCGTATTTTTATTCTTTCTATACTATAAAAATCATATTTTTACTTTGCTACTTCATACGATTAAAAATCCCACCTTTTCACGATTAAAAATCGAATCTTTTTAATGATAAAAATCTAATCTTTCTTATGTTAAAAATCATAGCTTTCATCAATAAAAATCCTGTCTTTTCTATAATAAAAATCTAACCTTTTTATTTCTAAAAATCGAATCTTTATATTTTATACTTCATAAGAAAAAAAATCAAAACTTTATATTTTATTGTCTAAATAAAAGTAGTAAATCATAATATATGTACCACTGATTTTTTTCCTAATCATTTTGAAGATTATTTACATTAAATAAATAAAGAAGAATAATAAATAAAAGAAAAGAAAACTTACAGTTGAAAACCAGAAAGAGGGGGGGGGTCCGTCAGCGCGTCGGAGGGTTTGAGGGGACTGAGGCGAAGGCGAGGAAGGTGCGGATCGAGTCGCGGTGGTTCCGGGAGGCGTAGGATGGCTGCGTCGGTTCTGGGGGGTGGGGGGCTTCGACTCACGTGCTAGGTCGAGATGGATGAGGGAGAGGAGAACGAGGGGTGGAGAAGAAGAAGAAGGGGGAGGCGGCGCGCCACCTGGGGGAGGGGGGGCGCGATGGAAGTGGCAGCGGCGGTTCCCCTTTTCTCTCTCTTTGTTTTGCTTCCTTTGAACTTAATCTGAACCGGGGGGGGGGGGGAGGGATTTGGGAATATATTAAAATATATATTATTTAATTATTTCAAAAAGGTACTTTTTATTTTGACCTCGAAACGAGACCCACCGCCTATCGTCCATAGCTATTTACCCCAATTCTGAACACAATGGGATATGTTTCGTAAGCTGATTCGATCAGTTTTCGCCAAAATTAACATATAACTCTATATATTGAATTTGAACGCACATTTCAATTTATCGGGGCCACATACTAACTAGAAAAATCCTCGAAAAATATTTTTTAGCATCGTATTGACGATACGGTCCTAACAAAACTAATTTCGTCGAATTCTGAGACCGTTTCAAAAATGGCCATTTTCCAGTCGATTAAAATCAACTAAAACTGGTCAAACGCGTTTTCCTTTGCCACGCTCACATATTGATTTGAAAAATTACGAATTTTTGAATCTAGCAATATCATGACATCACGGATACAACAAAAGTGGTTTTGGCGAAAACCGAGGTCGTTTGCAAAATTTCCATTTTTAAGGGCCAGAATTCCATAGCGACTATTCTGAATTTTCAACTGGGCATAACTTTTTATCCCCGCTGTGAAATTTCGATTTTTCAGATTCGTTGGAAAGATATTCTCCAATAGATTCTAATATTTTTGGTTTCACTAAAATCCGATTTATTTTGAATCCTGTACATTCATTTGAAATTTGAAATCGAATTATCGAACTACCGTGCCATTTTCAATTCCTTTTATAATTATAATTAAATAATTATATTCTAACGACGATCTATATAAATATATACGTTCTATTTCTATTCAAAATAAATTTCTCGTCGATATTATTTAAAATAATTCATTTTAAATAATCAAAGTTCACTAAAATTGCCAAAATAAAAATTTTAAATTGGCTTTGATTTCCGGGTTATTACAATCTCCCCCACTTAAAACTTTTCGTCCCAGAAAAGGAACGAAGCCGAAAGTTGTTTAACTAATCAACCCAACTTTTATTATTTCCACTACGGCTTAAGTTCTTCAACTGTTCAGTTTCTAAGAACTTTTCAAATTTTTCAAAAATTTGGCTAATACCCTAAATTTTCGAAAAATTTCGCCATAACCTCCCCTGCACCGGGGACTTCGGGATATTTCATATAGCCTCCCATGGCCTTCTTCAATCCAAAAGAAAAAGAAAAATCCAAGAGGCTAGCCAAACCCAAAGAAATACAATAAACATGTACCTATTTGTCGGGCAAACAAATTTATTCTTCTGCTTTAGCCTTTTTGTTATGACCTGTTCAATGTAAGTACATGTATATGTATGCAACTGCGACTAATTTTCAATACAACTCAATATTTGGTACAATTTGGCTAAAGGTTCAACATTTTAATTAATCAAACAACACAATCAACAATCAATTTGTTGATTAGAATTTCAAATTCATAATTTTGATATATAGTCAAAAATCACATTTTGATGCCAAATCACAACAATAGGCCCTATCTAATTTTGGTTCTCACACCAGTTGTAACAACCCAGATTTTTGACCGTTTAAATCGACAATAAACCACACATGTCGACCCAAACAAATCACTAATCTGGATAGTTATTGGGAAAAAGAAGAAAAAGAGACAGAAGAGAAAAACAATCACGGAATCTCACAGCGGAAGGATCACATATAATAGACAAATAAATATTCAAAAGCATTTAAACATATACATTCGAGTTACAACATTTAAATCATCAGAGTTATACACTTACATACAGTAATGCATCGGAAATAAAATGTAGTGGATACATATACCAATCTCCGTCTTCGATCTCCAAGGCCAAATAATCTTCATTAACTGCAACGACTGCTGACCCGGGCATATTGCATAAAAGAAAACACAACAAACACTCAGATCAGCACTAAATCATCTCATATTAGTCCAATTAAAATACGAAATAATATCAGTGTCATGGTGCAGTAACTCAAGAGATGTTACGGGATTTTTCCATCTCTCAAGGATCAGTTAAACTAATACATACATAGTATAATACACTATTACAATAGTGTTTATTCAGTAAAGTATAATACCGAAAATAGCGTAAGCGGGATTACCATGTTACCCTTACGCCATTTATACCATTACCGTACAGTTTGCATATAACACACCAGTACGTCGTTGGATAGGGATGCGCCGTGATACGACAACGTTAAATCAAAATCGTAGGGGCTCGATCAGGATAATATGACAAGGCACTGAGGAAATACCCCGGTAGGATTCTACCGAATTCGCGGCCCCCAGGCCGGTGGTAACGCATAGCCGCAACTACCGCCCACCTCGAACGACATTCCCATATTCAAAAGGTGCACCCAAATCAATCACAACAGTAATAGAGATGGTATCGAAGGAGTGCGTTCGATCAGAGATGCGATCTCATTAACCCGGGTTTGGCTCCTGTTTTAGTCATTTCAATTATGACCCGAAGGTCAAGGCTAATCCATCATCGTTCTCTTTCTTCAAACCCAGTAATCGCCTCCATACCATCCTACTCCGGTTCTGGAACTTCCACCGCGTACACAGTTGTCAAAGTGGTATCGACACTGACAGAGAGTATGCCTTATGTTGACTCCGGCCTCCTTAACAACCAAACGTTTACATTTTTCACATCGGTCGGTTCTTTTATATTTCACAAAAGTTCGCTTTCATATCAACATCATATTTTGGTTCGAATCCAGTTTATATTCAAATAGAATATAAATTTCATATCAAAACATTTCGATCATTCCCAGACCGATTATATTCCAAACCAGGATTTATTTCCATACCATTATACTATATTCATATATAATATTTCAAATCGACATATATATTCATAAAGAATATACTTCATTCCAAATGATTTCAGTTATTCCAAATCAAATTTCATTTGACCCCATTCATATTCAAATAGGGTATACATATATTTCCATATCTATTCATTTCAATTCTTGAAATCACCTTTCATATTCACATAGAATAAAATCTACCCTTTCCGTATAAAATCGATTTAAATAAATTCATATTCAAAAAGAATATAACATTCTCTCGACTCCATTTGAACCAACGATTTAAAAACCAAACACTTTCCATTCGGAAGAAGAATAAAATTTACAATAAATACTTATAAACAAACCATATACATATAAAATTTTACTAAAAAAAATTTATTAGAGTATACTACGGTAATTCAAATCGCTACATATATCTAAAACAAGATTTTTCTAAATAATTTCTAAATAATAATGTATAAAACTTTACTTGAAATAAGGTATATATATAATTTAAAATAAAATAAATTAAAACAAATTAAAAATAGAATTTAAATTTTAAATTATTTCTCCTTCCTAATTTCAGCACTCGAATCAAAATCCCAACCTCAAATGGAGTTACCCCATTTCAAAGTCTTGTTTCAAACTCCCTTCAACCATTTTTACATTTCGAGAATTCAAACCATACTCGTATATAGTTTTTAAACAATTCAAATATCCACGATTTCCTTTATTTAAAAAATTTAATTCAAAAGAATTATTTACACTTGAGTCCAACTATTGGAATAAATCCCAAATTTTATTTAAATCCGAATTTCAAATTCCAAATTAATTTGGAGATTTTCCTTAATTATTTCAAATGTCATCGAGAATCCATAATTTAAAAGAAAATAATAATTTATCGAAAATCGATACATTTCCTTTAAATGAAATTTCACATCGAATATATTTCAAATAATTTTAAAAAATTATTTAACCAACCGATGTCCGTATATAATTTGCTATCCTATGGCCAAGTGATTTAATTTTTATTTCTCGATATTCAGGGATGGATCTATCATTTCAATCCAAATCAGGGTCACAGAGATGTATCATTTCACTCTGTGTTCTTAATTCATTTTATCGATAAATCCCGGGTGTATTCGATACCCGTAACATCAAGGGTGAATGGGATTTATCGTTACACCCACATGCAATACAACACACTGAAATGAAATATTAACAGTGTCTATATCAAATTCAGTAATAAATACAACTAAACATCCATCCCACAATTTATTCAACTGATCAGCATTAAACAGTTTCAGAATTTTCGAGGATTCGAATTTCCAACTAGAAATTTAATTTAATAACTAATTGTCGATCAATTCTTCATGTTAACCCACTGGTAAATCAAAATCAAGCAACCAATTCAAAAGCCAATCACAACCATGCAACCAGATTACTTCATACTATAATTCAACAAATATGGGATTAATTCAGTATTTCGTGAGCGAAGAAACACTCACCTTCGGGTTTTAATTGGATCGGACATCCAAAAGATGCCCAAAATTTGACAGTCTCTAAATGCAGCGAAACCAGTGCCAAAACGTCCGCAATTTCACCACGATCCTAACGCAACAAACCGCGCGTCAATCCGAGGTCGTATGAAGAAGTTATTCATGTTTTACCATTCGGAATTTAAACATATATAAATTAATTTAATAATTCCTCACCCAATCCCATCTTGACACGTCAGCCCCCCCCATTACACGTTCTTCCCACTCCTCTTCAACGCTACAGGGCACGCACCGAACCCTCTTCAACCCGACTTTGACCACCTTTTGCTCTCCGCTCAGGCCACCGTACGGGACGAGACCCCCACCAATCCCTTCTCCCTACCGCGGCGCACCACCAGTATCCACGAGGCGCCCTCCGGTCAAGCCTCTGACCGCCGGCGAACACAAAAACCAAGGGTTTTCGAACCCTAATCCACCAAATTCCGGTGACACTCACTATTATACGACCTCCAACCACCACCATTGCATTCGTATGGACTTTCTCCTCCAAACCCATATCTCCAATTCTTCAATTTACCCCAAAATCAAAAAGCCCTAATTCGAGCCCTAGGGTTCCGAAATCTGAAAGCTTTGACCGCGATTTCCGGCCACTACAGGCCATGCATGTCGGAACTGAGAGCACCAGTAGCTTCGTGACATCGAGAGCTTCGATTTGACATATAATACGATAGGGTTTTGAGAGATTTCAAATTTGGAATTGAAATTTTGTTTTCTAGGGTTTTGGAATTTATTTCAGCCATGAACGATGAATTTAGATGGAGGAAAAATGAACGTAGTGTTATAGATGGCTAGTGAGAAGTAAAAAGAATTTTTATTTATATAACTGGAGGCCCAGATCCAATAACCACCCATTATCATGTTCCACAGATCCATTTCGTGATTTCTCCGGTATGATCACATAACAAGTCCGAAAATTCTAAAAACTGGAATCCTGCAATAATTCACCGTTCCGGATCCAATGGCGTCCGTTTCGTCGAATTCCGAGACAGTCGCCAAAACAGTCAAATTCTACAGTTAAATAAATTAATAAAATATTCAAATTCAATTAACTGTTTAAATTCAAATTTAAATATTTATAAATTCATATTTAAACCAAATTACAATTTAGATAAATTTACAAATTTATTTCACATATATTTTAAATTCCACATTTAATTATTTTCAAATTTCAAACTTGAAATCAAATTAAATATAAACAAATAAAATTCCGACTTTAACTTAACTTTCAAATTAAATATCCTTAAAATTCAATTTAAATCAATTTATAACTTAAATAAAATTTTATAAATCAAATTCACATATTTTATATTCCCATATATAATTATTTAAAATTTAACAAATCCGGAATTCAAATTTTAATCTCAAACGCTTATAATTTCTTTATATAAATTCCATAGCGACCTTTCGAAATTTGGATTTAGTCATAACTTGCAATTTATCCGGCGAAATTTCAATTTCTTACATTCTCTGGAAAGATATGATTAATTCGATTCTAACGTTTCCAGTTTTACCCAAATCTGATTTAAAATGAATTTTATATATTTCTCCAAAGTTTAAAATCGAATTTTCAAACTACCGCGCCATTTCAGGCTCGTAATATAAATAAATATAAATTTAACCAATAGTATACTATATATTTAATTTAAATTTAAATTTTAAATATACAGAAATTATGGTTCGTTACATTCTCCCCCACTTAAAATCTTTTCGTCCTCGAAAAGAGAACGAAACGATATCAAGCACATATCATTTTCAAATCCATACTTAAAAATAATATTTCCAAAACAAGTATAGTTGTAAAATCCGTAAATTTTTCTAACTCCCGAAATCACGGAAAATTTCGGCAGCATCTCCTTTGCACGGAGAGGTCCGGGAAAAATCCCAATACATATACGACTCAATATACATCTCATCCAATGATGAGGCATCCCAAAAGTGGGGAAAAACAAAATATAAAACCCTCAAAACCATATACCACAAGTACGTACCTCTTTTAGCGTTATATTGCATTTTTATTTACCTTGGCATTTAGCATTTTAGCGCAAGCGAGCTTCAAAGTCGTAGCCCACACTCCGTACACCTGCCAAATACTTACACATACATGAGAATCGAACATATATACAATATATAGCAAATGCATTCAACATACATATCAAAATTTCATCGTTTCAACAACAAAACCAAATATCCGTAACAGGCCAGCGAACAAATCGTTGATTATCACGCATTAAAAGTTGGAATTTGACCAAAGCTTACTAGACAAAAGTTGTTGCTCTCGTTTCAAGCTTTCCGAAATGTCCGGACTCATCGAATTCGGATAATCGGTTTAAAAGTTATGGCAGTTTTACAGCAAGTGAACGTTTCAGCCCGAGCGCTGAAAATGCAGGCCTGAATTGTTCAGGTCAGTTTTTAGCCCTCTAAATCTCAAAATTTTACTTAGCACATTAAGGAAACGTTTTAGCTTACACTCTGGCCTTTCCGAATTGTACTCGCACACTAAAATCCGACGTTTCGTTTGGGAGTTATGATCAAAACAATATCGATGTACACCTCTGTTTTTAATTTCCTGTACATACAACTATGCCTAAAACTTGATTTTCAGCATAGTAAACATGGGAATTTCAACGGGCGCTAGTAACGAAAGTTTTAACTCAATTTCTAAGGTTTCCATAAAGTCCGGAGTTGTCAGATTCCGATCAGCCCATCAAAAGTTATAGTCATTTTAATTTCAGCTTATCGACTATTTTGGATTTTCTCATAACGTTGGTTTATTTCTATTTGAAATTTCAACCTTTCGATTCCAATACTTTGTAAATCCTTAACACTTAACGTTGTTATCACCTCATTTTCAATAATTGGATCTACATTCAATTGCTTACTTTATATTCGATATTCTTTCTATTAAATTTCCGGTTTTGTTTCAAGTGTTATATTTCGATTAAACTTGAATTCACTTTAAAAATTTTCGACGAATTGGATTCACCTAACCTTTATTCCATTAACCAAATTTATTTATTCGACGTACAAGTCATGATTTGAATTAACGACTGTTCACGACTCAAATTCATACTTAATTCTCAAACTATCATTATTCGATTCCCTTTACTTAAATAAAGCTATACTTTATCTGATAAAATATTTTTACAATCCAAATTCAAGAGTTCTGTGACGACCCCTCAGTTCTTAAGTCCATTCCAACATTTCAAAGTCTAAAATTTCAAGGAACCGAGAGTATTAACCTTGAATCGATGTCGCAAATTAGGACGAGCTTAAATTGCTTGATTCTGGTTTTGTAACCTAAGTTCAAAATACATACGTATTTATAAAATCTATAGAACACACCCTAAATTAAAATTCAACTTTAATTAATAAACAAAGAAATTTCAATCCTGTATAGATTTGAAAATACACATTACATACCCTTGGAAATTTAGATCCAAAATTCTTTTCAAACAGGTTATGAAAGTACGGAGTGGTCTCCCCCACTTAGACACTTCATAATAAACGTCGATAATGCGTGCACTCATTATCGAAGTCAATTTCTGATGTCCGAGAAGGGATTACACACTTAGTTCTTTTAAAATCCTTTAAACCATTTCTTTCGTAAAGACTTATAATACGATACAATTTCAAAATTTGACAAAACTATCTCAAAAGCACCAGAATCAAACCCTCAAGTCCATTTCATTTAAATCGCAATTGTTTTGCCCCCCAATTGTATTCAACAGATTTTATTTCCAAATATTTTCCAAATTCATTAAATTTCCGTATTAGATTTATAATTTAATCAACCATAATGGGTAATAACTTTATATTATCACCCACTAAGACAAATACATACATAATTGAACCATAATATATATATTTGATACATTTTAAAATATAATCGAAAACCATATTATGTCAAGTCATTCTGTCCGATCATTTAAAAATTCCTATCGATTCTATGGCGTCCCATATATCGACCAGAATCTATAAATATTCACAGAACAATTAACACAACGTAAAATCATTTTATATTCAAAATACAAATACGCTCTCTCATATATTCACCCGAACTCATTCTAGGGCGTTACTAACCCTATCTCTAATGAGTTAATTCCCAAACAGAGCCAAGGTTATCGCTAACCATCGCTCTGATACCAACTGTAACGACCCAGATTTTTGACCGTTTAAATCGACAATAAACCACACATGTCGACCCAAACAAATCACTAATCCGGATAGTTATTGGGAAAAAGAAGAAAAAGAGACAGAAGAGAAAAACAATCACGGAATCTCACAGCGGAAGGATCACATATAATAGACAAATAAATATTCAAAAGCATTTAAACATATCCATTCGAGTTACAACATTTAAATCATCAGAGTTATACACTTACATACAGTAATGCAGCAGAAATAAAATGTAGTGGATACATATACCAAACTCCGTCTTCGATCTCCAAGGCCAAATAATCTTCATTAAGTGCAACGACTGCTCACCCGGGCATATTGCATAAAAGAAAACACAACAAACACTCGGATCAGCACTAAATCATCTCATATTAGTCAAATTAAAATACGAAATAATATCAGTGTCATGGTGCAGTAACTCAAGAGATGTTACGGGATTTTTCCATCTCTCAAGGATCCGTTAAACTAATACATACATAGTATAATAGGCTATTACAGTAGTGTTTATTCAGTAAAGTATAATATCGAAAATAGCGTAAGCGAGATTACCATGTTACCCTTACGCCGTTTATACCATTGCCGTACAGTTTGCATATAACACACCAGTACGTCGGTGGATAGGGATGCGCCGTGATACGACAACGTTAAATCAAAATCATAGGGGCTCGATCAGGATAATATGACAAGGCACTGAGGAAATACCCCGGTAGGATTCTACCGAATTCGCGGCCCCCAGGCCGGTGGTAACGCATAGCCGCAACTACCGCCCACCTCGAACGACATTCCCATATTCAAAAGGTGCACCCAAATCAATCACAACAGTAATAGAGATGGTATCGAAGGAGTGCGTTCGATCAGAGATGCGATCTCATTAACCCGGGTATGGCTCCTGTTTTAGTCATTTCAATTATGACCCGAAGGTCAAGGCTAATCCATCATCGTTCTCTTTCTTCAAATCCAGTAATCGCCTCCATACCATCCTACTCCGGTTCTGGAACTTCCACCGCGTACACAGTTGTCAAAGTGGTATCGACACTGACAGAGAGTATGCCTTATGTCGACACCGGCCTCCTTAACAACCAAACGTTTACATTTTTCACATCGGTCAGTTCTTTTATATTTCACAAAAGTTCGCTTTCATATCAACATCATATTTTGGTTCGAGCCCAGTTTATATTCAAATAGAATATAAATTTCATATCAAAACATTTCGATCATTCCCAGACCGATTATATTCCAAACCAGGATTTATTTCCATACCATTATATTATATTCATATATAATATTTCAAATCGACATATATATTCATACAGAATATACTTCATTCCAAATGATTTCAGTTATTCCTAATCAAATTTCATTTGACCCCATTCATATTCAAATAGGGTATACATATATTTCCATATCTATTCATTTCAATTCTTGAAATCACCTTTCATATTCACATAGAATAAAATCTACCCTTTCCGTATAAAATCGATTTAAATAAATTCATATTCAAAAAGAATATAACATTCTCTCGACTCCATTTGAACCAACGATTTAAAAACCAAACGCTTTCCATTCGGAAGAAGAATAAAATTTACAATAAATACTTATAAACAAACCATATACATATAAAATTTTACTAAAAAAAATTTATTAGAGTATACTACGGTAATTCAAATCGCTACATATATCTAAAACAAGATTTTTCTAAATAATTTCTAAATAATAATGTATAAAACTTTACTTGAAATAAGGTATATATATAATTTAAAATAAAATAAATTAAAACAAATTAAAAATAGAATTTAAATTTTAAATTATTTCTCCTTCCTAATTTCAGCACTCGAATCAAAATCCCAACCTCAAATGGAGTAACCCCATTTCAAAGTCTTGTTTCAAACTCCCTTCAACCATTTTTACATTTCGAGAATTCAAACCATACTCATATATAGTTTTTAAACAATTCAAATATCCACGATTTCCTTTATTTAAAAATTTTAATTCAAAAGAATTATTTACACTTGAGTCCAACTATTGGAATAGATCCCAAATTTTATTTAAATCCGAATTTCAAATTCCAAATTAATTTGGAGATTTTCCTTAATCATTTCAAATGTCATCGAGAATCCATAATTTAAAAGAAAATAATAATTTATCGAAAATCGATACATTTCCTTTAAATGAAATTTCACATCGAATATATTTCAAATAATTTTAAAAAATTATTTAACCAACCGATGTCCGTATATAATTTGCTATCCTATGGCCAAGTGATTTAATTTTTATTTCTCGATATTCAGGGATGGATCTATCATTTCAATCCAAATCAGGGTCACAGAGATGTATCATTTCACTCTGTGTTCTTAATTCATTTTATCGATAAATCCCGAGTGTATTCGATACCCGTAACATCAAGGGTGAATGGGATTTATCGTTACACCCACATGCAATACAACACACTGAAATGAAATATTAACAGTGTCTATATCAAATTCAGTAATAAATACAACTAAACATCCATCCCACAATTTATTCAACTGATCAGCATTAAACAATTTCAGAATTTTCGAGGATTCGAATTTCCAACTAGAAATTTAATTTAATTAAATAACTAATTGTCGATCAATTCTTCATGTTAACCCACTGGTAAATCAAAATCAAGCAACCAATTCAAAAGCCAATCACAACCATGCAACCAGATTACTTCATACTTTAATTCAACAAATACGGGATTAATTCAGTATTTCGTGAGCGAAGAAGCACTCACCTTCGGGTTTTAATTGGATCGGACATCCAAAAGAAGCCCAAAATTTGACAGTCTCTAAATGCAGCGAAACCAGTGCCAAAACGTCCGCAATTTCACCACGATCCTAACGCAACAAACCGCGCGTCAATCCGAGGTCGTATGAAGAAGTTATTCATGTTTTACCATTCGGAATTTAAACATATATAAATTAATTTAATAATTCCTCACCCAATCCCATCTTGACACGTCAGCCCCCCCATAACACGTTCTTCCCGCTCCTCTTCAACGCTACAGGGCACGCACCGAACCCTCTTCAACCCGACTTTGACCACCTTTTGCTCTCCGCTCAGGCCACCGTACGGGACGAGACCCCCACCAATCCCTTCTCCCTACAGCGGCGCACCACCAGTATCTACGAGGCGCCCTCCGGTCAAGCCTCTGACCGCCGGCGAACCCAAAAACCAAGGGTTTTCGAACCCTAATCCACCAAATTCCGGCGACACTCACTATTATACGACCTCCAACCACCACCATTGCATTCGTATGGACTTTCTCCTCCAAACCCATATCTCCAATTCTTCAATTTACCCCAAAATCAAAAAGCCCTAATTCGAGCCCTAGGGTTCCGAAATCTGAAAGCTTTGACCGCGATTTCCGGCCACTACAGGCCATGCATGTCGGAACTGAGAGCACCAGTAGCTTTGTGACATCGAGAGCTTCGATTTGACATATAATACGATAGGGTTTTGAGAGATTTTAAATTTGGAATTGAAATTTTGTTTTCTAGGGTTTTGGAATTTATTTCAGCCATGAACGATGAATTTAGATGGAGGAAAAATGAACGTAGTGTTATAGATGGCTAGTGAGAAGTAAAAAGAATTTTTATTTATATAACTGGAGGCCCAGATCCAATAACCACCCATTATCATGTTCCACGATCCATTTCGTGATTTCTCCGGTATGATCACATAACAAGTCCGAAAATTCTAAAAACTGGAATCCTGCAATAATTCACCGTTCCGGATCCAATGGCGCCCGTTTCGTCGAATTCCGAGACAGTAGCCAAAACAATCAAATTCTACAGTTAAATAAATTAATAAAATATTCAAATTCAATTAACTGTTTAAATTCAAATTTAAATATTTATAAATTCATATTTAAACCAAATTACAATTTAGATAAATTTACAAATTTATTTCACATATATTTTAAATTCCACATTTAATTATTTTCAAATTTCAAACTTGAATATCAAATTAAATATAAACAAATAAAATTCCGACTTTAACTTAACTTTCAAATTAAATATCCTTAAAATTCAATTTAAATCAATTTATAACTTAAATAAAATTTTATAAATCAAATTCACATATTTTATATTCCCATATATAATTATTTAAAATTTAACAAATCCGGAATTCAAATTTTAATCTCAAACGCTTATAATTTCTTTATATAAATTCCATAACGACCTTTCGAAATTTGGATTTAGTCATAACTTGCAATTTATCCGGCGAAATTTCAATTTCTTACATTCTCTGGAAAGATATGATTAATTCGATTCTAACGTTTCCAGTTTTACCCAAATCTGATTTAAAATGAATTTTATATATTTCTCCAAAGTTTAAAATCGAATTTTCAAACTACCGCGCCATTTTAGGCTTGTAATATAAATAAATATAAATTTAACCAACAGTATAATATATATTTAATTTAAATTTAAATTTTAAATATACAGAAATTATGGTTCGTTACACCAGTATATGGAAATATATAGATATCACACTTTCGTCACTCGAACATGAATACTGATGACGACTAGTCAATAATCAGAATCATCTTCGGGCGACTAGAGCGTGATTCTATATCTACCAAGTATATTAAAACTTCGAATACACGCGGATCAGACGTATACACAAAATCTTTATATACTGGACTGTCCAAATCCATACAAATAAATAATCAAATACGAATAATTGATTTAAATTTTCAAAACAAAAATTGTTTTCACTTTAAAAATATACTCTTCACACTCGTTCTAGGATACTACTGATCCCATCTCTAACGAGTCATTCTTTTTGGATACTACTAATCCAATTTCTGATGAATTCTTTCGTTTGGTTCTAACGTGTCTTGTTCTCTAAGCTTTGTAAACCAAAGCTCTGATACCAAAATGAGAAGACCCGAACTTCACCGTGATGGAAAGAGAGGATACTTTGAGAACAACACACAAAAGAACGCAGACAGAAGAACATTTCATTGCTTATTACAACAATTCATCAGAATACAAGAATACACAGAGTATAAATAAATATTACACAATAGAAAAATATCAGAGATTACAATACATTACATAGCAGCGGAAAAATAATACAATACACAACTATACAAGGCTTTCCGAGTATCGTTCCAGCTGTAAATCAGGATCCTACGAATATAAATCTACAAAAACAAAATTACTAGCTGCCCATGTCTAAATAAGGCACCCAGAGTTTAGGTTAAAACAATAAACTCCAGGTCAGTCATGTGACTGGTGTGAGAACTAAAACAGTTATTAATCTTTATTTTAAAGTTAGGTAAATCAAGGGACCACGCCGTATAACACGGAACGGGTTTACTCCCAAGAATATCAGTGCATAAAGTAAACAGCGCAATGCTAAATAAAGAAAAATGAAGCTATTATAAGACCCAGGTCCCATCACACAAAGCAACTCAAGCCGGAGGATAGGGTTTTACCTTATATAAGCCAAAAAATGCTTGATACGTTTAAAAACAGATTATTTGATACTATTATAAGTGTATAGTGTCAAAACAATTTCAATCATAAATATCAATCATAGACGGCATGGGTACCATATATCATGTCGCCATACTAGGCTCTATAATCAAAACCGCACTGTCACGTATTTGGAAATTGGGTTTCCATCTGTGAACCAAGGCAAAAGATAGTCCTTACCGATTCGGGACGGTCTAACCCGAGTCTCAGGGACAGAACGCATCGACCCTTGGATCATCAGGGTCGGTCCACCGATGTGGATTATTATGCCTGAACACTACGTTTCCCCGCCCTTTGGGGCGTAAATGAGCTAACAAATGACTCCATCGGCTTCACATAGTCACCGATATATCCGAGGCGCCTCGCAACAGCAACAACCACATAAGTCAAACTCGTCAGTGCTTGTAGAACCACTAACGTCACTTCTAGCTAGAAGGAAACACATGCCCTCCCTAATGTCCTCTCCCATTTCTGGTTCATAACCGGGGTGTGAGGCACGCGGATCAATGTTGCACAAAGCTATGCCACACAGGCCGTGCTTTGATCATCAACCACAAGACTCTGCTTTTCAACAGAAGCCTTGATCATTTGCATCTTAGCATGCCATACAGGCAAACCACTCCATGCAACCGATATCCGTCAATCACACAGAGTGATATCCAATGTCAGACACACAGTCCATTTACAAGTCCATTCTGGGTCTGAATGAAACTGGAGGCACCTTGTACCTCGCATATCCATCGATCTCCAAGTACGTCTGGACGACCACTAACTGATTCCCTCCTCTTGGGTGTACGGCCCAATCAAGATCATCAGTAGTCACCCAAACGACGTGAAGACCTCCGGTCTTCAACCACCGTCTTCATCTTCGACAAATCGTCGTATCAGTTATTCAGAATGGGATAAACCCGGCCTTTCTGAATAACTCGCGTATATAATAAACAAGTGTTACACAAACACAGCATACGCCTCATTCCAATTCATCAATCACTAACCGTGAATTAGTAAGAGAACAATTCCCCAAATATTAACCCCGAAGGCCGAAACCAACATCAGATCAATATCCAAGAAACCATTCTGCTTAGCTAACCTACAGTTAGTTTCTAAATTTCACATTCTTAGGGAAAGGTTCCCAATAATATTATCAAAGATAAATTTCTTTAAATTTATTCTTTAATCTTCCTTTGAATATCACTTCAAACTAGTCGGGATTAGCGAACCACACCGAAGTAATTATCTATTTTATTTCCCAATCCCAACCTATTCATCCCATGAAGTAAAACTGGTCATACTTCATATCTAAACCACGGTGTTATCGGTAAATTCAATTACCATTTCACGTTCAAAATTAATTAAAGATTTAACTATCGCCTGGAGCAAAACTTGTGATACTCCATTCTCGATCTTTTCAATCTAATTAAAGATTCATTAAAACTCCACTTGGTTTTAATCTTCCTGTCTTTAACTGGGTTAAAGAACCAATGTCATTTAAAACACGATTCGTGATAAACCCAAAATCACCTTCAACTCTATCAGCCTTTAACCGTAAAATAGCAAGTGAGCAATTCCCTAAGTATTAACCCCGAAGGCCGAAACCAACATCAGATCAATACCCAAGAAACCATTCAACTTAACTAGTCTCCAATTAGTTTCTGATTTTCTTAACTCAGTTGGGTCTAAGAACAGTATTAGTGAAGATACCGTTCATGACAACCCAAAATCACATTCCATTAATTATCGGGTTAAAGAACAAGTGTTATTTAAAACACCGTTCACCATAAACCCAAAAATCAATTCAAATTCAATTCCAATTAAATACCATTTAATTGGTACACTTAATTAAATCTAAATAAAAAAAATTAATCTTTTTTTCTCAACTGGGTTTAAAAACAGTGTTAATGAAGACACCACTCACGACAAACCCAAATCACATTTGATATTAAATACAAGGCTCTGAATGAAAAATATATCGGCTTATAATCAACATCAAATTCTACGACCAACAAATATCGTATTGGAAATAACGATATAAATATATCTTTCAAATTTCCATAACAATATCTATATAATCACGAAATCCAACATCGAAATATTCCAAAGACAATTTCGATTCAAATCCATTCCAATTCAATTATTGGAAATTCTGGTTATTTTCAAAACCATTTCAAATCCAATTTATTTATTTAAAAATAAATAAATTATTATTCTAGTTCAAAACTAGTTCATTTCGATAAAAAACTATTTTTATCTTTTCATATTTGGAGTTTTTCATCCCAATTCTTCACAAATCATTTCTTATGATTTAACACAAATTATTACTATTTTTAATAATTTTATCAAGGCACGTACAGTCGATTTCCATCAACGGCCATCGAACTGCACTTAAAACGATTTTTTCCAAATTTGATTTGGACATAATTCCAAATCCAACCGTTAGATTTCTAATTTCTCACATTCATAAGAAAGCTCTTTTCGATACGAACCAAACGGTTCCGGTTTTAGGAGAATCCGACGGTCGGATCTCCCGCAATGTCCATTCGAAGTCAATGGTCGAAATTCGCGAACTGCCGCAGCGCGACGCGTTCTATTCAGGCCATTATATATATATATAATATATTAAATATATTTCATCGATTTCCTTTCAAAACGTATTTTATAAATCGTTTTAAATTCGTTTCCAAAACAATTTCAACTTCATATTCAATTTCTAGTCAAAATTGAATGTTCCACATTATCGATATACAAATGATAATATTTTCAAAACGTTATATTTTGAAATCACTTTCTTTTTTATATTCCTCATAAAAATGAATAAAATCAATATGAATATCGTTCACATCAAAATGGCGCAAATCTAATCAACACGGTTTCATATATTTCTATTTTCAAACATTCTATTTCAAATATTTCTTTTTCAAATATTTCTATTCAAATGTTTCTTTTTTAAATATTTCTATTTCAAAACTGGAATGAGGCCCAATCAATTACCATATAATGTAAATTATATAAATTTTCTACAAACATGTATAAAATAACAATGATAAATAATCAACCATCATCCAGAGTGCACCACACAACTGCATAAGCATTAAATATAAATAGTTAGCGCTTACACGGTCTGTCAATCCATCGATTGACATACAACTAAACAATCGGGATTAGTGTACATCAAATCTCATCCCAATACCCGTGTAGAGTTTCAAATCAACAATCACAGATTTTATTTGTGCAGTTGGGCGATGTGTAAAATTTACCGTTCCAATCAATATCAATCAAATCAGTGTATATAAACAAATCTCCGATTTGTTTATTACTATTTATTTTATATACATGTTAAAAATTATATTTTTAACTATAAAATATTTTTCACTATAAAATATTTTATTTCACTACACATCACACAATCAAATTTCACAACACAACAATCAACAAACAAGTCATCCATGGTCTGTGGACGACGGGTGTCGGGTGCTACTAAGCACCGTCTGCATCCTAGTATATATTTCAAACTAGAAATAAATTAAAATAAAGGTGAGAAGTTCTCACCAACTAGCTAAACCAAACGCCACGACTCTTCATATGTAGAAATCTTCGTCGTGCTCGCCTTTTGTCGATTTCGTTGTCCGTAGCCACTGCATATATAAAAAAATCCCACTTTTATATTGTTGCTATGTATATAAAAATCACATTTTTATATTCACTCTATATGGATAAAAATCCCATTTTTATACCGCTATTATATAGATAAAAATTATATTTTTATACAGCTATTATATGGATAAAAATTATATTTTTATACCGCTATTATACAGATAAAAAATATATTTTTATTTTGCTACATCTATAAAGATCAAATTTTTACTATTTATATAATATAAAAATCGTATTTTTATTCTTTCTATACTATAAAAATCATATTTTTACTTTGCTACTTTATACGATTAAAAATCCCACCTTTTCACGATTAAAAATCGAATCTTTTTAATGATAAAAAACTAATCTTTCCTATGTTAAAAATCATAGCTTTCTTTAATAAAAATCCCATCTTTTCTATAATAAAAATCTAACCTTTTTATTTCTAAAAATCGAATCTTTATATTTCATACTTCATAAGAAAAAAATCGAAACTTTATATTTTATTGTCATATAAAAGTAGTAAATCATAATATATATACCACTGATTTTTTTCCAAATCATTTTGAAGTTTATTTACATTAAATAAACAAAGAAGAATAATAAATAAAAGAAAACTTACAGTTGAAAACCAGAAAGAGGGGAGGGGGGTAAGTCAGCGCGTCGGAGGGTTTGAGGGGGTTGAGGCGAAGGCGGGGAAGGTGCAGATCGAGTCGCGGTGGTTCCGGGAGGCGGAGGGTGGCTACGTCGGTTCTGGGTGGGGGGCTTCGACTCGCGTGCTAGGTCGAGATGGATGAGGGAGAGGAGAACGAGGGGAGGAGGAGAAGAAGAAGGGGGAGGCGGCGCGCCACCTTGGGTGGCCATGATAGAAGTGGCGGCGGCGGTTACCCTTTTCTCTTTTTTTTGTTTCCATTGAACTAGATATGAACGACGGGGAGGGGGGGAGAGGGGGAAGAGATTGAGGAATATATTAATATATATTATTTAATTATTTCAAAAATGTACTTTTTATTTTGACCTCGAAACAAGACACACTGCCTGTGGTCCATAGCTATTTACCCTCATTCCGAACACAATGGGATATGTTTCATAAGCTGATTCGATCGTTTCGATCATTTTTCTTCAAAATCAACATATAACTCTATATATTGAATTTGAATGCGCATTTCAATTCACCGGGGCCATGTACTAACTAGAAAAATCTTCGAAAAATATTTTCTAGCTTTGTATTGACGATACTGTCCTAACAAAACTAATTTCATCGAATTCTGAGACCATTTGAAAAATAGCCATTTTCCAGTCGATTAAAATCAACTAAAACTGGTCAAACGCGTTTTCCTTTGCCACGCTCAATATTGATTCGAAAAATTACGAATTTTGGAATCTAGCAATATCTTGACATCACGGATCCAACAAAAGCGGTTTCGTCGAAAACGGAGGTCGTTTGCAATATTTCCATTTTTAAGGGCCAGAATTCCATAGCGACTATTCTGAATTTTCAACTGGGCATAACTTTTTATCCTTGTAACACCCCACCTCCGCCAGGGTCACTCTAAGCAAGTACACTAGCTTTGGAGGGGTGTTGTCTAGGTAAACATGCACAGAAATATTACAAGACAGAACATATAACACAACGGAAGAAAACATGATTTCATTACTTTACAAAAGTAGTAAGGTCTAAAACCTTTTACAACAAAGTGCCATTAAATTACTTACATCGAAACCTGTCTTGCAATAATAAAGAAGCATAAAACCATAGTCATAAATTATTCCCTAAGTAAAACAGTGAAATAGCCATAGCCAAGAAAAGTCCAAACCATAGATGATGATCTTGCAGCAGAAAATCCGAACTAAGTAGCAACATTTCCTCCCTGTAAACCTGGAGGGGGGGGGACAGAAGAAAAGAGGCGAAACAAAACGGGGTTAATCATAAAGACTGGTAAGTCCTAGCTACTTTCAGCCTAAAAACAGGTAAAAGTAACATGACATGTATAAACCGAAAGTAAACATAAGCATGATGACAAGATAAACAGATCAAACTAAGATAACAAGATAAACCCAAGTAACAAGGTAACAGGATAACCAAGGTAACATGATAACCAAGGTTACAGGGTAAACTCGGAATAGCATCGCATGTCCAACGTCTTCTGCACCAACCGTACTAGCATTCTAACTCGTATGTTTCTTTCCATGTATATGTTTAGTCCTTTGCCGTGAATCCTACGGGCTTCCTCACGTAATTCTATACTACTTCAACGTAGTTCCATTATCCTTGAAATCGTTTGGACCATCACCCTTGATCTAGCTATATTTTCTTACCATGAATTCTCGAATATTCGGCTAGGATTTATGCCACCTAGGACCACTAGGGATTACGCTACTTACTAAATGTTTTCGTAACTCGGTTCGGGATTAAGCCACCTAGGACCGCTAGGGATTACGCTACCCGTCAACCACGCCCTTTTTCCCTACGTATGTATCGTGAATCGTTTTTCCATGTCTAGATGCACATGTATCTCAGTGTGCCATCCGAGTCCCGTGACAGGGCTAATCAAGAAATACAGGACTCGGTCGGGAGCTTTAGGTTATCTGCCGATGCAGATATCAAGGTCTGCTTTTCTACCGGTGGTTATGGTCCCACGTGACCCCTCCCTCAACTACTGAAAGGCAATCCAAGAAAATCATGCACGAGAACTATCACTCCTGCCACCTATGCCCCACTTTCCTATTGGCCAACCTCACCCATAACTAGATAGCAAGTATATGGTCTGTTGGGAGTTCTCTGCCTTTCCGCATACGTACACGATTGACTAAAGATGGTAGGTAGTCAACGACGTGCTATCACAGGGCTAAACTAAATATCGCCGACTCCACGCTAATCCACCCCAGTCTTTAGGTTGCTCGCACAGCAACCAAGGCATACCCTTGGTTCTTTTACCGCAGACCTTAACCCTTGTGAGCCCAGGTGGATCATCTGCAGCCTCACAGAGGGATAACAAGAGTAACCTTACGTCCCCCGAAGCTGCCGCTTCGTCACCCATTTCGTTGGAGCCTTTATCTAAGTCAGATAAACATTCGCTCCTCCTCGTGTGTTTGTTTAAGCGATGACCTACCGTATCAGGTTACTCATCTATTTGTGAACTGGTCCAATTCTCTTGACTAAGAATTATTACTTAGTTATCCTTAACTAAGGTTTATCACTTAGTCTCCCTTCCCGTTATCCTTATTTACTACGATTTTCCACTTACTCCCCTGAAATAGGGTTTTGTCTAATGGGTTAAGTGTTGTCATTCGAGTTCATGACTTACCCCGCCTATGAATCATGTCAAAATTGGCTAAGTATTCAAGTTCAAGACTTAGCCCTACAAACCATGTATCAAGTTGTTTAAGTATATATCAAGAAGTTCATGACTTAACCCTAGATTATCGTGTCAGATTGGTTAAGTATAGTTTGTCTTAACCTCGTCAAATCATCGAGTAAAATTGGTTAAGTGTAGGTTAACTTAACCCCATTAAACTATCGAGTCGGATTGGTTAAGTATATTCTAGTGGTTCATGACTTAACCCCATCAAGTTACCTTGTTAGATTGGTTAAGTATATGTTAACCTAACCCCATCCACTAGTCATATTTTAATGGTTAAGTGTTACCGCCGTAAGTTTACTTAACCCTACCCTGTATCGCGTTATACTAGTCGGGTGTTATCGACCCATTCAGGTTAAACTAACCCATCCTCTAATCGTGTTATATGGTTAAGTGTCATCAAGTAATCAAGTCCGGTTTTACTTAACCCACCCGTCCACGTCATATTGGTTAAGTGTCACTAGTCTAATCAAGTTACTTAACCCACCCGTCCATGTCATATTGGTTAAGTGTCACTAGTCTAATCAAGTTACTTAACCCACCCATCCATGTCATATTGGTTAAGTGTCATTAGCCTAATCAAGTTACTTAACCCACCTATCTATGTAATTAGCATTTATTATTTACTAATGCATCAACCTCTCACATTGGACTTGTTTGCGGTCACTGGATACGCCGGGCGGTTCCGGGAAGAATTACACCGCAAACCCATTCCAACATCGGGTTCAAGCATTACCACAATCTAATCTTTGCCTACGACCTCTCACATTGGACTATTATTGTTGTGGTCACTGGATATGCCGGGCGGTTCCGGGCAGAATTACACCACAACTCAAGTCCAACCTCGTGTCGAAGGCATCCGTTAGATTGTTAATTACGTATGTGTCATCTAAGTCAAAATCCCCACTTTACATATTACTAGACATATGCCCAAGTTCCACATTACATGCCCATGAAAATATGTACCCAATTCTAGCCACTTTACATATGTACAATTCTCGCCTATTTGCATGTATGCCAGGTTTATGACATCCCAACACTATCAAGTTCTAGCCAAAGTACATGTTGTCAAGTTCATGCCCAAATAAACCCAAATCATGGTTTGTGTACCCAATTCCACTTATGCCTAGTTAACATAAGCCCAATCCCTTGATTTAACATGCATAGTCTCAAAACCCGTGATTTAATTCATATGCCAACTCATGTATGCCCAAACTTGCAAATAATATTGGCAATAACCCAAATCTTCCTTGTTCATGTTATGCATAAATTCTACCACCCACACCTATATCCAAATAGGTGAAATCCCAATATTCCCCCGTATACAAATCGCACGCAAATCGTAGTTTAGGCCTAGGTCCGAAATTGACTAAGGTTCATCAAAAGAAAATAAATAGGGGAAGGTAGAAACTTTGCATAAAACAAGATCCGGGAGAAAATCATCATTACATGCATGATAAGGACATGAAAGAGTGATTTGCAACATGCATAGGTCCAAATTAATGTCATAGCAACATCCCAAAAGTCAAGATGCAAAATGAACAAGAATGAACATGGATTGATTATCATGCATAAATCCAATTCCAACTTTATCACATGTCATATTCAAGTTATCGTTTCAATCTAAAAGCATCTAGAACTTACAAATCGTGGCTAGAGGATTAAGAGCAAGAATCATCATAGAATGGTGTTGAGATGGTGCTCTACTTCCTTGATTTGATGTAGAAAGCTTGCTCCTTTGTCATGGATCTAGTTTGAAAGCTCAAGCCTCTGAAGTTGGAGATGGAGGCCATGATCAAGAGACATTTTGGCAGCACTTCGTTGTTAGAATGATTTGTGGTGGTTTAGGCTAGGTCTTAGGGTCTTTTTATAGAAGTTAGGACTAGTTTAGACCATAGGATTAACCCTAGTTTAGATCTAGACCACTGAAAATCGTCACAGGCCAGCAGAACAGACCAGAGAACCAAACAGGTGCACCAGGCCAATCAGGCCCGACCAGGGAGGTCGACCCCCAGGTCGACACCCAGGTCGACTGCCCATTCGACCTGGTCTGGGGGAGGTCGACTCCCCAGTCGACCTGGGGTTGGGCGGGAAATTATCCCGCCCTTTCTGTTTGGGGATGAATTCGAATTTGAACTATTTTGAATTTTGGAATTTTCTGAAAACTTCTAAGGGCCATAACTAGGTCATACAGACTCCGATTTACGAAATTTCAGACTCGTTTTCAAGCAGAATTTCGAGACGAACGCAATGGCGTTACCCGTTCCCATTGATTCTTAACTTATAATTAAATTCTGCCCTGATTTCTTGTTTTACATGTTATAAAAATTCGGGTTGTTACATTCTCCCCTCCTTTAAGGATTTCGTCCCTGAAATCTCCAAGTTAGGAAGAACGTATCCTACCGTCCATCATCCATCTACTCAAAACATCATCCACAAGCAACCATTGTCCTTAAACGATTTCTAATGCCATATGAACATATGCAGAAAGTGTGTGTATATGTTCCTTATCTAATTCAAATGATCAGGCCTGATTAATCTTCTAAATGCATAATATGTTTAGTTCCATGAATCCACATGTATGCAAATAGTCCTAGTCACATAAACACTATATGAGTGCACAACCATCCATCCATATGCAACATCCACATGATAGCACATTAAAATTCATCCATAAACAAGTATGAACACTCATGCATATACAACATGAAAATGTGTCTGAGCCGATCTAGTGCCTAATGTGTATTCGTGCATCCACGAGCAACCACTTGCAACCATATCAATCATAACATGTTTTCAAATATATGTTTGCATCCATAGGGTTCTACCTAAGGTCCTCAAGATAGGACCGAGAAGATAAGCAAGCGAAACTCTTTTTGGATTACAAGAAATCCCTTTCTAAACCCAACCCATATCCTATAAAGCCCAAAAGGTTTAGCAAACCTAACGGACACCTTCAAACCCTGACATGTATTACTAACCGATGAGTCATACCCCCTATGGAGTTTGCAACAGAAATAAGATCAAGAATATGACCGAGAGGATATGCATAAGAGATAGTATGCGGGTAAGCTCTACAGGAAAACAGGGATCAAGAATACACTCTTAAAAAGAGATATGATGCGCGTATCTTGTCTTCAATCTTCTGAGTTGCATTTCCTTGAGCTTAACTCCATTGTGCTTTGATCGTCTTTAACTTCATGATTCCGTAGCTTCTTAATTCCTATTTCCAAATACGAGCTGGAACTCATTTCATTGTCGCCTCTCGTTCCACTTTTACTTATTCTCCCTCTAGTATACTTGGCTCAACCATTTCCTTGTACTCACGGTTTCATGTAATCTTTCCAAAATTCTCTAGTGAATCATGGATCTCGTTTACTTGCTCCACGGCATTCCACGCAGAAGAACTTATCTCTTGAAAACAAATAGGTGCCAACCATGTTACCAAGTGTACTTACTAGAGTGATTTCCATATCTCATGCACAAGCGAAATGAACCATCCGCTTTAGTGGCGAACTCTACTCGAACGGATTACCAACAAATGCATCAAGAGATTCTAGGTAACCAATCATGACAGAACCCTAAAGGTTACACGAGACTTCGAGGGTATTACCGAGGCAAGTCAAGAGTCTAACTACCCTCCTTTCAGAACCGAGAATGGCATCCTTACTGGATAACCACTCCCTTCCTAGAAATCAACCCATAACTTAAGAGCATAAGCATTATTCCCAAAAGTCATAGGCATCCTCAAATCCAAACAAGTCATGAATAAACGGACCGATTCCTCAACAAGATTTGAGACAAAAATGGGATCCTCTACTATGCTAGTACGAAGGTGCAGAGACTCAACTATCGAAGCAGACTTAAATGATGCAGTGATCAAAGCAAAGTCCTGACGGGATGATAGAGAAGAAAAGCTAAACCTTTCACAGAAACGTTACCATCCTTCTTAGGTACGCTAACAGTGAGAGCATAGAATTGCCCTCTCGATTATCTTGTCCTCGTCTCATAATACTTGACTATCTTTCCCTTTTTACCCTACTAGAGATACTCTCTCTTGTCATGGGTTTTATCATTCACCCTTTTCCTTCTTTGTGGATTAAGCCATACCAACAAGTTGCTTGTCCTTAAGCTTGTATCCTTTATCCTTGTTCTTACTATCCTTTCTTATAACGTGGTAACAGGTCTCTCGAGAACTGCTTCCATCGCACGGAAAACATTTACGTAGCTAGAAAAGGATTAGTCATAGTTAGGTGGAGGAAAGAAAGGAAAAGAGATTCGATCACAGGATAGTGCTAATGGCTTTTTGGGGAATAGCCTTTTTCTTTAAAACTTTTCTTGAAAAAAATGCTTCTTTGTAAAATGGCTTTGAAAATAGTTTCATAAGGTTTTAAAAACTTTTGCCCAGTCTGGTAACCTTTTGCTCTTATACCAAATGTAACACCCCATCTCCGCCAGGGTCACTCTAAGCAAGTACACTAGCTTTGGAGGGGTGTTGTCTAGGTAAACATGCACAGAAATATTACAAGACAGAACATATAACACAACGGAAGAAAACATGATTTCATTACTTTACAAAAGTAGTAAGGTCTAAAACCTTTTACAACAAAGTGCCATTAAATTACTTACATCGAAACCTGTCTTGCAATAATAAAGAAGCATAAAACCATAGTCATAAATTATTCCCCAAGTAAAACAGTGAAATAGCCATAGCCAAGAAAAGTCCAAACCATAGATGATGATCTTGCAGCAGAAAATCCGAACTAAGTAGGAACATTTCCTCCCTGTAAACCTTGGGGGGGGGAACGGAAGAAAAGAGGCGAAACAAAACGGGGTCAGTCATAAAGACTGGTAAGTCCTAGCTACTTTCAGCCTAAAAACAGGTAAAAGTAACATGACATGTATAAACCGAAAGTAAACATAAGCATGATGACAAGATAAACAGATCAAACTAAGATAACAAGATAAACCCAAGTAACAAGGTAACCAAGGTAAAAGGATAACCAAGGTAACACGGTAAACTCGGAATAACATCGCATGTCCAACGTCCTTTGCACCAACCGTACTAGCATTCTAACTCGTATATTTCTTTCCATGTATATGTTTAGTCCTTTTCCGTGAATCCTACGGGTTTCCTCACGTAATTCTATACCACTTCAACGTAGTTCCATTATCCTTGAAATCGTTTGGACCATCACCCTTGATCTAGCTATATTTTCTTACCATGAATTCTCGAATATTCGGCTAGGATTTATGCCACCTAGGACCACTAGGGATTACGCTACTTACTAAATGTTTTCGTAACTAAATTTGGGTTTAAGCCACCTAGGACCGCTAGGGATTATGCTACCCGTCAACCACGCCCTTTTTCCCCATGTATGTATCGTGAATCGTTTTTCCATGTCTAAATGCACATGTATCTCAATGTGCCATCCGAGTCCCGTGACAGGGCTAATCAAGAAATACAGGACTCGGTCGGGAGCTTTAGGTTATCTGCCGATGCAGATATCAAGGTCTACTTTTCTATCGGTGGTTATGGTCCCACGTGACCCCTCCCTCAACTACTGAAAGGCAATCCAAGAAAATCATGCACGAGAACTATCACTCCTGCCACCTATGCCCCACTTTCCTATTGGCCAACCTCACCCATAACTAGATAGCAAGTATATGGTTTGTTTGGAGTTCTCTGCCTTTCCGCATACGTACAGGATTGACTAAAGATGGTAGGTAGTCGACGACGTGCTATCACAGGGCTAAACTAAATATCGCCGACTCCACGCTAATCCACCCCAGTCTTTAGGTTGCTCGCACAGCAACCGAGGCATACCCTTGATTCTTCTACCGCAGACATTAACCTTAGTGAGCCCAGGCGGATCATCTGCAACCTCACAGAGGGATACCAAGAGTACCCTTACGTCCCCCGAAGCTGCCGCTTTGTCACCCAGTTCGCTGGAGCCTTTATCTAAGTCAGATAAACATTCGCTCCTCCTCGTGTGTTTGTTTAAGCCATGGCCTACCGTATCAAGTTACTCATCTATTTATGAACTGGTCCAATTCTCTTAACTAAGAATTATTACTTAGTTATCCTTAACTAAGGTTTATCACTTAGTTTGCCTTCCCATTATCCTTATTTACTACGATTTTCCACTTAGTCCCCTGAACTAGGGTTTTGTCTAATGGGTTAAGTGTTGTCATTCGAGTTCATGACTTACCCCGCCTACGAATCATGTCAAAATTGGCTAAGTATTCAAGTTCAAGACTTAGCCTTACAAACCATGTATCAAGTTGGTTAAGTATATATCAAGAAGTTCATGACTTAACCCTAGATTATCGTGTCAGGTTGGTTAAGTATAGGTTGTCTTAACCTCGTCAAATCGTCGAGTAAAATTGGTTAAGTGTAGGTTAACTTAACCCCATTAAACTATCGAGTCGGATTGGTTAAGTATATTCTAGTGGTTCATGACTTAATCCCATCAAGTTACCTTGTTAGATTGGTTAAGTATATGTTAACCTATCCCCATCCACTAGTCATATTTTAATGGTTAAGTGTTACCCCCGTAAGTTTACTTAATCCTACCCTGTATCGCGTTTTACTAGTCGGGTGTTATCGACCCATTCAGGTTAAACTAACCCATCCTCTAATCGTGTTATATGGTTAAGTGTCATCAAGTAATCAAGTCCGGTTTTACTTAACCCACCCGTCCACGTCATATTGGTTAAGTGTCACTAGTCTAATCAAGTTACTTAACCCACCCGTCCATGTCATATTGGTTAAGTGTCACTAGTCTAATCAAGTTACTTAACCCACCCGTCCATGTCATATTGGTTAAGGGTCATTAGCCTAATCAAGTTACTTAACCCACCTATCCATGTCATTAGCATTTATTATTTACTAATGCATCAACCTCTCACATTGGACTTGTTTGCGGTCACTGGATACGCCGGGCGGTTCCGGGCAGAATTACACCGCAAACCCATTCCAACCTCGGGTTCAAGCATTACCACAATCTAATCTTTGCCTACGACCTCTCACATTGGACTATTATTGTTGTGGTCACTGGATATGTCGGGCGATTCCGGGCAGAATTACACCACAACTCATGTCCAACCTCGTGTCGAAGGCATCCGTTAGATTGTTAATTACGTATGTGTCATCTAAGTCAAAATCCCCACTTTACATATTACTAGACATATACCCAAGTTCCACATTACATGCTCATGAAAATATGTATCCAATTCTAGCCACTTTACATATGTCCAATTCTTGCCTATTTGCATGTATGCCAAGTTTATGACATCCCAACCCTATCAAGTCCTAGCCAAAGTTACATGTTGTCAAGTTCATGCCCAAATAAACCCAAATCATGGTTTGTGTTCCCAATTCCACTTATGCCTAGTTAACATAAGCCCAATCCCTTGATTTAACTTGCATAGTCTCAAAACCCGTGATTTAATTCATATGCCAACTCATGTATGCCCAAACTTGCAAATAATATTGGCAATAACCCAAATCTTCCTTGTTCATGTTATGCATAAATTCTACCACCAACACCTATATCCAAATAGGTGAAATCTCAATATTCCCCCGTATACAAATCGCACGCAAATCGTAGTTTAGGCTTAGGTCCGAAATCGACCAAGGTTCATCAAAAGAAAATAAATAGGGGATGGTAGAAACTTTGCATAAAATAAGATCCGAGAGAAAATCATCATTACATGCATGATAAGGACATGAAAGAGTGATTTGCAACATGCATAGGTCCTAATTAATGTCATAGCAACATCTCAAATGTCAAGATCCAAAATGAACAAGAATGAACATGGATTGATTATCATGCATAAATCCAATACCAACTTTATCACATGTCATATTCAAGTTATCGTTTCAATCTAAAAGCATCTAGAACTTACAAATCATGGCTAGAGATTTAAGAGCAAGAATCGTCATAGAATGGTGTTGAGATGGTGCTCTACTTCCTTGATTTGATGTAGAAAGCTTGCTCCTTTGTCATGGATCTAGTTTGAAAGCTCAAGCCTTTGAAGTTGGAGATGGAGGCCATGATCAAGAGACATTTTGGCAGCACTTCGTTGTTAGAATGATTTGTGGTGGTTTAGGCTAGGTCTTAGGGTCTTTTTATAGAAGTTAGGACTAGTTTAGGCCATAGGATTAACCCTAGTTTAGATCTAAACCACTGAAAATCGTCACAGGCCAGCAGAACAGACCAGAGAACCAAACAGGTGCACCAGGCCGATCAGGCCCGACCAGGGAGGTCGACCCCCAGGTCGACACCCAAGTCGACTGCCCAGTCGTCCTGGTCTGGGGGAGGTCGACTCCTCAGTTGACTCCCCAGTCGACCTGGGATTGGGCGGGAAATTTTCCCGCCCTTTTTGTTTGGGGCTGAACTCGAAATTCGAATTCGAATTTGTACTGTTTTGAATTCTGGAATTTTCTGAAAACTTCTAAGGGCCAGAACTTGGTCATATGGACTCCGATTTATGAAATTTCGGACTCGTTTTCAAGCAGAATTTCGAGACGAACGCAATGGCGTAAACCGTTCCCATTGATTCTTAACTTATAATTTAATTCTGCCCTGATTTCTTGTTTTACATGTTATAAAAATTCGGGTTGTTACAATCCCCGCTATGAAATTTCGATTTTTCGGATTCGTTGGAAAGATATTCTCCAATAGATTCTAATATTTTTGGTTTCACTAAAATCCGGTTTATTTTGGATCCTGTACATTCATTTGAAATTTGAAATCGAATTATCGAACTACCGCGCCATTTTCAATTCCTTTTATAATTATAATTAAATAATTATATTCTAACGACGATCTATATAAATATACACATTCTATTTCTATTCAAAATAAATTTCTCGTCGATATTATTTAAAATAATTCATTTTAAATAATAAAAATTCACTAAAATTGCCAAAATAAAAATTTTAAATTGGCTCAGATTTCTGTGTTATTACAAAAACCATAAAAACCATCCCTCTCACAAGTCAAAAATATGTCCAGAAAACAAGAAGTAAACCAATACATGAGTTTGTAACTACTCTGGCTATGAGCAGAGGTTGTATATATGTAAATATGAATAGAGTGTCATCTTTTTTGTAAATATGCTATCGACATCAAGCTGTTGGAACAAACAGCTTGGTGCCGACACCGAGGCTAATAAGGCGATATAGAAGCCAATACCAAGAAGATAATACAAGAAGGGATACCAAAGCCAATACCAGGTGTAATGTCCCGCAAATCCGTACTATCTGAGTTGACTAAATACAACACACGTCCAAGCCAAATTGCACAGAAATACGAATCATTATTGAAAGAAGTTAGAGGATGAGAAATAGAAAGAAAGAAACTTAGAATAGAAGAAGAAGAACAGAAACACAACACAGAATCTCACATCGCAGCGGAATAAAATATAATATATAACATATTTTGGAATACAAAATTTGAACTGTATATACATACATCACTATCAAAGTACAACACTTACAATACAACAGAAATAACAATAACTAGATACGTTGAAGCCTCCTGCTCCAAGCTCCTCCAAGAATATCCGAGAATACCTGAACTACTTGAATGCCCGTACAAATTTGGGCACCAAGAGTTTAAGGAAAACAAAACAAAACAAACTCCGGGTCAGTCATGGGACTGGTATGAGTAAACACTTTTAAAACAGCTCGAGAAAATAAATGATAACTCATAAAACCACGCCGTATAACACAAAATGGGTTTTTCCCTTATGAAAATCCAAAAGGGTCTTTATATCAAAACTCTTTGATATTATAATAGTGTCTAAATCAAATAAATAGAAATCTAGTGCAACGCTTGCATCTCACGTTCCATGATATACACGTAAATGTGTATATTTTATCCGCTTATTTATCTTATTTTATATTTAAAATAATTGATATTGTGTATTTATAGTTGTGTTTTCAGATTATTTATGACGAATGGATTAATGCACTTAATTGTTGAAAAGCTTAAATAATTGGTGTACGAAAAGTGTTGATTTTGAGAGTTAGATTAAAGCTTGAAGAAATGTTGTTGTTCAACCACCTTCTGCCGCATATTTTAATAATCCAATGCCTTTTCATAAAGACAGCTTGTTGCAGATGATATGGAGTTCCTATTCATGCTCAAAACAATTGAAATTGATGTCATTTGATGCCCGCAATCCATGCCAATTGCAAATCCATTCACACTGCGTTCACATTGGCTCACTTACAAAGCCTCTCACTTTACAGCTGCGTTCACCCTGGCTTATGTGTTATTTGGGCTAAATCTTTAGACCCACATTGTGTAATTTGCCTCTAGGTTTTGGCCAATACAACTATAAATACCTTGTATCTTATTCATGTAAAAACACACTTAGTTTTATTCTGTAATTCTCTTCTTGGAATCAAACTCTTCTTCTCCCTTTCTCTCAGTTGTTATTTTATTTTATTTATGTTCATGTTATTCAGTTTTTGTTTTTCTTCTTCTTTAGCTATGTCTAGCTAATCCCCTTAGATTATGGGGTGATGACGCTGATAGATATGATTCAACATGAATCACATAGCCAATAGATGAGGACTTTATACATGTAGATCTGGATCTGAATCAAGGGTTAGATCTGAACTTTCATATTCTGTGTCGTTTAAGAGCTATGCTCCTTAACAGGGTATATTCGTGTTCGATCTAACAATTATTAGAATTAGATCTAATTTTAGGGTTTTAAAAATTAATTAGTGAATCTGTCCTGATAGTCTATGGTTGTTTAAGAGCTCAGCTCCTGCATAGGCTATGCTTGTGGTTATTTACTTATTTGTTTCTAAGAGCCTAATTATCGTTGATTCGTGTTTGTGACAGAAACATAAATTAGATCTATATTTATTTGTTGGCTATTGATGAGTGTGAATCCAATCTATGTCATTATCCCCTAATTGCTTTCTCTTATTATATAAATCACTCTTTTATTTATTTGTTGTTATTCTCTGTGTTTTTCAATCAATCAAAATCCTGAAATAACTTGATTGGATTTATTAATTAAAATGTTTTTGGTCCTGGAGTTCGACACCCTCTACAACAATCCTTGTTGTTTAGGAAAGCCGAACAGATTTTACAGTTGTTTACAATTGCAAAATTTGTTTGCAAACAAATTTTGGCGCCGTTGTCGTGGACCAAAATAACTTTTACTTTTAAATCCTTCGGGTTATATATATATATTTTTCCCTTTTGTTTTCATTTATTTAAAAAAAATTGATTTTTTAATATTTTTGTTAGTTTCCCTTTGTTTTTCTTTCATAAGAAGAAAAATTCTTGTTTAAATTGATTTGGTATTACTTGTTGATTCCACAATCGCTATAACAGGGAAAAAAAATTTGTGTCAACTTCCATCGATTTCCTTCCATTTTTAAATTTCCTTTCAGACTTCTTACACTTCTTCTCTTACAAGTCTCATAAAAAAAACTGCCATTTTTTCTTTCACTTTTTTGCCGATTTCTTTCCGCTTTTCAATATCCTCTCTTATTTCTACGATCTTTGTTTTACAAATATTTTTGCAATTTCTTTCCTTTTCAAAACAATAAATTAGAAAAAAAAACTTGCTTCTTTCTCTCAGATATCTGTCCTTTTCTTTTGTATTTCCTTTTTTTCCGATATTTACATTTCGTTTTCTACAAGTTTAAATTAAAAAAAAAAGCAACATTTCATTTTGCTTTATATTCTTCCTTGTTTGCCGATTTTCTTCTCTGTCTTCTATCTTTCCTTTTTCTTTGGCCAATTTTCCTTGATTTATTTCCTTTCTTTTATTTCTTTTCATTTTTACATCTTTTTTTTTTACAAGATTCTTATAAAAAAACACTACAAAATTTCCTTTTACTCTTTCTCTTCTCTGCCTAAACCTGTTCCTGATCACCCTCTAGCACCATCAATAGTCTCCTAAAAGCCAACCCCCTTTTCAAAAACACCTTCTACTTCTACTGTTACTTCATCAACCTCCTCCTCCTATCCAAACTAAAACTTCCTTTACTATCCTCCCACTTCAATAGCTGGTTCCACACAGCCGCCGTCAACCATAACTGAACAAACCAGTTCATAACCGCACGAATCCATACACATCTCATCTTCACAGTTTCAAATTCACCACACTGCAAACTACAGTAGCTTCAACCGATCAACTACTGACTTCCTACCATCACTGTGTAAAACACACCGAACACCAACATTCATCAATCCAGCCCTACACAAACTAATCACCGTGCGTTTAGCCTTTTACCCCGTTCATCTCAGTCCCCTCATCTTCATATCAAACCAATTTCAACAAACGATACTTCATCCACCCCTCAACAAATCGCATACACCACTTCTGAAATACACACACAAACACACACATATATATATATACATATATATAAATATATATCAATTCACGGAGAACCAGTCTTCATCAAACTGTGTTTCAGCACCTCATATTTCTACGACCATCATCATCAATAACCCATACAACAACGCCCCTATCTACAAGCCAGAAACTATCAACAACCCCTGTAACGACCCGTGTTTTTCGAACATTTGAATATGAATATTTAAATTAGTTTTAAATATTATATTGGAATATTAATGGAATTTAATATTGAGTTCGTTATTAAAAACGAAGTTAAACATTATATATTTATATATAATATAAATTCGAGCTTGAAAATGGCGTGCAGTTCGTAAATTGGAGTTTTGAACTTCAACTAAGGATACATGATTCGATATAAGTCGGATTTCTGTGAAACAGGACACGTTGGAACCGTGTTGACGATAGTTTTCATATGAAAGAGAAAAATCCAGATTTCGTGTTATAGTTTGATAGTTATGGCCAAATCAAATTTTGAAATAGTCGCTATGGAAATTCGTTATTAAATTATAGGCCTTTAAAATAGCCGTTTTGCAAACGGACTCAGATTTCGACGAAATCAGTTTCATTAGAACCGTATCGCTAAATTATTGTATGGTGGTGAATTGCGTGGAAAACCGATATCGTATGTGACCACAGCAACCATAAACGCCCGTTCAAATTCTACAGCGCGCATTCAAATAAATAAAGGGACATTTGAGTGTAACTTGAGCAGATGATCGAATTAGGCCACGAAACCAGTTCCGTTGAGTTCGTATCGTCGATTAGAGTCAGGATATGTATATAGTTTGTTATTTTTAGAGATCGAGAAATTTGGCGTTAAAAAGGGTAGAGCGGTTCAGGGTAAAAACAGCCTACCGGGGCAACAGTCTCAGAATGCGACGAAATTAGTGCCATTGGGTTCGTATCGGAAAGTTATTGTCGATATTCGCAGTTTCAAGTGGATTTGATTTATCTGGTGACCGTGGAAAAATTAAACGTGTGTTCATTTCTGGTTTCATAAAGGAAATTTTTCCATACGACCTCGGATTTCGACGAAACTTGTCCCATTGAGTCCGGAATACCTTTTTACATCAAGAATAGTTTTTTTTATCAGAAAACAGAGATCGTCTGTAGTGGTTTTATTGCGTTACTTCACGATGAAGTTTCATTGAGAATATTACAATTTTATATATCAGTCCATCCACACTTCAAGTATAAGGGAACGGTGAACACATGTTGCTTAAAGTTTAGCCTACCAAAAACGTACCGTCATTCATTAAACCATGAACAGCTATTTGGAGGGAGAAACGTACCTACCGCACATGCCTAAACCCCTATTTTTACAGATGAGACTGAACCGTGAAGACAAAGAAAGAAAAATAAATAAATCAATTTGGTTTCCTTGGCGGCCACACTTTCTGAAATCCTTGGTGGCCACGTTTACTTCAAGGCCACGTTTTTACTCCTATATAAAGCTGCTACTTGCGTTCATTTTTTTGACTTCCTTCTAGTTGAAGGGATCCTCCCACTTTGATGTACAACTGAAAAAAAAAAAAAAGAAGGAAAAGGGAACCGAAAGGAAAAGGGGCACGGTGGGGGGGGGGGGATCATGAAGTAGCGCCTGTATGGAGAGGGTTAGGGAAAGAAGGTAGTAACGTGGGGGGGGGGGGGGGATGGACGTGTTGTCTGTCATCTGAAGGGGCGTGGTGATTATGTGTTGCGAGGGTTGATCTTCGATGGAGCAGCGTGTGTGTGAGGTTCGGAAACAAGAGCCGGGAAAGAAGAACTGACGGAAATTAAAGGGTTCAACCCAGTTTAACGTAATTAGTTTTATTAAATTATTGAATTAAGAAGTTAAATACCCTTATTGTCTTTATTATCTAATATAAGGTTGAATGCTATGATTTGCATCAAACGGTGATTAAGGACATCAGTTTGTTTGCAGATAGCATAAAACGAGAGCAGTGAGTTCGAAGATGCTTGAACGAAGAGGAACAGTTCGAGGCAGAAGGAGTTACACGAGTAATAATTTGATCGGCCTGATCATAAACTTAAATTGTGAAGTAAAATGTTTAGAGAATATTTTGTTGGTTTATTCTAGACTTAACTAAATTATGAAAAATTACAGGACAGCCTGGAACCAATAACTGAGCAGGATGAATTGGATAGGGAAGTATCAGCCCGTGTATTTCAAACTTACCTTAACCAAAGTAAATTAAACTATTAATTTTATACTTTGAGAATACTTAGTTTATTTAAATTGTATAATTATGACGGTGGTTTACCGTGTAGGATGGGAAGCAGCTTACAGAACAGACGAACTGGAAACAAGATAATATCGGACCGGTTTATCGCTAAAACAAGTAATTAGTAAACTAATTATATAATTTAGAAATTTGTTAGTTAATTAAAAATTTTGAATTAAAAAGGGTGATTAACTTTTATTTGGTTGATCAGAATTGGATGGAACTAATTATATTGGGACCATATCATTGATTCGTACATTTTGGAACCGGCCTGGACAGAGCTGGGAACTGCTGAAACTTATTATTAAATTAAACTCTGTTTAATTTAATTGGAACCCGAGCCGCTTTAGCGACAACGAACCAGATCAAGGTGAGTTAAACTCACTCAGTTACCCTTTTTATATTTTATATAAATTGGGTGTTTTTATTTTGTGTGTTCTGTTTGCCAATGGTTGACTGCTTTGCTAGTTATCTATTTAACTGTTGATTTAACCGATGAAATTAAACTGTGTTTAATTTCAGTGAAATACCAAATCGTTATTTTTAACGATTGGTTCCAATAAAGGTAACTCACCTTGGTTGGTCACGTTTATTTATAAACGTGTTTAATTGGTTGAATGGTTTGAATTGCTTATGGTTGATGTTAAATAGTCGTTATTTAATTTATCAGCTAAACAAAATTGAACTGTCTGATTTGAGATAACCATTTGAATACAAGGAAGAACAGGTTGGAGGGATCCAACCGGATTCCTCAAATGTATTATTTATCTTCATATGATCATATATGAACTGATCTGTTTGTGTGATTGATTTGATGGTTGATTATTGACTGGATATTCAACATCTGTTAGTTTAGAACCAATGGGCGATATTGGTTAAGGGTTTGGCAGAGTATGGCCTTTAAAACCAATCGAGTTATAGATATTGATTCACCGTCAGGTGAATCGATAGAGTTGAGGTAATAAAAATTTATTTTATAACCAGAGTTAGATTTGAATTATATTATTTGAATAAAAGTTATTTAAGAGAAATAAATAAATATTTTATTTGTTTAAGACTTTGATTTGTTATGAAGTTATTTTGCAAAGCAAATGCTGATGTTAATCAGATTTACCAGTTGAAGAATAAGAAATGAATTAAATGGTAAAACCTTGGAAAATTGTTTTGGTAAAGAAAACAAATAATTAGAATCTATTTAAATTAATTATATTTTTTAATTTAAAGCGAGGATTGTTGAAATTGGTTAATGAGGTAATCAAGTTTTGAGTAAATTAAATCGACCGTTTGAAATGAGAATTGTTTATCAAGTTAATGTGTTTTGACTAAAATAGTTAAATGAATATTGTTTGAATTTAAATAAGGATTTAAAAAGGGTTTAATATTTTAATTTAGTTAATAAAGGCATTAACTACTAAAATAGTTAATGTTTGAAATAAGTTATTATTTTAATTCATGATGAAGTTAGGAATATATTTTTAAACGGGAATTCATTTAAAAGGTTACCGAATGGGAGATGCAAGCCAATTGAATGGTGAAAGGAAATAAACGTACTTAATGATATGAATTAAGTGGAAGGAGATTACGATCAAAAGGGTTTATTATAAACCAGAGTTTTAAGTGAGATTTAAAGTGTAAAGCGTTAATTTTACATTAACGTTATTTGAAAACGAGGTCTAGTAAAAGGAGAATTTTAAATGAGATTTCAAAATGGGAAATTGAATATATTTATTCAAGATAGGATTAGCCAAACATAATTATTCGGCTAAGTTGCCATTTCGTACGACTGCTAGCGTAATTCGCAGGGCTGCAGATAGCCTACGGCGGTCGGATGTTTCCTGAGGGAATCAGGCGTAACCATTGTGATCGCGAGTCAAGCGAATGGTGTTAAGTCGAATTGGTCAATTATAATTAACCGGTTAAAGTTAATTAATTAGAGTTAATCGATTAGAGTTAAATCGAATTAGAGTTATTCAAATATCGTATTTTTTTTAAATATTAACAGAGTTAGAAGTTTGATTTAACAAAGTAAATCAAGTGTTAAAAGGCCAGGAAATGTTGAATGCTTAACCAGTGAACTCATTGGAGTGTCATGTTGAAACTCTGTACATTTTGATAGTTAAACCACCGACTATCAAACCTGACCAATACGATTGTTGGTATGGAAAGACCGGGATCGAGTTTACATTCGAAAACCATTCCGACCAACAAACACGTGAAGATATTTGAAGACGGTCGAGATGGAGCATTGAAGACCGTGGATCTTCATAAGCGGAGGAACTGCTAAGAATCTCCGGTTTAGCGGCCAGAGATAAACTGTGGTTCTGTCGTGGTTGGAATCCACGAGTGCAAGGACTTCTCGCTACTGATCCATGGGGTGATTCCTATATTGGATGCAGTAGGAGAGTACCTTCGGTTCATCCTGTTCCTGGATGACGTGTATGGACGAATGTCTGACAGAGTAATTCCGAAGGATCACGTACGTTGATTTCTTCAAACGTACGATAGTTGTTGGCAGGGAATTGCCGTTCTCTTAGCTTCCAGCTAGAGTATTTTTGTGGATATCAATTAGTGATATCTGATGGATTTGACGATGTGGCATTCAAAGTGAATGACGACCAGATGTTCAAGAGTTAATTCTGGCCTCAAGCCTCATCAACCGGGAGATGACAAAAATCGGGCAGGCAGCATGGCTATGTGGGTCGCTCCCATTAGGGTGTATGATCACCTATCTAGAGGAAGTCCTATTTGCTTCTTAAATCTGTATTCGATGCTGTCCCTTATCGGGAGGCGGTTGCTGATCCCAACCGTCGGTGATATACATTCGATACACTCAAGCGAAATGAGTGGTCGGTCATGTGAGGGCCGGGTTGCAAGAAGTTCTTGTTGAACCCAGTGTATTCGTCTCTAGAGATACACTATCGGAAGGTGGACCCATACCTTGTCAAGTCGGAGTCCAATTCCCAATAAGCGCCTGCGGTTTTGATTGTATACTATATATGTAAAGCGTGAGATGCAAGCGTTCTACTAGATTGCTATTTACTTGTATTTAGACATTATCATAATATCAGACAAGATATTGGTTTCAAAACTGTTTTGGGTTATCGTAAGGTAAAAACCGTCCGTGTTTATGTGTGGATTTGGTCTTACGATTATCCTTTTCTTTTGAAAAGGTTTTGAGCTTAAAAATCATGATTGGATGATTTACCTTTATACTGTGCGAGTTTATCTCACTCTGGTTCACCAGACTGACCCGGTGTTTTGTAAATGCTCGGGTTAGACCGGGTTGTACAGGTTCAGGTTATCGACTGCTATGAAGAGACGAGCTGGAAGAGTCCAGACATATGATATTATTACTATTCCGCTGTGTGTTATATGAGGACAGCTTAGTATCACTGTCCAGATGTGTACTCTGATGTTGTAAGTATTTCAAAAGCTTTCAATAAAGGTTATTTCTGTATTATATTTTGTTCCGCTGCGATGTGAGACTGTGTTGTGGTGTTTCTTCTTCTTCTTCTATTCTAATATTTCTTTCTTTCTTACCTCACCCTCTAATTTCTTTCGATTAATGATCTGGAATGTTCGATGTCTAAAGGGTCAACATGGTCGTTTGATGTTGATTTTCGGAGTCGAAAATCCCGGTTCGTTATAGTGGTATCAGAGCTGAAGGTTAAGTGATTACCTTGGCTCTGTGGCGTGACTCAGTAGAGATGGGGTTATTAATACCCTAGACTGAGTTGAGTATATATATATATGTGAGTGAACGTATTTGTAGATTTTATAAAAATTGTTTTATATTGTGAAGATTTATTGGTTGGGCTGTTTATGAGTTCTGATCGATCAGTTTGATCCACTGTATCGATAGGGGTTTATAAACACTCGAATACGATGGGTCGTCACAATATGTTTTGAAAAGAAGGTAAATGAAATAATTTTACCCAAAGTATATTTTGATATAGAGGAAATATATATATTGTAATTATAATATATTGGATGTGTTGGTTGTGATTATAATCCAATAAAATTATAAAATGTGAAATGGTTATATATAACCAATCAGAATTCATATAAGTGAAATATATGAAAATCAGAGGAGTTAAATCTGAATTTAAATCAGAATTGAAATTAAAACTTTGGAAATTTGGACAAGTGGTTGAAAATGGAATTGGACTTAATATATGAGAATTTTAAAATCCTGGGAGATTTTAAATTGTTTTACAAGCCTTGCAAAGGATATTTTGAACTGATTTCAAAATGAAAGTGTTTAGAAATGGTTTTGAAAGTGATATAGTATTGAACTCACTTCGATAGCTGGAAAATAGATTTCGATGATGTGCGCGCCATTATCGGTGTTCATTTTCGAGTTCTAAGTGACAGATTAGTACCAAAAATCTTGTTTTGAACTGCTTTGAGAAAAAAACAAGTTGTTTTGAATCCTGGAAAGAAATGTTTGATTTTTGAAAGAACTGAACTGTTTAAAAACTCCCAGGGAAAGTGTTTGAACAAGAACAAGATTAAATCGAATTTGTGAAAGCAAATATGAATTGAATTGAAACCAATTAACTAGAAATTGAATCGGGATATAATATATCAAGTGGAATCAGATTTTGAATTGGAGACAGGAATCTGAAATGATATTGGGTTGGTAAGTCAAGAGTTGAAATTGAGAATGGATGGAAATTGAGTTAAGAATGAGATTTGTCTTGGACGTGTGAAGGATTTGGTTTTGAGGATAAAATTGGAATTTTGTTGGGAATGCATTTGTATATGCTGACAAAATAGCAGACGGAAGGGATATAAGGATATGCCCGACAAAAAGGTACATGTTTATTTTTACATGGGTTTGGTGATTTATGAGCCTATTTGGCAAGCCGCTTGGCAAGCCGCTTGGCTGTGTTATTTTCTTTTGGATTGGAGAAGGCCTAGAAAGGCAAGTTGTGGTTGTACCGATTGAGCCGTACAGAGGAGGTGCTGGCGAAATTTTGCGAAAATTTAAAGTGTTGGAAAAATTTCGATATTTTTGAAAATATTTATTTACAGTATTGAATTGGTTTCTAATTTAATATAAAATTAGATTTGAAATTAATGAGTTTATAACGTTCTTTCGTACCTTAGCAATTTCGAGGACGAAATTATTTTAAGGGGGAAAGAATGTAACGACCCGTGTTTTTCGACCATTTGAATATGAATATTTAAATTAGTTTTAAATATTATATTGGAATATTAATGGAATTTAATATTGAGTTCGTTATTAAAAACGAAGTTAAACATTATATATTTATATATAATATAAATTCGAGCTTGAAAATGGCGTGCAGTTCGTAAATTGGAGTTTTGAACTTCAACTAAGGATACAGGATTCGATATAAGTCGGATTTCTGTGAAACAGGACACGTTGGAACCGTGTTGACGATAGTTTTCATATGAAAGAGAAAAATCCAGATTTCGTGTTATAGTTTGATAGTTATGGCCAAATCAAATTTTGAAATAGTCGCTATGGAAATTCGTTATTAAATTATAGGCCTTTAAAATAGCCGTTTTGCAAACGGACTCAGATTTCGACGAAATCAGTTTCATTAGAACCGTATCGCTAAATTATTGTATGGTGGTGAATTGCGTGGAAAACCGATATCGTATGTGACCACAGCAACCATAAACGCCCGTTCAAATTCTATAGCGCGCATTCAAATAAATAAAGGGACATTTGAGTGTAACTTGAGCAGATGATCGAATTAGGCCACGAAACCAGTTCCGTTGAGTTCGTATCGTCGATTAGAGTCAGGATATGTATATAGTTTGTTATTTTTAGAGATCGAGAAATTTGGCGTTAAAAAGGGTAGAGCGGTTCAGGGTAAAAACAGCCTACCGGGGCAACAGTCTCAGAATGCGACGAAATTAGTGCCATTGGGTTCGTATCGGAAAGTTATTGTCGATATTCGCAGTTTCAAGTGGATTTGATTTATCTGGTGACCGTGGAAAAATTAAACGTGTGTTCATTTCTGGTTTCATAAAGGAAATTTTTCCATACGACCTCGGATTTCGACGAAACTTGTCCCATTGAGTCCGGAATACCTTTTTACATCAAGAATAGTTTTTTTATCAGAAAACAGAGATCGTCTGTAGTGGTTTTATTGCGTTACTTCACGATGAAGTTTCATTGAGAATATTACAATTTTATATATCAGTCCATCCACACTTCAAGTATAAGGGAACGGTGAACACATGTTGCTTAAAGTTTAGCCTACCAAAAACGTACCGTCATTCATTAAACCATGAACAGCTATTTGGAGGGAGAAACGTACCTACCGCACATGCCTAAACCCCTATTTTTACAGATGAGACTGAACCGTGAAGACAAAGAAAGAAAAATAAATAAATCAATTTGGTTTCCTTGGCGGCCACACTTTCTGAAATCCTTGGTGGCCACGTTTACTTCAAGGCCACGTTTTTACTCCTATATAAAGCTGCTACTTGCGTTCATTTTTTTGACTTCCTTCTAGTTGAAGGGATCCTCCCACTTTGATGTACAACTGAAAAAAAAAAAAAAGAAGGAAAAGGGAACCGAAAGGAAAAGGGGCACGGTGGGGGGGGGGGGGGGGGGGATCATGAAGTAGCGCCTGTATGGAGAGGGTTAGGGAAAGAAGGTAGTAACGTGGGGGGGGGGGATGGACGTGTTGTCTGTCATCTGAAGGGGCGTGGTGATTATGTGTTGCGAGGGTTGATCTTCGATGGAGCAGCGTGTGTGTGAGGTTCGGAAACAAGAGCCGGGAAAGAAGAACTGACGGAAATTAAAGGGTTCAACCCAGTTTAACGTAATTAGTTTTATTAAATTATTGAATTAAGAAGTTAAATACCCTTATTGTCTTTATTATCTAATATAAGGTTGAATGCTATGATTTGCATCAAACGGTGATTAAGGACATCAGTTTGTTTGCAGATAGCATAAAACGAGAGCAGTGAGTTCGAAGATGCTTGAACGAAGAGGAACAGTTCGAGGCAGAAGGAGTTACACGAGTAATAATTTGATCGGCCTGATCATAAACTTAAATTGTGAAGTAAAATGTTTAGAGAATATTTTGTTGGTTTATTCTAGACTTAACTAAATTATGAAAAATTACAGGACAGCCTGGAACCAATAACTGAGCAGGATGAATTGGATAGGGAAGTATCAGCCCGTGTATTTCAAACTTACCTTAACCAAAGTAAATTAAACTATTAATTTTATACTTTGAGAATACTTAGTTTATTTAAATTGTATAATTATGACGGTGGTTTACCGTGTAGGATGGGAAGCAGCTTACAGAACAGACGAACTGGAAACAAGATAATATCGGACCGGTTTATCGCTAAAACAAGTAATTAGTAAACTAATTATATAATTTAGAAATTTGTTAGTTAATTAAAAATTTTGAATTAAAAAGGGTGATTAACTTTTATTTGGTTGATCAGAATTGGATGGAACTAATTATATTGGGACCATATCATTGATTCGTACATTTTGGAACCGGCCTGGACAGAGCTGGGAACTGCTGAAACTTATTATTAAATTAAACTCTGTTTAATTTAATTGGAACCCGAGCCGCTTTAGCGACAACGAACCAGATCAAGGTGAGTTAAACTCACTCAGTTACCCTTTTTATATTTTATATAAATTGGGTGTTTTTATTTTGTGTGTTCTGTTTGCCAATGGTTGACTGCTTTGCTAGTTATCTATTTAACTGTTGATTTAACCGATGAAATTAAACTGTGTTTAATTTCAGTGAAATACCAAATCGTTATTTTTAACGATTGGTTCCAATAAAGGTAACTCACCTTGGTTGGTCACGTTTATTTATAAACGTGTTTAATTGGTTGAATGGTTTGAATTGCTTATGGTTGATGTTAAATAGTCGTTATTTAATTTATCAGCTAAACAAAATTGAACTGTCTGATTTGAGATAACCATTTGAATACAAGGAAGAACAGGTTGGAGGGATCCAACCGGATTCCTCAAATGTATTATTTATCTTCATATGATCATATATGAACTGATCTGTTTGTGTGATTGATTTGATGGTTGATTATTGACTGGATATTCAACATCTGTTAGTTTAGAACCAATGGGCGATATTGGTTAAGGGTTTGGCAGAGTATGGCCTTTAAAACCAATCGAGTTATAGATATTGATTCACCGTCAGGTGAATCGATAGAGTTGAGGTAATAAAAATTTATTTTATAACCAGAGTTAGATTTGAATTATATTATTTGAATAAAAGTTATTTAAGAGAAATAAATAAATATTTTATTTGTTTAAGACTTTGATTTGTTATGAAGTTATTTTGCAAAGCAAATGCTGATGTTAATCAGATTTACCAGTTGAAGAATAAGAAATGAATTAAATGGTAAAACCTTGGAAAATTGTTTTGGTAAAGAAAACAAATAATTAGAATCTATTTAAATTAATTATATTTTTTAATTTAAAGCGAGGATTGTTGAAATTGGTTAATGAGGTAATCAAGTTTTGAGTAAATTAAATCGACCGTTTGAAATGAGAATTGTTTATCAAGTTAATGTGTTTTGACTAAAATAGTTAAATGAATATTGTTTGAATTTAAATAAGGATTTAAAAAGGGTTTAATATTTTAATTTAGTTAATAAAGGCATTAACTACTAAAATAGTTAATGTTTGAAATAAGTTATTATTTTAATTCATGATGAAGTTAGGAATATATTTTTAAACGGGAATTCATTTAAAAGGTTACCGAATGGGAGATGCAAGCCAATTGAATGGTGAAAGGAAATAAACGTACTTAATGATATGAATTAAGTGGAAGGAGATTACGATCAAAAGGGTTTATTATAAACCAGAGTTTTAAGTGAGATTTAAAGTGTAAAGCGTTAATTTTACATTAACGTTATTTGAAAACGAGGTCTAGTAAAAGGAGAATTTTAAATGAGATTTCAAAATGGGAAATTGAATATATTTATTCAAGATAGGATTAGCCAAACATAATTATTCGGCTAAGTTGCCATTTCGTACGACTGCTAGCGTAATTCGCAGGGCTGCAGATAGCCTACGGCGGTCGGATGTTTCCTGAGGGAATCAGGCGTAACCATTGTGATCGCGAGTCAAGCGAATGGTGTTAAGTCGAATTGGTCAATTATAATTAACCGGTTAAAGTTAATTAATTAGAGTTAATCGATTAGAGTTAAATCGAATTAGAGTTATTCAAATATCGTATTTTTTTTAAATATTAACAGAGTTAGAAGTTTGATTTAACAAAGTAAATCAAGTGTTAAAAGGCCAGGAAATGTTGAATGCTTAACCAGTGAACTCATTGGAGTGTCATGTTGAAACTCTGTACATTTTGATAGTTAAACCACCGACTATCAAACCTGACCAATACGATTGTTGGTATGGAAAGACCGGGATCGAATTTACATTCGAAAACCATTCCGACCAACAAACACGTGAAGATATTTGAAGACGGTCGAGATGGAGCATTGAAGACCGTGGATCTTCATAAGCGGAGGAACTGCTAAGAATCTCCGGTTTAGCGGCCAGAGATAAACTGTGGTTCTGTCGTGGTTGGAATCCACGAGTGCAAGGACTTCTCGCTACTGATCCATGGGGTGATTCCTATATTGGATGCAGTAGGAGAGTACCTTCGGTTCATCCTGTTCCTGGATGACGTGTATGGACGAATGTCTGACAGAGTAATTCCGAAGGATCACGTACGTTGATTTCTTCAAACGTACGATAGTTGTTGGCAGGGAATTGCCGTTCTCTTAGCTTCCAGCTAGAGTATTTTTGTGGATATCAATTAGTGATATCTGATGGATTTGACGATGTGGCATTCAAAGTGAATGACGACCAGATGTTCAAGAGTTAATTCTGGCCTCAAGCCTCATCAACCGGGAGATGACAAAAATCGGGCAGGCAGCATGGCTATGTGGGTCGCTCCCATTAGGGTGTATGATCACCTATCTAGAGGAAGTCCTATTTGCTTCTTAAATCTGTATTCGATGCTGTCCCTTATCGGGAGGCGGTTGCTGATCCCAACCGTCGGTGATATACATTCGATACACTCAAGCGAAATGAGTGGTCGGTCATGTGAGGGCCGGGTTGCAAGAAGTTCTTGTTGAACCCAGTGTATTCGTCTCTAGAGATACACTATCGGAAGGTGGACCCATACCTTGTCAAGTCGGAGTCCAATTCCCAATAAGCGCCTGCGGTTTTGATTGTATACTATATATGTAAAGCGTGAGATGCAAGCGTTCTACTAGATTGCTATTTACTTGTATTTAGACATTATCATAATATCAGACAAGATATTGGTTTCAAAACTGTTTTGGGTTATCGTAAGGTAAAAAACGTCCGTGTTTATGTGTGGATTTGGTCTTACGATTATCCTTTTCTTTTGAAAAGGTTTTGAGCTTAAAAATCATGATTGGATGATTTACCTTTATACTGTGCGAGTTTATCTCACTCTGGTTCACCAGACTGACCCGGTGTTTTGTAAATGCTCGGGTTAGACCGGGTTGTACAGGTTCAGGTTATCGACTGCTATGAAGAGACGAGCTGGAAGAGTCCAGACATATGATATTATTACTATTCCGCTGTGTGTTATATGAGGACAGCTTAGTATAACTGTCCAGATGTGTACTCTGATGTTGTAAGTATTTCAAAAGCTTTCAATAAAGGTTATTTCTGTATTATATTTTGTTCCGCTGCGATGTGAGACTGTGTTGTGGTGTTTCTTCTTCTTCTTCTATTCTAATATTTCTTTCTTTCTTACCTCACCCTCTAATTTCTTTCTATTAATGATCTGGAATGTTCGATGTCTAAAGGGTCAACATGGTCGTTTGATGTTGATTTTCGGAGTCGAAAATCCCGGTTCGTTATAACCCCTGTCCATCTACACACCAACACTCCATCTTCACGATACTTGGCATCCACATCAGATACTGCAGTCCACTGGTCCCCTGCCATCCCAAACATACCACCCATCTTCTACAATCCTCTGTTCAACCCCTCTGTAAAACAACATACCAAACCATTTCCTCCATACATCTCTTCGCTGCTCTCCCCCCCAAATCTCGATTCCACCAAGCGATCACCCCACAACGTTATCCAAATCAACAAGTTCCGAACCTCCTAAACCTGCTTCTGCCATAGACTTGCAGCCGCACCCTGACTCATAATTGCCCCCAAGAATGAACCAACTCAGACCCGAAATCCGAACACCACAATCGGAATAGGCAAGCCGCAGATACCCAACAGTAAATCCATAGTCAAACACCCCAAATCCGCAATTCATACCTACTTCGAAATCCACAGACTCATCAACATCATAAGTCGCATTCCCAACCAATAGAACTCGCGCCGCCACCAGTTCAATCCCTACTTTGAAGCTAGATACCTCCTTGGAACAATTCGTAGATTCAGATAGTTAGATTCAAAATCCGATTGTAGCCTGCATCGATTTCGAAAGAAAGAAAGAAAAAAAAGGCGTGATTCTTTTTGAAATTGTGAGTGTTGTTGCCTTTTATTTTGGTGATGTGTTCCAGCTTTGCAAATATTGGGTGATTTATTTCCAATTGGAGCACGAATGGTTTTGAAAACAAAAGGGGTCGGCGTCTAAATTTTTAAGGGTTGCATTCTCTTTTGGGCTTGGGTTGAATCTATGGAACTTAACGGGTTGAGTTAATTAGTTCGTTTGTTTTAACGTTTTTGTTTTCTTGTTTTATTTTATTTGTTCGTTGCTTGTTTTGTGTTTGATCCCATTTGCCTTTTATTGGTTTTAGCTTCTCTTAAAAAAAAAATTGAAAACAGGTACAGGAGAAATTATAAAAAGGTCTAAAAAAAATTAATTTTCGGGCTCCTAGCCCGAACCTGTGTCGCAGCGCAGTCAAGCAATTATCAAGAGGTGACAACAATAAATCTACGGACTAGTCAAGACGGTTTGGAGCGGTTACACACCAAGTGGGGTGTGAACGCGCTAGCGCTTCTCAATTGCACTGAACGGACCGCCGATCACTGTAAAATTTTCTAAACCCTACAGGTGCTCTGCTACAAAGAAAAATATATAGAAATTGTGTGTAAAAAATTTCTGTAGGTGCCGCGGCTTGCTTGTAAAATTTTTATTTCTGCAATTTATTATTCTGTGTTTGTTCTGTGACTGAATATTTTGCCCGTTGATGTGTGGTTTAAAATTTTAAAACGAACGTGGGATTAATTGAAAAGTTTATTTTTGAAATTGAATCGAGGATTCCCTAAAGCTCATAGGACAAAATATTTGTTAAATTGACAATTAGGATTGATACTCTCTGAGGTGTCTAAGGAACGGTAGAGTCTAGAACTCAAACAGGTTCTTAAACCTTCAGTCGTGTTTCTACGGTGATTCGTGGCACACTGATAATCCCTGTCCGAACCTGGCCCAGACTTGTATTTATATAATTCGAAGTTGTTAATTTTAACATATTTTTTTTAAGGAGCTTCATTAGAGCCACAACTTTGCAACTGATTTTTCTACGAAAAACTCTCTATTTCTAGTACATGCGCACTTACCCCATGTACAACCAAAATTGCAATTCTTTTCAAACTTTAAATGAGTTTGGTTTCAATTCTAATCAAATTGAATTTCAAGCTGAAATTTTTTAGAATAGTTTCCACCAATCTCATCAAACGGTTGTACCACACTATGAAAAACATCATTCTACGATTGAGGAGAATTTGTTTGAGGCGCGTCAACTTTTAGCGCAAATGGCTAAGCAAAGTGCTGAAAATCAAAACAATTGCAACACGGGTTCGAACGAAATTTTTTAAAAACAAAATGATTTTCATAATACGAGTGAATGTCAAATGTTGGTTATCGAATATGGAAAATGTGTTGCGAACAAACTAAATTTTTGGCGATGTTGGTTTTGGAAAATAAATAATGGACGACTTCTAAGAGATGAGATGGATGAATTTTTAAGGTCAACCAGTGAGGAACACATAGAAATGACGAATCTAAAAAACAACATTTTGAAGTCTAGCGTGTTTACCAATTTGATTGAGAGTCCGAGTGAAATTGATCAATTAATGCATGACATTTGGAATTGTCGTGAGGACATCAAGGAATGGGCACAAATTTTAGATGAAAAGCAAGAATCTGAAAATAAATATATCGAAAACATGCGTACAATTGATCAAATGGCTCAAAACACTATTGACCTTTGGCAAAATCTAAAGAAGTTATTACTTGAGGGAATTGATGATGTTAATGAATTTGAGGATTTAATGAAACTTGGCTTGACTTATGTCGAAAAACCTGCTCAAAGAATAACATACATCAAACAAAGTTGCACTAGGACAGTTTATCACATTTCTCTTCTTCAAGCTGAAGTTACGAACTTGGACAACAACTACAAATCCCAATCTAGTGACAAAAATTTTCTACCAATGTTTCTTTTGAAACAAATAGTCGGCCATTAACTTCATCATAACAGTACATAACGATTATTGATGATTCTGACTATATGACTGTTGATGAAAATGAAAATTTTGAAAACTCTCTGGTGCAAAACTATGATTTCTACGGAACTGAAATTCAAACTCAAACTGATGCTTTTGTTGAAAATTCAACTCTTATTGAAATCGAAAATTTTCAACTAACAACTTTTGAAATGGATGAAAATCTTAATGAAGTTGTTGAAAGCTCTATAATTGATTTGAATTCAAATTCTCTTGAAACCAAAGACCTCAATCTTCAATTTGATCTTCCTCTCTCATATTCTGAAAATGTTGAAAATTTAGCAACTTTGGATTATCACCTTGAAAGAAAAGACGAAGTTGGTAACAGCTGTTTAGGTGAGGACGACTTTGATGAGCGAAAACATCTTGAACTGATTGACGATAATGTTGTTGGGTCTGAAACTAAAAATGAAAAATTTGAAAATTTTGAAATTCTTGTGGTTGAAAACAACGAAACTGCTGAATGTGATCTTAAGCACAATAATAATTTTTCTGAAACTGTTGAAACTCGTTGCGACTTGATCGTTTCAACTGGACCTCACTATGATCACTTGTTTTTCAATGATAAATTTATGCAGTATATGAACTCTTTCTGGAATGACACTGTTTTTGGGAAAACACGATTTCGAAATTTACTAAAAATTCATTTGTTCAGTTTTGACTTTAGGTTTACGAATGAACCTTTAGTTAACAAAATTTCAAATATCAAAGCAAAACCGAACAGTATTTCTCAAAACAAGTGCGGGGGTGAGAGTGATGCACATGTCTCTCAATTTATACATCATCTGAACAAATCAAATTTTGTTTTTGAAACTTTTACTGAACCCCACCTCGATGACTTCTCTTTAGTTGCTACGGAAATTTAATTAGATTTTAGGATCAATTGTAAGCTCAAAATTATGAAATTAGCAACTCAAACTTTTGAAAAAACAAAATTTTATTTTCCGAATCTGACATGTAATATAAAATCCTTTATGATTTGGTTTTCTCTGCTTAAGCTGTATCTCACAATCTTAATGAGGCTGATCCATTGGTCCATTGAGGACCGGTTCATCTATTCGATGACTGCTTATTTTCTGCACGTGTACCCGGTAAGTCGTGCTGACCCTCTTATTTTATTCATTGAATAAATAACCCCTTGGTTCTTGTTTGATAAGTTGAATTGTTGGGTGATGGGAATGAACATTATTTATTCATTGAGTCGTAATGTATCTTTTTAAGATGCTAGCTTGAGACTATGCAGACATTAGTCGTGTTCTGGAGTAAGTGTGTCAACCCTTGTTATACATGTTAGAATGTGCAAGTAAAAATAATCAAAAAAAAAAAATCAAATAATTATGATTTTGCACTTACATTTGTTGGATTTTCTAATTTTGTTTTCATGCATAATATTTTCTTTTCCACTCAAATTTTCATAAATCGTAAGTTCTAAAATCCACTTGGCCCACTTAAGGAGAAATGACTCATTGTAGCGTTCTTCTTCGATACCCCACATTATTCAAACCCAAGTTTTTAGTCGATTTACATCCATGTTTCGACAAGTTTACCTTATGTTGTTATACTCAAGAACCTTTGTTTAAAGGTAAAAAACGTAACTTTTTATACCAATATTACACCACCCACTCCGTACTTGTTTTAAGGTAGGATAACCATATACCACATCTTATTTTATGGGTTATCTATCTTATGAAACTTTTCTTATCATTCCTTTCAGCTTTTTATATAACATCAATTCAAAATTGTGTGTTGAATTAGGGTTATAGAAGTAGAGTAATTAGGGCACAAAATGTTCCTTTCATGAAGAGTTGGTTATGATTCTCTTAGTAGAGGAGGAATCAAATGAAATAATACACGGTATCATCCCATTCCATCTCCATTCATCATTCATCATGCAAAAGAAAAAAGAAAGAAAAAATAAAAAAATAAAAATAAAGAGAGAGTCTCTCAGAATAAAATAGTCATTCATCATTCTTGACTATGAAGCATCCATTTTCATTCCATCCACATCCATCATACCGTACATGGAAGTGAGGATTCTAGTAGAGGAGATGAAAGGAAATAAAAATGATCATATGTGCCTTAGTATTACTTTATCTTTTGTAGCCTGAAGTTTAACTAATACACTTGCCCTCTTATCTAGAATATTTTTAGAACTTACAAAATTCTCCTTCATCTATGCATAACTCACATCCAATACATTACAGTTACACTGGTGCAAAATTATTCAAAAAAAAGAATGAATAAATGATTGGGTGCACATTGTCGATGTGTAGAACTTTGGTTGACACTACGCTCTTAACCTTTAAAACAATTACAGTGTTATCAAGGAATTATGATTCAGCTTGAAATTTTTTATTCATTTTTGCACCAATTATGGGATGGACAGTTTGGGGCTAAACCGTTATTATTGAAGTTAGGTGAAATCCTTGGAATGTGAATGACCTTAAATATATTGTTTGATTAATCTGCGTACAAAAGACGCTTTGGATTTTGTGGGTAGTATCCGCTGAAAACCTTCACAAGACAACACTCGTCCTACTAGGGACACCTAGGGGTTTAAAGGCTTGTTGCATACGCTAAATGCAATCGTGTTTCCTACGAAAGTGTGACATATCTTAGTTTAGTTTATTTGAGGACGAATAAAAAGATAAGTGTCGGGGTATTTGATATACAAGTAATTGTGTATATTTTATCCACTTATTTATCTTATTTTATATTTAAAATAATTGATACTGTGTATTTATAGTTGTGTTTTCAGATTATTTATGATGAATGGATTAATGCACTTAATTGTTGAAAAGCTTGAAGAACCGGTGTACGAAAAGTGTTGATTTTGAGAGTTAGATTAAATATTGAAGAAATGTTGTTGTTCAACCACCTTCTGCCGCATATTTTAATAATTCAATGCCTTTTCATAAAGACAGCTAGTTGCAGATGATATGGAGTTCCTATTCATGCTCAAAACAATTGAAATTGATGTCATTTGATTCCCGCAATCCATGCCAATTGCAAATCCATTCACATTACGTTCACATTGGCTCACTTACAAAGCCTCTCACTTTACAGCTGCGTTCACACTGGCTTATGTGTTATTTGGGCAAAATCTTTAGCCCCACATTGTGTAATTAGCCTCTAGATTTTGGCCAATACAACTATAAATACATTTTATCTTATTCATGTAAAAACACACTTAGTTTTATTCTGTAATTCTCTTCTTGGAATAAAACTCTTCTTCTCCCTTTCTCTCAGTTGTTATTTTATTTTATTTTATTTATGTTCATGTTATTCAGTTATTTTTTCTCTTCTTCTTTAGCTATGTCTAGATAATCCCCTTTGATTAGGGGGTGATGACACTGATAGATATGATTCAACATGAATCACATAGCCAATAGATGAGGACTTTATACATGTAGATCTGGATCTGAATCAAGGGTTAGATCTGAACCTTTATATTCTGCATCGTTTAAGAGCTATGCTCCTTCACAGGGTATATTTGTGTTCGATCTAACAATTATCAAATTTAGATCTAATTTTAGGGTTTTAGAAATTAATTAGTGAATCTGTCTTGATAGTCTATGGTTGTTTAAGAGCTCAGCTCCTACATAGGCTATGCTTGTTGTTATTCACTTATTTGTTTCTAAGAGCCTAACTATCGTTGATTCATGTTTGTGATAGAAACATAAATTAGATCTATATTTATTTGTTGGCTATTGATGAGCGTGAATCCAATCTATGTCATTATCCCCTAATTGCTTTCTCTTATTATATAAATCTCTCTTTTATTTAATTGCTGTTATTTTCTTTGTTTTTCAATTAATCAAAATCCTGAAATAACTTGATTGGATTTATTAATTAAAATATTTTTGGTCCTAGAGTTCGACACCCTCTACAACAATCCTTGTTGTTTAGGAAAGCCTAACATATTTTACAGTTGTTTACAATTGCAAAATTTGTTCGCAAACATTCCACATATATTATATACAATCTAAACCGCAAGCACTTATTGGATATTGGATTCTGACTATGACAAGGTATGGAACCACCTTCCAAAAGAGTATCTCTAGAGGAGAATACACCACGTTCAACAAGAACATCTTGCTACTCAGCCACACATGAACGACCACTCATTTCGCTTGAGTGTATCGAATGTATATCACCAACGGTTGGGATCAGCAACCGTTTTCCGAATCGGACAGCATCAATAGATTTAAGAATAAAATGGAATTTCTCTAGATAGGTGATGATACACCCTAATGTGAGCTAACCTCATAGCCATGTTGCCTACCTGATTTTTGTCATTTCCCGGTTGTTCAGGCCAGAGGCTACGATTTCTTCTCCCATTGATAACACAATTAATTTGAATGCCACATTATCAGATCCATTAATCATTAATCTGGTTTGCACAAATATTCCGGATATTATGCTAAGGGAATAAATCTGTTGCCACCATATATATTTGTACAGCCTAACGTATGCGATCATTGGAAATATTCTATTAGACATTCGTCCATATACGTTCGTTCTGGGATGGAACGAAACCGAAGGACTATTCCGTACATCCATCCTAGGCAATCTCTACCTAGGACTTATACAATAGCCCTTGCACTTTACTCTGTCTTCAATATATTCAGCATATTAGGTTTGCAACGCTTATGCCAATACGGAGTGGTTCTTCAGATAATAATCCAACTGGTCTCTCCATATTAACAACGTTAAAATGGTCAAAACTTTGATAGTCGGTGATTTAACTATCAAATGAAAAATCTTCGTGTACACACAACGATCTTATTTCCAAATGGAATTATCGATCACATCATCAAATATATATATATATATATATATATTCATATTTTCCTTATTTTCTATATTTAGAAAATATACGTTATTAACATTGGAAAACATTCCCATTGCATATTTACATATCACTATTCTTCCACATCTATCAGACTCTAACTATAAACTAGTAAGAGAACAACTTCCTAAGTATAAACCCCGAAATCCGAAACCAACATCAGACCGATACTCAAAAGTCGTTCAACTCAACTAATTTCCAGTCAGTTTCTAATTCTGCTTAACTCTATTTCTTTAACTCCATTTGATTAACTTCATATCAACACGATCATTTTAAATCTGCAAATCATTTGCTTTTAAATTATCGTTCACTTTAAAACGTATATCTCCCAGGATTTTATTTATAAAATTCTTTTTCGTTTATAATATTCTATTTTAAGTTCGTTTCATTATCGAATTCTATATATATCGATTTCTAGTTTATCAAATCTTCTTAAAAATATTCTAACTCCTTAAATTTCCATAAAAATTCCCCATAACCTCCTTTGTACGGGGAGCATCGGGAAAATCCCCAAACCGCCGCATAGGCCTCGCCATTCAAAAAGAAAATCAAAAAGCCAAGCGGTTAGCCGATACGGCGCATAAAATCTCATATTCAATCTAAATACGTACCTTTTTGTCGAGCACTATAATTATATCTCTTTTAACTCTTCAGCCCATACCTGTCTAATATTTACTTATCCAATTTCCATTTATTCCAACTTATATTTCAACTTATCTATAATTGTCGATTATTTCGCTACTCGGTTATAATTTCATTTACTTCAATCTCCTATACTGAATTCGAATTTCCTTTGTAACAAATTAGTTTATAAATGATATAAATCGAATTTCAATTATAAATCCTTCAAACTTATTTCAATTCAGTTTATATTCTGAATTCCCGACATATAATCAATCGTTTTATTTTCAACATGTTTTCCAATTCGCTTTTACATTCATATTTGGATTTAAATCGCTAAATTAACTAACGATAATTTATTTCACTTAATTTATAAACATCGTTTATAAATGAACTGCTTGTTTATAATTATTCAAAACAAGTTAATATTTTTGTTCTATTCAAATTTCTATTTTAGAAAAATAGAATTTCCTTTTTAAAACTGGAGATTTCCTTTTCACGATATTTTTAAATATCAACATTTAGGCCCAGTGGCAATTTAACACCCAAAACAACCAATTATTAAATTCAGGTTTTCTAACACATCATATATGACAGTATATATGCAAACCAATAAACAAACAGATAATATATTTTTGAGGAATCTAGTTGGATTCCTCCAACCTGTTTTCCTGCATCCACAGACGTTAGCCAACATAAATAATACCCATCCTACTTCGACGCAGGATATCGCGGTATAGAAGTTCATCCACAAATATATATTTGTGGGGCGCATAGGGAAATCATCCGCTAATAGTACCCAGGGCATCTGCTAATGAGACTGTGGGAATCCAACCACCAAACCAATATATATATATATATATATATATATATATATATATATTAGTCAACCCTAAATAACTAACATATTTAAAACAACCAGAAAGCATTCAACAAGCAAAAAAAAAATATTTTAACGAATAAAAATAATTCTAAATAGAGAGTGAGTGAGATTTACTCACCATGATTTTTATTTGATCCATTCTGATTTCCGAATTACTTTCAGCTTATGTAATCCACAGCTTATGAATTTTCGATCGACTCCATTCGTAAAAATCTTAATCATTTTCTTATCCTTCTCCTCCTCGAATTTACTTATGGGGAAATGAAAACCTGATGTTCACTTTGAAAAGCCTCGCCTTCTACTGATATTACTACCGTTAACCCCATCTATGTTTTATATCGTAATATAAATTAACAAGATTATAAAATTTAACGAATTAACTAAATTAATTTAATTAACTAAAATTTACTAACTAAATTAATTAAGTAAATTTACCTTAATTACTGTTTGAACATTCTTCTTCCCTGTATATGACCATTTCCTATTCCCAGTTTGCCAATGTTTTCCTCCATTGCCATGAATTTCAACGCTCTTGCTTGAAAACCACTTGACATCATCAATGCATGCAAATCCAACCCTTTCCAAATATTTTCTCCAAATGTTACTAATAGTAGGACTTCTCCAACACTCGCCTAAATAACCATGTCAATTGAACGACTGCTTTAAAAATCTATGCTCCAATAACCCAGTGTTTTTCAACCATCATCTTATCATTACAGACCCAACTGTCAAACCTCATTACCTCATTAGCCTCAACTCCATCAAGCCAATTTTCATTAGTACAAGACAATTACACTTCAGTCCATTCATTCGAAGCATTGTCCAGCTTCGTTATTCCACGTTGAAACTCCACTCACGTTCATCCTCACCATCACAACACCTCAGCCCAATAATCCTCATTGATGCATCACTTTATCAAGCCATTAACAAGCCAAGAGCACGGATTTGTACTCCATCCTAACTGATGTCGCACCACTAAAATATCCCCCTATAACCATCATTTTGCATGCCTCAACCCAGTCGCAACTCCAATGATTTCAAATCAGAAATAAAAAACTATAAATCCTTTCACCCAGCATTCGCCATCCTCCTGAACCCTAACCTCACCGCGACTTCGACAGAACGAACCCCCCACGATTTCAAACATCGCACCCTCTAATTCAACTTGATTACACTCTGCGTGAACTCCAACAGTACGCCTACCACCCAAAATCTTTATTCGCACCCCTTATTGACCTAGTTGGAAACCACCTGCTAAACCGCGATGCCCATCCTTGCCCCAAATTGCGATGACCACATCGAACCCAAAACGGAGGAGCGCGATGCCCTAAACTGGGCACTCGAATCCAGTGCTCTATCACGAGTCTTGAATAGATTATTGAAAATGAGTATGAGCAATATTAAAGCTTTTTATTTTAGAAGGAAGCCATTTTGTTTTCTCCGAAGTGTTCGATTTCGATTTGCGTTCTGAAGAGAGGAAACAAAGCAGAGCGATTTGTGTTGCGGAACAAAACAGCTTGATGATTTAAATAGAAAAGCGGATTGAAGTGTGTGTTCAAGAAGCTATGTAGGTGGTGTGTTCAAGGCCATAGGAAATTTTATATTTTATAAATTTAAATTTGTTTTTAACCGGATCCGTTAATTTAAATTGTCACATTGATTTCAAACTCATTTTTGAACATGACAAGTGGCATTCCTAAAGCTATACCACTATACTGAACACACTGGGATAGGTCACGAAGTTCAATTCGATCATATGGAGAAGGTATTAATTTAAATCGATATAGTTTAATTTCAAAACAATTAATTTTCCGATAATAAAATAATATTATTATTTTCAGTCAAACTGAATTATGTACTGATCATCTGGACTATTTTCAGTTTAGTTTTAACTTCAAATTGAATTAACTTCATATTACGATCGAATTAATATATCCGATATTAAATCGAAATTGATTATTAAATCGATAACTTAATATTAAATTCCATTTATATTATCAACCCTATATTTAAATCCATATTAAATATTTAAAATAATCTGTTCGAAAAATCCGGGTCATTACATTCTTCCCCCCTTAAAAGAATTTCATCCCTGAAATTACTAAGGTAGAAAAATGCTACTAACCTATTTAATTTTCGAAATCAACTTATGTTCAAACTCAACATTTTATATTTCTACAACTTTAATTCACCAAAGCATTTGGTTTTTCCTTCATATGGCACCCCGTATATGTTTACATTTATTTAGTCTGAATGATCTATAATTAATATATTCTCATTCAATTATTATTCTATTTATGTACATTCAATTTCATTTAAATTGATTTTACTCAATTTAATCATTTCGGTCCATTTAACTTGCTTAAGTTAATTTTTAATTCCAGAATTCAAATTCCCAGGATTTTTATTTCAAGTCATGGTTTGAATTAAATTTTAATTCATCTTATTTGTATAAATTTCATTCATATACAAGTTCTAATTGGTTATATGTAACCATTTCAATTTTATAATCTCATTTGATTATAATATTAACATCCAACGCATCCATATATAATAATAATTTCAGAAAATTATTGTTTCTATATCAAAATATAGTTTTGGGTAAAGTTATTTCATTTACCCACTTTCAAACATTATTACGTTGAATTTCTCTGTTCAAGTGTTTAGAAATTTCTATCGACTTCGTGACGTCCCATGATTCGACCAAAATTTATAATCCACTCAACAGACTAGCCAACACAATATAAAACAACTTTTATATCAACTAACAAATACGCTCTCTTGTATATATACACTCAACTCATTCTAGGGTACTACTGACCCTATCTCTAATGAGTACATCTCCACAAAGCCTAGGTGTTCACTCAACCTAAGCTCTGATATCAACTGTAACGTCCCGCAAATCCGTACTATCCGAGTTGACTAAATACAACACACGTCCAACCCAAATTGCACGGAAATACGAATCATTATTGAAAGAAGTTAGAGGATGAGAAATAGAAAGAAAGAAACTTAGAATAGAAGAAGAAGAACAGAAACACAACACAGAATCTCACATCGCAGCGGAATAAAATATAATATATAACATATTTTGGAATACAAAATATGAACTATATATACATACATCATTATCAGAGTACAACACTTACAATATAGTGGAAATAACAATAACTAGATACGTTGAAGCCTCCTGCTCCAAGTTCCTTCAAGAATATCTGAGAATACCTGAACTACTTGACTGCCGGTACAAATTGGGGCACCCAAGAGTTTAGGGAAAACAAAACAGAATAAACTCCGGGTCATTCATGGGACTAGTATGAGTAAACACTTTTAAAACAGCTCGAGAAAATAAACGATAACTCATAAGACCACGCCGTATAACATAGAACGAGTTTTTCCCTTATGACAATCCAAAAGGGTTTTTATGTCAAAACTCTTTGATATTATAATAGTGTCTAAATCAAATAAACAGAAATCTAGTGGAACGCTTGCATCTCATGTTCCACATATATTATATACAATCAAAACCGCAAGCACTTATTGGATATTGGATTCTGACTATGACAAGGTATGGAACCACCTTCCGATAGTGTATCTCTAGAGGAGAATACACCGAGTTCAACAAGAACATCTTGCAACTCTGCCACACATGACCGACCACTCATTTCGCTTAAGTGTATCGAATGTATATCACCAACGGTTGGGATGAGCAACCGTTTCCGGAATGGGACAGCATCGATAGATTTAAGAATAAAATGGAATTTCTCTAGACAGGTGATGATACACCCTAATGGGAGCTAACCACATACCCATGTTGCCTGCCCGATTTTTGTCATTTCCCAGTTGTTGAGGCCAGAGGCTACGATTTCTTCTCTCATTGATAACACAATTACTTTGAATGCCACAATATCAGATCCGTTAATCATTAATTGGGTTGGCACAAATATTCTGGATATTATGCTAAGGGAATAAATCTGTTGCCACCATATATATTTGTACAGCCCAACATATGCGATCATTGGAAATATTCTGTCAGACATTCGTCCATATGCGTTCGTTCTGGGACGGAACGAAGCCGAAGGCACTATTCCGTACATCCATCCTAGGCAATCTCTACCGAGGACTTATACAACAGCCCTTGCACTTTACTCCGTCTTCAATATATTCAACATACTTGGTTTGCAACGCTTATGCCAATACGGAGTGGTTCTTCGGATAATAAACCAACCGATCTCTCCATATTAACAACGTTAAAATGGTTAAAACTTTGATAGTCGATGATTCAACCATCAAATGAAAAATGGCCGTGTACACACAACGAACTTATTTCCAAATGGAATTATCGATCACATCATCAGACAAATATATATATATATATATATATATATTCATATTTTCCTTATTTTCTATATTTAGAAAATATACGTTATTAACATTGGAAAACATTCCCATTACATATTTACATATCACTATTCTTCCACATCTATCAGACTCTAACTATAAACTAGTAAGAGAACAACTTCCTAAGTACAAACCCCGAAGGCCGAAACCAACATCGGACCGATACTCAAAAGTCGTTCAACTCAACTAATTTCCAGTCAGTTTCTAATTCTGCTTAACTCTATTTCTTTAACTCCATTTGATTAACTTCGTATCAACACGATCATTTTACATCTGCAAATCATTTGCTTTTAAATCATCGTTCAATTTAAAACGTATATCTCCCAGGATTTTATTTATAAAATTCTTTTTCGTTTATAATATTCTATTTTAAGATCGTTTCATTATCGAATTATATATATATCGATTTCTAGTTTATCAAATTTTCTTAAAAATATTCGAACTCCTTAAATTTCCATAAAAATTCCCCATAACCTCCTTTGTACGGGGAGCGTCGGGAAAATCCCCAAACCGCCACATAGGCCTCTCCATTCAAAAAGAAAATCGAAAAGCCAAGCGGCTAGCCGATAGTGCGCCTAAAATCTCATATTCAATTTAAATACGTACCTTTTTGTCGAGCACTATAATTATATCTCTTCTAATACTTCATTCCATACCTGTCTAATATTTACTTATCCAATTTCCATTTATTCCAACTTATATTTCAACTTATCTCAAATTGTCGATTATTTCACTACTCAATTATAATTTCATTTACTTCAATCTCCTATACTGAATTCGAATTTCCTTTGTAACAAATTTGTCTATAAATTTGATGTAAATCGAATTTCAATTATAAATCCTTTAAACTTATTTCAATTCAGTTTATATTCTGAATTCCAGACATATAAACAATCGTTCTATTTTCAACATGTTTTCCAATTTTCTTTTACATTCATACTTGGATTTAAATTGCTAAATTATCTAATGATAAATTATTTCACTTAATTTATAAACATCATTTATAAATGAACTACTTGTTTTTAAATATTCAAAACAAGTTAATATTTTTGTTCTATTCAAATTTCAAATTTTTATTTTTGAAAAATAGAAATTTGATCCATTTAGGCCCAGTGGTAATTTAACAACCAAAACAACCAATTATTTTTAGATTCAGGTTTTCTAACACATCATATATGACAGTATATATGCAAACCAATAAACAAACGGATAACATATTTTTGAGGAATCCAGTTGGATTCCTCCAACCTGTTTTCCTGCATCCACAGACGTTAGCCAACATAAATAATACCCATCCTGCTTCGAGGTAGGATATCGCGGTATAGAAGGTCATCTACAAATATATATTTGTGGGGCGCATAAGGAAATCATCCGCTAATAGTACCGCGGGCATGTGCTAATGAGACAGCGGGAATCCAACCACCAAACCAATATATATATATATAATAGTCAACCCTAAATAACTAATATATTTAAAACAACCAGAAAGCATTCAAACAAGCAACAAACAATTATTTTAATGAATAAAAATAATTCTAAATAAAGAGTGAGTGAGATTTACTCACCGTGATTTTTATTTGATCCATTCTGATTTCCGAATTATTTTCAGCTTATGTAATCCATAGCTTATGAATTTTAGATCGACTCCATTCGTAAAAATCTTAATCATTTTTTTATCCTTCTCCTCCTCGAATTTACTTGCGAGGAAATGAAAACCTGATGTTCACTTTGAAAAGCCTCACCTTCTACTGAGATTACTACCGTTAACCCCATCTATGTTTTATATCGTAAATAAATTAACATGATTATAAAAATTTAACGAATTAAATAAAGTAATTTAATTAACTAAAATTTACTAACTAAATTAATTAAGTAAATTTACCTTAATTACTGCTTGAACGTTCTTCTTCCCTGTACATGACCATTTCCTATTCCCAGTCTGCCAATGTTTTCCTCCATTGCCTGAATTTCAATGCTCTTGCTAGAAAACCACTCGACATCATCAATTCATGCAAATCCAACCCTTTCCAAATATTTTCTCCAAATGTAACCAACAGTAGGACTTCTCCAACACTCGCCTAAATAACAATATCAATTGAATGGCTTCTTTAAAAATCTATGCTCCAACAACCAAGTATTTTTCAACCATCATCTTATCATTACAGACCCAACTGTCAAACCTCATTAGCCTCAACTCCATCAAGCCAATCTTCATCAGTACATGACAATTACACTTCAGTCCATTCATTCGAAGCATTGTCCAGCTTCGTTATTCCACGTTGAAATTCCACTCACGTTCATCCTCACCATCGCAACACCTCAGCCCAATAATCCCCATTGATGCATCACTTTATCAAGCCATTAACAAGCCAAAAGCACAGATTTGTACTCCATCCTAACTGATGTCGCACCACCAAAATGTCCCTCTAGAACCATCATTTTTCATGCCTCAACCCAGTCGCAACTCCAATGATTTCAAATCGGAAATCAAAAACCATAAATCCTTTCACCTAGTATTTTACATCCTCCTGAACCCTAACCTCATAGCGACTTCGATAGAAAGAACCCCCCAAGATTTCCAACATTGCACCCTCTAATTCAACTTGATTACACTCTGCGTGAACTCTAACAGTATGCCTGCCACCCCAAATCTTTATTCGCACCCCTTAATGACCTAGTTGGAAACCACCTACTAAACCGCGATGCCCATCCTTGCCCCAAATCGCGATGACCACATCGAACCCAAAACGGAGGAGTGCGATGTCCTAAACTGGGCACTCGAATCCAGTGCGCCATCACGAGTCTTGAATCGATTAGTGAAAATGAGTATGAGTTGTATTAAAGCTTTTGACTTTAGAAGGAAGCCATTTTGTTTTCTTCGAAGTGTTCGATTTCGATTTGCGTTCTGAAGAGAGGAAACAAAGCAGAGGGATTTGTGTTGAGGAATAAAACAGCACGATGATTTAAATAGAAAAGGGGATTGAAGTGTGTGTTTAAGAAGCTATGTAGGTGGTGTGTTCAAGGCCATATGTAACAACCCGAAATTCTGAGCCGGTTTAAAATTTTTATTTTTGCAATTTTAGCGAATTTTGAATATTTAAAATGAATTATTTTAAATAATATTGAAGAAAAATTTATTTTGAATATATTTAGAATGTATTTATTTATATACGTCGTCATTAGAATATAAATAATTATTTATAATTATAAAAGGAATTGAAAATGGCGCGGTAGTTCGATAATTCGATTTCAAACTTTAATTAAATGTACCGGGTGCAAAACAATCCGGATTTTAGCGAAACCAAAAACATTAGGATCTAATTGAGAATATCTTTCCAATGAATCCGAAAAATTGAAATTTCATAGCGGGAATCAAAAGATATGTCCAGTTGAAAATTCTGAATAGTCGTTATGGAATTCAGGCCCTTAAAAATGGGAATTTTGCAAACGACCTCGGATTTCGACGAAACCACTTTTGTTGAATCTACGATGTCAAACTATTGCTAGATTTCAAATTTCATAATTTTTCGAATCAATATGTGAGCGTGGCAAAGGAAAACGCGTTTGACCAGTTTCAGTTGATTTTAATCGACTGGAAAATGGACATTTTTCCAACGGCCTCATAATTCGATGAAACTAGTTTTGTTAGGACCGTATCGTCAATACAAAGCTAGAAAATATTTTTCTGGAATTTATAGAGTTAGTATGTGACCCCGGTAAATTGAAATGCACGTTCAAATTCAATATATAGAGTTATATGTTGATTTTGACGAAAACTGATCGAAACGATCGAATCAGCCTACGATACATATCCCATTGTGTTCAGAATGGGGGTAGAACGCAATGGACGACAGGCGGTGGGCCTCGTTTTGAAGTCGAAAATAAAAGTTGCTTTTTGGTGAAAATAAAATAATTAAATAAATTATAAATTCTCTCTCCCTTCCCTTTAAACCCGTTGCCCCCCCTTCATTCTTCGATTTCAGCAAGAAAAAAAAAACAAAGAGGGGAAGAAGAAGACGAAGCGGGGAGGAGCCGCCGCCCTCCCCGATGACCCCCTCGGCGCCAGAGGGTGGCGCAAACCTCTCCCCCTTCCCTCCCTCCCGCTCCTCCCTCCTCGCGAAACCCCAATCCCCAGCAACCGCCGCCTCCCTCTTCGAACCCCCAAGCCGCCAGTCCCCCTTCCGCCACCGCAACCGACGTCCTCCCTCCCCCCAAAAACCCAATTCGAGCCCCTCCTCCTCCAACCTCTCCCTCCTTGCCGTCACATTTGGTATCGGAGCTTTAGTTTATAGAGCTCGAGAACAAGACACATTAGAACCATACGAAAGAATTCATCAGATACTGGATTAGTAATATCCAATTAGAATGACTCGTTAGAGATAGGATTAGTAGTATCCTAGAACGGGTGTGAAGAGTATATTTTTCAAATGAAAACAATTTTGTTTTGAAAATTTAAATCGTTTTATACGTATTTGATTATTTATTTATTTTGAATATGTGCAATCCAATATATAAAGATTTTGCGTATACGCGTCATGAACGTATATTCTAAGTTTTAATATATTAGCTAGATTTAGAATCACATTCTAGTCGCCCGGACATGATTCTGATGATGGCGCGCCATCACCAGTATTTATTTTCGTGTTTCGAAGGTGTGATATCTATATATTTCCATTAGACTGGTGTGAGAACCAAAACTTATATATATAGCTAGGACACATTGTTGTGAATTGGCATCAAAAACATGATTTTTTGTATATATATCAAAATTTATGAATTTGAAACGTTAATCCACTAATTAATTGATGTTTGTGTTGTATGTTTATTTGTTTGATAATTTTGAACCATTATGCCTAATAGAACCAAATATTGAACTGTATTGAAAATTAGACGCATTTGCTTGCATATACGTATACTTACATTGAACAGGTCATAGCAAGGAGGCTAGAGCAGAGAATAAAATTTGTTTGCCCGACAAATAGGTACATGTTTACTATATAATTTACTGTTTTGCTTGGATGATGATGATTTTATGAGCCTATTGGCTAGCCGCTTGGCTTTTTCTTTTTCTTTTTGAGATCAGAAGGCCTATATGGCAATTTCGGGATTTTCCCGTGGCTCCCGGTGCAAGGGAGGTTATGGCGAAATTTTTCGAAAATTTAGGGTGTTAGCCAAATTTTTGAAGAATTGGAAAATTCTCAGAAACTGAAAAGTTGGAGAATGGAAGCCAGATCGAAAATAGAGCTGATTAATCAAACCACTTTCGACATTGTTCCTTTTCGGGGACGAAAAGTTTTAAGTGGGGGAAATTGTAACAACCCGAAATTCTGAGCCGGTTTAAAATTTTTATTTTGGCAATTTTAGCAAATTTTGAATATTTAAAATGAATTAAATTAAATAATATTGACGAAAAATTTATTTTGAATATATTTAGAACGTATATATTTATATACGTCGTCGTTCGAATATAAATAATTATTTATAATTATAAAAGGAATTGAAAATGGCGCGGTAGTTCGATAATTCGATTTCAAACTTCAATTGAATGTACCGGGTGCAAAACAATCCGGATTTTACCGAAACCAAAAACATTAGGATCTAATTGATAATATCTTTCCAACGAATCCGAAAAATTGAAATTTCATAGCGGGAATCAAAAGATATGTCCAGTTGAAAATTCTAAATAGTCGCTATGGAATTCAGGCCCTTAAAAATGGGAATTTTGCAAACGACCTCGGATTTCGACGAAACCACATTTGTTGGATCTGCGATGTCAAACTATTGCTAGATTTCAAATTTCATAATTTTTCGAATCAATATGTGAGCGCGGCAAAGGAAAACGCGTTTGACTAGTTTCAGTTGATTTTAATCGACTGGAAAATAGCCATTTTTCGAACGGCCTCAGAATTCGACGAAACTAGTTTTGTTAGGACCGTATCATCAATACGAAGCTAGAAAATATTTTTCTGGAATTTATAGAGTTAGTATGTGACCCCGGTAAATTGAAATGCGCGTTCAAATTCAATATATAGAGTTATATGTTGATTTTGACGAAAACTGATCGAAACTATCGAATCAGCCTACGATACGTATCCCATTGTGTTCAAAATGGGGGTAGAACGCTGTGGACGACAGGCGGTGGGCCTCGTTTTGAAGTCGAAAATAAAAGTTGTTTTTTGGTGAAAATAAAATAATTAAATAAATTAAAAATTAAAAATTCTCTCTCCCTTCCCTTTAAACCCGTTGCCCACCCCCCTTCATTCTTCGATTTCAGCAGGAAAAAAAAAGAGGGGAAGAAGAAGACGAAGCGGGGAGGAGCCGCCGCCCTCCCCGATGACCCCCTCGCCGCCAGAGGGTGGCGCACACCTCTCCCCCCTCCCTCCAGCTTCTCCCGCTCCACCCTCCTCGTGACACCCCAATCCCCAGCAACCGCCGCCTCCCTCTTCGAACCCCCAAGCAGCCAGTCCCGCTTCTGCCACCGCAACCGACGTCCTCCCCACCTCCCCACCCCCAAAAAACCCGATTCGAGCCCTTCCTCCTCCAACCTCTCCCTCCTTGCCGTCACACCATAGGAAATTTTATATTTTATTAATCTAAATTTGTTTTTAACCGGATCTGTTAATTTAAATTGTCATGTTGATTTTAAACTCCTTTTTGAGCACAACAAGTGGCATTCCTAGGGCTATACCACTATTATGAACACACTAGGATAAGTATTGAAGTCCAATTCGATCATATGGAGAAGGTATTAATTTAAATCGATATAGTTTAATTTCAAAACAATTAATTTTCTGATAATAAATAAATATTATTATTTTAACTTAAACTGAATTTTGTACTGATCATCTAGACTGTTTTCAGTTTAGTTTTAACTTCGAATTGAATTAACTTCGTATTATGATCAAATTAATATATCCGATATTAAATCGAAATTGATTATTAAATCGATAACTTAATATAAAATTCCATTTATATTATCAATCCCATATTTAAATCCATATTAAATATTAAATAAACTATTCGAAAAATCTGGGTCGTTACACCAGGAAGATAATACAAGAAGCGATGCTAAAGTCGAAGATGATACCGAAGCCAATGCTAAGAAGATAATACAAGAAGCTGATACCAAAGCTGATACTGAAGCTGATAATGAAGTTACAAAAGCCAACACCGAAGCCAAGGAGACAATATAAGAAGATGATACCAAGATGAAATGAAGTAGATACCAGAAGGCGATACCAAGAAAAAATGCTAGTGGCATTGATGTAATATTGTTTTCCACTTTATTCCTTGTATAAATAATGGTGTAGTGCTGATTTGTAAAAGAATGAAAATTTTTTATCTTTTTTTATTCATATAATTTCTTCTTCATTCATAACATGATATCAGAGTAGTGATCCTTGAATTATTTTCAATATTTCAAATATATTTCTCAATCTTATTTGTAATCATGGTAGAGACTAAATCAGTGATGGAGGTTTTGCCAATGATATCTAAGATAACCAAGTACAAGTTGAGTGAATCAAATTTTTGTGATTGGATTAAAATTAATAGAATTTATTTATGAAGTATTGATCGAGATAATCATCTAATTGAAGGTCCACCTTACAAAGAAGCAGTGATTTGTCTTCGAGATGATGCTAGTTTATTTCTTCAAACCTAAAATACAATTGATAGTGAGTGATATCATCGGTTTGATGAATCATTATGAGTTCATGAAAGAACTTATGGATTATCTAAAGTTTTTATATTCTAGAAGAGGAAATATAAATTAGATGTATGATATTTGCAAATCATTTTACCGAGTTGAAAAACATGATCTGTCACCGATGAATTACTTTATGACATTCAAGAATACATATGAAGAGTTTAATCTACAACTTCCTTTTAGTGTTAATATTAAAGTGCAATAGAAGCAGAGGGAACAAATGGATATTCAGAGTTTTTTGGCTGGTCTCTCATTTGAGTATGAGTATGGTAAATCTCAAGTTTTATTTGGATAGGATGTGACATCATTGCACGATGCGTTTATGAGGATTCTTAGAACTAAAGTCTCAAGTTCAAATACAACTCCATTTGTTCAACACAATAGTGTTTTGATTGGTACAACTAATAAACATCAACCATGGAAACCTAATCAAAAATCTCATACAAAAGGGAGGTTGGTCTGCTTGGTAATAAAAATCAGACAGTGAAGTCTTGTGCATATTGCAAGAAACCAAGCACACTAAATTTGAATGTTGGAAGTTACAAAATAAGGAAAAACTGAATTGAAATCAACAAGCAACTAATATTGTGAAGACCCAAGATCAGGTTAGCTAGAATGTTATGATTTCAGCTAAAGAATTGGCAAAATTTACTAAATATCTTAATAGTCTCAACAAGTCAGTTTAACCTATTTCTACTATTGTGGATAATAACAGTTTTGTCAATCCACGAAGAACTCAATGGGTCATTGATTCCGATGTACCGATCATATGGCAGGTAATCTTACTCTTTTCTCGAGTTTTCAATCAAAAACTCCTACTCGTAATGTCACTTTAGCTAATGGTTCATCTTCAAACTTTTAAGCATTTAGAACAATAAGTCTAACCAATTCACTTTCTCTATCAACATCTTCCTTACATATATACCTAAATTTGCTTTTAATCTACTCTTTACCAATCAAATAACACAACAATTGAATTTTTTTATCTTATTTATTCCATCTTATTGCATATTTTAGGATCTCGTGACTCAAAAAATTATTGGGAGAGGGCATGAGTCAAAGGGACTGTATGTATTCGATACTCCTTCCAATAATTAACAATCATTTGTTTGTTTATGTATTCCTCGAGCCTTAAAGACAAACTGTCAATTAAGGCACTCGTCTTTACCTTTTTAAAGAAATGATGTCCACAATTTAAATGATTACAGTCATTGAACTGCGAATCATGTTAGTATGCTAAACAACATCGTGTAGTTTGAGTCCTAGAATAAGTAAAGGAGCGAATTATCCTTTTGAGATTTTCCATTCTGATATTTGGGGTCTGTCATCTGTAATTTCTAAACCAGGGTTTAGATACTTTATTACCTTTGTGGATGACTACTCATGAATGACTTGGTTGTTTCTTATGAAAAAATGATCTGAATTGTATTTAATATTTTGTTCATTTTGTGCTGAAATCTAAACTCAATTTAATGCTATAGTTAAAACCTTAAGGAGTGATAATGTAAAAAGAGTGTACTTCCAGTTCAGTTCAAACTTAAGTAAGTCAAAATGGGATGCTACATGAAACATCCTTTGTTTACATAGGATCTCAAAATGGAGTTGCTGATATTTGCTTGAAACAACACAAGCATTGTTGTAACAACCCGTATTTTTGGAACCAATTTAAAATTTATTTTTAATCGATTTTAATGGATTTTAAAGATTTAAAATGATTTATTTTGAGAATTAGCAATTTGAAATTTATTTAAATCGAAGTTAGAACGTATAAATTTAAAATTAAAAATGAACTCGTTATAGCACAGTAGTTTAAAAAATTTTAGTGTTAAACTTTAAAATGAATGTAATTCAAAATAAATCGGATTTATGTAAAACTAGAAACATTAGAATCCTTTTAATTATATCTTTCTAACGAATGTGAAAAATTTAGATTTCATATTATAAATTGTAAGTTATGAACAGATTAAAATTTAAAATAGTCGCTATGGAATTTACTTATATTTTATTATATATAGCCCTTAAAAATAGCCATTTTGAAAATGACCTCAATTTTCGATGGAACCACTTTTGTTGGATTCGGAATATCAAATTATTGTCAGGTTTAAAATTTCAAGTCATTTGGAATTAGTATGTGAGTGTAGTGAATTTATATGTGTTTTCAAATTCAGTTTAAATTTAATAAACCAGTTAAAAAGGCCATTTTTCAGATGATCTCCAAATTTGATGAAATTAATTTTGTTAGGACCATATTGTGAAAACATAACTAGATTTAAAATTTCATAATTTTTGGAGTCAATATGTGGCCGTGGTAAATTAAAATGTACGCTGAAATTCAATATTGAACATTATATTAATTTATATTTTAATTTCGATGAAAACTGGTTGAAACAGTCGAATTGGCTTACGAAACATATCCCATTGTGTCCGAAATGAGGGTATCTGGTTAGAGGCAATAGTTGCAGGGCTTGATTTGTAGTTCGGAACGATAAATAAGTGATACATGAATTAAATAATTATAAATAGTATATATAAATCCTAGAATTTCTAAAACCCTAGGTCAAAATAAATGTCATATTCAAAGTCTTCCTGAAGCCGCCTACATCGTTCTAAGGGCGGAAATCATCAATAACTGGAGGCTAAATCATTTCAAATCCATTAAGAATTAGAACCCAACCTCTAAATAAGAACCGAGGTACTCTTTTAGCTCTTCAAATCCATATTAAAATGGTCAGTTTTCGTGTTCTTACCGGGGGAATTTGGATCTCTCAGCTCGTTCATTCAAGCGTGATTTCTATGCTCGATATGGGTGCGAGTTGCACCATACTTGGCGCGTTAGTGGAGGACGGTGCGGTCTTCAAGGTGGCGACCTCAAATTAGGTGTAGGTGGTCTGAGGTGGCAAGCGGCGGCGGGTTCCTGAAGTCGAGGTTGGGTTACGGTGTTTCCAGAAAAATAAAATGGTGGAAGATGATTAAAAGTTAATTAGGGGATTTAGAATATTAAATTACTTTAATTTAATAATGTACTTAATGTTTAAAACTATGTATCTTGTTCAAACCAAAACCGAATTCGACGATTTTAGAACCGTTGGAACCGTAAAATCAAGTTCTATAGTATGGATCTGACCATATCAGAAACAGTTGGAAGTATTAATAAAATTAAAACGCTTGTTTAATTTTGGTAAAATAATCGTTATATAACGATTTCAGAAACCGATCAATGTGAGAACTCTCTCACTCAACCATTTTGTACCGTTATTTATTTTGTTAGCCGAGTACATATTTATTGCCTATAATTGCACTATTTGTTTGGTGATTTATGGATGTTACAGTTATAAATGTTATCACTATTAAACTGTGAAAATATGCATTGTTAAAAATAAACGTTTATATTAAATTGTGAAAATATGTGGATATGTTCACATGAACTATGCTGTAAACCCCACACAGGTATTGGAACGATAATTTCACACATCGCCCAAGTATGCAAATAATAATATTTGTTTGGTGTTTGAAAACCCCACACGGGTCTGGGGATGATAATTAATCCACATCTCCATTGGATATAATTGTATGTCAACCGATTGATTGACATACTATTATAAGTGTTATTTAATTATTTGATGCTTATACAATTGTAAATTGCACTCTGGATGTGAGTTGAATGTTTAATAGTTGTTTATAACTATTTTTGAGTACCTGTAATGTATGAAATCCATATAATTAAAATTATATGGTAATTGTTTGAGTCGCATTCCGATTCAGGATACTAATGCATATTTTAAAATAATATTGAGTGAAGAATCAAAATATGATTTTGATGTCCGATTTCGAATGGACATGAAAATATTGAAATATTCATAACTGAAATATATATGAATCCGAGTTAAGTAGGTATACGCCATTTTAACTCTCACGGTATTATGTTGATTTTATTCATTTTATAATGAATATCGAAAAGATTTGATTTCAAAATCGGATATTCTGAAAATATAATCATTTTAACATTATAATGAAAAGGAATATTCAATTTTGATTCAAAATTGAAATGGAAGTTGAGATCATTTTAAAATGAATTTATAAATGATTTATAAAATATGTTTTGAATGGAAATAGATGAAATATATTATATATATTTAAATGGCTTGAATAGAATGCGTCGCGCAACGACTGTTCGCGAATTTCAACCATCAACTTCAAATTGACGTAACGGGAGATCCGACCATCGGATTCGCCTAAAGAAACCATTGGGTTCGTATCGAAAAGGGATTTCGAATGATCATAAGAGATTTGAAATCTAATGGTTATATTTTAAGACATGTCCAAATAAGTTTTGATAAAAGTCGCTATGGATGCAGTTCGGTGGCCGATATTGGAGACCGACTGTATTGGCCTTAATAAAATTATTAAAAATATGAATAAATTATGTAAAGTAATAATAAATGATTTGGAAAGATTTTAGATGAAATATTCCATGTTTGTAAAGATAAAAGATATGTTTATCAGAATAAGTTGTTTATCAACTTAAGTACATAACTAAAATGAATTGAAATGGTTTTGATATAACCAGAATTTTTCCAACATATATATAAATTGTAATGGATTTGAATGGAAATAATCTTGATTCCGTAATGATACAGATATTGTTGAGGAAATTGGAAGATACCGATATCGTTATTCCCAATACGATATTTGTTGGTTTCAGAATTTGATATTGAATATAAGCCGATATGATTTCTATATAAAGCATTGTATTTAATATCAAATTGGATTTTAGGTTTATCGAGAACTGTGTTTTAAATAACATTTGTTCTTTAACCCAATTGACAATGAAGATATGTGTAACGACCCGGATTCTGCCCGACCCCAATCGATCGCAAGACCGACCAAGACCGTTCGAATTCCGCATACGTTAACTTTGGGCATACAACACATCAGAACAACAACACAGACTTTTATAACATCAATAATAAATGTTACATCAGAGAACAGAATATATCAGAGTACATCGAAAGAAAATTACAGCGGAAGATAAATTACAATACATTAACACATTGCAGCAGAACTAATCTCAACGGAAGGCCATCAATATTCTGGAACCAGCTCCAGGCTTCAATCCAGGATCCTGCTTAACTATATCTGCAAAAAGCTACTCGACTGCTCGTGTGGAAAGAGGGCACCCGAGTTTTCAAAGTGAAACAAACTACAGGTCAGTCGTGGGACTGGTGTGAGAAATCTTAACTTAACTTATCTAATAATAAGGCTAATCACAGGACCACGCTGCTAACGCGGAACGGGTTTACTCCATTGGATTGCCAGTGCATAAATAAAGTAAATCGTCAAATAACGCAATGATTTTTAGAAAAATGAAACCATTATAAGACCCAAGTCCCATCACACAATGCAATGCAAACCAGAGGATAGGGTTTTACCTTATAATGGTCAAAAGATGCTTGATACGTAAAAATGATATTATTAGTGTGTATACATATATATTTAAAACATTCCAAATATAATATCAATCCTAGACGGCATAGCTACCATCTATTATGTCGCCATACTAGTTATACAATCAAAACCGCAAGGGGCGTATTGGAAATTTGGGTTTCCATCATGAGTCAAGGCTAGGGAGGAGCTCCTGACCGATTCGAGACACTCTAGCAATGCCTCAGGATTCAGACGCTGGCGAACCCTTGGATACAGCGGGGCCGGTCCACAAATACTTTAGTGGATTAATTATGCCTGAACACACACTCCCCGATCCTATTGGACCTACAAATCGGCCGAGGGCGACCGATAAGAATAAACCGAGGCTTCGCAAAAATATTCCAACAACCACATAAGCAAATGTCGGCCAGTTTAAGCACTGACACCACTTCTAGCTAGAAAGAAACGTGTGCACTCCCTGCGTTCCCTTCTCCCATTTTAGACTCAACCGGTGTGTGAGGCTCGCGAAGTCACGCTACACAAAGCTATGCCAAAATAGACTATGCTTTGATCATCCCACAAGGCCTTCTTTGCAACAAAGCCTTGATCATTTGCATCTTGGCGTGCCACATTGACATTTCACGCCATGCAATTCATAACTATTATTACACAACCTCTAAGGGTGTTTAGCAAGAGAATAAATTCTCCGCCACCAATGCTTTGGGTCTGAGCGAAAACCAAATCCGTACAAATCAACACTACGTCCGGATAACTACCATCTTAGCCCCATCTTGGCAGCAAATCAATCTAGGGCCTCAACACTAGCTACCCATTTGATGTGAAGATCGCCGGTCTTCGACCACCGTCTTCATCTTCGACTCCCCATCGTCGTAATAATTATTCGAAATGGGTTAAACCCGGTCTTTCCGGATAACTTGCGTATTTTATAATTGAAAATCAAGTGTTATAAAATACATCCAACGTCTCATTCCAATTCAAAATATTCTCTTAATAGAATATTCATATTACTAGGGAAAAGTTCCCATAAATCAAGTCAAAGATAAATTCTTATAAATTTATCCTTTGAAACATTCATTACAACTCCAGTTTTATTTTTAATATCAAAAATCATTATTAAATGATTATTCAACTTTTAAGAAATAAATCTTATCTTCAATTGGGTTAAAGAATCAATGTCATTTAAAAACATTGTTCACGATAAACCCAATGTCATCTTCCATTATCTATGGAATTTTCATAGAAATTGAGTCGAAATATAATCGATATAAATTTCTGTATCAGACCAATAATATATATGGAATAACGGAAAAGACTTTTAAATTCTATATATAGTATCAGTCTTCTTTCACAGAAACCTATCTTGATTATTATCAAACCGAATTTCCACTCAATTGCAATTTAATTAATATTAAATTGGAAAACTTTACTTTAGAAAATTTCTTTTAAATCTTAATAAAAGATTTTTAATTTCTAAATCATATTTTCACTGTAAATTGGATCAAAGAACAAATGTCATTTAAAACATAGTTCACGGTAAACCCAATTCACACAACATTTTATTTCAATTACAAAATATAATTGAAACTCTAAAAATCTTAATTAGAAAATTGATTATGGTTAATAACAAATTTACTTTAATAGAAATATCTTTTTATCTTTTGTCCATTCAAGAACGGGCAATGAAATCATGTTTTTTTCCTTCTTTGTAAATATTACTGATGATCTTGATTGGGATGTACACCCAAGAAGATGGAAACAGTTGGTGATCGTCCAGACGTACTTGGAGACCGAAGGATATGCGGGGTACTAGGTGCCTCCGGTTTCGTTCAAACCCAGAATGGACTTGTAGATGGACTGTGTGTCTGACATTGGATTTTAGTCTGTGTGATTGATCTCTATTAAATATATATCTGTTTGGCGGCGGAGAATTTATTCTCTTTCTTAACGCCCTTCCCTGAGACGTACGATCTCAGGGGTTATATAATGATGGATATCAAACGCATAAAGTGAATTGCCTGTGTGGCATGCCTAAGTGGCAAATGATCAAGGCTTCTGTTGAAAAGCAGAGTCTTGTGGTTGATGATCGAAGCACGGCCTTTGTGGCATAGCTTTGTGTAACGTTTACTTCGCGAGCTTCACACCCGGTATGAACCAAAAACGGGAGAGGACCTCAGGGAGGGCATGCGTTTCTTTCTAGTTAGAAGTGGCGTCAGTGGTTTTACACGCCCTGACGAGTTTGACTTATGTGGTTGTTGCTGTTGCGAGGCGCCTCGGTTCGATCGGACGATCCGGGTCCGATGGAGTCATTCGTTGGCTCATTTACGCCCCATAGGGCGGGGGAACGCATGTTCAGGGTTTAAGTTTAATCCACATCGGTGGACCGACCCTGACGATCCAAGGGTCGATGCGCTCTGACCCTGAGGCTCGGGCTAGAGAGTCTCGAATCGGTTTAGGACTATCTTTTGCCTCTGTTCATAGACGGAAATCCAATTTCCAAATACGTGACATTTGCGATTTTATTTGTAGAGCCTAGTATGGCGACATGATATATGGTACCCATGCCGCCTATGATTGATACTTATGATTTGAAGTTGTTTTATACACTACGCACTTATTATGGTATCAAATGTTTTGTTTTAAACGTATCAAGCATTCTTTGGCTGTTATAAGGGAAAATCCTATCCCCCGGCTTGCGTTGCAATGTGTGATAGGACCTGGGTCTTATAACAACTTCATTTTTCTTTATTTAGCATTGCGTTGTTTGCTTTATGCACTGGTATTCTTGGGAGGAAACCCGTTCCGTGTTATACGGCGTGGTCCCTTGATTTACCTAACTTTAAAATAAAGATTAATAACTGTTTTAGTTCTCACACCAGTCACATGACTGACCTGGAGTTTATTGTTTTAACCTAAACTCTGGGTGCCCCTATTTTTGACACGGGCAGCTAGTAGTTTTGGTTTTGCAGATTTATATTCACAGGACCCTGGTTTACAGCTGGAACGATATCCGGAAAGCTTTGTATCCGTATATCTCTTCTAGTTGTGTATTGTATTATTTTTCCGCTGCTATGTATTTAAATGTAATTTAAATCTCTGATATTTATGTGTAATATTTATTCATACTATGTATATTCTTGTAATCTGATGCATTGTTGTAATATACAATGAAATGTTCTTTCGTCTGCGTTTTGTTGTGGCTTGTTCTCGAACTATCCGATCTTTCCTTTACGGGGAAGTTATGGGTTTTCACAGTTGGTATCAGAGCTTTGGTTTACAAAGCTCAGAGAACAAGGCACATTAGAACCGTACGAAAGAATTCATCAGATATTGGATTAGCAATATCCAATGAGAATGACTCGTTAGAGATGGGATCAGTAGTATCCTAGAACGAGTGTGAAGAGTATATTTTTTAAAATGAAAACGAATTTTGTTTTGAAAATTTAAATCAATTATTCGTATTTGAATATTTATTTTAAATTGATTTGGACAATCCGATATATAAAGATTTTGCATATGCGTCTTGCAAACGTGTATTCGAAGTTTTAATATACTGGGTTGATATAGAATCCCTCTAGTGCCCGGGGATAATTCTGGTGACGGGGCACCATCGCCAGTATTTATTTTCGAGCGACGAAAGTGAGATTTCTATATATTTCCAATTGACTGGTGTGAGAACCAAAACTAGATAGGGCTTATTGTGGTGAATTGGCATCAAAAACATGATTTTCTGTATATGGATATGTATCAAAATTATGAATTTGAAACGTTAATCCACTAATTGATTGATGTTTGTGTTGTTTGTCTATTCGATTGCTAATTTTGAACCATTTAGCCTAATTGAACCGAATAGTGAATTGTATTGAGATTGGTCGCATTTGCTTGCATATACATGTGTTTACATTGAACAGGTCATAGCAAGAAGGCTAGAGCAGAGAATAAAATTTGTTTGCCCAATAAATAGGTACATGTTTACTACATAATTTACTTTTTTGTTTGGGTAATGATGATTTTATGAGCCTATTGGCTAGCCGCTTGGCTTTTTCTTTTTCTTTTTGAGATCAGAAGGCCTATATGGCAATTTCGGGATTTTCCCGTAGCTCCCGGTGCAGGGGAGGTTATGGCGAAATTTTTCGAAAATTTAGGGTGTTAGCCAAATTTTTGAAGAATTTGAAAATTCTCAGAAACTGAAAAGTTGGAGAATGGAAGCCAGATTGAACGTAGAGTTGATTAATCAAACCACTTTCGACTTTGTTCCTTTTCGAGGACGAAAAGTTTTAAGTGGGGGAGATTGTAACAACCCGAAAATCTGGGCCAGTTTAAATTTTTTATTTTGGCAATTTTAGCGAATTTTGATTATTTAAAATGAATTATTTTAAATAATAACGACGAGAAATTTATTTTGAATGGAATTCGAACGTATATATTTATATGTCGTCGTTAGAATATAAATAATTATATATAATTATAAATAGAATTGAAAATGGCGCGGCAGTTCGATAATTCGATTTCAAACTTCAATTGAATGTACTGGGTGCAAAACAAACCGGATTTTAGTGAGACCAAAAACATTAGGATCTAACTGATAATACCTTTCCAACGAATCCGAAAAATCGAAATTTCATAGCGGGAATCAAAAGATATGTCCAATTGAAAATTGTGAATAGTCGCTATGGAATTCAGGCCCTTAAAAATGGGAATTTTGCAAACGACCTCGGATTTCGACGAAACCACTTTTGTTGGGTCCGTGATGTAAAGTTATTGCTAGATTCCAAATTTCATAATTTTTCGAATCAATATGTGAGCGTGGCAAAGGAAAACGCATTTTGACCATTTCAGTTGAATTTAATCGACTGGAAAATGGCCATTTTCCAAACAGTCTCAGAATTCGGCGAAACTAGTTTTGTTAGGACCGTATCATCAATACGAAGCTAGAAAATATTTTTCGGGAATTTTTCTAGTTAGTATGTGGCCCCGGTAATTTGAAATGTACGTTTGAAATTCAATATAATGATTTAAATGTAAATTCAACGGAAACTGATCGAAACGATCGAACTAGCCTACGATACATATCCCATTGTGTTCGGAATGGGGGTAAAATGCTATAGACGACAGGTGGTGGGCCTCGTTCCGAGGTCGTATGTAAAAGTCAACTTTTTGAAAATAAATTAAAGAAATAAATTAAAAACTAAATCCCACTCTCTCTCCCCTCTCCTTACATTGACCTGGCCCCCCCTCGTTTCAGTCTTCGATCCAAATCAGAAAAAGGAAAGAAAAAAAAGATCGAAGCCCTCATCGATCGGATCCACCGCCGTCCCGGCCATCGCGTCGCCAGGGACCGAGACCCCCATCCCCAGCTTCGACGTCGCCTCCTCCCCCTACCCCCTCTCGCCGATCCTCCACTCGCGCAGCACCCAACCCACCACCGCGAGTCCCCCAGGGCGCAGACCTCTGCCCCTCCAGAAGCTCCGCCCCCTCCTCCTGCTGACCGCCTCCGCCTGACCAACTCCGGCGCGCCCTGCAGCTCCAACACCCGACGCAGCAATCCCACTCCCTCCGTTCGAACAACAAACCCCCTTGGCTACGGGCAACGAAAGCGACAAAGAGCAAGAATGGCGGAGACTTCTGCAAAAGAAGAGTCGAGATGGTTTAGCTAATCTGTGAGAACTTCTCACTCAAAATTTCTTTTTCTAGTTATATATATATATATATACTAGGATGCAGACGGTGTTTAGTAGCACCCGACACCCGTCATCCACAGACCATGGATGGCTTGTTTGTTAAATTGTTTGGTTGTGTGGTTAGTTAGAATATTTTGTTTGAATTGAATTGTTTGGTGAAATGAAATGGATTTGATTGATGTGTGAATGGCGTGGGCCTTCACTAGACCGGGGATAAGGCTAGGCCTCGTCCCGTTTCTAGTATTGTGCCGTTATGCCACCGAAATTTTCTAAAAATAAGTTAGAAAATAAAGATAACATTTTATTTAATAAATGAATCGAATGGAATATTCATAGGTTGAATAAAATAGTTTGATTGTTAAAAATATAATTTTTAACGTGAATGTGAATAGATAAATATTCATTTACAAACCGGATGGTTTGTTTATGTACACCTATTTGAAGGACATTGATTGGGACGATAAATTTTACACATCGCCCAACTGCACAAATAAAATCTGTGTTTGATTGTTTGAAACCCCACTCGGGTATTGGGATGATAAATGACATACACTAGTCTGAATAATTAGCTGTATGTCGATCGATTGATTGACAGGTTGTTATAAGCGTTTAATATTTATATTTGATGCTTATACAGTGTAGAATGCACTTTGGATGATGGTTGATTATTCATCGTCGTTGATATATACATGTGTTGTAGAAAATCCATATAATTAACATTATATGGTAATTGTTTGGGCCTCATTCCAGTTTTGAAATAGAAATATTTGAAATGAAATATTTGAATAGAAACATTTGAAAAAGAAATATTTGAAGTAGAGTATTTGAAAATTGAAATATATGAAGCCGCATTGATAGATTGACGCCATTTAGACGTGAACGATATTTATATCGATTTTATTCAAATTGAAGTGAATATTAAAGTGAAATGAATTTGAATAGAATTGAAATCATTTTGAAATGAATTCGAATAGAATTGAAATCATTTTGAAATGAATTCGAATAGAATTGAAATAGAATTGAAATCGTTTTAAAATGAATTCGAATAGAATTGAAATCGTTTTGAAATGAATTCGAATAGAATTGAAATCGTTTTAAAATGAATTCGAATAGAAATTGAATATAAATGAATTCGAATTGAAATTGAATTGAAAACGAACTGCAATTGAATTAGAAATCAATTTGAAATGAATTTAAAACGAATTTATATTGGAATATTCAATTTTGATTTGAAATTGAATATGAAGTTGAAACCGTTTTGAAAATGAATTTAAAATGATTTATAAAGCACGTTTTGAATTGAAATCGACGAAGTATATATAATATATATTATATATATAATATAATGGCCTGAATAGAATGCGCCGCACCGCGGCAGTTCGCGAATTTCGACCATTGACTTCGAACGGATATTACGGGAGATCCGACCGTCGGATTCTCCTAAAACCGGAACCGTTGGGTTCGTATCGAAAAGAGATTTCTAACGAATATTAGAAATTTGAAATCTAACGGTTGGATTTGGAATTATGTCCAAATCAAATTTGAAAAAGGTCGTTGTAAGTGCAGTTCGATAGCCGTTGATGGAAATCGACTGTACAGGCCTTGATAAAATCATTAAAAATAGTAATAATTCGTGTAAAATCATAAGAAATGATTTAGAAAGAATTGGGATGAAAAACTCCATGTTTGAAAAGATAAAAATAGATTTTTATTGAAATGAACTAGTTTTGAACTAGAATTATAATTCTATTTATTTCTAAATAAATAAATTGAATTTGAAAAGGGTTTTAAAAATAACCAGAATTTCCAATGATTGCATTGGAGTGGATTTGAATCGAAATTGTCTTCGGAATATTTCGATGTTGGAATTCTTGATTATACATATGTTGTTATGGAAATTTGAAAGATATATATTTATACCGTTATTTCCAATACGACATTTGTTAATCGTAGAATTTGATATTGAATATAAGCCGATATATTTTCTATTCAGAGCCTTATATTGAATATCAAATGCGATTTGGGTTTGTCGTGAATGGTGTCTTCACTAACACTGTTCTTGAACCTAGTTGAGAAAAGATTAAATCTTTTTATTTAGATTTAATGAAGTGTACCAATTAAATAAAATTTAATTGGAATTGAATTGATATTGATTTTTGGGTTTATCGTGGACAGTGTTTTAAATAACACTCGTTCTTTAACCCGATAATTAATGGAATGTGATTTTGGGTTTATCGTGAACCGTGTTTTAAATGACACCGATTCTTTAATCCAGTCAACGATTAAAACTAAGTGGAGTTTTAATGAATCTTTAATTAGATTGAAAAGATCGAGAATGGAGTATCACCAGTTTTATTCCAGGCGATAGTTAAATTTTTAATTAGATTTGAATGTGAAATGGTAATTGAATTTGCCGATAACACTGTGGTGTTAGATATGAAGTATTACCAGTTTTACTTCATGGGATGAATAGGTTGGGATTGGGAAATTAGAACAAATGATTATTTCGGTAAGTTTCGTTAATCCCGACTAGTTGAATCGAAATTCAAAAGGATAGATTAAAGAATAAATATAAAGAATTTATCTTTGATAAAATTAATGGGAACCTTTCCATATGAATGTGAAATTTAGAAACTAACTGTCGGTTAACTAAGTAGAATGGTTTCCTGGATATTGATCTGATGTTGGTTTCGGCCTTTGGGGTTAATATTTGGGGAATTATTCTCTTGATTAATTTACGGTTAGTGACTGATGAATTGGAATGAGGCGTATGTTGTGTTTGTGTAACACTTACTTAAAATATACGCGAGTTATTCGGAAAGACCGGGTTTATCCCATTCTGAATAACTGATACGACGATAAGTCGAAGATGAAGACGATGGTCGAAGACCGGAGGTCTTCACGTCGTTTGGGTGATTACTGATGATCTTGATTGGGATGTACACCCAAGAAGATGGAAACAGTTGGTGATCATCCAGACATACTTGGAGATCGAAGGATATGCGGGGTACTAGGTGCCTCCGGTTTCGTTCAGACCCAGAACGGACTTGTAGATGAACTGTGTGTCTGACATTGGATTTTAGTCTGTGTGATTGATCTCTATTAAATATATATCTGTTTGGCGGTGGAGAATTTATTCTCTTGCTTAACGCCCTTCTCTGAGACGTACGAGCTCAGGGGTTATATACTGATGGATATCAAACACATAGAGTGAATTGCCTATGTGGCATGCCTAAGTGGCAAATGATCAAGGCTTCTGTTGAAAAGCAGAGTCTTGTGGTTGATGATCGAAGCACGGCCTTTGTGTTGTAGCTTTGTGTAACGTTTACTTCGCGAGCTTCACACCCGGTATGAACCAAAAACGGGAGAGGACCTCAGGGAGGGCATGCGTTTCTTTCTAGTTAGAAGTGGCGTCAGTGGTTTTACACGCCCTGACGAGTTTGACTTATGTGGTTGTTGCTGTTGCGAGGCGCCTCGGTTTGATCGGACGATCTGGGTCCGATGGAGTCATTCGTTGGCTCATTTACGCCCCATAGGGCGGGGGAACGCATGTTCAGGGTTTAAGTTTAATCCACATCGGTGGACCGGCCCTGACGATCCAAGGGTCGATGCGCTCTGACCCTGAGGCTCGGGCTAGAGAGTCTCGAATCGGTTGAGGACTATCTTTTGCCTCGGTTCATAGGCGGAAATCCAATTTCCAAATACGTGACATTTGCGATTTTATTTGTAGAGCCTAGTATGGCGACATGATATATGGTACCCATGCCGCCTATGATTGATACTTATGATTTGAAGTTGTTTTATACACTACGCACTTATTATGGTATCAAATGTTTTGTTTTAAACGTATCAAGCATTCTTTGGCTGTTATAAGGGAAAACCCTATCCCCCGGCTTGCGTTGCATTGTGTGATAGGACCTGGGTCTTATAACAGCTTCATTTTTCTTTATTTAGCATTGCTTTGTTTGCTTTATGCACTGGTATTCTTGGGAGGAAACCCGTTCCGTGTTATACGGCGTGGTCCCTTGATTTACCTAACTTTAAAATAAAGATTAATAACTGTTTTATTTCTCACACCAGTCACATGACTGACCTGGAGTTTATTGTTTCAACCTAAACTCTGGGTGCCCCTATTTTTGACACGGGCAGCTAGTAGTTTTGGTTTTGCAGATTTATATTCACAGGACCCTGGTTTACAGCTGGAACGATATCCGGAAAGCTTTGTATCCGTATATCTCTTCTAGTTGTGTATTGTATTATTTTTTCGCTGCTATGTATTTAAATGTAATTTAAATCTCTGATATTTCTGTGTAATATTTATTCATACTCTGTATATTCTTGTAATCTGATGTGTTGTTGTAATATACAATGAAATGTTCTTTCGTCTGCGTTTTGTTGTGGCTTGTTCTCGAACTATCCGATCTTTCCTTTACGGGGAAGTTACGGGTTTTCACAATATTATTTAAAATATTTATTATTAAAAATATCCTTTATATAAACAGATTCTTAATATAAAATATTCTTTATTTTAAAAGATATTTATTTTACAATGTTCTTTATTCTAAATATTCTTATTTTAAAAGATATTCTTTATTTAAAGAAATTCTGAACTGGAATGTGACTCAATCAGTTACCATATAGCATTGGTTATATGGGTTTCATACATTTCGTGTACACGACAATGAAAATAAATAGTCATCAAGCATCCATTCACAACCAGAGTGAAGTTTATAACTGTGTGAGTATTAAAATGAAATAATAACACTCATCGCAGCCTGTCAATCTATCGATCGACATACAACTAAATATTGGGACTAGTGTATGTCAATTTTCATTCCAATACCCGTGTGGGGTTTTCAGCCAATAACAATTCATACAAATATATGATTGGTTAAAGAATTTAACCAATTTAATACTACTAACATGTTGATAATAATGGAATAACATGTTATTTATTTCTAATGTTGAATAAAAATGTATTTTTATTCATATAATTTCCCTATACATCACTAAAGTCAAATAAACTGTAATTTATTCATATGTTATTATTGTGGATGAAAAAATAAAAGATAATTCCCATTTTATTTTATTTGTATACAAATATTTTTAACTTTAACACATAAAAGGGATAATTTATGTGTATGTGTTTCAATGTATGTTTAACCAATAATATGCTTCTTATATTTAAATATAATTTCAAATGTAAGTTTACCAATAAAGATTGATTTTTACTTTTACTTATAAATCCTATTACATGTTATGCAAATAAAAATAATTATTATATTTGCATATTAGTTCTATTATATGTTATGCAAATAAAAATGATTATAATATTTGCATATAAGTTTATTCCAACAAAATGTATAAGAAATGATATATTCATTTTGTTGACAAATTTTACTTTATCAAAACGAACATTTTTGTTATAACAGGAGTCTAGTCAATAAAAATGCTACTTGTGCATAATTCTTTTATTTAACAAAAATATCCTTTTTATTTTCAACCATCTTAATTTGACAAGATGTACATTTCTGTCTCAACTAAGATGATTGACAAAAAAAAAATGCATATTTTGTTTTAACTAGTGTAGATTGACAAAAGTGATTAATTTGTTTTAACTAGTGAAAATTGACAAAAGTGTATAATTTGTTTTAACTAATGAAAATTGACAAAAGTGTATAATTTGTTTTAACTAATAAAAATTGAAAAAAGTGCATATTTTGCATTAGTGAATATAAAAAGAAAGAACAAACTTTATTTTCAAAATATGCTTGCATTTGTGAATGCAAATAAAAGAACAAAACTTTATTTTCAATATGTGTTTGCATTTGTGAATGCAAATAAAAGAACAAATGTAAAATAAAAGAATAAACTTTAATTTCAAGGTATATTTACATTAGAGAGTACAAATAAAAGATGCATTTTTATTTCTATGTCATATTTGTGTTCGAGAACACAAATAAAAAGATGCACTTTTATTTGCATGTCATATTTGTGTTGTAGCATGCATATAAAAAGATGGACTTTATTTCTACGCCATATTTGTATTGGAAAAAATACAAATAAAAGGATGGACTTTATTTCTATGTTGTTTTTGTGTTAAGAACACAAATAAAAGAATGAACTTATTCCTATGCTTCTAACCTTACATTAAAATTGTATTTAATACAAAACATATTTCTAAAAGAAATATGATTCTTATTCTCTTCCTTTTTAAAATTACATTAAAAATGCAACCTTTAAATGTCATATTTTTTTTACATTCGGGACTGTAAATAAATATGTATATTATCCTATTCATGATTTATTTGCGTTAAGGAACGCAAATAAAAATGTATCTTTAAATTTGTAATTTTATTCACAACAAGGAATGTAAATAAAGAACAACTCTTTATTTCATGTTTATTTACATTAAGGGATGTAAATAAATGAAAGAAAAATGTAATCTTAATTTTAATATTTTGTTCGCATCTAGATTTTCCAACAAAATGTGAATTTTTAATTTACAAGCATTGTTTGCATCGTAGAGTGCAAACATAAAATAAAATCTCTTTTCTCTTTTTGTAGCGTTTGCATTTTGGAATGCAAACATATAATGAAATTTCATATTTTTATTTTCTATCTCGTTACATTAAGAAATGCAAAAGATGATATCTTATCTTCCTACAGTTTGTTCGCATTAAGGAATGCAACAAAAATGATATTTTATTTTCTACATTTTGTTTGCATTGGGGAATGCATCAAAAATGACAATTTATTTTTCTACCTTTTTACATTAAAAAGGGTAACTAAGATATTTGTACATTTTTATGTTGTCAATATTTGTGTTTATGGACACAAATAAAATGTTATTCAATATAAGATGTATATATTTGTGTTGAAACACAAATAGAAAGGGTAACTTATTTTTCTATGCATATATTTGTGTTTGAAAGCACACATAAAAATGTCTTTTAATTTTCTATCGAATATTAGCGTTTTAAAGCATAATAATAAATAAAAAAATGTCACTTAATGTTCCACGTAATATTTGTGTTTTGCAGCACAAATAAAAATGTTAATCAATGTACGACGTATATATATGCGTTATAGACACAAATAAAATATAATTCAGTATACGATGTTTGCATTTGTGTTTAAAGTCACAAATAAAATGTATTTCACTGACGGTGCATGTATTTGTGTTTTAAAGACACAAATAAATATATTTTCAATGACGGTGTATGTATTTGTGTTTAAAGACATAAATAAAAATATATTAATGACGGTGCATGTATTTGTGTTTTAAAGACACAAATAAAAATATATTAATGACGGTGCATGTATTTGTGTTTTAAAAGACACAAATAAAAATATATTAATGACGGTGCATGTATTTGTGTTTTAAAGACACAAATAAAAATATATTAATGACGGTGCATGTGTAGCATCAAATAAATTTAAATAAAAAGGAAGTTTTTATTTTCTATTCTGAATCAAATCCATCTAAATAAAAAGAAAATTTTATTTTCTTTGCCAAGTCAAATCCATTCAATTAAAAGGAAATTTTATTTTCCATATTAAATCAAATCTATTCAAGTAAAAAGGAAATTTTATTTTCCCCTTTTTCTCTTTTCCCCTTTTGTATGCAGATCTATAATTTTTCTCCTTTTTTTTCATATAAACGAATGTTGAATTGATTATATAACTCAATTCAATAAAACCAAAGATATGATTAAAATGTTCAAATACACACAACAGTAAACATGATAATTCATAACATCCAACAGACAATCATCATAACACATCCATACAATTCAGATCTGGAATGAATACTATAGATAAAAATAAATTAATTAATTAATTAACTTAAAATAAAAGATATCTCACAGTCGTTGAGAAATTTGCCCAAAATTCAAGTTGTTTAGAATTGCTCTGTTTCAGTCCGGGAGCGTAGATCTGCTCAATACGATTACAACGTCGCTGAAATCATCGAATTTCGAATTGAAACGAATTAATTATGATCAAAATAATTTATAAAATAATTTAGATTAATTAATTAGTGAAGTCATTAAGGAATTAACCTCTCTTCCTCCTTCAAATAAATTGGCTGTGACCTTTCAGAATTGTTCAAAACTTTGACTTCAGTTTTCAGGAGGTAGGGAGGTCAGTTTGAGGCGTGGTTTATTGGAGGTGGTCGGGCTTGGAAGGGGCTACGCGCTCCTAGCACGATGGAGGGTGCGGCGGCACCAGGGGAGGTCGGCGGCGGCTTAAAGGTGCGGGATTCGGGGGCGCGGTTCTCTGAAACCGGGGCACGAGAGGAGGTGAAACTTGTCTAGAAATGAAGAGGAAGGAGAATCCTAAAGAAAACTCCAAAGGAGCATAGGGTAATTGTTTGTGTGGAGAGAGAATTTTAAGGGGGAAGGATTGAAGAGGGGGCGGCTGAAATTTGAGATCGGGGAAGAAGAATACGATGCTACAGGGGATTTAAATAATATTATAATTAGGGTTATGATTAATTATTTAATTAATCCAATAAAAGTCCATTTACCCACTTGCTCGGATTTCAGCCCAACGACTGTGTTTCCTAGCTAATACCCCCTAGTCCGGATCCATCTAGCAATGTCCGCAGGCCCAAGAGGTCATCTCAGCCCTCGTTTTTCGAATTTAAAATTAATTCTTTTATTATTTAATTCTAACATATTCAAAAATCCACCGGAGCCACATACGACCCCGAAAAATCCCAAAAAAATATTTTTGCCTATGTCTTGACGATACGAATCCAACAAAACTATTTTCATCGAATTCTGAGACTGTTCGAAAAATGGCTATTTTCTAGTCGTTCAATTTTGACTGTATTTGACCAACCACAGTTTCTTTTGCCACGCTCACATACTAAATCGGACAATCCTAAAAATTGAAACCTAGCAATAATTTGACATTCCGGTTCCAACAAAAGTTATTTCGTCGAAAACAGAGGTCGTTTGAAATTTGACTATTTTCAGTGGCTTTAATATTATTTAAAATATAGAATTTTTAAATTTGGGCACATTTTCTAACCAATTCATTAAAAATAAAAAATTTAAATTGGTTCGAATTTGCGGGTTGTTACAATATGATTTGGAATTTATAAATCTTTTAATCAAGATTTAATGGAAATTTTCAAAAGTAAAGTTTTCCAATTTAATATATTAAATTGGGACTGAATGGAATTCGATTTGGTAATAATCGAGATAAGCTACTGAAAAGGAAGACCGTTATTACTTATAGAATTCAAAAATGCTTTGTCGTTATTCCATTTAGAGTACTAGTCTGATACAAGATATTATATCGATTATATACTGTTATGATTTCCGTGTAGATTCCATTTTGATGGAAGATGATTTTGTGTTTATCGTGAACGATGTTTTAAATGACATTCGTTCTTTAACCTAGTTAAATACACGATTAATTTCCTAAAATCTGAATTGTCATTAAATAATGATTTTTGAAATTTAAACTAAATGGAGTTTTAATGAATCTTTAATTAGATTGAAATGTGAATTAGGTAATTAAATTTACCGAGTTCAAGAATTGATCGAGAATGGGGTACCACCAGTTTTACTCTAGGCAATAGTTAATTCTTTCATTAGATTTGAACTTAGATGGTAATTAAATTTACCAATAGAATAATGGGTGTTAGATATTGAGTACTCCCAGTTTTGCTCCATGGGATGAATAGGTTTGGATTGGGATAATAAAATAAATGATTACTTCGGTAAGGATCGCTAATCTCGACTAGTTGATAAATCTTAATTTGGTTTAAGTTGAGAAAAGATATTATGAAATCTTTTGAAATGATTTCCAAGAATAATTGAACAAAAGAATATTATAGATTGGAATGAGGCGTATGTTGTGTTTTTATAGCACTTTATTATAAGATACGTGAGTTTTCGAAAAAACTGGGTTTGACCCATTCTGAATAACTAATACGATGGTTAAAAGTCGAAGTTATTGAAGACGATGTTTGAAGACTGGCGATCTTCACATCAAATGGATTACTACTGATGCCCTGGATTTGGGTAGCTTCCATGAAGGGGTTATAGTGGTAGTGGTCCGGACGTACTTGTTGATTGTCCAGATGTGCGAGGATCTCTCTCTTGTATTGGACATATGGGACGAGGAATAAGGTGCCTCCAGTTTCGTTCAGACCCATAACAAACTTGCAAATGGTTGTCATGTCTGACATTGTGTTCCTTTATATTGTATTTGTTGATCTCTGCTAAATATATATCTTTTTGGTGGTGGAGAATTTATTCTTTAGCTTAACACCCTTCTCTGAGATGTATGAGCTTAGAGGTTATATATTGGAAGAAATCAATGGTATGGTATGGATTGACAATGTGACATGCTGAGATGCATGGATCAAGGCTTTTGTTGAAAAGCAGAGCCTTGTGGTTGATGATCAAAGTACAACTCTAAGTAGCACAACTTTGTATAGCATTAATTCATGAGCCTCACACACCGGTATGATGGTAAACTGATGGTTAGGTCGGTATACTTTTGAGATGAAGATAGACGACCACTTTTAGGGTTTATGGATTCGGTCGACTGAGAAGTGCTGGGTGTGGTCGCTCAACCCCAATAGGGATATGGCGTATATCTGATTTCCAAAAGGATAGAGTAAGCAGTGTTTTCCAAAGCTTTGGACCTAAGCCGTGGTGATACTTGTTTCATAGATATAGTGCGGACGTGTATTACGGTGTTTTACAAAAGCCCTGGACGTAAGCCGTGGAGTATTGCACTGAGTGATCGATCGTACAAATTAGTAGCCATCATGATGGAAATCCAACTTTCCAATACGAGCTTTGCGGTTTTAGTTGTATACCTATATGGCAAAAATAAAAGGATGGGGTATTATACTGCCTAGGATTGATACATTTACTTTAGAAATTGATTTGTACACTCTGCACTTATAGTAATAAAAGATAAATTTTGCTTATCAAGAATTTTTGGCTATTATAAGGTAAAACTCTATCCTCTGACTTGCGTTGCATTGTGTGATGGGTCATGAGTCTTATAATAGCTTCAATTTTCTTTTATTTAGCATTGCGAGTTTTGTTTTATGGTATTCGTGGGAAGAAACCTGTTTCGTGTCATATGGCATGGTCTCGCGATTTACCTAATTTTAAACTAAAATTAATAGCTGTTTTAGTTCTCACACCAGTCCTATGACTGACTTGGAGTTTATTGTTTTCACCTAAACTCTGGGTGCCCATATTTTCCACACGGGCAGCTAGTAGTTTTGGTTTTTGCAGATATTTCTTTTCACATGATCCTGAATTACGACTGGAGCTATATTCAGAATGTCCTTGTATTTCTTTAAGTTGTGGTAGTTGATGTTTTCCGCTTCACAATATATTTATGTATATATATATTTCCGCTGTTTTTTAATTTTAATCTCTGTTGTTTTCCATTGTATATTATTTATTTGAACTCTGATATCTTGTATTCTGATGTAAATTGTTGTAATAGCAATGAAATGTTCTCATGTTTATGTTCTAATGAGTCGTGTTCCCAAAGCAGTCTGCCTTCTTGTTCGTTTTACGCTGGTAGGAAAGTCTAGGTCGCTACAGGTGGTATCGGAGCTTTGATTTACAAAGCTCGAGAATAAGACCCATTAGAACGAAACGAGTGAATTCACCAGAGATAGAATTAGTAACGTCCTATAAGAATAACTCGTTAGAGATGGGTTAGTGATGACCTAGAATGAGTTCGAAGAGTGTTATTTCTAAAAATGAATTTAGTTTTGAAAATTATATCCTATTATAAAGAAATAATTATTTTACTTTGAATAGGGACTATCGCGTATAAGAAGATTTTTCATATACGCATCATGAACGTATATTCAAAGTCTCAAATATACTGGGTAGATATGGAATCACACTGTAGTCGCCGGGAGATGTTTCTGATGATGGTTCGAAACATCATCAGTGCTTATGTTTGTGTTTCGAAAGTGGGATATCTATATATTCCCAATCGACTGGTGTGAGCACCAAAAACTTAGATAGAATTTATTATTCGTGATTTGGCCTTGAAAATAAGATTTTTCAGTATATTAAAGTTATATATTTGAAAAATAATTAACAAATTGATTGCTGGTCGTGATATGTGATTATTAATTTAAACCAATAAATAATTGGAACGATAAAACCAATATGAAAATGAAAGGTAAATTAAGCTAAATCCAATCAAATATTGAACTAAATTGAAAATTGATTCGAATTGCAAACATAGACATGTATATATATTGAACAGGTTATAGCATGGAAGTTAAGAAGAGGAATAAAATTGTATGCCTGACAAATAGGTACATATTTACTGTATTTATTGAGTTGGATGATTTTATGAGCCGCTTGGCCATTTCTTTTATTTCTTTTTTTTGATTGATGAGGGCCCTGTGAGGCAAGTTGTGGTTTTACCGATCAACCAGCACAAAGGAAGTTATGGCAAAAAAAAATCGAAAATTTAAGGCGTTGGCCAAATTTTGAAAAATGGGAAAGTTCTTAGAAACTGAAAAGTTGAAGAACTTGAGTTAAGTGAAGTTTGATTTGATTAAGTAAACAACTTAGATTCTATCTTCTTTTTCGAGGACGAAAGATTTTAAGTGGGGGAGATTGTAACAACCCGTAATTTTGGAACCAATTTAAATTTTATTTTTAATTGATTGTAATGGATTTTAAAGATTTAAAATGATTTATTTTGAGAATTAGCGATTTAAAATTTATTTAAATCGAAGTTAGAACATATAAATTTAAAATTTAATTAAAAACGAACTCGTAATGGCGCGGTAGTTTAAAAAATTTAGTTTTTAACTTTAAATGAATGTACGAAATTCAAAATAAACTGAATTTCAGTAAAACCAGAAATGTTAGAATGTGTTTAATTATATCTTACTAACGAATGTGAAAAAATTTAGATTTCATATTATAAATTATAAGTTATGACCAGATTAAAATTTAAAATAGTCATTGTGGAATTTATTTATATTTTATTATATATAGCCCTTAAAAATAGCCATTTTGAAACAACCTCTGTTTTCGATGAAACCACTTTTGTTGGATTTGAAACGTCAACTTATTGTCAGGTTTAAAGTTGCAAGTCATTTGGAACTAGTATGTGAGTGTAGTGAATTTAAATGCGTTTTCAATTTTAGTTTAAATTTAATAAACCAGTTAAGAAGGCCATTTTTCAAACGGTCTTCAAATTTGATGAAACTAATTTTGTTAGGACCATATCATCAAAACATAGCTAGACTTAAAATTTCATAATTTTTGGAGTCAATATGTGGCCGTGGTAAATTAAAATGCATGTTGAAATTCAGTATTGAATGTTATATTAATTTATATTTTAGTTTTGAAGAAAACTAATTGAAATAGTCGAATTGGCTTATGAAACATATCCCATTGTGTCCAGAATGGGGGTGTTTGGTTGGAAGCAACAGTCGTTGGGTTTGATTTGGAGTTCGGTACGATAAATATGTGACACATGAATTAAATAATATATATATATATATATATATAAATCCTAGAATTTCTAAAACCCTAGGTCAAAACAAATGTCGTAGTTAATGTCTTCATGAAGCCGCTTACATCGTTCTAAGGGCGGAAATCGTCCATAATTAGAGGCTAAATCGTTTCCAATCCATTAAGAATTAGAACCCAACCTCTAAACAAGAATCGAAGTACTCTTTTAGCTCTTCAAATCTATACTAAAATGGTCAGTTTTTGTGTTCTCTGCTGGAGGAATTTGGAGCTCAAAGCTTGTTCATTCGAGCATGATTTCCGTGCTTGATATAGGTACGAGTTTCACCATACTTGGCGCGTTGGTGGAGGACGGTGTGGTCTTCGAGGTGGCGACCTACGATCAGGTGCAAGCGGTCCGACGTGGCAAGCGGCGGCGGGATCCTAAAGTCAAGGATGGGTTATGGTGTTTCCAAAAGAAATAAAACGATGGAAGACGTTTAATGGTTAATTAGGGGATTTAGGATATTTAATTACTTTAATTTAATTTAATAATGTACTTAATGTTTAAAACTCTGTATTTTGTTCAAACAAAAACAGAATTCGACGATTTCAGAATCATTGGGACCGTAAAATCAAGTTCTACAATGTGGAACTGACCAGAACAGAAACGGAAGCAGTTGGAAATTTTAATAAAATTAAACCCTTGTTTAATTTTTTTAAAATATTCGTTATATAATGATTTTAGAAACTGATCAATGTGAGAACTCTCTCACTCAACCATTTTGTATAGTTATTTATTTTCATAGCTGAGTATATTTTTATTGCCTGTGATTGCAATATCTGTTTGGTGATTGACGGATGTTATTGTTTTAAATGTTATCATTATTAAACTATGAAAATATGTGTTGTTAAAAATAGACGTTTATATTAAATTTTGAAAATATGTAGATATGTTCACATGGACTGTGATGTAAGCCCCACACGAGTATTAGAATGATGATTTCACACATCTTCCAAGTACACAAATAATAATATTTGTTTGATGTTTGAAAACCCCACACGGGTCTTGGGATGATAATTAAGACACATCTCCCTTGGATTTAATTGTATGTCACCCAATTGATTGACAAACTATTGTAAGCATTATTTAATTATTTAATGCTTATACAGTTGTAAATTGCACTCTGGATGTGAATTGAATGTTTAATAGTTGTTTATCAGTATTTTTGAATACCTGCAATATACGAAATCCATATAATCAAAATTATATGATTATTGTTTTGAGTCGCATTCCGATTCAGAATATTAATGAATATTTTAAAATAATATTCAGTGAAGAATCAAAATATGATTTCGATGTCCGATTTTGGATGGACACGAAAATATTGAAATATTCATAACTGAAATGAATATGAAGCCGAGTTAAGTAGATATATGCCATTTTAACTCGAATAGAATTTTTTGTTGATTTTATTCATTTTATAATGAATATCAACAAGATTTGATTTCAAAATCTAATATTTTGAAAATATTATCATTTTAATATTATAATGAAAAGGAATATTCAATTTTGATTTGAAATTGAAATGGAAGTTAAAATTGTTTTTAAACGAATTTATAAATGATTTATAAAGTACATTTTGAATGGAAATCAATGAAATATATTATATATATTTAAATGGCTTGAATAGAACGCGCTGCGCAGCGACCATTCATGAATTTCAACCACCGACTTCAAATTGACGTGGTGGGAGATCCGACCATTGGAAGAAATATTCCACGTTTGTAAAGATAAAAGATATGTTTATCAGAATAAGTTGTTTATCAACTTAAGTAAAGAACTGAAATGAATTGAAGTGGTTTTGATATAACCAGAATTTTTCCAATATATATAAATTGGAATGGATTTGAATGGAAATAATCTTTGGAGTATTTCGATATTAGATTCCGTGAGTATACAGATATTGTTGAGGAATTTGGCAGATACAGATATCATTATTCCTAATACGGTATTTGTTGGTTTCAGAATTTCATATTGAATATAAGCCAATATGATTTTTATTCAGGGCAATGTATTTAATATCAAATTGGATTTTGGGTTTATCGCGAACTATCCTTTAAATAACATTTGTTCTTTAACCCAATTCACAGTGAACATATGATTCGGAATTTATAAATCTTTTAATCAAGATTTAGTGGAAATTTTCCAAAGTAAAGTTTTCTTATTTAATATATTAAATTGAAACTGAATGGAATTAGATTTGGTAATAATCGAGATAAACTGCTGAAAAGGAAGACCATTACTGTTTATGGAATTTAAAAAGGCTTTGCTGTTTTTCCATTTATAGTATTAGTCTGATACGGGAATTTATATCGATTATATACTGTTATGATTTCCATGTAGAATCCATTTTGATGGAAAATGATTTTGGGTTTATCGTGAATGATGTTTTTAAATGACATTCGTTCTTTAACCCAACTAAATACATGATTAATTTCCTAAAAACTGAATAATCATAAAGTAATGATTTTTGAAATTTAAACTAAATGGAGTTTTATTAAATCTTTAATTAGATTGAAATGTGAATTAGGTAATTAAATTTTACGAGTTCAAGAAATGTTTGAGAATGGAGTACCACTAGTTCTACTCCAGGCGATAGTTAAATCTTTCATTAGATTTGAATGTTAGATGGTAATTAAATTTACTGGTAAAACAATGGGTGTTAGATAAGGAGTACTACCAGTTTTGCACCACGGGATGAAATAGGCTAGGATTGGGATAATAAAATAAATGATTACTTCGGTAAGGCTCGCTAATCCTGACTGGTTGATAAACCTTAATTTGGTTTACGTTGAGAAAAGATATTTTTTTTGTAATGATTTCCAAGAATATTTGAATAAAAGAATATTCTTGATTGGAATGAGGCATATGGTGTGTTTTTATAGCACTTGATTATAAGATATGTGAGTTATTCGGAAAGACCAGGTTTAACCCATTCTGAATAACTGATACGACGATTAAAAGTCAAACTTATTACAGATGATTGTTGAAGAATGGAGATCTTCACATCGAATGGATTTCTATTGATGCCCCGGATTTGGGTAGCTTCCATGAAGTGGTTATAGTGGTAGTGGTCTGGACATACTTGTTGATTGTCCGGATGTGCGAGGCCTCTGTCTTGTTTTGGACATACAGGACGAGGAATAAGGTGCCTTCGTTATTGTTCAGACCTAGAACGGACTTGTAAACGGATGTTATGTCTAACATTGTATTCCTTTATGCTGTATTTGTTAATCTCTACTAAATATATATTTGTTTGGTAGTGGAGAATTTATTCTCTTTCTTAAAACCCTTCTTTGAGACATACGAGCTTAGAGATTATATATTGGCATAAATCAATGGTATGGTACGGATTGACAATGTGACATGCTGAGATGCATGGATCAAGGCTTTTGTAGAAAAGCGTAGCCTTGTGGTTGATGATCAAAGCACGGCTTTAAGTAGCGTAGCTTTGTGTAGCGTTAATTCGCGAGCATCACACACCAGTATGATGGTAAACTGATGGTTAGATCAGTATACTTTCGAGATGAGGATAGACGACAACTTTTAGGGTTGTCATGGATTCGGCCGACCGAGATGTGCTGGGTGTGGTCGCTCCACCCTAGTAGGGATAGGGCGTATACCTGATTCCCAGAATGTTAGAGTAAGTGGTGTTTTCCAAAGCTTTGGACGTAAGCCGCGGTGATACTTGTTTTCAGGATATAGTGCGGACATGCGTTACGGTGTTTTATCTACTTAGGAGTTGATGAGTATGGATTATGCATGGAGCAAAAGTTTTGTAGAACCAAATAACCTAATAAAATTAAAATGGTTCTAGAATAGTATATGTAGTTTAAACTTAAAAGTATATATTTTTCCATTAACCAGAATTTTATTTATGACCCCCTACTTACAACAATCCATATATTTTGGTAATAGGAAGCGGTTATTCAGCTTAGAGACACATGTTTAGAAAGTGATAATATTTTGTAACAATTCACCTGGTATTATATTTTAATTGTTTCTGCTATGAATTTATTATTTATGCTTTGACATAATTATCTTTATCTATTTCCAGGGTACCAGATACCCAACTCAAGCTTTAATGGACTTCGATTTTAGCGTTTTGTGATAAATCTGGGCCCATTGGAGTTTGGGTTATTACAGGTATAACATAAGGCCATGTGAAACGACCCAAACTTCCCCTATCGGGAAAGGCCAGATTGCTTTGAGAACATGACTCATCAGAACACAAACAGTAGAACATTTCATTTCTATTACTACAATTTACATCAGAGTACAAGAATATTTCAGAAAACGAATAAATATTACACAAAGGAAAAATAATGTCAGAGATTTTGAATTACATAAATACAATATATAGCAGAAAATACATCAACTAACACAACTGAAAGAAATGCACGGATAGAAAGCTTTTCGAATATAGCTCTAGTTATAATCCAGGATCCTGTTAACTAGAAATTTGTAAAACCAAAACTAATGACTGCCTGTGTGGAAAATAGTGGCACCTAGAGTTTAGGTAGTAACAATAAACTCTGAATCAGTCATGGGACTGGTATGAGAACTAAAATAGTTATTAGCTTTTTACTTTAAAAGTTGGAAAATCATGGGACCACGCCATATAACACGGAATGGGTTTACTCCACATAAATACTAGTTTAAAACATAAAACAATGCAATGCTTTTTGAAAAATGAATCTATTATAAGACTCAGGTCCCATCACACAATGCAACGCAAGCCGGAGGATAGATTTTCCCTTATAATAGCCAAACATGCTTGGTACGTTTAAAACAAATCATTTGAATATCTATACTATAATGCCAATTCTTGAAATGTGGCGAAGCTTTTTCGCTATTCTAGAACAGCCCTTCACCCTTCAAAAACTTGAATGCGACAACATATTGAAATTGAGGGCAAACATGTTATTTGCCTTTCCACTACCCCATGACCCAGTTTGTTTTTGTCAACACGTTTCCTATGTTCTTTTATTTTCAACTGCCTTTCTTCTATCGGTTCTCTAGCTTCTTCATCGTCTCCTAATTTTCTCTACTTCCTCTCAACCTTAAAATTCCACCAAATTTCCTTTTTCTTCACCCTTTACTTTGTTCCAACTTTATTTCTTCTTCTTCTTTCATCTTAATGTCATCGTTGCCTCAGACCTCCTATGACGACTTCCTTCTTTTCCCTCTTTCCGACCGAACCATCCTCGATACCACCTTCTTTTCACTTCTCCCTAGATCTACCGCTCCTCTTCATTTCTACAAGTGGATCAACCGTTCATCCTCCTCGACGACGACATCTCAAGAAAGATATTTTTATATATCCTTCCTTCGTACTAATTGGTTTAATTGTTGATCTTCTTTGTGTTGTTTTTCCAAATCTACCACTCCTCCTCGCTTCTGCCATGGGATCAACCCTTACTCCGCGTCGGCGAGGACATGTGAGGTAATATCATATTTTTTCTTCCTTCTTAACTATTTTTTTGTCTTAGATCATTACGCATCAAGTATCCATGTTACAAATGGAAATCATATTACATTATTATGTTACCTTCTGTTAATAAGTTAATTTCAAGATTGTATATGACTATAACACGACGCATGACTGTTGCTAACTGTGGCGGTTAAACTCTCTTATCATATGTTTGTATGTGTACAATGCTCATGTTATAAATGTTTTCCAAAGTCTATTGTCTTGCTCATTTACTTATTATATTACATATGTGTACAATGCTCATTTACTCTCTTAACATATGTTTGTAAATGAATTTCAATATGTTATATGGTTGAACTCTCTTAACAAATGTTTGTATGTGTACATTATTATATTACATTTTCTGTCAATAAGTGATCAAGATGTTATATGACTATAACACGACATCTGATTGTTGCTAACTGTGGTCGAACTCTTTTAAGATATGTTTGTGTGTGTACAGTGCTCATGTTAGAATTGTTTTCCAAACTCTACTATCTTGCTCATTTACTTCTGTGTATAAATTTCTTTAAACCATACTTAGTTTATTTATGTAGAGCACTCATACTATGTTCCGGACATTTTAAAATCAGAAGACAGAGGTCCAGAAAACTTACTTCATGACTTCCAGGTTATCTTATGCCACCTTCACTCCTTTATTAACCACAAATTTTATTTTACCAATAAAATCAAATTTGTATATACACATATGATTTCAAGTTCTCTTTTTCAAATGTCATTATTTTGAAAACCCTCCACCCAAATTTTATTCTCCTATTTGTCATTAAATTTGCTTCAACCGACTTTGGGTTATTTAGAAATTGCCATTTGTTATGCACCACATGTGCTACCTTGGGGTCATTATTAGTTGATACATCTTTGTTTTAGCTGCACTGACGAATCTGTAGAAACACATGACTTCTCAAAAATATCTTTAAAATTGTGAAAACATGGCAACCCAAAATGAATGAATCATTTTATATGAAACTAAGAATGCATGGAATATATTTGACATTTTTTCCTGAACCTGTTTTCACTTAATCTTTCATCTGCCATTGCTACTTTTTTTTACGTACATAAATTCATTGTTACTTCTTCAACTGACTCATTACGCATTAACTATCCATCTTCCAAGTGAAAATTATATTATATCATGGTGTTTTCGATATATTTGTACCACTCATTTGATGAGTGATTGGTTCTTTTTTCTCTTATACGGCTTCCTCCATTTAGTACAGAGAATAAAAGTTCACTAGGTGGTCAATTTGACCATGTTGATCAGCTGTTTAACAGCATTAGAGATACGTGGTTATGTGCTGCATGTAAAGGAAACACGTCACACGTGAATGAATTGATACCTCTTTTTTTTTCATGCCATAGTTTCTTGAAAATCGTTTCAATCTTCATTTTGGAGTAAAACAATCAGGAGAGAAGGTATTGGTTTACTTTTATTAAAAATACTACTACATTTTGTAATGCTATATTATTTTACTACATTAGCATTTTTTATTTTCCTTAACTATCATGTTTTGCAATGTGTTGTATATATCTAATAATTGGTAATCTCATCTTTGTTTACGAATACAAGTGCAAGTTGTTTGACATTTGGAGTATGCTACTAATATATTGGTCCTTTTCTTCCAAATCATAGGTGGCTTTACAATCATTGTTTATGTCATTCTACATATATCAAAAAATTCATTACTAAAATAATCCATGTACTCTTTGATACACAACTCTAATGCTTTAGATGAGAAACTGTACAATTAGAAACTAAAAAGCCCCTCAATACAGTCATATTTATAACTCGATGTACTGCTCTGGCTCATAATGTTATATGTTTATAGATGTTTCAATTTTACTCACTATTTCCCTCCTTTGATTTTTTTATATCACACAGTCATCTATAACAACTTTGTTTGCAGTGATATATGTTGATTATTGCGGTCCCAAAGATGCCGAGCATGGATGGTAATCGTGGCAAGAGTGCATAGTAAGCAAGAATTTGACTAAATTATTTTGTTATTTGATTTCTACATTTATCATCTATTTTCTTTGCTTCACATTTTAATATGAGTTTAAAAATCAGTTTATTGAGTTGAAGACTCTAAATGATTTAACAAGCCAGTTTTAATAACTGAGTCTAAACCGTGGATTTTGACTTATCAGTAAAATAAATTAGTTTTTAACTAAGATAGATAAACCTTGCATCATTTACGAACAAGTTTGTATACAAACCTTGCAATTGCAAACTATTGTTGCAGCATATTGACATATTTGAGAAATGAGACAGCATCCTACTCTTTTTATATGGTACAGAAACTCAAACAGACTGCCTTAAAAAAGAAGTATCTTTTATGATTGATCTCCATCAACTAGGAACGAAATTGAGGTATATATATATATATATCATTTCTTCCAAATTACCTTCACATGTCTTGGTTCAACTGCGCTGTGACGGTAAGGGATTTCGCTCGGTCCGAACCAGTCGCTAAACCGACCCAGACCGTTCGAAACGCCATATCGTTTGAGAACACGACAAAACAGAACGCATACAGAAGAACATTTCATTGTATATCACAACAATGCATCAGATTACAAAAATATACAGAGTATAAATGAATAAATATTACACAGAAATATCAGAGATTTAAATTACGTTTAAATACATAGCAGCGGAAAATAATACAATACACAACTAGAATGAGATATACGGATACAAAGCTTTCCGGATATCGTTCCAGCTGTAAACCAGGATCCTGTGAATATAAATCTGCAAAAACCCAAAACTACTAGCTGCCCGTGTCAAAATAAGGGCACCCAGAGTTTAGGTTAAAACAATAAACTCCAGGTCAGTTATGTGACTGGTGTGAGAACTAAAACAGTTATTAGTCTTTGTTTTTAAAGTTAGGTAAATCAAGGGACCACGCCATATAACACGGAAAGGGTTTCCTCCCAAGAATACCAGTGCATAAAACCAACAGCGCAATGCTAAATAAAGAAAAATGAAGCTGTTATAAGACCCATGTCCTATCACACAATGCAACGCAAGCCGGGGGATAGGGTTTTCCCTTATAACAGCCAAAGAATGCTTGATACGTTTAAAACAAATCATTTGATACTATAATAAGTGCATAGTGTATAAAACAACTTCAAATCATAAGTATCAATCATAGGCGGCATGGGTACCATATATCATGTCGCCATATATAGGTTTACAAATAAAACCGCAAAGTCACGTATTTGGAAATTGGATTTCCTTCTATGAACCGAGGCAAAAGATAGTCCTCAACCGATTCGAGACGCTCTAGCCCGCCCCTCAGGACCCAGACTCAGGTGGGCCCTTGGATCCTCAGGGCCAGTCCACCGATGTGGATTAAACTTAAACCCTGGACATGCATTTCCCCGCCCTATGGGGCGTACACGAGCCAACTAAATGACTCCATCGGTTCGAGAACGACCGATCAATCCGAGGCGCCTCGCAACAGCAACAACCACATAAGTCAAACTCGTCAGGGCGTGTAAAACCACTGACGCCACTTCAAGCTAGAAAGAAACGCATGCCCTCCCTGACGTCCTCTCCCGTTTTTGGTTCATACCGGGTGTGAAACTCGCGAAGCAAACGTTACACAAAGCTACGCCACAAAGGCCTTGCTTTGATCATCACCACAAGACTTTGCTTTTCAACAGAAGTCTCGATCAATTGCCACTTAGGCATGCCACACAGGCAATTCACTCCATGCGTTTGATATCCATCAATATATAACCCCTGAGCTCATACGTCTCAGAGAAGGGCGTTAAGCAAGAGAATAAATTCTCCGCCGCCAAACAGATATATATTTAATAGAGATCAATCACACGGACTAAAATCCAATGTCAGACACACAGTCCATTTACAAGTCCGTTCTGGGTCTGAACGAAACCGGAGGCACCTAGTACCCCGCATATCCATCGATCTCCAAGTACGTCTGGACGATCACTAACTGTTTCCATCTTCTTGGGTGTACAGCCCAATCAAGATCATCAGTAATCACCCAAACGACGTGAAGACTTCCGGTCTTCAACCACCGTCTTCATCTTCGACACCACGTCGAATCAGTTATTCAGAATGGGATAAACCCGGTCTTTCTGAATAACTCGCATATATATTATAAAAGTGTTACACAAACACAACATACGCCTCATTCCAATTCAGAATATTCTTTTATTCAAATATTCCTATACTTTGGGAAAGTACCCATTAATTTTATCCAAGATAAATTCTTTAAATTTATTCTTTAATCTCCTTTGAATATTGATTCAAACTAGTCGGGATTAGCGAACCACACCGAAGTAATCATTTATTTTATTTCCCAATCCCAACCTATTCATCCCATGAAGTAAAACTGGTAGTACTTCATATCTAACACCACAGTGTTATCGGTAAATTCAATTACCATTTCACGTTCAAATCTAATTAAAGATTTAACCATCGCTTGGAGCAAAACTGGTGATACTCCATTTTCGATCATTTCAATCTAATTAAAGATTCATTAAAACTCCACTTAGTTTTAATCTTTAATTGGGTTAAAGAATCAGTGTCATTTAAAACACGGTTCACGATAAACCCAAAATCTCATTCCATTAATTATCGGGTTAAAGAACAAGTGTTATTTTAAACACTGTTCACGATAAACCCAAAAATCAATACCAATTCAATTCCAATTAAATATCGTTTAATTGGTACACTTCATTAAATCTAAAATAAAAAGATTTAATTTTTTTCTCAAATGGGTTCAAGAACAGTGTTAGTGAAGACACCATCCACGACAAACCCAAATCACATTCGATATTCAATACAAGGCTCTGAATAGAAAATATATCGGCTTATATTCAATATCAAATTCTACGATTAACAAATGTCGTATTTGAAATAACGATATAAATATATATCTTTCAAATTTCCATAACAACATCTGTATAATCACGAATTCCAACATCGAAATGTTCCGAAGACTATTTCGATTCAAATCCACTCCAATGCAATCATTGGAAATTCTGGTTATTTTTAAAACCCTTTTCAAATTCAATTTATTTACAAATAAATAAATAGAATTTTAATTCTAGTTCAAAACTAGTTCATTTCGATAAAAATCTATTTTTATCTTTTCAAATATGGAGTTTTTCATCCCAATTCTTCACAAATCATTTCTTATGATTTTACACAAATTATTACTATTTTTAATAATTTTATCAAGGCCCGTACAGTCGATTTCCATCAACGGTCATCGAACTGCACTTACAGCGACCTTTTTCAAATTTGATTTGGACATAATTCCAAATCCAACCGTTAGATTTCAAATTTCTAATATTCGTTAGAAAGCTCTTTTCAATACGAACCCAACGGTTCCGGTTTTAGGAGAATCCGACGGTCGGATCTCCCGTAATGTCTGTTTGAAATAAATGGTCGAAATTCACGAACTGCCGCGGCGCGGCGCGTTCTATTCAGGCCATTATATTATATATATATAATATATATAATATATATATTTCGTCGATTTCTATTTAAAACGAATTATATAAATAGTTTTAAAATTCGTTTCAAAAGCAATTTCAACTTCCATTTCAATTCAAATCAAAATTGAATTCTTCTTTATAAATTCGTTTTAAAACTCATTTCTATTCAATTCAAATTTCTATTCAATTTGAATTCATTTCAACACACTTTCAATTCATTTCGAAATCGTTTTCAGTTCAATTCATTTCGAAATCGTTTTCAATTCAATTCATTTCGAAATCGTTTTCAATTCAATTCATTTCGAAATCGTTTTCAATTCAATTCATTTCGAAATCGTTTTCAATTCAATTCATTTCGAAATCGTTTTCAATTCAATTCATTTCGAAATCGTTTTCAATTCAATTCATTTCGAAATCGTTTTCAATTCAATTCATTTCGATATCGTTTTCAATTCAATTCATTTACAATCAATTCTTTTCAAAATATCAGATTTTGAAATCACTTTCGATATTCATTATAAAATGAATAAAATCGATATAAATATTGTTCACGTCAAAATGGCGTCAATCTAATCAACACGGCTTCATATATTGATATTTTCAAATATTCCATTTCGAATATTTCTATTTCAAATATTTCTATTTTAAAACTGGAATGAGGCCCAATCAATTTCCATATAATGTTAATTATATGGATTTTCATACATTACACCCCTATAATAGCATTGCAAAATAATCAACCATCAACCAAAGTGCACCACACTGTATAAGCATCAAATATAGATATCTAACGCTTATAACAGCCTGTCAATCCATCGATCGACATATTTAATCAATCAGGATGAGTGAACTTCAAATTTCATCCCAACACCCGTGTGGGGTTTCAAACAAACAAACACAGATTTTATTTGTGCAGTTGGGCGATGTGTAAAATTTATCGACCCAATTAACGTCCTTCAAATAGGTGTACATAAACAAACCGTCTGGTTTGTAAATGAATATTGATTTATTCACATTCACGTTAAAAATTATATTTTTAACGATAAAACATTTTATTTTAACTTATGAATTTCTATCCAGTTCATTCTATAGATAAAATGATATTTTTATTTTTCTAAATTATTTTAGAAAATTTCGGCGGCATAACGGCACGATACTAGAAACGGGACGAGGCCTAGCCTTATCCCCGGTCTAGTGAAGGCCCACGCCATTCACACATCAATCAAAATCACCAAACAACCAAATTCAAATCAAATCATATAACTAATCTATGCAACCAAACAAACAAGTCCATGGTCTGTGGACGATTGTGTCGGGTGCTACTAAGCACCGTCTGCATCCTAGTATATATATATAAATAGAAATGAAATGGAAAGGTGAGAAATTCTCACCGATAGCTATCCTAGCTCCACGGCACTTCATTGATAGAAATCTTCATCGCTATCGCATCTTCGTCATCTTCGTTGCCCGTAGCCACTACATATGTAAAAATCGAATTTTTACTTCGAAGTTCAATATATAAAAATCATATTTTTATTTCGAAGTTCAATATATAAAAATCATATTTTTATTTCGAAGTTCAATATATAAAAATCATATTTTTATTTCGAAGTTCAATATATAAAAATCATATTTTTATTTCGAAGTTCAATATATAAAAATCATATTTTTATTTCGAAGTTCAATATATAAAAATCATATTTTTATAATCGCTTCCTACATTTAAAAATCGAATTTTTATTCCGTTATTCAATATATAAAAAAAAAATCGAATTTTTTCTACTATGTTATATAGATAAAAATTATATTTTTATCACGCTATTTTCCATATAAAGATTTCGCCTTTCAAATATAAAGTTTATATTTTTCCTCGAAGTAAAAATCATATTTTTATTTCACTACTCATATCAAAATATCGTCTTTCCATATTTAAAAATATCGCCTTTTCATATTTAAAAATATCGTCTTTTCATATTTAAAAATATCGTCTTTTCATATTTAAAAATATCGTCTTTTCATATTTAAAAATATTGTCTTTTCATATTTAAAAATATCGTCTTTTCATATTTAAAAATATCGTCTTTTCATATTTAAAAATATCGTCTTTATAAAAATCTCATTTTTATTTTGCTACCTCTTATAAAGATGCTATTTTTAATATTCCTACAATGCAAAGATCATATTTTTATCTTTCTTCAATATAAAAGATTATATTTTTACTACTTTAAAAATATAAAAATCATATTTTTAATACTTTAAAAATATAAAAATCATCTTTTTAACATCTTCATATAAGTAAAAAAATGCATAAATGTTTATCAAGGTCCTAACATCAATAAAACTGTAAAGAAAAATAAATGGTAAATTAAAACTTACGTTCCCCTGAAAAATCGAAGCTTTTGTCGAAGGAGGGGGTTGAGGAGGTGGCGGCAGGCCGTCCAGGCGGTGGTTGGTGGTTCGAGCCCGCAACTGAGGGCTTCTCCCTCTCGCGATGGCGCATTTCACGATGGGGGGGGGGGGGTCTTCGTCGCGTTATTGCGATTTGGGGAGGGCGCCTATCTGGCGGCAGCGATCATCGGGGGGGGGGGGGGGGGGGCGTCGGCGGCTCCGTCGAAGGGTTAGGGCAGCTCGATTTTTCTTTTTTTTTTCTTTTTTTGTTTCGTTTTGAAAATGAACCGGGGGGGGTCGGCTGATAAGGAGGAGAGGGTTTTTAGTTTTTATTTTTTATTTTATTCATCTCTAAAAAGCAACTTTTATTTTCGACCTCTAAACGAGGCCCACCGCCTGTCGTCCATAGCGTTTTACCCCCATTTTGAACACAATGGGATATGTATCGTAAGCTGATTTGGCTGTTACAAACAGTTTTCGTTAAATTTACATTTAAATCACTATATTGAATTTTAAACGTACATTTCAAATTACTGGGGTCGCATACTAACTCGAAAAATTACAAAAAAATATTTTCTAGCTTCGTATTGACGATACGGTCCTAACAAAACTAGTTTCGTCGAATTCTGAGACCGTTAGAAAAATGGCCATTTTCCAGTCGATTAAAATCAACTGAAACTGGTCAAACGCGTTTTCCTTTGCCACGCTCACATATTGATTCGAAAAATTATGAAATTTGGAATCTAGCAATAACTTAACATCACGGACCCAACAAAACTGGTTTCGTCGAAATCCGAGGTCGTTTGCAAAATGTCCATTTTAAGGGCCTGAATTCCATAGCGACTATTCAGAATTTTCAACTGGACATATCCTTTGATTCCCGCTATGAAATTTCGATTTCCCGGATTCGTTGGAAAGATATTATCAGTTAGATCCTAACGTTTTTGGTTTCACTAAAATCCGGATTGTTTTGCACCCGGTACATTCAATTGAAGTTTGAAATCGAATTATCGAACTACCGCGCCGTTTTCAATTCTATTTATAATTATATATAATTATTTATATTCTAACGACGACGCGTATAAATATATACGTTCGAATTATATTCAAAATAAATTTCTCGTCGATATTATTTAAAATAATTCATTTTAAATAATCAAAATTCGCTAAAATTGTCATAAATAAAATATTTAAACTGGCCCAGATTTTCGGGTTGTTACATGCGCTCTTGATGAATTACAAGCAGGCTACAACTCATTCTTTTAGTTTATTGAATGAGTTTGGCAATGGCACTTTAACTGAAGGTTAGTTATTTCTGTGACATTTAGCCTCATCTCATCCATCAATGTGTAAACAGTTTATGAAAATATAATTGAAATAAATTAAAATTAACATTTACATGCAGACGGGGTTGGACTTCTTGCAGGAAGCATACAACATTTAGCTAATTATTACTACCCTCCAAAGTTATTTTTACCTCACATTATATTTTGTTACATCCATGGTTCTCCATTAAAATATGGGTCAGGCCTACACGTAGTCTTCCTGGGGAATAAATACAGACAAGAAACCAATTGGGGAGATCATGATCCTCCAATACTACAAGTTGAGTTTCAATTCAATAGTAATGGACCCAACAAGGGTGAAGAATTTATACAAGTAAGCATTACTTTTCTTACTTGAATGGTTACTTAGTTTGCATGTTAGTATATACAGCTATGTGCTATATCAAGTCTATAATATAATAAATACATGACTTTATGTTTTTGGCTAAACACATTATCATTGGAACAGTTTCGTATTTCAAACAGACTTCAAATTCATTTCATAAAACGGGGTCCATGGAATGTGAATACCTGTTTGACGGTGGATCGCTAGCGACCCGTCTCCACCATTGCCTTATGTCGGTGGATCTCTCCAGCCTCTCAACAGTGCCTTCGTATAGGCAGATTATGTTTTCTTTATGCATACCCTTTTATTTTTCCATTGTATTATATAGTTTGATCCCAGTTTTTTTATGCAATAATATGTACTTGCTATTTCAGAATTGTATTTGAAATAAACATACATTCCTGTCTTTACTGTGTGCCTGTTACATTACATGGCTCCTACGTATTACATAACACGATTGTACAACATTCTTTTTTTAACTTTTACCAACCAGTATGTCATTTTCCTGCTCTGTTCTTCTTTGTTGTGTTCAATTACAGTGTTCTATATTTCTATACACAAATTACAGCAACGATTGTCCACTTTAAAGTTTATTTTTAGCTTCGGTCAAATCCATATATTCACACACCCACCGGGCGTGCATGAGTACTGGTTACTATAAGTGCATAGTGTTGAAACAATTTCAAATATAAATGTATCAATCATAGATGGCATGGGTACCATATATCATGTCGCCATACTAGTTCTACAACAAAAACCGAAAAATGTTGTATTGGAAATTGGATTTCCATCATGAGTCAAGTCAAGGGATGGTCTACCGATTCAAATCGCCTTTAGCAAGATTCCCAAGGGCTCGGACGCTGGCAAGCTCTTGGATCCTCCAAGGCTGGTCCATACTTACTTTAGTGGATTGGTTATTCTTGAACACATGTTTCCCGGTCCTATCGGACCTATCTCTGAGCCATTAGGGACTCAATATCCAAGGCGCCTTGCAATCCATTATCCATATAAGTAAAAATGTATGGGCTCCATACCATGACACCGCTCCTAGCCAGAAAGAAACATCGTGCACTCCATGGGTCCATTATCCCGTTTCTAACTCATACCGGGGTGTGAAGTTCGCGAATTAACGCAATACACAAAGCTATGCTAATTAAAGTCGTGCTTTGATCATCATACACAAGACTCTACTTTTCAACAATAAGCCTTGATCATTTGCATCTCAACATGCCACATTGACAATTCACGCTATACGACTGATGTCTATCAATATATAACCTCTAAGCTCGTACGTCTCAGAGAAGGGTGTTAAGCAAGAGAATAAATTCTCCGCCACCAAATAGATATATATTTAATAGAAATCAATCAACATAGAATGAAGTCTAATGTCGGACACACACCCATTTGGAAGTCCTTTCTAGGTATGTACAAAAACGGAGGCACCTTATTCCTCGTCCCATATGTCCAATACAGCAGAGAGGTGCTCGCATATCTGGTCGATCTCCAAGTACGTCATGGCGATCACCACTTGTTACCTTGTCTTGGGTGTACAACCCAATCAATACATCAATAATCATCCAAACGTTGTGAAGATCTCCGGTCTTCAACCATCGTCTTCATCGTCGACTTTTAGTTGTCATATCAGTTATTCAGAATGGGATAAACCCGGTCTTTCCGAATAACTCGCATATTTTATAATCAAGTGCTATTAAAACATATCATGCACCTCATTCTAATTCAGAATATTCTTTTATTCAAATATTCACATATTTAGGGAAAGGTTCCCATTAATTTTATCAAAGATAAAATCCTTTAAATTTATTCTTTAATCTTCCTTTTGATTTCAATTCAAAGGTTTGATTTTATCCTTTATCAATTCTAAACCAAATTTAGGTTTATCAAATTAGTCGGGATTAACGAACCTTACCGAATAATCATTTATTTATTAATCTCAATCTCAACCTATTCATCCCAAGGAGCAAAACTGATAGTATTCCATATCTAATACCCACTGTATTATTGATAAAATGAATTACCATTTCCCGTTCAAATCTAATTAAAGATTTAACTATTGCCTGGAGTTAATCTGGTGGTACTCCATTCTCGATCATTTCGTGAATTCGATAAATTTAATTATCACTTTCTCATTCCAATCTAATTAAAGATTTATTAAAACTCCAATTGGTTTTAATCTTCCTAAAAATCATTTCTTAATGGTTATTCAACTTTAGGAAATCAATCCTGCTTTTAATTGGGTTAAAGAACCAATGTCACTTAAAACACAGTTCACGATAAACCAAAAAATCCTATTCCATCAAAATGGAATCTCCACAGAAATCAGATCAGTCCAAATAAATATGAATTTCCATATCAGACTAATAATATAAATGGAATAACGGCGAAGCCTTTTAAATTTCATATATAGTAACGGTCTTCCTTCACAAAAGCTCATCTCGATTATTACAAAATCGAATTCCATTCGATTCCAATTTTAAATAATAAATTAGAAAATTTACTTTGGAAAATTTCCATTAAATCTTAGTAAAAAGATTTATAAATTCCAAATCATAACTTCACTGTTAATTGGGTTGAAGAACAAATGTTATTTAAATCGCCGTTCAGGATAAACCCCAAAAATACAATTTCAATATAATTCCAATTAAATATTAATTAATTGGTACACTTCCAAAAATCCTAATTAAAAGATTTATTCTCTTCTCAACGGGTTTAAGAATAGTGTTAATAAAGACACCATTCACGACAAACCCAAAATCCAATATCGTTTTAGGAATAATGATATTTATATCTTCCAAATTCCTCAACAATATCCATATAATCATGGAATCCAATATCGAAATATTCCGAAGATTATTTCCACACCAATCCATTACAACTCATACATTGGAAAATTCTGGTTATATTAAAACCATTTCAAATCCAATTTATTTATTTAAAAACATTGGGTTATTATTCTAGTTAATAACTAGTTGATTTTGATAAAATTATTATTTTTTATCTTTTAAAACTTGGAATTTTTCATCCAAAATCTTTCCAAAACATTAATTATGATTTTACATAATTTTTCCATATTTTCAATAATTTTATAAAGGCACTTTCAATCGATTTCCATAAACGATCATCGAACTTCATTTACAATGACCTTTTCAAAAATTGATTTGGACATATTTTCAAATCCAACCGTTAGATTTCAAATCTCTTATATTCTTTGGAAAGCTCTTTTCGATACGAACCCAACGGTTCCAGTTTTAAGAGAATCCGATGGTCGAATTTCTTGTTACGCCAATATGACATTAATGGTCGAAATTCACGAACGGTCGCTGCGCGGCGCGTTCTATTCAGGCCATTTAATATATATAATATATAATATATATATCTCATCGATTTCTATTTAAAATGTATTTTATAAATCGTTTATAAATTCGTTTTAAAATGATTTCAATTTCATTTTCAATTCTAAATCAAAATTGAATATTCCATATCATTATAATATTAAAATGATAACATTTTCAAAATATCAGATTTTGAAATCAATTCTTTTCGATATTCATTATAAAATGAATAAAATCGATTTAAAAATTCATTCGAGTTAAAATAGCATTTCTATACGTAACCAACTTTATAAATTTATATATTCTCGTGTCTATCCAAAATCGGACATCAAAATCATATTTTGATTATTCACTGAATATTAATTTAAAATATTCCTTAAATAATTTAATTCTTCACAGAATATTATTTTAAAATATTCGTTCATATTCTAAATCAGAATGCGACTCGATCAATTACCATATAACTTCAATTATATGGATTTCATATATCACATGTATTCAACAATAATGATAAATAATCATCAAACATTCAATCATCATCCAGGGTACAATTTACAACTGTATAAGCATTAAATAAATAAATAATGCTCATCAGAGTCTATCAACCAATTGATTGACATACAACTAAATATTGGGATTAGTGTATGTCAAATATCATCTCGATACCCGTGTGGGGTTTTCAAACTACAACAATCAATTTAAATAAATCATTGGTTAATAAATTTAACCAATTCTTATTTAGTTTAAATTATTTTCCTAACTAAACAATTTTTGCTGTTTATATTATAAATAAATATTTATGCCCATTTTCATTCATCACAATAATATTAACATTATTTTTAATATGTCAATCACCACAACATAACAATCAAAACACAATACAGTCAATTAAATCGTCCATAGTCTATGGACGATGGGGAGGTGAGCTAGCAGGCACTGTATACAATTTATAATGATTAAAACTGTGACAACCCCAAACCCCAATTGCACGGTGGCAAGGGTAATCTTTGGAATATAACACATAAACAAATAACAGCAGAATAGAAATATATAAATATACCAGATAATGTACAACAGAATACACTGGATAAACATAATCATCAGAGTTACACAGTATACAGGATCATACTTAGTAAAAAATATAGTTCAGCTTTATATAAAATGTTTACAGCGGAATCAAATATAATATACATAACAGGAGATGAACAACATAAAAAGAAGTGATAGAATCCATCTTCAGCTCCATAGCTATCCAGATAGAGCCTGCTAAAACCCGAATTCAAGGTTGCCCGTGCAGAAAATAGGGCACCCGAGTTTGCAAGTGAAACAAACTACGAGTCAGTCATAGGACTGGTATGAGAAATCTACTTAACTTTTATAAAATGGCCAATCACAGGACCATGCCGCTAACGGGGAACGGGTTTACTCCATTGGATTACCAGTGCTTAAAACAAGCAAATCATTTAAACATCGCAATGCTTTTTACAAAAATGAAGCCATTATAAGACTCAGGTCTCATCACACAATGCAGTGCAAGCCAGAGGAAAGAGTTTTACCTTATAATGGACAAAATATGATTGATACGTATAAAACAAAAGCATTTGATATTATTACTAGTGCTTATATATTTCAAAAACAACATCAATCATAAGTACAAATCATATATGGCATAAGTGCCCCATACCACAATGTCGCCATATATAGGTTTACAGTCAAAACCGCACTATGTCGTATTTGGAAATTGGACTTCCGTCATGAACCAAGGCGAGGGATCGTCCTTACCACTTCGAGACTGTCTAGCCCGAGCCTCAGGGTCAGAGCGCATCGACCCTTGGATCGTCAGGGCCGGTCCACACAGAGTGGATTAAAATGCCTGAATACTGCGTTTCCCCGCTCTATGGGGCGTAAACTGGTCATATCCTGACCAAACCATGGACTCCAAAGAGACCAAAATAACGGAGGCGCCTCTCCATCCATCATCCACATAAGTAAAACATCCGAGCGTGTAAAACCTAGGTGCCACTCCTAGCTAGAAGGAAACGCATGTCCTCCCAGAGGTCCTTTCCCGTTTTTGGTTCATACCGGCATGTGATGCTCGCGAATTAACACAATACACAAAGCTATGCTATTTAAAGCCGTGCATTGATCATCAACCACAAGGCACTGCTTTCAACAAAAGCCTCGATCACTGCATCTCAGCATACCACACAGGCATTTCACGCCATGCAACTGACGTATATCATTCACACAGAGTGAAATCCAATGTCGGACACACTGTCCATTTACAAGTCCGTTCTGGGTCTGAACGAAACCGGAGGCACCTTATTCCTCGTCCCATAAGTCTAATATAGGAGAGAGTTCATCGCACATCCGGTCGATCTCCAAGTACGTCTGGATGACCACACTTATTACCTTGTATTGGGATGCCTCCCAATCAACACATCAATAATCATCCAAATGATGTGAGGACTTCCGGTCTTCAGCCACCGTGTTCATCGTCAATTTCTAATCATCGACCAATTATTTGAAATGAGATTTAACTCAGCCTTTTCAAATAATTCACGTATATTTAGAATTCAAATCGATTCATTTCCATGGTTAAATTATTTGACATCCATAATTCAGTTCATTAATGTAATTTTTATGTCAACCACATTCAACCATCAAATATCCAATAAACCGAGTGAATTCGGTTTATTTCCATTCCATTTCATTTATACTATTTTATAACGATTTATCGCTATTTTTATTTATTTAAAAATAGCCCATTTATTCAAACGACGCTTCAGGCCATAACGCGGCCATGGCGCTGTTTTTCTTCAGATTTGATTTACACATATCTGAAAATCTAATCATTGGATCTTTACAAATTTTATACCATTGGAAAGATCTTTTCAAAATGGATCCAACGGTTAGAGTTTTGAGAAAATCCGACGGTCGGATCTCCCGGTACAATCCTTTAAAGTTACGATTTCAAAATACGAACTACAACGTCGTTATTCGTTTTATTTTAATTATATATATATATATATATATATATATATATAAAATCCATTCCGGTGCTGTTTTTATTCAGATTTGAATTAAACATTTCACACAATGTAACCGTTGGATCCTTAAAATTTGGTATCTTGGAAAGATATTTTCAAAGCGAACCCAATGGTTTTAGTTTCGGAAAAATCCAACGGTCGGATCTCCCGTAATAATCATTTAAAATCATGATTTCAAAACACGGACTACAGCATCATTATTCGTTTTATTTTAATTATATATATATATAATCTGTTCTTCTATTTCCAAACCATTTTCATTTCATATATTTGATAAAAATAATATTTTTACCCAACAAATATTTATTTGAACGCATGACTATTTTTAACACTTCATATATATAATAAAAATGTGATTTTTATTGTCAAAACAATTTATTTCAAGCATGAATATTTTTAGTGATTCATATATATAATAAACATGTGATTTTTATTGTTAAAACAATTTATTTCAAACATGAATATTTTATATACTTCATATACATGATAAAAATGTGATTTTTATCTTTCAAGCAATTCATTCGTCATATGTATATCTTTCCAACACATGAATATAAATCAAACACATGAATATTTCAGAAAATTTCGGCCGCATAACGGCGGGAGGTTTAAAACTAGCATCGTCCCGAGTATGGCTCCTCGCACTACCTTATGCCTCGCGGCGTTCCCTAAGGTGCTTATACTTGTAATCTAAATATTTCGATTCATTTTAATATAACAATGGATTTTTCCACAAACAATTCCAACTTTGTTTCAACCACAAACAATCATTATCAACCATTCGCAATTATCAACCAAATTTCACGTCAACCAAAATCCAAAGAATCACAACCAATATATATCGTCCATGGTCTGTGGACGAGGGGAGTGTGTGTGTATATATATGTGTATGTATGTATATAAATATATTTCAATTTCAGTTCATTTCAACTCCATTCAACGCACATATGATTTTTACAACGTATATATAACTTATACATCGCACATATAATTTATACAACGCTTATACATGGGGTGTACAATGCTTATATAACTTATACATCGATTATATAATTTATACATCGGCATTCCATATCGTTTTGAATTTAGAAATCTCACATTGGGTTCCACTCCTCCAAAAATTGTAGGAAGCTCCAAAAATTCTCCAGTCTCTTCTATAATGTAGAAGACGACGCCATGAGTCCAATGTCTCTGGTTTTACTGGATTTCGATAACATAACAAAAAGATATGATTTTTATAAGTTTGCAATGCTTTAGAGTGATAAAGTCAGTTCAAAATTTCCAAGCCGTATACCTTCCACCACTGTTCAAAACTAGGTTTTGAATTTTCGTACAAACGGTGAAGCGATAGGACGATCGACTTAGGCAGCGTTGTAGAGGGTGGAGCTGGCTTCTTGGCGCCGGTGTGGGGCCCAGATCGATAGCCTGTGCTGGCCTCAGCAGCGGTTGCAAACGGCGGCCTTTGGAGCGTCGAAACTCGAGATTCGGTGAATGATAGGTGGCGAGACTTAGATGGATTTGTAGAGGAGGATTAGATCTACAAAATGATTCAAGAATTTTGTGATTTCATTAAGTGGATTTTCAGAAATCGAAGAGAGAAGTTTCAATCCTCTTTCCGTTGTCGAACTGTAAAGCAATGGGTTTCAACGATAAAGAATATGGAAGATGATTGGCCAAGAATTTTTTATATTTATTTTTAATTTCTTTAAACCCGAAAATACCCCTCAACCCATACGAACACCAATTCAATCCCAACTACTGTCATCCCTAACTAATTACCCTCATTTCGGACAAAATGGAATATGTTTCATAGGCCCATTCGACTGTTTCAGCCAGTTATTCTTCAAATTAAAATATAAAGCATTCAAATATGGATTTGAACGTACATTTCCATTTTCCACGGCCACATACTGATCCCAAAAATTCCAGAAAAATAAATCTGCCTATGTTTGGACGATACGGTCCCAACAAAACTTATTTCATCACATTTGGAGACCGTTTGAAAAATGGTCATTTTCTGGTCGATCCAAATTGAATAAATTAACCAAACACATTTTCCTTTGCCACGCTCACATATTAACTCTAAAAATTATGCAATTTGGAATCTAGTAATAATTTGACATTCTGGATCCAACAAAAGTGGTTTCATCAAAAACGGAGGTCATTCGCAAAATGTCTATTTTCAAGGGCTATATTACTTTCATAGCGACCTTTCTGAAAATTCATTTGGTCATAACTTTTGATTCCCGCTATGAAATTTTGATTTTTTAGATTCGTTAGAAAGATATTCTTAAATAGATTTAAATATTTTTGGTTTCACTAAAATCCAGTTTATTTTGCATCCTGTACAGTCAGTCAAAGTTCAAATTCAAATTTTCAAACTACCACGCTATTTCAGGCCCTGTTTTATAATTAAAATAAATTATTTATTTTCCAACATCGATTCAAATAAATATATACGTTCAGATTCTCTTCAAAATAAATTTCTTGTCATTATCATTTAAAACAATTCATTTTAAATATTCAAAATTCACTAAAATAGCCAAATTACAAATTTTAAATTGGTTCTGATTTTCCGGGTTGTTACAATCTCCCCCACTTAAAATCTTTTCGTCCTCTAGAAGGAATGAAGTTGAAAGTTGTTTAACTAACCAACTCAACTTTAATTCTGGCTTCCATTCTTCAACTTTTCATTTTCTAAGAATTTCCTAATTCTTCAAAAATTTGACTAACACCCTAAATTTTCGAAAAATTTCGCCATAACCTCCTTTGTACGGGGAGGGGTTTTGAAACATATTGTGTCGTATTAGGTACCCAGTAAATCCTAAAAAGCATACACATATTTATAGTGATATATTCCGGTGTCCACAGGGGAGTGTGTATAGATCATAACTCCAAAGAATAAAATCTCGTCACCCTATAAATGGTTTTTGTGCCTTAATGACCAGAGAGACGTGTTTATTGTCATCTCTAGACCCGTGTGGCGTTTTTATTAATCTGACAATTTACCGTTACATATTATATAGTCCATATCAGTCTTCGGTTCAACCTATAATATAGTCATCACCATACAAGTCTCTCGCTCGTATGGTAAATCTTCAACCTCGTCACATAAGTTCCAAATGCTTATGTGGTATATGATAAAGTATGCTATCTTCACGTAGTATGCCATGTAGTGTAGTTCAAAATTAATTGTTACTATCCTATGTTGACGTTTATTATTTCACACAGAATAACCAGCACTCTGCATCCAATGGCATTCACAGGAGTTAATATAATAAATTAAATTGCGCATCCAACTCATTAAGGTTCACCTATTTGTCGGGCACGAAAATAAATTCTTTACTCAACACAGAATCCATTTACCTGTTCAAACATATATAATGTACATGAATGCATTTCTATAAATTTTCAAATTAGTTCAATATTTGATTAAATTTGCATAAATTTACCTTTCATTCTCTTATTGATTAGATTAACTATCATCCCAATAATTTGATTAATCAAATTCTTAATCACACAACACAAACAGTTATCAATTTATTGATTAACTTTTCAAAAATTTAATAATTAATTTACATACTCTTTTAAAATCATCAGACTATATAATTAGAAAATTTTACATCCATGAAAAAAGAAACAACAACTAAGTAGAGAACAATACAGAAATGCAAAACATGGTCAATGTACCTTGCACCAGAGTTAATTAGAGATATCCATCCTGCAATTGGGATAAGCTTGCTTAATGCTCTACTCTGTTTCCCAAGTACAGTCTCGCGGATCTCCACTCTATTGCACTTTGACTAAGGGAACCTTCTTGTTCATCAGCTCTTTAGTTTCTTTGCCAATAATCTTTATCGGCTCTCTTCTCACTGCCAATTCTGGAGTAATTTTCAAATCTTGTTGTGCGGCTTCTTCCACGACTAAGTCTGGATCATGCACATGCTTTCGAAGTTGAGATCTGTGAAACACATCATGTACTCCAGATAACCAATCAGGCAATTGAACCCTATAAGCGAGAGTTCTAATCCGTTCGAGCACAGGAAATGGACCAATAAACCTAGGTTCCAACTTCCCTGTTTTGCCAAATCGGACAACTCCTCTCATTGGAGAAACCCGTAGATACACATAGTCACCAACAGCAAATGCTAAATCTCTTCTTCTCGAGTCTGTATAGCTCTTCTGTCGGCTTTGAGCTAGTTGCAGTCTCTTCTTAATGAAATCGACTTTGTCCGAAGCTTCATGAATCATATCAGGTCCCAATACAAGTCTATTGCCATGTTCTACCCAACATGCGGGAGATCTGCACGGTCTACCATACAATGCTTCGAATGGTGACATTTTCAGGCTCGCTTGATAGCTGTTGTTGTATGAGAAATCAGCCAAATGTAAGTGGCCTTCCCATGATCCGCCAAAATCAATAACACAAGCCCGTAGTAAATCTTCAAGAATACGGTTCACCCTCTCAGTTTGACCATCTGTTTGAGGATGATAAGCGGTGCTCAAGTTCATTTTTGTTCCCAATTCTGCTTGGAATGCTTCCTAGAATTTACTAGCGAATATTGGGTCACGGTCAGTAACGATACTCATGGGAACTTCATGCAGTTTAACAATTTCTTTAAAATAAATCTGTGCTAGACTTTGAGTGGTTCTATTTGATCTGACAGGTATAAAATGGGTAGTCTTCGTGAAACGATCTACGATCACCCAAATACTATCATTTCCTCTTCGGGTTCTAGGCAAACCATCTATGAAATCCATATAAATTTGTTCCTACTTCCAACCTGGAATTTCCAACGGTTGCAACAATCCGGCGAGTTCTTGTTGATCGCTCATGACTTATTGACAAGTAGAACACCTGCTAACATATATAGAGATGTCTCTTTTCATCGCCTTCCACCAGAAGGTTCGCTTAAGGTCGTTATACATTTTACGAACCCCTGGATGGATACTCAGTTTGGACTTGTGACACTCGTCCAACACTTCTCTTTTGAATTCAAGGAGGCCGGGAACACAAATTCTTCCTTTCAATCTCAGAACTCCTGCGCTATCCACTTAGAAACTAGAAACTTCGCCCCTTTGAATTCTTTTGATCATATCTTTAACAAAATTATCATCTTTCTGAAGAATAAATATTTTATCAATTAATGATGGTATAATGATAAGATTGGCGATGATCACATTCTTTCTGCTGAGCGCATCAGCCATAACATTGGCTTTCCTCGGAGTATACAAAATATCAAGATCATCTGCCGCGAGAAATTCTATCCGACGTTGCTGCCTCATATTCAGATATTTCTGGGTGAATAAATACTTCAATGATTGATGATTGGTATATAATTCGAAGTTCTCACCCAATAGATAATGTCTCCAGATTTTCATAGCAAACACGATGGCTAACAATTTAAGATCGTGAGTTGCATAATTCTTCTCATGCGGCTTCAACTGACGGCTAGCATAAGCGACTACTTGGCCTCTTTGCATTAATACCGCACCAAGGCCTTCTTTAGATGCATCTGTCCAGACTTTCAAGTCTTGGTTTCCATCGATAATTGCTAACACCGGAGCAGTTGTCAATCTTAACTTCAGCTCTTGGAAAGCTGTCTCACATTCTGGAGTCCAATTGAACCTTGAATGTTTCTTAGTAAGCTTTTTTAAGGAACTAGATATCTTTGAAAAATCTTTAACAAACTTCCCATAATAACTAGCCAACCAAAGAAAACTTCGGACTTCTGTGGGTGTAGTTGGCTGTTTCCAATCTTGAATAGCTGTGATTTTACCGGGATCCACAGAAATTCCTTCTTTTGATACAACGTGGCCAAGAAACTTGACTTCTTCTTGCCAGAATATACATTTGGAAAATTTGGCCTTTAAAACATTCTTTCTGAGAATTTATAACACTTGTTCCAAATGTTTTGCATTTTCGCTCTCTGACTTAGAGAAGATCAATATGTCATCAATGAAAACCAGTATGAATTTGTTCAATACTTCTCTGAATACCCTGTTCATTTGATTGACAAAATAAGCTGGAGCGTTACATAAGCCGAATCGGCATTACTAGCCACTCATAGAATAAATCTGGACCTCTAATTGTTGTCAAAGGAACACATTCTTCGGCAATACGAAGCTGATGGAACCCTGTAGCTAGGTCCATTCGAGAAAATACTTGCGCACCATTTAATCGGTCCAACAAATCATCAATTCACGGCAATGGACATTTATTCTTTAACGTCTGCTTGTTCAAGTCATGGTAATCCACACACAGTCTGAGAGTACCATCTGACTTTGGGACAAACACCACTGCTGCTACCCAATCAGAGAAACTAGGACTGATCTGAACCTTTCATACAAGCTATCGAGTCTAATTGTCTAATTCTTCTTTTTCCTTAAAGGTCATTCTTCGAATAGCGTGAACTACTGGCCTTGCATTCGGAATTAAAGAAATTTTGAAATCAATCTCTATACACGGAGGTAAGCTAACAATTTCTTCAAACACATCCGCATAATTCTTGACGACGGGAATATCTTCTATGTCGACCGGAGTGTTCTCTGCAATGAAAGGAATAGGTTCCATTTGAGCAGGAGAAACATCAAGAGCTGACCAAAATTCTTTTCTATCACAATTCGGACCTTCGCATGGAATGGTTATATAGTCCTATGATGTAATCTTCGCCTTTACGGCTCTGTCGGTGCATTTAACCTCAGCTTCATACATGGTTAACCAATCCAATCCTAAAATAAGATCAAATTCCGTAAAATTCGTGACGATTGCGATGGTAGGGAACCAATAGCAGGAAAAAGAGACAGGTACCCCACAAATCCAACTAAGATTGAGGGAACCCCAACCGGATTATGGACATTCATGGGTGCTTTGAGCTTTTTCAATTTCAAATCCAGTTTCTTAATCGCATTACTTGCAATAAAGCTTCATGACGCGCCTGTATCAAACAGTACTTTAACTGGAATATCTTTGACAGTAAGCATGCCGTCTAAAAGATCTGGCCTTCCCTGACTAGCTGAGGGTCTTGAAGTTTCTACTACTTCATTTACATGTATCTTTTCAGATTTCTTTAAGAGCTCGCAATCCTTTGCAAGATGACCAGTCTAATGGCATTGATTGCATTTTCTATTCTCTTGAAACTTGTTATCGGATTTAAATCCCTTCTTCTTTTGCTTTTGATTGGATTTAGATCCGTCCTTTCTCCGCATTTTCAAAGATTTACATTTTCTGGACAAATGGCCTTTTTGACTGCAGTTAAGGCATATGGCAGTCGTTATTGGTTCTTTCTCAGACTTAACCTTTTTCCTATTGACTCTAGGCTTCTTTTTGACCCCAGACGTCATATTTGTCTCAGGCTGCGTACTTGTCTCTGGGCTATCAGTTTCGAATTTCCTTTTGTTGCTAGAACCGACTTCCTCTTCATCGCCCAAAAGACCTTGCTTATCCAGATCTTCATACTGGTAAGCCATGTATATCATTTCAAAAAAAGGAATTTGCATATGCGCAGTTACACTACTTTGGTACTTTATTTGGAGTTCGTTAATAAACCTCAGATTCTTCCTCTTAGGATCTTGAATTAGATACGGGGAAAAACGAGAAAGTTCATTGAATTTCTTATGATATTCCGGAATGGTCATATCTCCTTATACCAGATAGTAGAATTCATCACTTAACCGCTCTGTTGCTTCTGGAGGAGTAAATCTTTCATTGAAAATTTCTTTAAATCTATCCAATGTAATATTACCTTCTAGATTATCTTTAATGACAGTTTCCCACAAGATTAAATCTTCAATCTTTGAGTGCCCAAGATGTTAGTAATCTTTTCTGATAATCTCTCGGCTTGAAACCGTCAAAAATCCTCTCAACAGAATGCATCCTAGCCTGAGTTTGAATAATGGACTCATTGCCCGAGAACGGTACTCCACCCAGATTTCGATACCTCTTTAATAGAGCTTCTATATCCGATCCTGACTATGGGAGCATGACTGGCTCATTATATTGTCGAACCATAGAATTACTCCTGCTTCTGCCACTCATTTTTTTCTATGTCTGCAAATAGCAGACAAAGTGTCAGGCCAACAGAAAAGGCATTTTAAAGCATAGAGACATATACTTAAATGTAAATATGTCCATAGGGGTGTATTTCATTCTGCTACACTCATTCTAGGATATTACTGTTCCTATCTGAAATGAATGATTCATCATAGAACACCTCTGATTCTAATTTTGATGAGTTCGTTAATATGTTATATTCCAGAACTAAGCTTATCCAAAGCTCTGATACCACGTGTGATGACCCCAAACCATCGTTCCACAGTGGCAAGGGTAATCTTTGGAATATAACAAAACCGCACTATGTCGTATTTGGAAATTGGACTTCCGTCATGAACCAAGGCAAGGGATCGTCCTTACCACTTCGAGATTGTCTAGCCTGAGCCTCAAGGTTAGAGTGCATTTACTTTGGATCGTCAGGGCCGGTCCACACAGAGTGGATTAAAAAGCCTGAACACTGCACTTTCGCGCCCTATGGGACATAAACTGGTCATATCCCAACCAAACCATCGGCTCCGAAGAGACTGAAATAATCGAGGCGCCTCATTATCCATCATCCATATAAGTAAAACATTCGGGCATGTAAAACCCAGACGCCACTCCTAGCTAGAAGGAAACGCAAGTCCTCCCAGTGGTCCTCTGCCGTTTCTGGTTCATACCTGGGTGTCAGGCTCACGAATTAATGCCATACACAAAGATATGCTATTTAAAGCCGTGCTTTGATCATCAACCACAAGGCTCTTCTATTCAACAAAAGCCTCGATCACTGCATCTCAGCATGTCACACAGGCAATTCACTCCATGCAACTGACATATATCGACCACATAGAATGAAATACAATGTCGGACAAACAGTCCATTTACAAGTCCGTTCTGGGTCTGAATGAAACCAGAGGCACCTTATTCCTCTTCCATATGTCCAATATAGGAGAGAGGTCCTCACACATCTGGTCGATCTCCAAGTATGTCTGAACAACCACCACTTATTACCTTGTCCTGGGATGCCTCCCAATCAAGACATCAGCAATCATCCAAACGATGTGAAGAGTTCCGATCTTCAACCACCGTCTTCATCATCGATTTCTAATCGTCGAACAATTATTTGAAATGAAATTTAACTCGGCCTTTTCAAATAATTTACGTATATTTAGAATTCAAATAGATTCATTTCCATGGTTAAATTATTTGATATCCATAATTCAGTTCGTTAATGTAATTTTCATGTCAACCATATTCAACCATCAAATATCCAATAAACCAAGAAAATTCGGTTTATTTCCATTCCATATCATTTATAATATTTTATAATGATTTATCGCTATTTTTATTTATTTAAAAATAGCCCATTTATTCAAACGACGCTTCAGGCCATAACGCGGCCATGGCGCTGTTTTTCTTCAGATTTGATTTACATATATCTGAAAATATAACCGTTAGATCTTTAAAAATTTTATACCACTAGAAAGATCTTTTCAAAATGGATCCAACGGTTCCGGTTTTGCGAAAATCAGACGGTCAGATCTCCCAGTACAATCGTTTAAAGTTACGATATCAATGTACGAACTGCAGCGTCGTTATTCGTTTTATTTTAATTATATATATATAATCCATTCCAGCGCTGTTTTTATTCAGATTTGAATTAAAAATTTCACACAATCTAACCATTGGATCCTTACAAATTTGGTACCGTTGGAAAGATATTTTCAAAGCGAACCTAACGGTTTCAGTTTCTGGAAAATCCGAAGGTCGGATCTCCCGTAATAATCGTTTAAAATCATGATTTCAAAACACAAACTGCAGCATTGTTATTCGTTTTATTTTAATTATATATATAAATATAATTCGTTCTTCTATTTCCAAACCATTTTCATTTCATATATTTGATAAAAATAATATTTTTACCCAACAAATATTTATTTCAACACATGGCTATTTTTAAAACTTCATATATATAATAAAAATGTGATTTTCTTTGTCAAAACAATTTATTTCAAACATGAATATTTTTAGCGATTCATATATATAATAAAAATGTGATTTTTATTGTTAAAACAATTTATTTCTAACATGAATATTTTATATACTTCATATGCATGATAAAAATGTGATTTTTATCTTTCAAACAATTCATTCGTCATATGAATATCTTTCCAGCACATGAATATATTTCAACACATGAATATAAATCAAACACATGAATATTTTAGAAAATTTCGGCAGTATAACAGCAAGGGGTTTTAAACCGGCACCGTCTCGAGTACGGCTCCGCACACTACCTTATGCCTCGCGGCGTTCCCTAAGGGGCTTATCCTTATAATCTAAATATTTCGATTCATTTTCATATCACAATGGATTTTTCCACAAACAATTCCAACTTTGTTTCAAACACAAACAATCATTACCAACCATTCACATTTATCAACCAAATTTCACGTCAAACAAAATCCAAACAATCACAACCAATATATATCGTCCATGGTATGTGACGAGGGGAGTGTGTGTGTGTGTGTATATATACATAAATATATTTCAATTTCATTTCATTTCAACTCCATTCAACGCACATATGATTTTTACAATGTATATATAACTTATACATCGCACATATAATTTATACAATGCTTATACATGAGGTGTACAACGCTTATATAACTTATACATCGATTATATAATTTATACATCGCCATTCCATATCGTTTTGAATTTAGAAATCTCACATTGGGTTCCACTCCTCCAAAAATTGTAGGAAGCTCCAAAAATTCTCCGGTCTCTTCTAGAATGTAGAAGACGACGCCAGGAGTCCAATATCTCCGGTTTCACTGGATTTCGACAACATAGAAAAAAGATATGATTTTTATAAGTTTGCAATGCTTTAGAGTGTTAAAGCCAGTTCAAAATTTCCAAGCCGTATACCTTCCACCACTGTTCAAAACTAGGTTTTGAATTTTCGTGCAAACGGTAAGCGGTAGGACGATCAGCTTGTGCAGCGTTGTAGAGGGTTGAGCAGGCGTCTTAGCACCGAGTGTGACGCCCATATCAACGGCCTGTGCTGGCTTCGGCGGCAGTTGCAAACGACCGCCTTTAGAGCGTCAAAACTCGTGATTCGGTGAACGATAGTTGGCGAGACTTAGATGGATTTGTAGAGGAGGATTAGATCTACAAAATGATTCAAGGATTTTGTGATTTCATTGAGTGGATTTTCAGAAATCGAAGAGAGAAGTTTCAATCCTCTTTCCATCGTCGAACTATAGAGCAACGGGTTTCAACGATTAAGAATATGGAAGATGATTGGCCAGGAATTTTTATATTTATTTTTAATTTCTTTAAACCCGAAAATACTCCTCAACCCATATGAACACCAATTCAAACCCAATGACTATCGTCCCCAGCTAATTACCCCCCTTCCGGACACAATGGAATATGTTTCGTAAGCCCATTCGACTGTTTCAGCCAGTTATTCTTCAAATAAAAATATAAATCATTCAAATATGGATTTGAACGTACATTTCAATTTGTCGGGGCCACATACTGATCCCAAAAATTACAGAAAAATAAATCTAGCTATGTTTGGACGATACGGTCCCAACAAAACCAATTTCGTCCAATTTTTAGACCGTTTGAAAATGGCCATTTTCTAGTCGATCCAAATTGACTGAAATTAACCAAACAAGTTTTCATTTGCCACGCTCACATCTTAACTTCACAAATTATGGAATTTGGAATCTAGTAATAATTTGACATTCCGGATCCAACAAAAGTGGTTTCGTCGAAACTGGAGGTCGTTTGCAAAATGACTATTTTCAAGGGCAATATTAATTCCATAGCGACCTTTCTGAAAATTCATTTGGCCCTAACTTTGGATTCTCGCTATGAAATTTCAATTTTTTAGATTCATTATAAAGATATTCTTACATAGATTTAATTATTTTTGGTTTCACTAAAATCCGGTTTATTTTTCATCCTGTATAGTCAGTCAAAGTTCAAATTCAAATTTTCAAACTACCACGCTATTTCAGGCCTTGTTTTATATTTAAAATAAATTATTTATTTTCCAACATCGATTCAAATAAATATATACGTTCTGATTCTCTTCAAAATAAATTTCTTGTCGTTATTATTTAAAATAATTAATTTTAAATATTCAAAATTCACTAAAATAGCCAAATTAAAATTTTTAAATTGGTTCTGATTTTCCGGGTTGTTACAAAAACTAATAAAAAAATCTACACTAGCAATTCTATATATTTTTATACATGAATACAATAACATGATAAAATATAATTTAGTGAGAAGGGGTTCTCACTTTGGTTTCCACTCCCTCAGTCTTTATTTCTGAATTGTTCTGTTTTGAATTTAAATTCGCCTCTAATTCTAATTTGCTCCAAATTGCTTCTAGTCAGTTCCATTGTGTAGATATTGATTTAACAGTTCCAACGGAGCCGAGATTGCTAAATTACGTCGGCTTCTGACAGAGATATGGTCGTTTAAACGTTAATTACATACTAAGATATTTAAAATAATTAATTTAATTTAACTTCTCTCTAATTAAATTTTACCCTCCCATAAAAAAACCATCATCTTCCTCAATTAGTTTGGACCGAACTCGACAAAACCTCCTGTAACACCCCGTAATTTTGTTAACATTAAAGAGGATAAATTAAAGAATAATTAATTTAATATTAAGAATTAAGGGAAACTGAGTACGTCATTACGTCCGTCTTGAAATTTTAGTCAAGATAGACACCTAGTTTGCATAAAATGGATAACATATGAAGAAGTTACAGACGATAAAAAGTTGAAAATCAAAACCGGGTATAACTGGTGTAGTTGCCAAGGGCGCCAAGGCAATTTTGCATTGGCGCACCTGTAAAGTGCGCCCAGAATAGTTTTTGGGTGTTCGGGTATTTTCCCAAAGTGGTAGGCAACCCGTGACCTGATTGACCCTAGAGCTTATGTGGCAATAGGTTCCAAATGGTTCTACAGCTATAAATACATGGCCATTTCACGTATTTCTTCATTAAAAGTCATGGCGGCCAAACTCTATCGGAGTCTGAACTGAACTAAGGTCCCTCATCTTCTTCTATCAACTAAAGCATATCAAAATTCTGAGATTCAAGCATAGACTCAGCACCAGCCTCTTTTCTATCATCTTAGCAATCCAATCACAGTGAGTTCAAGTTGCTTTTAGGTTTAGATAAATAATAGTGAATCATGAAAGACTGTGATTTGGATACATAGTAAACCTTGAATCTATGCTATTGTTAGATCTTATGCTATGTTATGATAGATCTATTTGTCTAGATCCAATTCAATTGTGATTGTTCTATTATGGATCTTGGTTTGTAACTATATTATGGTTAATATAGATCTGTTAATTTGGACAGTTATATCATAGGATAGATTTAATCATTTATGTAAATCATGAACATATGTCACCTTGAATTGGATAGAATTGGATCTAAACCGGTATCTTAATTATAACTTTTATGACATGATATGATGTGTATGTGTGTAGATCTATTTCTAAATTAGTAGATCTAATTTATATGGACATTGAAATTGTTAGATAGATCTAGATTACCACCTTATGTTATCATGTTAGATCTATTTTATGTGATCTAAATTGTCACCTTATGTTATCATGTTAGATCTATTTTATGTGATCTAAATTGTCACCTTATGTTAAAATGATAGATCTATTTTATGTGATCTAAATTATCACCTTATGTTATCATGTTAGATCTATTTTATGTGATCTAAATTATCACCATATGTTAACATGTTAGGTCTATTTTATGTGATCTAAATTATCACCTTATGTTAACATGTTAGATCTATTTTATGTGATCTAAATTATCTTATGTTAACATGTTAGATCTATTTTATGTGATCTAAATTATCGCCTTATGTTAACATGTTAGATCTATTTTATGTGATCTAAATTATCATCTTGGTATGATGACAATTTAATGTCCATGCCAGTATGTATGTTCACCTTATTATCATACAAGTTTATGTTTATGCCAAGATGATCATTTTAGTTATATTCCCATTATTTTCCCTATTATCGTTTATGACTAGGCTATTGTCTAGCCTAGGCATTTGGCCAATTTTGTGAGGGCGCTAGTTAAGGAACGGGGGAAAAAGGGTTTAAAATGGCATAATTTGAACGTGAACATTTATAGACATGTAATTCAAATTATTGGTAAAATAGTTATTGACACCTATAAAAGGAAAGGATTAATTAAATAAAAATGGAATGTCTAGTAATTACAATTACGAATTGTAATTATACTTATGACACGAGGTTAGGTTGCATTATTGGTGGAAGTCTGCCCAGACCCGACCGACATATCTAGCAGCCACTAATGTTGAACCTAATATGGGAGGTCTAAATACATAAATATGAATCGGGCTATGACAACGTGTTAGGCCCAACTGTGGAATAAGTCTGCCCGGACCCGACTGACATATCCAACATCCACGTGTTGTAGGCCTAATGTGGAAGGTCTGTCCTATTATAAAACCATAAATGGACACGGAAAGAATTGGACTACCTAACCTAAGTTAATCCATAGGGATTATATAAACTTAAATTTAAGTTGGGGGTTAAGTAAATATGGTTGAGGGGTGGGTTAAGTAAGTTTGAAGAGGGGGATGGGTAATATTCACATATAGGCCCGCGAACTTAACCCGTTAAGGTTATGAATTAAAGACACCTAGGTATACATAACCAGAGGAAATAATAAAGTTATATGATTAAAGACACCCTTTAGGGTAAGCATAACTGGTAGAAATAAACAATTCTATGTAATTAAAGACACCTAGTGGTATACATAGTCAGTGAAAACCTAGTGGGGGATACAAGACAAAAGGGAGGGGTTGTATCATATTGTGTGGGACCCATTTCAGTCAGTAATTCGGAGTAGGTATCAAATATAATACTCCGTACTAGGCGGAGAAGGGGCACACTTACTGACTAATTGTAAGATATCCAAACGTGGAGGACGGTGTGGGTGGCGCAAATTGACCAGACCATATGCGTGCATGAGCCGGGCAGAGGGGGATAAGACGACCGTGACACCTTTAGATATGGTTGTGCACATTATTACGACGAGGGGTTGCCACTTTAGGAAGTGGTACCTCCGACTGTGGTGCCAGAACAAGGTATCTACAAGGGTTAAGGAGCCAATAGATCAGGGTAGTAGTTATGATAAATTTGGACGTATACCTAAGTACACCACTTTATAGTTGAAGGTATCATCTCTTTCTGGATATACTAGTAATAGTGCAGAGTAATCATTAGAAGTATATACACCTTATCATGTATACCTTTTAACACCTGCCATTTGTGTAGTGATCTCCCTTATCCACTTTTTATGCCTATCATGTTACTTTTGTTTATTTACTGGCTAAAAGTAACTAGACTCGCCAGACTTTATGTCTGACCTTTTTTGTTTCTTCTTCTTTCTTCCGTTTTCCCCAAGGTTCTCAGGGAGGAAACACCCAGGCTTAGTCAGTATTCAGATATCACCTTGCTAGGAGCTACTTATGAAGTATGACTCAAGTTCTTGTCTCTACTATGGCTTAACTCCTCCAATTGGGGAATTATGTTTTATATTCCTATGTACTCTGATGAAGCAAGACATAAGTTATTTTATTGTAATGGTTTTTATGACTTATGATATTGTGGACCACGGTATTTTAATTTATGTTGAAAAAAAAATCCGTTGCTACCTTATTTATGTCTGTCTTGTAATTATTCTGTGTCAGATTACATATAACGCTTCACGGAACTTAATGCATTCCCTTAGTGAGTGACATTAATGGATGTGGGGTGTCACACTTGGTATCAGAGATGAAGTTTACCAGATTAGATAAAAGTTTTTGAAATTTATTTTCAAAGAGGTTTTAAAAGAAAGCATTTTCAAAAAGACAAGTTCGTTTTGAAAAACATTCCCCAAAAAGCTATATGTAATATCCTTCGGTCCTTTATCTAAATTTCTTCCTTTCTCCTTTTTCAGCGTGTCTGGGGAACAAAACATCCCTAATATCCGAGAGGGCGTCACTATACCCTGATGGTTCCGTAGGTATTTAGAGGCCACGACGCCGGCCGAAGGCCAAAGAGACATTCCTCCCCCAGTTGCACCAGTCATTCCTCCTCCTCCCCCTCCAAGAGCAGATAACTTCGCCAAGATCTGCAAAGACTTCCTTGCTATGGGAGGGAAGCCATTCCATGGGAAAGAGACATTCGTAGAAGCTCGGAATTGGCTTAAAGAGACTAAGGACTTATTCGTAATCTTTGAATCGGAGGACCGAAGAAATATTTAGTTAGCTACTTGGCTATTAAAGGACGAAGCCCCATTTTGGTGGGAAGTAACCCAAGCTGGACGTCAGTGGAAGCTTGGGAAGATTTTATACAGAGGTTCAAAATGAAATTTCTTTCCCAAGCTGAAAGCAGCATGAAGATGGACATATTCTTAGCACTCAAACAAGGAAACTTGACGGTGAAATAATATGTGAACAAATTCAACTAGCTAGCAAGGTTCGGGTTAGAGTTCGTGGATATGCCGCACAAAAATGCTTTGCACTTTGCTAAAGGGCTGAATAAACCCCTTCATAGGTTAGCCATGTCCCATATTCCAATGGGATCCACTTTTGAAAAACTTGTCGATATGGCCCTGATGCATAAGGAGGACAAGGGAGAGAAGAAGGAGGTAAAGGCTGAGGGGACGTCACAAAATAGGAAGGTGTGGCCCAAGAGGGGGCAGCAGCAACAACAGGAGAAGAAAGGAGTGAAAAATGATAAAGGCAATGATAAGAGAAAATGTCACCATTGTAGGAAGGAAGGTCATATGGTTAAAGACTGTAAGCAAAGGAAGAATTCTTGCTACCACTGTGGAGAGGTCAGACACTTTGCTAAAAGAGTTCCCGAATAAACGGGGATCACAGGGACAAGGTCAAAGGGCAGGAAATTTTGGAGGGCAGGTGCATGCTCTCGCGACTAGTGCTCCTGATAGAGGTAGAAAAAATTATGTGGAAGGTTTAATTTCTCTTTCAAACCATCCCATTAGAACACTTTTTGATTCTGATGCCTCACATTCATTTATATCAAGTTCTGTAGTTGAATCTCTGCACTTAATTACTAGTAGGGTAGTAGATCCCGTAGTTGTTTCAAACCCCATTGGTGGTCTGGCTCATTTATCGATGATTTATCGGGATTTGAAAATATCGGTGTTAAGCATCGAGTTTGAATGTGACGCGCATGAACTTGGGTTTATAGGTTATGGGTTGATTATAGGAATGGATTGGCTTACCAGTATGGTGCTACTCTGGATTGTGAAAAGAGGGTTGTTAGGCTTTTGACTTGTCATAGGAGAACCCTCGAGATTTCGTGTAACCCAAAAGGGTCAGTTATGCTTAGTTTCCTAGAGTCTCTTGATGCATCTAACGACGATCTGCAATCTGTTCCAATAGTCCGAGATTTTTCAGATGTTTTTGATGAGGTTTGGGGTTTACCTCCAAGGCGTGAGATCAACTTTCATATATATCTGGTGGACAAAGCAAAGCCAGTTGCATTACTAGTGCACCACATGGCTCCAAGGGAAAGGAGGAAGCTGAGTAAGCAAGTAGGGGAGCTACTTGAGAAACGGTTTATCATATGAAGCATATTTGAATGGGGTGCTCTAGTAGTATTCGCAACTAAGGCGGATGGTCCGCTTCATTTGTGTGTTGATTATAGGGAGCTGAATAAACTCACTAAAAAGAATAGACACCCGCTTCCGAGGATTGATGATTTATTTGATCAGCTTGTTGGTGCCTTGGTATTTTCCCAGTTAGACTTGGCCGTGGGGTTCCATCAGTTGAGGGTGGCTGAGGACAACATAGATAAGACTGCCTTTAGGACTCCGAACGGTTTCTTTAAGTGGCTAGTTATGCCTTTTGGGCTGACGAATGCACCCGTCTATTTTGTCGATCTAATGAGTAGGGTGTTTCGGGAGTTCCCAAATTTTCTAATTCTCTAGTTCGGATAAATTTCAAGTTCTTTTATATAAAAAAAGATTAAAATTAAAAAATGAAAATGAAAATTTTCTAATTCTCCAGTTCGGATACATTTCAAGTTCTTTTGTATAGTCATGATAAATTTCAATAAATTTGTTGTAGTCTTTGTCGATGATATTTTGATCTTCTCCAAAAGCGAAGAAGAGCATGATCAACATTTGAGAGAAGTTTTGAAAACTCTCTGTGACCATCAGCTTAAAGCAAAATTCTCTAAATGCCATTTTTGGAGAAAAGAGGTGAGATTCTTAGGGCATGTGGTCTCCAAAGAAGGGATAGCTGTAGATCCTGCGAAGGTGGTTGTAGTGCGAGATTGGCAGGTTCCTAAAAATGCAACTGAGGTGGGAAGCTTTCTTGGGTTAGCAGGTTACTATAGGAAGTTCATTAAGGACTTTGCAACAATATCAGGCCCACTCACCAGGCTGATGAAGAAGAACTTTGAATTCTCATGGGATATAGACTGTGACGCTGCTTTCCAATTACTGAAGAGGGCTCTGACAACAGTCCCAGTCTTGACCTTACCTGATGGAAATAAAGTGTTTACCGTTTACACTAATGCATGCGGTACAGGGCTTGGTGTGGTTCTAATGCGAGAAGGGAAGTAGTGTGTTATGGGGGTAGACAGCTGAGAGTTCATGAAAAGAACTACCCCACCCATGATCTAGAGCTAACTGCCATAGTGTTTGCATTAAAGACGAGGCGTCATTATTTACTTGGACAGAAGTTCGAGTTATACACCGATCATAAATCTCTCAAGTATCTTTTCTCATAGAAGGATCTCAATTTAAGGCAACAACAGTGGATGGAGTTTCTAGCTTCTTATGATTTTGAGATTTCTTATACCCTTGGCAAGGGTAATGTGGTGGCAGATGCACTAAGTAGGCAGAGGGTGGCGCTGAGTCCTTTGTTTTTGGAAAGAAAGAACTTGTAGTTCGTATTAGCTTTTGATTTTAAACCCTCCATCGAGATTTTACTTGATTTGTTTGCATCCATTGAGATACGACCGACTCTTTTCGACCAGATAGGAGCTTTCCAACAAGGTGACTCACATATTCTAGACATCATGGATAAGCTCAGAAGAGGGGAGACTTTTAGTCACCTCAGCAGGTATGCCATAGATGAAAAGGGGTGTTTACGACAAGATGGATGGCTTTGTGTTCCTTAAACTGTAAGCTTGATAAAGGCAGTCCTAGAAGAAGCCCACCATTCTAAGATGACCATTCACCCAGGCGGTGATAAGATGTACAGGGACATGAAGAGGGTTTTCTTTTGGGTTGGGATGAAGAAAGATGTGGCCAAATTTGTTTCTCAATGTTTAGTTTGCCAGCAAGTCAAAGCTGAGCAAAAGAAGCCCGGTGGTTTACTTCATCCTTTGGAGGTTCCTCAGTGGAAATGGGAGAGCGTCTCTATGGATTTCATAGATGGTTTGCCTAGATTGCAGAATGGAAACACCAGTATCTGGGTTGTGGTAGACAGACTCACTAAGAGCACTCACTATATTCCAATTAAGAGTAAGAGGACGGCATCATGGTTAGCAGCAATTTATTTCCGAGAGATAGTTCGTCTTCATGGAGTTCCTTCCAGCATCGTAAGCGATTGTGACCCCATCTTTACCAGCAAATTTTAGAAGATCTTGCAAGAAGCATTAGGTACACAGTTGCGTTTGAGCACCGCTTATCATCCTAAGACCGATGGGCAAACGGAGAGGGTGAGCAGAATTCTAGAAGATATTTTAAGGCTGTGTATCTTAGATTCGGAGGGACTTGGGAAGAGCATCTTTCTTTAGTAGAGTTTGCCTATAATAACAGCTATTAGGCCAGCATCGGCATGGCACCCTTCGAAGCATTGTACGGACGACCCTGTAGATCACCAACTTGTTAGTGGGAATTTGCAAAAAGATTATTACTTGGACCAGAGATGGTTAGAGAAACGTCCGAAAAGATTGTCTTATTCGACGGCAGATGAAGAAAGCTCAAGATAAGCAGAAATCCTATGCAGAAAATTAAAGGACTGACCTCGAATTTGAAGCAGGAGACTTGATTTTTATCAAAGTGTCACCTCTGAGGAATGTGGTTTGCTTTGGATCAGTAGGGAAGTTGGCACCTAGGTTTGTGGGACCATTTCCCATAACCGAGAGGATTGGCCAAATGGCCTATAGATTAAAGGTTCCTGAAAATCTATCTGGTGTTCATGATGTTTTCCATGTTTCTCATCTGCGGAAGTTGTTGAGCTGAGTATATTGGAAGAGGTAGAAGTGGAACAGGAGGCGACGGTCAGGCGAGCTCCTTCCCGTATTCTTGGATCAGAAGTTAAGAAGATATGCAAAAAAGAGCTCAAGTTGCTAAAGGTTCAATGCGAAGATAACCCAGAGGATGCGACTTGGGAGACCAAAGACAATATTTGTGCTTCGTACCCTTTTCTCTTTGAGGGTATGTTCTTAACTCCTTTTTCCAAAGCTTTATCAGTAAATGTTTCTATTTATTTGAGTATATCTTATCCATAGATTTTTTCAACCATTAGATTGGAATCCTATGGATGTAAACATGTGTTTGAAACATGTTATGCTTTTGATTGATGCAAGTGGATGCAAGTGTTTGCTAGTGGTTGCCTGTGGATGCATATACACACATTAGGCACATATAGGCCCATAAACTTAACCCTATGGATTGTATGAACTTAAATTTAAGTTGGAGGTTAAGTAAATATGGTAGAGGGGTGGGTTAAGTAAGTCTGAAAAGGTGGATGGGTAATATTCACATATAGGCCCATAAACTTAACCTGTTAAGGTTATGTAATTAAAGACACCTAGTGGTATACATAACTGGAGGAAATAATAAAGTTATGTAATTAAAGACACCCTTTAGGGTAAGCATAATTGGTAGAAATAAATAAGGCTGTGTAATTAAAGATACCTAGTGGTGTACATAATCAGTGAAAACCTTGTGGGGGATATAAGACAAAGGGGACAACTTGTATCATATTGTGTGGGACCCATTTCAGTCAGTAACATGGAGTAGGTATCAAACAAAGTACTCCGTACTAGGCGGAGAAGGGATACGCTTACTGACTGATTGTAAGAGATCCAAGCGTGGAAGACGGTGTGGGCAGTGCAAACTGACCGGGACATGTGCGTGCATGAGCCGGGCAAAGGGGGATAAGACGATCGTGACACCTGTAGATATGGTTGTTCACATTATTACGATGAGGTTTTGCCACTTTAGGAAGTGATACCTCCTACTGTGGGGCCAGCACAAGGTATCTACGAGGGTTAAGGAGCCGATCGATCAGGGTAGTAGCTAGGATACATTTGGATGTATACCTAAGTCTACCACCTTATAGTTGAAGGGATCTTCTCTTTCTGGATGTACTAGTAACAGTGTAAAGTAATCATTAGAATCATATACACCTTATCCGGTCTACCTTGTTACACCTGACATTTATGTAGTGATCTCCCTTATCCACTTTATATGCCTATCATGTTACTTATATTTATTTACTAGCTAAAATTAACTAGACTCGCCAGACTTCATGTCTGATCCTTTTTGTTTCTCCTTCTTTCTTCCATCCCCCCCCCCCCCCCAGGTTCTCAGGGAGGAAACACCCAGGCTTAGTCAGGATTCAGATATCACCATGCTAGGAGCTACTTCTGAAGTATGGCTCAAGTTCTTGTCTCTACTATAGCTTAACTCCTCCAATTGGGGAATTATGTTTTTATATTCTTATGTACTTTGATCATGCAAGATAGAAGTTATTTTATTGTAATGGTTTTTGAGACTTATGGTATTGTGGACCACGATATTTTAGTTTATGTTGAAATAAAAATTTAACTTGCCTCTACTACCTTATTTATATTTGTCTTATAATTATTCTGTGTTTGATTACCTATAACGCTTCACGGAACTTATTGCATTCCCTTAGTGGGTAAGTGACATTAACGGACGTGGGGTGTCACACCTCAAACTAGAAATCCTCCATGTCAAATCAATGATCAATGTCAAATCAAAAATCAATGCTTCTACAACAAATTCAAGGGGATAGATCAATGACACTGCAACTTTCTAAGACAAATTCACTTCTTAATTCATTAGCCGTTCTCTGTAAGTTCTAGTTATTTTCAGGTTTAAATATTTAATTATAATGTGGCCATGAAATGAAGTGGATTTGGATTTAAGTATGTGTATCGATTCAGATCTATTTCTGTTTCTTCTTGAATCTTGATCTTTGGACTTTTCTATCTTTACTCTCATGCTAAGTTCATGATCTATTCAGCCTGTTGTAAATCAATTTTCTTGATTCATGTTGATATTATTATCCAGTTGTAATCTTAATATGTCTGTGATGATGTTTTTCTCTCCGATCTTGTTTTGATGCAAAATTCTACCTTTCCCCTATTTATTTTCTTTTGATGAACCCAGGTCAATTTCGGACCTAGGCCTAAACTACGATTTGCATGCGATTGAATACGGGGGAAATATTGGGATATTTTATTGTTGGATATATGTGTTTGATAGAATCGAAGGCAAAATATGAAAACTGGATATTTGGGTATTATTGCCATTAACATGAAATTGGAATCTGGGTATTATCGTTATAATTAAAGTTCGTTAGCTTGGGTAAATTGGGGTAAACATGGAATACATGTAGTTTGGTATGAAACTTGACCTATGAAAAATATGGCAAGAATATTGATATGTATAACTTGACTAAAATTTGACCTATGTAAATTGGACATAGCTTTGTAAACTTGTAAACTCTGAATCTTGACATATGTAAAAAGGCATGAAACTTGGTATATATGTAAATTGTCTAGGATTAGGCATATATAAATTGGCATATGAAATTTGGCATGGATCTTGATATATGTGTAATTTGGCTAGAACTTGATATGTGTAAATTGGCATAAACTTGGCATACATGTAAACATGCAAGAATTAGACATATGTAAACCAACTAGAATTGGGTACATATATTAATGGGCATGTAATATGGAATGTGGGCGTATGTTAATTAACATGTAATTGTCGTGTTTAGCATAATCATGGTTAGTGACATTTAATTTGGTATGATTTACATACCAAAAATTATAAACATGATTTAAAGGGATGGTGGGCCATAATATTAAATGTTGATTAATGTAAATTATGAACATAAAGATAATTGGTAATTTTTAGGAAACTTGCCATAAATTAGTCATTAATCACATAAGTGATTTATGGCATAAAATGGTATTAATTATATACCTAAATTAATGAGATTGATTGGAAACAAATTGGGTAGTAATTTGAATTTGAATAATTTACATAATTAATGTAAATTAGAAAATATGAATATGCTTAGCACGAGGTTGGATTGAGTTGTGATGTAAACCTGCCCGGACCCGCCCGGCTGTCCAGTAATCACAACAATACCTATCCAATGCGGGAGGCTAAGCATTGGGCCTAATAAAGACCCGAGGTTAGACTGAGTTGTAGCGTAAGACTGCCAGGACCCGACCGGCACATAGGCAGCCACAACAATATCTGTCTAATGTGAGAGGTTGGGGCTCTAATAAGACAATTAGAGCTGAGCTAGGATTGGTAGGGTTAAGTTAACTAGAACACTTAACCAATTTCAACATGTTAACTAAATTGGTAGGTAGGGTTAGGTTAATCTGGACACTTAACCAATTTAATATGTTGACTACGGGAGTGGGTAAGGTTAAGCAAATGTTTAACCATTATAACATGATTAAACTGGACCAGAGATTGAGGTTAAGTTAATGAGAACACTTAACCAATACAATGGGTTAATAAGACAAGTGGTTGCGGTTAAGTAGTAACACTTCACCAACATAACAGGACAAACGGGTGGGTTAAGTTAACTTGAATAAGTTGATAACACTTAACCATTATAATATGACTAGTGGGTGGGGTTAAGTTAACAAGAAAATTCTTAACCAATTTAACCAGATAGACGAACGAGGTTAAGTTAATAAACCACACTTAACCGATCAAACATAATAAGCAAGAAATGTTAGGTTAACTAAGGTAAACACTTAACCATGGTAACGTAACGAGTAGAAGGGTTAAGTACATATCGGGTTGGTGGGTAATATTAATAAATATAGGCCCACATACACTTAACCATTAAATACACATGCTTGAATCAGTAGTTGGGTTAAGTACACATCAGGGTTGGTGGGTAATATCAGAGAATATAGGCCCACAGACTTAACCATTAGAAAAACCTAGTAACGAGGACCCATTTCAGCAGTAACCCACATTAGGTATCAATGGAACCCTGAGCTAGGCAGGGTGGGGCACGATTACTTGGCTGATTATAAGAGGTCAAATTAGCGGCGGTTGGTGCAGCAGTGCAGATTCTAACGGAGTGCGGGCGTGCACACACTTCGGCGCAGAAAATTTAGCCACTGGGCATCAGTAGGTATAAAGCTGTGCATCTTGATTGTATCAGGGTTGCCACCATAGGACTTGATACACCCCATGGTGGGACCAGCACAGGTATCTACAAGTAGGGGGCCGCGTGACACAAACGAGAACTAGGTCAAGTAGGGAGCCGATCGATAAGGTAGTAAGGGTGCATCGAATATATACATGGCCATTGGGGTTATCGAGGTGGAATCCTCAAAATCGATGTACACCTGAAGGCTACCATAATTGCGGGGATTGGGATCACATTGTAATTATTATATAACACGGGCTACTAGTGGGGACACTAGTAGGAATACGGATCATTCAATGTAAGACACTTATGAGGATGCTGGTTAGGTGGTGCAGAGCAAATAGATATCGTTTTAATGGTAAAGCTTAGGAACCTTGCGATGTTATTCTTGATAGAAACCATGCGGTGGGATACTTGATAGGAATTATGGGACGTTATACTTGTTTCATCGTGCCCGAAGTTTATCTTGTTACCTTAGTTTACCTTGTTATCATAGTTTATCTTGTTATCTTAGTTTATCTTGCCTACCTTGTCATCATGCTTATGTTTACTTTCAGTTTATTCATGCCATGTTATCTTTATCTCTTTTTATGATGAAAGTCACTAGGACTTACTCAGTCTTTATGACTGACCCATTTTGTTTCGCCTCTTTTTCTTCCGTTCCCCCCCCCCCCCAAGGTTCACAGGGTGGGAATACAGCTTAGTTCTGATCTTACCAAGCTCCAAGGCTCTTTCATGTATGGCTTGGATTTCTCTTGGCTATGGCTTGCTTTGCTTTATTGGGGAATACTGCAGTTTGTTTTTATACTTCTTTGTTTTTGAGCAAGACAGATATTTTAACTATGAAATTGGGTGTTGGAAGTTGATGGGCTTTTCTTGTAAACATTTATATTTAATAAATGATTTGAAGTACTTCCACTTTATTATCTGCTGTTTTATATATGTCTGTCTTGTAATATTTCTGTTCCAGTACCCATAATACTCCATTGAAGTTAAGGCATTCCCTTTGTGAGTGACCTTAAGAGATGTGGGGTGTTACATTTGGTATCAGAGCAGAAGGTTACCAGACTGGGCAAAAAATTTCAAAAACCTTCTGAAATTATTTTCAAAACGTTTACAAAGAAGCAAATTTTCAAGAAAATTTTGTTTTGATCAAAAGGCATATTCCCAAAATCCATATGCACTATCTTTTGATTCTCTGTTGAAATCTCTTATCTCTCTTTTCGCCATAGTTTCGTAGGCATCCGACACAGGTCGGAGGGCAAAGGTGTGCCCAACCTCCATCTGTAGTCGCAGTAGTTCCATCTGCGTCTAATCTTATTTCAAGTTGGGTAGAGTTGTCGTGCGTTGGAGGTAGCTTCGAGAGACTTGTCAACAAACTATACAAGGACAATAAGAACAAGGAACTAGTTGTTATAGCTCAATCCACGAAGGAGGAAAAAGGTGAAAGGAAAGAGGCCTAAGTGAAAGAATAGAAAAACCCATGACAAAAGAGAGTATCTTTAGGAGAAGGGACATGCAGTTAAGTATTATAGGATAAGGGCAAGGGACAAGATCGTCGAGAGGGCAATTGAATGCTCTCACTACTAGTGTACCTAAGAGAGTGGTAACGTTTCTGTTAAAAGTTTAGCTTTTCTTTTCTATCATCCCACTAGAACTTTGTTTTTGTACATCGCATCCTTTTAATTCTGCTTCGAAAGTTGAGTCTCTGCACCTTAGTACTAGCATAATAGAGGATCCCATTTTTGTCTCAAGTCCTGTTGGGGAAATCGGCTCATTTATTCATGACTTGTTTGGATTTGAGAATGTCTATGCTAAGTGTTGAGTCTAGAAGTAATGTTTATGTTTTGGGCTATGGGTTGATTCTAGCGATGGAGTGGTTATCCAGTAAGGGTGACCTTCTCGGTTTTTAAAAGAGGGTAGTTAGACTCTTGACTTGCCTCGGTAATACCCTCGAACTCGCGTGTAACCTTTAGGGTTCTATCATGATTTGTTACCTAGAATCTCTTGACACATTTATTAGTAATTTGTAATCCGCTCGAGTAGTGTTCGCCACAAAGGCGGATGGGTCATTTCGCTTATGCATGAGTTGTAGAGAATAACCTTAGCAAGTACATTTGGCAGCATGGTTGGCATTTATTTTCAGGAGATAGTTCTTCTGCGTAGAATACCTAATAGTAAGTAAACGAGATCCAAGATTCACTAGTGAATTTTGGAGAGCTTGCATGAAACCATGAGTACGCAGTTATGTTTGAGCCGAGTAAACTAGGAGGAGAATAAGTGAAAGTGGAACGAGAGGCAAAAGTGAAATGGATTCCAACCCATATTTTGGAAACAAGAATTAAGAAGCTACGGAATTGTGAAGTTAAAGGCAGTCAAAGCACAATGGAGTTAAGCTCAAAGAAATGCGACTTAGAAGATTGAAGACTAGATTCGCGCATCATATCTCTTTTTAAGAGTATATCCATGATCTCTCTTTTCCTATAGAGCTTACTCACATGCTATATTTTGTGTATATCCTCTCGGTCCTATCCTCAATCTAATTTCTGTTGCAAACCCCATAGGGAGTATGACTCATCTGTTAGTAACACATGTTGGGGCTTGAGGGTGTTCGTTGGGTTGACTAAACTTTTTGGGTTTTATAGGATACGGGTTGGTCTTAGGAAGGGATTTCTTTGTGACCTAATAGGAGTCCATCATGCTTAGTTTCCTAGAATCATATATATTGGTTGGGATGAGTAATTCTTTGGGTGTCAGTCTGATGGTGATTTCAGTCTTCGGGGCTGATGCTTAGAGAGTTCTTCTCCTAATCAATATATATGTGGCATAGATTTCCAGTTTTGACATTGCCTAATGGGCACAAAGTTTTTACTTGCTTCCATCATTCGACTATACCTTTAGATAGGAACAATTGGGCGTAAACATGTGTTTGAGACATGTTATGATTGATGGTTGCAAGTGGCTGCAAGTGGTTGCTAGTGGTTGCTCGTGGATGCATTTACACACATTAGGCACTAGATCAGCTCAATCACCTTTCATATTGCATATGCATTAGTGTTTACACTTGTTTGTGGATGAAATTGAATGTGTTATCATGTGAATGTTGCATATGGATGGATGTTTGTGCACACATATAGTGTTTATGTGACTAGGAATATTTGCATACATGTTGGACTCATGGCACTAAACATATTTTGCATCTAGAAGATCAATCAGGCCTGATCATTTGCATTAGACAAGGAACATATACACACACTTCTTGCATATGTTCATACAGCATTAGAAATCTCTTAAGGACAATGAATGCCTGTGATTGATGATTGAGTAGATGGATGATGGATGGTAGGACACATTCTTCTTAACTTGAAGATTTCGGGGACGAAATCCTTTAAGGAGGGGAGAATGTAAAACCCCGTATTTTTAATATAATTAAAAATAAAATAAAATATATGAAAATATGCTTATGATAGGTAAATAATGGTGATGCATAAGGAGAATTAATTAATACATGGTAGAGAAGAAAAATTAGTTCGTTAACGGCGTATGTAACGGAAAAGATAGTAAAATAAGGAAAACTAATTCAATAATCAGGAAATAGGTAAAATGGACATCACCATTGTGTTCCTCTCGGAAAAATACGTGAAATAGAGTCCGAGTTTTCGAAAATCGGAGTCCGTATGACCAAGATATGGCCAAAACATGATTTCAGCAGACTTTCTGGCAGACTGACCCAGGTCGACCATAGTGTCGACACTATAGTTGACCTGCCCCCCCCCCCTAGGTCGACTATAGTGTCAACCCCCCTCTGTACAGGTCGACCTGGTCGGCCTGGGGTGGTCCAGAACCCATTTTTGAGGCCCGGGACGAGTTTTGATGGTCCGGATGGGTTTTAGGGTTAATCCGATGGCTGAAATGAATTGCTACACCTATAAAATAACACCTAGACCTAGCCTAACTCACACAAATTCATATGACACCTAAATGCTGCTGGAATCTCTCTTGAGCCATGGCCGCCGTCTCCAAATTAAAGCTTAAGCGTTCAAACTCAAATCAAATCAAAGATCAATGCTTCTACAACAAATTCAAGGGGATAGATCAATGACACTGCAACTTTCTAAGACAAATTCACTTCTTAATTCATTAGCCGTTCTCTATAAGTTCTAGTTATTTTCAGGTTTAAATATTTAATTATAATGTGGCCATGAAATAAAGCGGATTTGGATTTAAGTATGTGTATCGATTCAGATCTATTTCTGTTTCTTCTTAAATCTTGATCTTTGGACTTTTCTATCTTTACTCTCATGCTAAGTTCATGATCTATTCAGCCTGTTGCAAATCAATTTTCTTGATTCATGTTGATATTATTATCCAGTTGTAATTCTAATATGCCTGTGATGTTGTTTTTCTCTCCGATCTTGTTTTGATGCAAAATTCTACCTTTCCCCTATTTATTTTCTTTTGATGAACCTAGGTCAATTTCGGACCTAGGCCTAAACTGCGATTTGCGTGCGATTGAATACGGGAGAAATATTGGGATACTGTCTTGTTGGATATATGTGTTTGATAGAATCGAAGGCATAATATGAAAACTGGATATTTGGGTATTATTGCCATTAACATGAAATTGGAATCTAGGTATTATCGTTATAATTAAAGTTCGCTAGCTTGGGTAAATTGGGGTAAACATGGAATACATGTAGTTTGGTATGAAACTTGACCTATGAAAAATATGGCAAGAATATTGATATGTTTAACTTGGCTAAAATTTGACCTATGTAAATTAGGCATAGCTTTGTAAACATGTAAACTCTAAATCTTGACATATGTAAAAAGGCATGAAACTTGGTATATATGTAAATTGTCTAGGATTAGGCATATATAAATTGGCATATGAAATTTGGCATGGATCTTGATATATGTGTAATTTGGCTAGAACTTGTTATGTGTAAATTGGCATAAACTTGGCATACATGTAAACAGGCAAGAATTAGACATATGTAAACAAACCAGAATTGGGTACATATATTAATGGGCATGTAATTTGGAATGTGGGCGTATGTTAATTAACATGTAATTGTCGTGTTTAGCATTATCATGGATAGTGACATTTAATTTGGTATGATTTACATACCAAAAATTATAAACATGATTTAAAGGGAAGGTGGGCCATAATAGTAAATGTTGATTAATGTAAATTATGGACATAAAGATAATTGGTAATTTTTAGGAAACTTGCCATAAATTAGTCATTAATCACATAAGTGATTTATGGCATAAAATGGTATTAATTATATACCTAAATTAATGAGATTGATTGGAAACAAATTGGGTAGTAATTTGAATTTGAATAATTTACATAATTAATGTAAATTAGAAAATATGAATATGCTTAGCACGAGGTCGGATTGAGTTGTGATGTAAACCTGCCCGGACCCGCCCGGCTGTCCAGTAATCACAACAATACCTATCCAATGTGGGAGGCTAAGCATTGGGCCCAATAAAGACCCAAGGTTAGACTGAGTTGTGGCGTAAGACTGCACGGACCCGACCGACACACATGCAGCCACAACAATATTTGTCTAATGTGAGAGGTTGAGGCTCTAATAAGACAATTAGAGCTGAGCTAGGATTGGTAGGGTTAAGTTAACTAGAACACTTAACCAATTTCAACATGTTAACTAAATTGGTAGGTAGGGTTAGGTTAATCTGGACACTTAACCAATTTAATATGTTGACTACGGGAGTGGGTAAGGTTAAGCAAATGTTTAACCATTATAACATTATTAAACTGGACCAGAGAGTGAGGTTAAGTTAATGAGAACACTTAACCAATACAATGGGTTAATTAGACAAGTGGTTGCGGTTAAGTAGTAACACGTAACCAACATAACAGGACAAACGGGTGCATTAAGTTAACTTGAATAAGTTGATAACACTTAACCGTTATAATATGACTAGTGGGTGGGGTTAAGTTAACAAGAAAATTCTTAACCAATGTAACCAGATAGACGAACGGGGTTAAGTTAATAAACCACACTTAACCAATCAAACATAATAAGCTAGAAATGTTAGGTTAACTAAGGTAAACACTTAACCATGGTAACGTAACGAGTAGAAGGGTTAAGTACATATCGGGTTGGTGGGTAATATTAATAAATATAGGCCCACATACACTTAACCATTAAATACACATGCGTGAATCAGTAGTGGGGTTAAGTACACATCAGGGTTGGTGGGTAATATCAGAAAATATAGGCCTACAGACTTAACCATTAGAAAAACGTAGTAACGGGGACCCATTTCAGCAGTAACCCACATTAGGTATCAACAGAACCCTGAGCTAGGCTTGGTGGGGCACGATTACTGGGCTGATTATAAGAGGTCAAATTAGCGGCGGTTGGTGCGGCAGTGCAGGTTCTAACGGAGTGTGGGCGTGCACACACTTCGGCGCAGAAAATTTAGCCACTGGGCATTAGTAGGTAAAAAGCTGTGCATCTTGATTGTATTAGGGTTGCCACCATGGGACTTGATACACCTCATGGTGGGACCAGCACAGGTATCTACAAGTAGGGGGCCGCGTGACACAAACGAGAACTAGGTCAAGTAGGGAGCTGATCGATAAGGTAGTAAGGGTGCATCGAATATATACATGGCCATTGGGGTGATTGAGGTGGAATCCTCAAAATCGATGTACACCTGAAGGCTACCATAATTGCGAGGATTGGGATCACATTGTAATTATTATATAACACGGGCTACTAGTGGGGACACTAGTAGGAATACGGATCATTCAATGTAAGACACTTATGAGGATGCTAGTTAGGTGGTGCAGAGCAAATAGATATCATTTTAATGGTAAAGCTTAGGAACCTTGCGATGTTATTCTTCATAGACACCATGCGGTGGGATACTTGATAAGAATTATGGGACGTTATACTTGTTTCATCGTGCCCAAAGTTTATCTTGTTACCTTAGTTTACCTTGTTATTATAGTTTATCTTGTTATCTTAGTTTATCTTGCCTACCTTGTCATCATGCTTATGTTTACTTTCAGTTTATTCATGCCATGTTATCTTTATCTCTTTTTATGCTGAAAGTCTCTAGGACTTACTCAGTATTTATGACTGACTCGTTTTGTTTCGCCTCTTTTTCTTCCGTTTCCCCCCCCCCCCAAGGTTCACAGGGTGGGAATACAGCTTAGTTCGGATCTTACCAAGCTCCAAGGCTCTTTCATGTATGGCTGGAATTTCTCTTGGCTATGGCTTGCTTTGCTTTATTGGGGAATACTGCAGATTGTTTTTATACTTCTTTGTTTTTGAGCAAGACAGATATTTTAACTATGAAATTGGGTATTGGAAGTTGATGGGCTTTTCATGTAAACATTTATATTTAATAAATGATTTGAAGTACTTCCACTTTATTTTCCGTTGTTTTATATATGTCTGTCTTGTAATATTTCTGTTCTAGTACCCATAATACTCCACTGAAGTTAAGGCATTCCCTTTGTGAGTGACCTTAACAGATGTGGGGTGTTACATTTGGTATCAGAGCAGAAGGTTACCAGACTGGGCAAAAGTTTTCAAAAAACTTCTGAAATTATTTTCAAAACGTTTACAAAGAAACAAATTTTCAAGATTTTTTTTTTGATTAAAAGGCATATTCCCCAAAGCCATATGCACTATCTTTTGATTCTCTCTTGAAATCTCTTCTCTCTCTTTTCACCATAGTTTCGTAGGCATCCGACACAGGTCGGAGGGCAAAGGAGTGCCCAACCTCCATCTGTAGCCACAGTAGTTCTATCTGCGTCTAATCTTATTTCAAGTTGGGTAGAGTTGCCGTGCGTTGGAGGTAGCTTTGAGAGACTTGTCAACAAACTATACAAGGACAATAAGAACAAGGAACTAGTTGTTATAGCTCAATCCACGAAGGAGGAAAAAGGTGAAAGGAAAGAGGCCTAAGTGAAAGAATAGAAAAACCCATGACAAGAGAGAGTGTCTTTAGGAGAAGGGACATGCAGTTAAGTATTATAGGACAAGGGCAAAGGACAAGATCGTCGAGAGGGCAATTGAATGCTCTTACTACTAGTGTACCTAAGAGAGTGGTAACATTTCTGTTAAAAGTTTAGCTTTTCTTTTCTATCATCCCACTAGAACTTTGTTTTTGTACATCGCATCCTTTTAATTCTGCTTCGAAAGTTGAGTCTCTGCACCTTAGTACTAGCATAATAGAGGATCCCATTTTTGACTCAAGTCCTGTTGGGGAAATTGGCTCATTTATTCATGACTTGTTTGGATTTGAGAATGTCTATGCTAAGTGTTGAGTCTAGAAGTAATGTTTATGTTTTGGGTTATGGGTTGATTCTAGCGATGGAGTGGTTATCCAGTAAGGGTGACCTTCTCAGTTTTTAAAAGAGGGTTGTTAGACTCTTGAAATGCCTTGGTAATACCCTCGAACTCGCGTGTAACCTTTTAGGGTTCAATCATGATTTGTTACCTAGAATCTCTTGACACATTTATTGGTAATTTGTAATCCGCCCGAGAAGTGTTCTCCACTAAGGCGGATGGGTCATTTCGCTTATGCATGAGTTGTAGAGAATCACCTTAGTAAGTACATTTGGCAGCATGGTTGGCATTTATTTTCAAGAGATAGTTCTTCTTCGTAGAATACCTGATAGTAAGTAAACGAGATCCAAGATTCACTAGTGAATTTTGGAGAGCTTGAATGAAACCATGAGTACGCAGTTATGTTTGAGCCGAGTATACTAGGAGGAGAATAAGTGAAAGTGGAACGAGAGGCAAAAGTGAAATGGATTCCAACCCATATTTTGGAAACAAGAATTAAGAAGCTACGGATTTGTGAAGTTAAAGGCGGTCAAAGCACAATGGAGTTAAGCTCAAAGAAATGCGACTTAGAAGATTGAAGACTAGATTCGCGCATCATATCTCTATTTAAGAGTATATCCATGATCTCTCTTTTCCTATAGAGCTTACTCACATGCTATATTTTGTGTATATCCTCTCGGTCCTATCCTCAATCTAATTTCTGTTGCAAACCCCATAGGGAGTATGACTCATCTGTTAGTAACACATGTTGGGGCTTGAGGGTGTTCGTTGGGTTGACTAAACTTTTTGGGTTTTATAGGATACGAATTGGTCTTAGGAAGGGATTTCTTTGTGACCTAATAGGATTCCATCATGCTTAGTTTCCTAGAATCATATATATTGGTTGGGATGAGTAATTCTTTGGGTGTCAGTCTGATGTTGATTTCGGTCTTCAGGGCTGATGCTTAGAGAGTTCTTCTCCTAATCAATATATATGTGGCATAGATTTCCAATTTTGACATTGCCTAATGGGCACAAAGTTTTTACTTGCTTCTATCATTCGACTATACCTTTAGATAGGAACAATTGGGTGTAAACATGTGTTTGAGATATGTTATGATTGATGGTTGCAAGTGGCTGCAAGTGGTTGCTAGTGGTTGCTCGTGGATGCATTTACACACATTAGGCACTAGATCGGCTCAATCACCTTTCATATTGCATATGCATGAGTGTTTACACTTGTTTGTGGATGAAATTGAATGTTTAATCATGTGAATGTTGCATATGGATGGATGTATGTGCACACATATAGTGCTTATGTGACTAGGACTATTTGCATACATGTTGGACTCATGGCACTAAACATATTTTGCATCTAGAAGATCAATCAGGCCTGATCATTTGCATTAGAGAAGGAACGTATACACACACTTCTTTCATATGTTCATACAACATTAGAAATCTCTTAAGGACAATGAATGCCTGTGATTGATGATTGAGTAGATGGATGATGGATGGTAGGACACATTCTTCTTAACTTAAAGATTTCGGGGATGAAATCCTTTAACGAGGGGAGAATGTAACACCCCGTATTTTTAATATAATTAAAAATAAAATAAAATATATGAAAATATGCTTATGATAGGTAAATAATGGTGATGCATAAGGAGAACTAATTAATACATGGAAGAGAAGAAAAATTTGTTCATTAACTTCGTATGTAACGGAAAAGATAGTAAAATAAGGATAACTAATTCAAGAATCAGGAATTAGGTAAAATTGACATCACCATTGCGTTCCTCTCGGAAAATTACGTGAAATAGAGTCCGAGTTTTCGAAAATCGGAGTCCGTATGACCAAGATATGGCCAAAACAAGATTTCAGCAGACTTTCTGCAGACTGACCCAGGTCGACCATAGTGTCGACACTATAGTCGACCTGCCCCCCCCCCCCCACCCCCCCCCCCCCCCAGGTCAACTATAGTGTCGACCCCCCCTCTGTACAGGTTGACCTGGTCGGCCTGGGGTGGTCCAGAACCCATTTTTGAGGCCCGGGACTAGTTTTGATGGTCCGGATGGGTTTTAGGGTTAATCCGATGGCTGAAATGAATTGCTACACCTATAAAATAACACCTAGACCTAGCCTAACTCACACAAATTCATATGACACCTAAATGCTGCTGGAATCTCTCTTGAGCCATGGCCGCTGTCTCCAAATTAAAGCTTAAGCGTTCAAACTCAAATCAAATCAAAGATCAATGCTTCTACAACAAATTCAAGGGGATAGATCAATGACACTGCAACTTTCTAAGACAAATTCACTTCTTAATTCATTAGTCGTTCTCTGTAAGTTCTAGTTATTTTTAGGTTTAAATATTTAAATATAATGTGGCCATGAAATAAAGTGGATTTGGGTTTAAGTATGTGTATCGATTCAGATCTATTTCTGTTTCTTCTTGAATCTTGATCTTTGGACTTTTCTATCTTTACTCTCATGCTAAGTTCATGATCTATTCAGCCTGTTGTAAATCAATTTTCTTGATTCATGTTCATATTATTATCCAGTTGTAATCTTAATATGCCTGTGATGTTGTTTTTCTCTCCGATCTTGTTTTGATGCAAAATTCTACCTTTCCCCTATTTATTTTCTTTTGATGAACCTAGGTCAATTTCGGACCTAGGCCTAAACTGCGATTTGCGTGCGATTGAATACGGGGAAAATATTGGGATATTGTCTTGTTGGATATATGTGTTTGATAGAATCGAAGGCACAATATGAAAACTGGATATTTGGGTATTATTGCCATTAACATGAAATTGGAATCTGGGTATTATCGTTATAATTAAAGTTCGCTAGCTTGGGTAAATTGGGGTAAACATGGAACACATGTAGTTTGGTATGAAACTTGACCTATGAAAAATATGGCAAGAATATTGATATGTATAACTTGGCTAAAATTTGACCTATGTAAATTGGGCATAGCTTTGTAAACATGTAAACTCCGAATCTTGACATATGTAAAAAGGCATGAAACTTGGTATATATGTAAATTGTCTAGGATTAGGCATATATAAATTGGCATAGGAAATTTGGCATGGATCTTGATATATGTGTAATTTGGCTAGAACTTGATATGCGTAAATTGGCATAAACTTGGCATACATGTAAACAGGCAAGAATTAGACATATATAAACCAACTAGAATTGGGTACATATATTAATAGGCATGTAATTTGGAATGTGGGCGTATGTTAATTAACATGTAATTGTCGTGTTTAGCATAATCATGGTTAGTGACATTTAATTTGGTATGATTTACATACCAAAAATTATGAACATGATTTAAAGGGAAGGTGGGACATAATAGTAAATGTTGATTAATGTAAATTATGGACATAAAGATAGTTGGTAATTTTTAGGAAACTTGCCATAAATTAGTCATTAATCACATAAGTGATATATGGCATAAAATGGTATTAATTATATACCTAAATTAATGAGATTGATTGGAACCAAATTGGGTAGTAATTTGAATTTGAATAATTTACATAATTAATGTAAATTAGAAAATATGAATATGCTTAGCAAGAGGTTGGATTGAGTTGTGATGTAAACCTGCCCGGACCTGCCCGGCTGTCCAGTAATCACAACAATACCTATCCTATGTGGGAGGCTAAGCATTGGGCCCAATAATGACCCGAGGTTAGACTGAGTTGTGGCGTAAGACTGCCCGGACCCGACTGGCACACAGGCAGCCACAACAATATTTGTCTAATGTGAGAGGTTGGGGCTCTAATAAGACAATTAGAGCTGAGCTAGGATTTGTAGGGTTAAGTTAACTAGAACACTTAACCAATTTCAACATGTTAACTAAATTGGTAGGTAGGGTTAGGTTAATCTGGACAATTAACCAATTTAATATGTTGACTACGGGAGTGGGTAAGGTTAAGCAAATGTTTAACCATTATAACATGATTAAACTGGACTAGAGAGTGAGGTTAAGTTAACGAGAACACTTAACCAATACAATGGGTTAATTAGACAAGTGGTTGTGGTTAAGTAGTAACACTTAACCAACATAACAGGACAAACGGGTGGGTTAAGTTAACTTGAATAAGTTGATAACATTTAACCATTATAATATGACTAGTGGGTGGGGTTAAGTTAACAAGAAAATTCTTAACCAATGTAACCAGATAGACGAACGGGGTTAAGTTAATAAACCACACTTAACCAATCAAACATAATAAGCTAGAAAGGTTAAGTTAACTAAGGTAAACACTTAACCATGGTAACGTAACGAGTAGAAGGGTTAAGTACATATCGGGTTGGTGGGTAATATTAATAAATAAAGGCCCACATACACTAAACCTTAAATAAACATGCATGAATCAGTAGTGGGGTTAAGTACACATCAGGGTTGGTGGGTAATATCAGAGAATATAGGCCCACAGACTTAACCATTAGAAAAACCTAGTAACGGGGACCCATTTCAGCAGTAACCCACATTAGGTATCAACGGAACCCTAAGCTAGGCAGGGTGGGGCACGATTACTGGGCTGATTATAAGAGGTCAAATTAGCGGCGGTTGGTACAGCAGTGCAGGTTCTAACGGAGTGCGGGCGTGCACACACTTCGGCATAGAAAATTTAGCCATTGGGCATCAGTAGGTATAAAGCTGTGCATCTTGATTGTATCAGGGTTGCCACCATGGGACTTGATACACCCCCATGGTGGGACCAACACAGGTATCTACAAGTAGGGGGCCGCATGACACAAACGAGAACTAGGTCAAGTAGTGAGCCGATCGATAAGGTAGTAAGGGTGCATCGAATATATACATGGCCATTGGGGTGATCGAGGTGGAATCCTCAAAATCGATGTACACCTGAAGGCTACCATAATTGCGGGGATTGGGAGCACATTGTAATTATTATATAACACGGGCTACTAGTGGGGACACTAGTAGGAATACAGATCATTCAATGTAAGACACTTATGAGGATGCTAATTAGGTGGTGCAGAGCAAATAGATATCGTTTTAAAGGTAAAGCTTAGGAACCTTGCGATGTTATTCTTGATAGAAACCATGCGGTGGGATACTTGATAGGAATTATGGGACGTTATACTTGTTTCATCATGCCCGAAGTTTATCTTGTTACCATAGTTTACCTTGTTATCATAGTTTATCTTGTTATCTTAGTTTATCTTGCCTACCTTGTCATCATGCTTATGTTTACTTTCAGTTTATTCATTCCATGTTATCTTTATCTCTTTTTATGCTGAAAGTCACTAGGACTTACTCGGTCTTTATGACTGACCTGTTTTGTTTCGCCTCTTTTTCTTCCGTTTCCCCCCCCCCCCCCCCCGGTTCACAGGGTGGGAATACAGCTTAGTTCGGATCTTACCAAGCTCCAAGGCTCTTTCATGTATGGCTTGGTTTTCTCTTGGCTATGGCTTGCTTTGCTTTATTGGGGAATACTGCAGTTTGTTTTTATACTTCTTTGTTTTTGAGCAAGACAGATATTTTAACTATGAAATTGGGTATTGGAAGTTGATGGGCTTTTCTTGTAAACATTTATATTTAATAAATGATTTGAAGTACTTCCACTTTATTTTCCGTTGTTTTATATATGTCTGTCTTGTAATATTTCTATTCCAGTACCCATAATACTCCATTGAAGTTAAGGCATTCACTTTGTGTGTGACCTTAATAGATGTGGGGTGTTACAACAGAGGTCGTTTGCAAAATGCCTATTTTAAGGGCGATATATATATTTTTAAAATATATAGAAATTATATAGCAACTATTTCTAATTTTAATCTTGACATAACTTACAATTTATAAAGTGAAATCCTAGTTTCTTACATTTGTTAGAAAGACATAGTTTAATAGGTTATAATGTTTCTTGTTCATCCAATTCTGGCTTATAATGAATTATGCATAATCAACTGAAATTTAAAATCAAATTTTCAAACTACCGCACCATTTCAGGCTCTTTTTATAATTAAAATAAATTTATACGTTTTAACTTCTATTTAAATAAATTTTTGTTGTTATTATTCAAAATAAATCATTTTAAACATTTAAATCCCTTTAAAATAGCTAAAATAAATTTTTTTAAATTGCTTCGGAAATTCAGGGTTGTTACACCATGACCACATATAAATATGACATGGGTTTTTACCTTATGGTAACCAAATCTTCGCTACATAGAAATTGTGTGATATTAGTTTTAATGACTTATGGGCTAAAACCCATTAAAATAAATAAATAAATCAAAGTGCAAAATTGTTACCATTATTAAATCCTACACCCCTAATGGGGCTTTAAAAACCAAAATGGATGTTCCTAGGGAAATGAATTTCCATATTGTGGCAAGGTAAGGGAATACCTTTATATACAATACACATCTAGAGGAATGTACCAATGACCACTCTCGTCCACTCTTCTAGCAAGGTCGGAATAGTTATATAAACTCACTTCCAGGTGGTGCACTGCCCGAATACATCGTGTTCCAGTTGTAGCCAACTTGTCAACCATAGGCGTCCGCTACTCCACTTCTCGAGATATAATGAGAAATATAGAAGGGCAATGAACATTACTCATTTTACCTCAATAGGTGCCCTGTTTTTGCCAATTTCAGTTGTTGAGGCTTATAGATATCCGCATACCTTTTCAACAAGCATGTTCTTCAATTTGAATGTCATATTGCCAAGTCCAATACATACCACTGATTTCCGGTAATGTACAACTTCTGAGCTTGTAAGTCTAAGAGAAGGGTGTATATAGTGTAGAAGAGTTACTTTCCACTCAACAAAATGGACGTACATTCATGAAGACAAATAAACGTTTATAAAAAATTCAACGTCGGATATTCATCTATATAAGTCATCTTTTGTTTGGAAAAACTGAAGGTACTACTCTTATTAGATTGTGTGATCTAGTAAAGAGTAGCCCTTTCAACAAAGACCTAAATACATGATATTATCAATTTGTAATATGGGAAATCCCTCAATGATCAATGACAACAACCCTTCATTTAATCTCCATAATTCTTCATTCTTTAATCTTCACTACTTCAACATGTTTGATTGATATGAAGTGGTTTTCAAATAGAAATTACCCTATCTGATGCCGGCCTCCTCGAAACAATCAATGTAAAAAAACTATTTAAGTAGTTTTGGATGTTGAGTGTCCATAATTTCTTAACTCGTTACTTCACAAACACATTTTTAAGGATGTATAATTTCAAATACACTTCAGGGATATATATATAGAGAGAGAGAGAATCATTAAACATCATTCATTAAGTCATTTTGATAGTAAGTCGTTTTAGTTTAATAGATCCAAAGTAATCATACATTTATTAAGTGATATTAACTTTCGTATTCAGTCCCGACTATCAGCCGAATAATGGTGTAAAAACCTATTAAATTTTTATGGATAGTATGGATTTCCTTTCTAAGAATTTGATACTAAATAAAATAAGATTATCTCTAAGAAATCCAATTTATTTATCGTTAGAAAATTTGATTTATACACTTAACTCGTTTTGACATTTCAACATTACCTACCACTCTCCCATGAAAGGACAAGGTAAGATAGGGCACTAATTTTTCCTCAACATCTCCTATGTTAAACACCCACATTTGGATGTTAGGAATAGAATATCCATAGCCTTAGCACCCTAGACTTTTGAGAGGATAGTCGAAGAAGCATCTATTACGATGCATTCCCTCAAGCCAAAACGCAGCAGGGTACGCAAAGGAACAGAAACATGAAAGAAGGTGCTTGCGTAATGAGTTCACGTTTACTGGTCAGCTTATTTGAGCCAAGATTAAATCAATTGCTTATTATTGTTTTTTGATTCAATTCAATTATTTAACATCTTCAAAAAATTGTAGATCATCAAAACAATCTCTGTATTCCTTAATTAATCGTCTAAGAGCATTTTTTAAATATTTGGAGAGAACTGGTTAAGTTTAAACTTCAATTTTAGTCGTTATAGAAAAGTGCTGCGAAAAATGCTATTTTAGCTAAATTTAGTAAAATGAAGTCATTGGAAATTCCATATATTCATCTTAAATCACTTTAAAACATTTTAAATAGTTTATAAGATATATTACATAATTTTCTTGAATTTAGAACTTCATATTCAAATAATTTTATTTTCTAGATTTTGAAATGTAAAACTACGATGCTTTCCTAATCACATTTCCAAATCCACTCATCAAAATATGGATTTTTTCAATTTGTTGGAAAGCTAGGTTTTTCAAAAAAAAAAAATACTAATAATTTGGGATTCGTATCTTTTCGAATACTAAGATTCACTTTTTAAGTAGTGAAATCGTGAATTACCATTTCGCGACTCACCAAAATTTCTTAAAATTTCATATTCTTTCCAAACTTTATATTTACACTTAGAAGTTTATAATTCATTTCTAAAAAAAAAAAATTCCATATCTCTACTTCCATTCAATAAAGGAATATAGTTTCCTTTGTATTTATTGATGTGTATTTAACATGACTTGTTAAAGCATTCATACAAACAAACATATTATCATCCAAACTTGGTAAGCCATTATCATGGCATTCATACACATCGTTTAACGTACATATAGCAGCAATTTCTCATTCACATAGAAATCGTTTTACTTCATTAACTTTCGCATAGTTAAGATCACTTAAGATTTAGTATCTCACCTTCATAGGTTTCTAACATTTCAAAAATTAGCTATGGCTCCGCTGCGATCGCACTGACACAACATGAACTTGTTCCTCCATCCTCCATTGGCTTGGCCATGATTAGATGGAGTCCCCAAACTTCTTTCCTTGACTTAAAACTTGGGATTGAACCTTCTGTGCCTTGGATGAGTTTGAAGGGATTTTTATTTTGTTTGACATGATTTCAAAAAGTTAGTAAGGAATAAGCTAACTTTTCCTATGGATTAGAAGCCATTAATGAGTTTATTAGAATCTTAAAGAAGAGGAAGAAGAGAACAATTTTATGTGTTAAAAAAAATGAGAGTATGAGGTGTGTATTTATAGAAAAATCTTAGGAATTTTTTTTTGGCAAGGCCGACCATTCTTTGAGCGGACCATGCCACTTTTATTAGAAGAGGAAATAGGGAAAAAGCTTTTCGGCATAGGCACAAAACACTTGACTTAGTTTTAAGTGCCAGACAACACCGTATAAGTAAAAATAAGAGACAGAGTGATTCCACTACAAATAAAATGTCCTCTAGGTAACAAAGAAAGCACCAAAAAAGAAGGTGAATGGCATCATGTACCAGCTCCAAGTCAGGAAATGACCAACTAAGCAAACAACATGGTCAGGCGACTTCGAAGAGAATAGAAATTTCCCAACATAAGTTTCATCTTTCAGGATCAAATCATTATACTGATTTAGTTCACTTTCATCCTACAGAGGCAAGTCATCACCTGTCTAAAGATAAAAAAGTCTATGACAATATCTCCAACATACTTGTAGAAGTAGCAACCGTCTATTTTGAATTGCATCTTTGAAAACGATATTCATGTTTCTTGTTGGATGGTTAGAGTGCTTATCAGGGTTAACTATTTTTCAATATATTCTTAGATTTTTTTATGTTTAATAGATTACAAGCTTTAAGTGTTCTTTTAATTCTATATACGAATTATGTTTTTTAATATTCAAAGTAATAGCTAAAAGAATTTAGAAATTTTTTATGTGATAATCAAATATACATATAGCATGTATCGACATATTTCAAAAGACAAAATTAGTAAGTATCAAAAATAAAAGTTTAAGAATTAAGTAAATATAAATCAACTTAAAGGTTTATTCTAATTCATAGTGAGTTGTCCTACTCGGTTGAAAAATACAGATATGCAAATCTCAAATAATTTCTCAGTAAATATAAATAGATCAATTTATGAATCTTTTGGTATTATTTTTTATACTACCAATAATAATTAGATGCAGTCATTATCCTATTATTTATATCTACATTACTATGTTATAAATTGCTGGAAAAGGTTCATTTTTTAAGCCATTCAGAAATTAGTAGAGTTACAAGAAAACTCAAGAATGAAGTGCTATTTGACTTTTTTCTCCCTAATTCTTTCAATTTTAAGTTTTTCGGGACACAATGGTAAGCACCTATATATAAATATATGATTTAGTAAATACATTCTTTTCTTTTGTTGTTATGAAATTTGAGGCACTGATGTTATCTAAACCAAATTGTAATGATAGCTTTTTTAGTAGGTGTATGCGGCGATGCTGTTCTGTATGAGAAGAACTGCACCCTTGGCTTTCAACAAAAACCAAATTGTAGCGCTGATCGTTGCAAATCTGACTGCAAAAAGAAATTAGGTTCTCGTGTTTATCTTGTAGATTGTATTAGTAATACAATGTGCGAATGTGGTTATCGCTGTTAATCTTCCCAAATTTTTTGATGAATGTATCGTTGCTTATTGGAATAATAAATAAAAGCAGTGGAAACCCTTCATAATAAAATTCAAAAATTCAATACAGACATATTATTAATTATTATTATTTTTGTTGCTACAACATAGTGTAAAATCAACATATATATGTGATTATTTTGCTAAGTAGAAGTTAATTTCTATAGTGAAACATATAGTTTTCTCTAGCTTATGAAAATTTGATAACCAATGAGATTATCTTTATTTATCTTTAACATTTTTAATGACTCAATTTTGAAATTCGGTGCGCCTACATAAAATCAGTTGCCTTTCAACTTTTTTTGTAAATCACTATGATACTACTTTTATTTTAACATACTTTGTGTTGCCAAAAGAGATTTGGTAGAATGCGAATTACATAGATTTATAATTACTAATAATTCATATGGAAAGCATTTAATAAGAATAATTCAAAATTGATGCTCATGAAACTTATGATGTGCATGGTTTCATTCTGAATTTTGTGTAATGCATTTCAACTTTAGTTAAGAAGGTTATTATTAAACATGCTTAACCCTACACAAATGCCACATGAACATTCACTATGCCATAAACGGCCCAAAGAAACGCAAAAAAATTGTTTGCACAAGCCCAAAAAATGTTGACATAGGTCTTTGGCAACTTTTTAGGGTGATGCAATTTTCATTGTTGCTACAGATCTCAAAGGCAACATTTTGAATATCTACAGCAACAGAACAAATATTGTTACAGTAGAACCTTATTTAGGTCTATAGCAACATCCTTAGGTGTCTATAACAACATCCAAAAATGTTCTATAGGTATTAAATTTATGAATTTGTTTGGGTCCATAATGTAGGACCCACTGAACCCACAATGTGGGGCCCACGACCCAATCTGGGTCCATCCCTTTGGCAGCACCTTGTATGACTATTGCAACAATATTTCAGGCAATATTTATAATCCGGTGGCAACACTATATTAAAGCTACTACAACATTAGTATTTTATTCAAATAAATATTTTATTTCAACATTTCAAATAGTACAAATGTTCCGACTCCACTGTTGTACATTCACTGGTATATTACACAGTAATTCATATTTACATAAATTCCTCATTACAATATCACTCGATTCACTCATATACAGACTCATTGACACACACACAGTCTTCAACTGCTTCCATACAGGCATCTGCACAAGTGCAACATAATGGCTGTTAAATAAGATATCAGCTTATATACATTCAAAAATACAAAGCAAATCAGAATTGTATTAGTTAAGCTATGGTCTACTTTATGTGTCCAAAGCAATAAATTCTTGCTATTTCTGATCCCAAGTCATCCAGTTTATATGCATCACTTCTTAATTATAATTGATTTTAACTAATGTCATTAATTACTGATGTAAAAATTATATGTTGGCTATACAATCATACATTGTATATTGATTATCTGCTATGGATAAAAATGTTAAAGATCAAGCAAGGAAAGAGGCATCACATTATGCTGGCATGCTTATAAATTATAAGCATATAAAATACGAATAGCCACAAGAAAGCAAGAGAATGGCAAAAGAAAGACCTCAAGTTTAAAAGAAATAAATGAAGACTAGTCTTCCTCGCTACAACTGGAATTTCTGTTATTCTCTTCTAATCACTTGAAGTAGTAAGAGAAGACCTGTAAATTTGATTACATGTACATTATAAATATGATATCAACATATACATGTAGACAATCAGAATGTACCTGTAAAAGATACAACCTCCCCTTGGATTAGCAAAACCGATCAAGAGACCTATTACAATATTTGGATAAAGCAGAAGAATTTCATTTAGTTTCGAATGTATACCTTTGTAATATGTAGATATGCCAACTAATTGCTTAAATTGATAAAATCATGGGCCAGTTGATGATGCCAATTTTTCACTTTGTTTTTGATTAGTACATGAATAAATTCTGAACTGCATCAATTGGATAGGATATAATATATTACTCCCTGCTACTACTAAGTTAGTGCATTTTTTGTTGAGTAGGAATCCACATCCACCACATAATTTGGTAAGGTTACTTTACTTTTCAGGACATGTTAATTTCTCTTTACCTATATCCCTGTTCCCATTTGCCAAACTACATCTCAACAATACATTATATAAACAAATTGATAAATAGATCCACCTTACAACTAAAATAATCAGATCATACAAAAATAAATGGTTGAGATGGATTTGGCATAGGAAGACAGAAAAAATTAGGATAGAGGAATTGATCACCTTATGAGAGAATGCTTCTCTATAACGGAGTCAATGGTGTTATGAACCGCTTCTCTACGGAGTTTCTTCTGCTCTTTAGCAATGCCAAAGACTCGTTTGTTGGTTTTGGCATTTTAGATGAGTTGGTCGTGTACTTCATGCTTTATGTCACTTCACTTTAGCTGCAATCGAACAACAACATCTATGCATTTTGAGATGGGATCTTCATGATGCCCATTCGCAGAAATTGTAATTATGCAGCCGTCTTCGGTGGAAGAACCGTCCACAATAATATTAGCTCCTGAATCCTGCTTTATTTGTCTAATGATGGAACCATACAGGAAGATGATCCTTCAAAATCCGAATTTGAGCATCTGTCTCGCTACATATACCTTGAATAGTTTGCCCATCTTTTCCAATAAGACAGCCAATATAGTCACCTAGTACAAGAAGACGGGCAGTATACAATAAGGCAGCATGCATTGCCAATTTCGTCTTCAAACAATTTACATGCATCATATTCAAGAGTTTTATTAAACATTGCAGACTTTCGGGCTTTTGGAGGAGTTATAGATTCACCAGTAAAAATAAAACAACTGTCCTCACGAAGACATCTTCTACCTTACTGTCAGGTAACTTGCAGTTAATTTTCATATAGCATAATAAAGACAATTCCATGTGCAATGTTAATACACTTCTTGCCGATAACATTGGTTGATTCTAATTGACTTATTGCTGTTGAAACACTAACTTAATTTTTCATACAAGAACAAATCAACCTCCATCTGAGCAACATTGCAAAACTACATCTCAAATACATAAAATAGATACACACGTTTTTAATCAACGTTTGAATGAACAAGCTATGAGATTGATTTTTATTATGCTTTTTAACCTTTAAAAAATGTTTTGCTGATTTTTACGATGCATTCACGATGATATGATTAGTAAACCCAGGTCCCAAAATTGAATAGCATATAATATTAAAAAAAATCTATTATAGTTATCGATGATAATTAAGAAGGATGAAAACATAGTCACTAAGCAATTTTCCATGATATTTTAGCAATAATTAAGACTAACTTTGCTAGTTGAAAGCAAAGAGCCATATAAATTGATGCTTGAAACTCTGTGGAAATCAAACATATGAATCTCCAAAATCTAATGATATAAAACAAAAATGCAAGAATTATACCTTCTGAAAATGAAGCAGAAATCTCAATGTTTTCAAATCCGATATGTGAAGGATTAGCTGGAAAAATTGGAATCTTCGGCTTTAGATGATAAGCCGAATCCCAAAAACATGGGTGGCTTGATCCCTCGTCGATTAAACAGAAGCATAAATTGTCTAGCTTTGATCTGCAAATAGAAAGGGAAAGAGAATGAGAAGATGTTATAGGCTTTATCGAAAATCCTTTTTCCCGAATCCTGCGATGGAATTCAGATTTTAGCCAAGACTGGAGAATTTTTTTATGTAATCAAGTATATGGATTAGATTTTTGATTGCTTAGAGTTTTGCGATTTGGGGAAGAACGAAATGAAAAAGAACCGCAAGAGTGAAAATGTCAGCGGGAAATAGATGGAGCATAGTACATAATGGATGGACGATTGAGATTATGTTTTAACTAATGGTGCGGATCACCACGTAAGACATGGAAAGGTCTACTATAGCAACACTATCAAAATGTTGCATCATGTTACACTTGTTTATCTAGAGCAACACATTTTTATGGCTAAGGTAACACCAAAAATAGAACGTTGCAGTAGGACCAAAATAGTATGTCTATAGGGACATTTTGGCTGGCAACATCTAGCAAATTCATTGCATTAGGCCGTTTATGGCTCAGGTGATTCAATGTATATAAATTATAAAGTTACTTCAAACAAAAACCTTAGACCTAAAGTGTGACGACCCGGAATTTCAACCATCGAAATCGACACTTTAACACCTTCTCGTATTCAAAATGTCGAAGATTCAAGTGTCGGATTCCTGGTTGTCTGGAATATAACACATTAGATAAATCACAATGAAATAAAAAAACAAATTCTCATTTATATAACATGAGATTACATCAGAGTTTAACACATTACATATCCATAACCAAAAGGACAGCAAAAACCAAGTAACAACGTAAATCCCATAACAGACTTCATCTTCACCTGAATAGCTCCAGATCACAGATGTCCACAAAATAATATATCCCAAAGAATATAGCTAATACTTCACAACAACAGCAACTCCACAAAAGCAAAGGATCCACCGAGGGAAAAGCTCCGAGACACAGCTCAAAATACTGCTACTAAACCTAACATTAGGCTTCCCGTGTAAAAATTATAGGCACCCAGAGTTTTGTGTGAAACCAAAACACTCCGGGTCAGTCATGAGACTAGTGTGAGAACTCATCATATTTGTTTATGCATTGAAAATTCGCAATGACTTTTTGAAAAATGAAACTAACATAAGGTCTCGCGGCACACGCACAATGCAAACGCACACATAGGCGAGGTTTCTCCTTATGATAGTAAAAAATGTTTTAATACACGGAAAAGATTTTGATATTATTATTTGCACATAGTGTGAAAAACAATTTCGAAAGTAAATGTATTAATCTTAGCAAGCATAGGTACCATATATTATGCAGACATAATAATATACAACTGAAATCATATGGGTACGTAGTGGAGATTGGGCTTCCAACAATGACCAGTCAAAGGAACTTCCTTACCGAACCGAATTTTGAACACCTCTAGAGGGATGTTCGAGGATTAACAGTGATGCTCCTCTTGCCAACACAAGGCTAGGTTACCTTTGTAACTAGGTAACTTAGAGTACGTCATCTCCCGGTCGTTACCGACCTTTCAGAGCGCTCGCTAACAACATCCACAAGTAGATGTTTTCCACATAGGTTAATACCTGGGCTTCATACCATAGTACACCTTTTTTTCTAGAAGGAGACAACATACTCATAACCCTGCTGCATTTCTTCCTGTTTTGGCCATTTACCAGGGTGTGAGGCTTGCCGAGGTCACGATATACACAAAGCTACATTTAAATAAGCTATGCTTTGATCATCCATTGCTCATCACATAACTTAAGTATGCCACATTGTAAAGACCCGTATTTTTACGGTATTATAAATAATTTATTTAATTATTTAAATAATGGTTTGGTAATTTAAAATGATCAGAATTAATTAATATTTATAATATAAAATATATTATAATTTCGAAATAATAAAAAATAGTGGAATTCACAATACAGTGTGAATTGGATCATATATAAGGTAGAATACAGTTTAGAATTGAATTTGGATAACGAATATATTTAATTAACAATGATTGAACGTATAAATTATATACAATTATAATCAAGCTCGAAATGGCGCGGCAGTTCGTAATTTGGCGATTCGAACTTTAAACGAATATACAGAATCCGTTTTAAGCTGGATTTCTGTGAAATAAGAAACGTTCGGAGCGGGTGAAGTATATTTTTCTAATGGAAGAGAAAAATCGAGATTTCATCGTGTAGATTTTGATTTATGTCCAAATCAAATTTTCAAATAGTCGCTATGGAATTCCTTAATAATTTATAACGATTTATTTATATTATAAATGGATTTTTAATATAAATTGAATATCGATTTAATCTGGGATTTTTAAATATCGAGTTATAAATCCCGAAATGTTTGTCTTGGAGCCGGATTATATTCTATGTGAATATATGCGATAATATTAAATTATTTTTATTTAATTTAATTATTTTTAAATATATTTATATATTTAAATGGGTTTATTTAGAGCTTTAAAAATAGCTAGTTTTGCAAACGATCTCCGTTTTCGACGAAACTAATTTTTTTGGATCCAGAATATTGTATTATCAGGATTTTAGTTTAAAGGAAAAACTTAGACCCGCATTTTAAATTACGGACGGAACTTTTTATTTTTGGTTTGAAGGACGCGCGCTTCACCCCACTAACCCCACTAACAAACCGTTTCCCATTTCATTCGTTCTAGGGTTTTGTCTCGATCAAAAAATCATCAGTATATTCGATGCAAAAAAATCAATCCCTAAAATCAGTAATGTCGACAACTGAAACAGATTCTTCAACTTCGACCTCTAATTTGCCGATAGGCGATTGGGTATTCAAGGCAAGATCCCCGAATCGTGCATCATCAACTCCTCAATCGAATGAAAAATCTCCAAAAAGTGGGAAATCAAAAGCTAGAGTTGCAAAATCAAGAGCAGTTAAACAACTCGCACTGCAAATCGGCGATGAAGAAGGGACTGTGTGTTCAAGGAAGCGTCCTAGGGTTTTGAAGGTATTAGATTTTGTTAATTTTGTATGTTTCATCTAAATGAGAATGAGAAAATCTTGATACATGAATTACAAAATATAATGATAGTTATAGATATCACTTTTCCTTTTAGCATGTCATTTTGCATTCCAGCAAAATATAATGATAGTTATAGATATCAGTTTGCCTCTTAGCATGTCATTTTGCATTCCAGCAAAATATAATGATAGTTATAGATATCAGCTTGCTTTTAGCATATCATTTTGCATTCCAGCAAAATATAATGATAGTTATAGATATCAGTTTGCCTTTTAGCATATCATTTTGCATTCCAGCAAAATATAATGATAGTTATAGATATCAGTTTTCCTTTTAGCATATCATTTTGCATTCCAGCAAAATATAATGATAGTTATAGATATCACTTTGCCTTTTAGCATGTCATTTTGCATTCCAACAAAATATAATGATAGTTATAGATATCTGTTTACCTTTTAGCATATCATTTTGCATTCTAGCAAAATATAATGATAGTTATAGATATCACTTTGCCTCTTAGCATGTCATTTTGCATTCCAGCAAAATATAATGATAGTTATAGATATCACTTTGCCTCTTAGCTTTCATTTTGCATTCCAGCAAAATATAATGATAGTTATAGATATCAGCAAAATATAATGAAAGTTATAGATATCACTTTGCCTCTTAGCATGTCATTTTGCATTCCAGCAAAATATAATGATAGTTATAGATACCACTTTGCCTCTTAGCATGTCATTTTGCATTCTAGCAAAATATAATGATAGTTATAGATATCGGTTTGCCTCTTAGCATGTCGTTTTGCATTCCAGGAAAATATAATCATAGTTATAGATATCACTTTGCCTCTTAGCATATCATTTTGCATTCCAGCAAAATATAATGATAGTTATAGATATCATTTTTCCTTTTAGCATATCATTTTGCATTCCAGCAAAATATAATGATAGTTATCGATATCACTTTGCCTTTTAGCATATCATTTTGCATTCCAGCAAAATATAATAATAGTTATAGATATCACTTTGCCTCTTAGCATGTCATTTTGCATTCCAGCAAAATATAATGATAGTTATAGATATCACTTTGCATTTTAATTTGTCATCTGATGCATGATTAAGATTTGTGAAAGAAGATAGTTATAGAGGAATGGTTTGCACGATCTTTGGTTTTGACCTTTTTTTTTTACTTAGTTCTGCCTTGTTAATAATGTTGCTGTGTGTGCCATGTATCTTTAGTCATAGAATTGGTTTAAATGTGAAATAAAGGCTTGATGTCCTTGTCTATTGGTATCATACCAGTTGCCGCATGTACGAGTGTACATTTGTATTCTAAAATGTATGGCAAATACTATTCTTCTGTTGATCACTACAACTATATTTTTGTGGTTTACCTTGATCTTAAAGACTCGCCGAATCATAATATAACATGGGTTAACGGTTATCCTTGCTATCGTCTTGAAATGATAATATAATTACTTACTTCTTGTTCTCATTTTTTTCAAAAAGGAGGCGAAGGACGGTCGTAGCCGTAGAATCATAACCTAATAGAATTATTATGGAATATAACCTAAAACTAATTTGTTATTTATATGTTATATTTGACATAGTTTTTTGCTTTTGTGATTTCGGATGAATAAAGATATAAATAAAATGACAGTTTCATATAGCATTTTTGTAATGGTACCATTTCTAGTAGCATGATTGTCCTATAAGTAATGATAATTTCATATGACATATTATTCTTAAATTGCTTAGAATATTGATAAAGTTAATTATGATAGCTTAATATATCATTTTTATCCATGTTCACTACCAATTTTACTGTTATCTTACTGTTACTTACTCTTGTTTTATTGTTACTTACTGGTATCAATAATAGTATGTTATTTACTGTTACTTTTAATAGTATTAAAATGATAGTTTTATATATCATTTATAATGTTTTGGTGAATTTGTCTATTATGCTGAATTGGTGATGTAGTATTAACATTTAAACATTAGTGTATGCACAGAATACTGCAGCAAAAAATACAAAAAAAAAGGGCAAAGAAAAAGAAAGAAGTCGATACGAATCAGTATCGTTGTAGTTTAATGGCCATGATCAAAACAATGGAAAAAATTAAAAAAGGCAAAGGTTTTATAGCAGATCAATTAGATTTCATTAAGCAGACACCATTTCATTAGTTCATTTTTTCTATATATGAAGGTTATGTAACTTTGAAAGAATGTAGAAAATCAACTTTAACTGTGGATATTCTTATTAGTACATTTTCTGATGAGAATGAAGATTTCAAAATTGGGAAAAAAAAGTTTAAAAATTATGACTGCAGATATTGCATTGCTGTTTGGTTTGCCAATACATGGAAAAAACTTGTTTCCTTTGCCAAAATCTTCTTTTCAACACCTATCTGACTACTGTAAAGAATTTGTTGTAAGGAATTTTGGAATAGTTGATCATATTACTAAAATACATACCATTGCTAGAATTAACTTTGTTTTTGAAAATGAAAATTATCAATATCAAACTGATTTACCAAAACTAATAATAATTCTAGCAATGATAACTTTCTTTTTTCCAGATAACCAAATGTATTTACCTTGGGGTTATCTACAGTACTTAATTGATGAAGAAAAAATGTTTGATGTATCATGGCCATTAACAATACAATGTTCACTGTTACGTTCACTAAAAGTGTTCAAGTCCAAGCCACGTCAAATGTTCGGATGTTCCATGCTTATTTTGGTAAGAGATACTCTTTTTATTAATGCATTATCCAGGCAACAGCCTATGTTATTAACGTAATTGCTTCTCTAAGTACACTTAAACCAGTTACATTGAAATGATAGCTCCACATATCATTATTTTATGTTACTTTCTAACTCAACTTTAATCATTGAAACCTCCTTTTTGAACTGTTTTAAATTTTGTTAATTAAACATCAAAATTTGCTTTTTCTGTCAATGTTTTTGTTCAAATGTTACATTGAAATATGTAATGATAATTTCACATATCATTTTATATAACATTCTATTTTTAGCTACAATTGGTTTATTAACATAGATATAAAATTTCTATCTTTTTCCTTATTATATAACACATACCGTTTTGTTTGTAAATTAAAATGATAGTTTAAAATAGCATTTAATTAACTTTCACAGTTACACTGCATATTTTATTTTCCTTCATACCCAAACATATAATTTTCTCAAATGTTTTTATTTTTACTTTTGAAGTATTTTCTTTGTGAACATGTTAATTTAATTGAAGAAAAGGTAAAATGCAACAATAATTTCCCAAAGTTTGTGAAATGGGATATAAGCTGCCTGAAGAACAATGTCACAAACGATACATTAACAAGAATGGATGATGAAAAGGTAATATTCAATTTACATTTTTGTCCTGTAAATTTATATTTAATCATCTAGATACCTTATTATTGTTTTTGAACAGAATTTTGAAAAATTGAGACAAATTACTGAAAATGAGAAGACTTTACTGCAACAAGAAAAATTGCAAGTTCAACATGCTCCACGCAGATCTGAAATGGAAAATGATGATGATAATAATCAAATTGCCTCTCTTCAGCAGTATATACAACAACTGGAAAGTAAACTAAGAAAAACTGAAGAAGAGCTGAAAAATGAAAGAGCTGAAAGAATAAAAGAGAAAGAGTTGATTGTAGGATTGAAAAAAGAAATTGAGAAATTGAAATAAAAAACAACCAGCATAGAAGAAGGAGATGAAAGCCAAAATGTAAATAAGAAAAATGAAATTGATTTCGAAGGTCCCACATTTGATCTGAAAATCACACAACAAATGCTAATTCTACAGGAAAAAAGGAAAGAAGCAGAAAGTAGAGAAAAGGAAAAATCAAAGTCAAAAATAGAAATAGCCCCAAGCTTATTGGTTAATAGGGTGACAACAAGGGCTGCTCGAAAGAAATCAGAAGTTGAGGGAAAAGTTGATGAAAGGAAAAACGAACATGAAGAAAATGTAGAAAAAATCGATCAGGAAAAGGAAGATCAAAATAAAATTAGTATCGACAAAGAAATTGACAGCGAGTTGAAAGATGTATCAAACATTGAAGAAGAAAGCGATGAAGAAAACATTGAAGAAGAAAGCGATGAAGAAAATGACACCGGTACGGACAATACAGTCAAACTAATAGACGTTGATGCATACTTGCCGAAAAGGGAAAACTATCAAACTAGTTTAAAAGTCAAAAAAAGCAAGCTTCTAAATCTTCTTGAAGAAAGCAAGAAAAGCATAGTTCTTTCATATTTTGAAAAAAATGAGAATGAGAAGTAAGTAATTATATTATCATTAATAGTTTTTCATTACAATTTCATCGAAATAATACCTACTAACTTATTTTGTGTTTATGTAAAATGCAGCTCTATAGTTTTCATATCAGATGATGTTAAAAGGGGTGGGATTATAATTGTAAAATCTATGCTTGAATCTATTTTGCTGGAATTGTACACAGATGGCCATGTATTTTTCTTTTTATTTGTATATAACTTATATTCACATTTAATAGGCTGAAAAAATAGACTATATACACGTATGTTCAAAATGATATATATGAACTTATCATTTTGATATAAAGCCTCAACTATACATAGTATATATAAACTATACATGCAAAAAAGAGCCCTGCATGCTATAATAATAGCTGGGATATGATTAACAGGAAAAATTGAAAATAAATAGGTGTATTTGAAATGATATATAAATGTATCATTTTGATATAATGCCGCTACCACACCTGAAAAATTAGCAACATACGTATTATGCTGATATTCATATTGAATGAACAGACGAAAACAAAGATAAACAAATATTTTGTAAATGATATAAAACTTATCATTTTTGTATAAAGTTACTAACACAGGTTATTATTTTCTTTATTCTATCAGATAATTGACTGGTATGTGCAAAACCAAGAGTTGTATGAGCACAGCTATACCTTCTCCACTATAATGATGGTAAGGCAAACCTTTTTTAAAAGTAAGGTTAAGTTCTTTAAAAATTATGCTAAAAAAATTTAATATGCAGAATGCAATAAGCAATGATTCAGATAATGTGATACAGAAACTAGTTCTTCCTATGATAGAAAGTATTGTTCTGAATGAGTATACCGACAACATATTCTTTCCGTTGCATCATATCAACTATTGGACGCTTCTGAAATTGAACTATGTCACAATGTAATGGACCCATTATGATTCAAACAAGCCTCTAACTAGGTCTACAAGGATGTCAAATCCAAGCTACAGGCACGCTATTGATCAGGTAAAATAATTAGTATCTTAATAGACAAAAACTGAATAATGCTACATTCAACTATCATAATTTAATTATTTTCTACATATCCAAAGAAAGAAGATTGAAGGGTTATTTGAGAAAAAATGGCAGGAAAAGGAATCATGAATAAAAGTTTCGGGAAAATAATACTAATACAAGAACCATCCCCGCGGCAAGAACCATCCTCGTAAGTAATTAGTCATTACTAAAATATAGATTTAGTGGTTTCCTATTTTCATTCACATAAAGCACACGAAAAGTATTTAGTGATACCTTTGTAATAGTGATACCGTAACCATCCCCGCGGCAACACTCAACTATTTTGTAAACTGTCTTAAAAAAAGCTCAATAATTGATTGTTACTAAATTCTTTTCTTGCCATTTGTAGGAGTGATTGTGCTTGGTTTGTAATAACAAACAATAAATTGCTTGACAGTGGAAATCTTCCACAGATGTATGAAAAGGAAGAGATCGACCGACTCAAAGCGGATACAGTATTTCAGATTGTCTACAACGGGGGAAAAGGAACAAATGAAACCAGTAGTAGAGCAAAAAGATTGATTTTTAAATGCAATTAGATTTGATATATTGAAGTTTACTTGTAATTTTCTTACAAGTTTCCTTGATATATTTCTAGAAAGCACAATAGACTTATGCTAACTGTTTAGTCTGTAATAATATGTGCTGATAACATCATCTGTAGTACGGTAATGTTGAAAGTTTAATATGTTTCATTTCATCATCAAATTGCAATATTGTTGTTTTGCATGCAGTAACATGCTGTTAAATTGCGTGTAATGATATCAAAATAATATGACGTTGTCTCAGAAGTTTTCCAACATTACAGAATATCAAAATGATATATGAAACTATCATTATTTAAAATTATTTTCTATTTTTTGCTGTCGATGAAATCTAAACATAAATTAGTACAATAACAGTTATAAAAGCTTTAAACATTAAAAAACATAAATTATTTTATTCTCAAAAGCACAGTGCTATATGCAGATAGCGTAAATTGTCTGTTTAAATCATACTGTCAACTAACAAAATGACATAATGCATGCTAAACATAAATAACCATCAACCACTATTATAATCAACAGAAATTGACGAACAGTGTTATAACCAAAGATAACACAGATGGCAACATAAACATTATGTAATATAACCATTATACATAATTATAACCATCCTACAGTATTATAGCAATACAAACGTATAACAAAAATCAAAATTGCCATATCACTGTCAAACATACAATATTATAAACAACATACAGAAACTAAGCAACATTAAAATAAAAAAAATTGCAGATAGCATTATTAAATGACAAACAATAATACATCTACTAAACATACACAGAAGCCAAAAGCAAATCAAACATAAATCAATCACTCAGACAACATTATCATAATAGTCATATAGTCAAACAGTTTACATATATGAATTGCATAATAAAAGAAAAAATGATAACTATATGTATCATTACAGTATAAAAATTGGTCATTGTGGAAAAAAACAGTATTAAACATCATGGGTATAGAAGAAGCCTGACAGTTTCTTTTGTTGTGGCCTGTAGAATTACATTGGCTACATTTATTTCTTTTATTCTGAGAATAGCCATAGCCACCACGTCTCTTTGTAGAAGGTCTACCTGCTCCGCGAACTTCTTTAGGAGGCCTAATAATAACATCATTTTCAGCAATAACTGGCTTATCAAAATTAGGAATTGGATTAATGGCTTCAGCATATGAAGATCGAAAAGCGTCAACAGTAAAGTAGTGCTCCACATAGTCATAAACTGATAACCTTGACTTATTAATACATTTGATTGAATGAGCACATGGAAATCCGGTAACTCTCCATTGATTATAGCTACATAAATGATTTTCGAGATCAACAAAATGAGATTTAGGGGATTTTACTTCAAACACAAAGTCTGAAGACTTGTAAACATCCCAGCCAAAACCAACATCGACTAACTTAGACAAGCGTTCCTCCATAACAGGACAAAGAGTCGTTGTCCACAAACGACATTCCTCCCTTCGCCTAGCCATTTGCTCCATAACTTTCACTCAAATACCATCCAAACAAGAAGTTATAGGCATTACTATATCTTCCAAAATCCAAGAGTTGAAGCTTTCTGCAACATTTGAAGTATATTCACCATACCGCTTTCCTTGAAAAAACAAATCTGCCCAGTGATCAAAAGATTTATCTTGTAGAAAATTTTCAACAGCCATACCCCCAATATTCTTAAATTTAGAAAGATATCGCTCAAAATAATACATATTAGAAGCTCTAGCACAAAGTTTGAACAACTCTACAACAGAAGAATCACCTTTAGCTGCCTTCACAACACTACCAATATTTTGTTCCATGTGAAGCAAACAGTAGCTATGATATGAAGAGGGAAATACTTTAGGAACACCTAATATGAGACACCAATGACGTTCAGACATAAAAACTAGAGATCGGTCTTCATTTAGCATTTCTTTCAAATGGGACAAAAACCAAGACCAGTTAGATTCGTTTTCATGTGAAACAATACCCATAGCAAGAGGAAAGAAACCTGCAAAATAATTAATTAATGACCTTTCAAAACAAAGATACATGAGCCTCATTAAGCATCAGAAATATGATAGTTATGTCTGGCAAACACAATTTAATTAGACTCAAAATGATATATGAATATATCATATATTATATATTAGTCTTTTAGTACCTTACTGTTAAACATTAATACTACAAACACTTCTAGTGGAACCATTGATAAATAAAGCAAACAAATCTAGTGTAAGCATTGTTGCATTAAAATTAGTTAATGTGCATAAAAATGATAGTTTCATGTATCATAGGTACAGAAATAACTAAGAAAAAGAAAACAAAAGTAAAATTAAACTCGTACCTTGATTAGCATTTTTAGAAGTAGCAGATAACAAAACTCCAGGTCTTCCTTTCAAATGAGCAGCATCTAAAAATATTAAAGGTCTGCAATGTTTAAAACCAAGCAAGCAAGCACCAAAAGCAACAGAAATTCTCTCAAACTGATTGGTTGAAGGATCAACATCCATAGATACATAACTACCAGGATTATACTGTTGCAATGCCTCCAAATACCAATGTAAATCATTATATGACATCGCATCATCCCCATATATCTCTTTCAATGAGAACTGTTTTCCGCAATAAGCATAATAGTATGATAGATTGAAATTATACTCTCTTCTAAATTCCGCAATGATATCCTTCGACTTCTTCATAGGAGCATCCCGAATTTGATCCAAAATCAAAGACTTAACAAATCTACTTGAAATAGTTACTCTATTAACATCTCTACGACCCGCTCCACACGAATGATTAAAATTATAAGTTCTAATAAAAAATCGAGAGAGTAAACCCGGATCCAAAGAAGCATTAACATAAAACTTGCAACCATCATTAATCCAAGAACAATTTACCGAAATTCTATCCGGAGCGTTTCTAACAAAAATCAAAGCATAACCATATTTTATTTGATACGCCATTAAAAACTCCCTAAAATCCTCAACTCCATTAAAACAAAAACCAAGAAATCCGCAATATTTTTCTAAGAACCTTTCTTTAACATATCTTTCAAATAATGAGATGAATCAGCATGTGACTCGCAATTTGCTCCAGAATTACTACTAGTCGAAGTGCTTTGTATGCTTTCAGAACCCAAACCACAGCCATTACTATCAGATTCCATAACACCAACATTCTCCTTAACCGTAAACTTGAAATATTGACTCTTCTTAAAAGTTAGAAGACATAAAATGCTAAGCAAGTCTGAATCAGTGTCGATAACTATAGTCATATTCTCAAGAACATAAGAAATCTTAATAGAAAACCAATTAAGGTGTGGCCAAACATCACATATTTCACTTTTAACACCAAATAAAGAAGAGGCTGTGGTCAGACAAGCAGAATAACAAATCTCATTGTATTCAAAGATAACAAGCAAACTATTTGCTTCATTATTGATAGTATCAGAACTGCAAAAAAAAATCAAATTAAAATACTTAAACGAACAAAACAGTAATAGTAAATGTTAAATTTACATATCATAACAAAATAGAACCAATGTTGCTGTTGGATTAAACAAGAATACATTAACTAAAAAACGGTATGATAAATAAACATATCACTGGCAAGATTATAGTCTAAATGTGAATGCTGCAGTAATACTATAGAAACATAGCATAAAATAACAAACCACATATAATATTCACTAGAACGACGAAACATCATCAGACTATAAAACAATAAACATTGTTGAAGAAATGCAAAGATAAACATTAAAATCTTACTTCTCCATTGAAATAAATCCAAATTCGATATCGAATACTGGAAGAAGAATAAGCTGTATAACCTAGATGAGCAAAAAATCGATTATTAATCAACAACAGTTATACGAAACGAAAAACAGAAATACTCGAAAGAAATTAAAGAAGCACACTTGAATTTACCTAATTGTTTGATGAAGATAGAAATCGCCAATAGAGATCTGTAGCAATGAAAGAAGACGAAAATCGATTGACAATGGAGAAATCGAATACAAAATTAGAGAGAGCGCCGTCTTGAATCGAGAAATCGGTGATGAAGAAGATCGCAACCAAATTAAGTAGAAAAAATTTAAATGTTGCTGAGTCTTTTTCCTTCGAACGAAAGTTTAACGACCGCTTCCTTCAGACAAAAAAAAGAGCTGCGTCCGTAGGCCCAAATAATTTAAATAAAATTTCTTTCAGCCCATTTTCCAGTTGCATTATTATTACAATTCAGTTTTCGTGACTTTAGGAGTCAGTATGTGGCCGTACGGGATTTTAATGTGAAAACAATCAATATTTTGACAGTTAAAAATACGTTGTGTGAGCAAATGAACTCGAAATTCGACAAAACTAGTTTCGTTGGGTCCGTAATGTCGAACTGTAGCTACATGTCCATTTTCATGATTTTTGGATATCATGTGTGATCATAGTGATTTTTAGATGATAAATACAAGCAGTAGTACTATAGAAATTAATAAAATAAGCAAATAAAAAGTTATAATATAAAACCTATCCTATAAATAGCCTAACACTCCTAACCCTAAATTGAAACAACCCGGAAAATCTGAGCCAATTTAAAATTTTTAATTTGGCTATTTTAGTGGATTTTAATATTTAAAATAAATATTTTAAATAACAACGACGAAAAGTATGTTTGAATCGATGTTTGAAAATAAATATAATTATTTTAAATTATAAACAAGGCCTGAAATAGCACGGCAGTTTCAAAATTTCAATTCAAATCTGTTGTTGAATATTTAGTGAAAATAAAAATATTTAAATTTGTTGTTGAATATCTTTCTAACGAATCTGAAAGATCGAAGTCTCATAGCGGAAGCCAAAAGTTATGGCCAAATGAATTTTCAGAAAGGTCGCTACAGAGAATATATAGCCCTTGAAAATAGACATTTTGCAAACGACCTCGGAATTTGACGAAACCACTTTTGTTGGATCCGGGATGTCAAATTATTGCTAGGTTTCAAATTCCATAATTTTTGAAGTTAATATGTGAGCGTGGCAAAGGAAATTGTGTTTGGTGAATTTCTGTTAAATTGGATCGACCAAAAAATGGCCATTTTTCAAACGGTCTTAGAATTCGACAAAACTAGTTTTGTTGGGACCGAATTGTCAAAACATAGCTAGATTTATTTTTCTGGAATTTTTAGAATCAGTATGTGGCCCCGGCAAATTGAATTGTACGTTCAAATCAAATATTGAATGTTTTATATTTTAATTTGAAGAAAAACTGGCTGAAACAGTCAAATGGGCCTACGAAACATATCCCATTGTGTTCGGAATGGGGGTATTTAGCTAGGGACGACAGTCGTTGTGTTTGGATTGGAGTTCGTATGAGATAAGGGGTATTTTAGAATTTTAAAAATATATAAATTAAATAAAAAATCTGATTGGGCCTCACTCTCTCTCTCTCTCTGTAACGACCCAGAAAATCTGAACCAATTTAAAATTTTTAAATTGGCTAAAATAATGGATTTTAAATATTTAAAATAAATGTTTTAAATAATGGCGAGGAAAACTGAGTTTGAATCGACATTTGAAAACGAATATAATTAATTATAATTATATATAGAATTGAAAATGGCGCGGTAGTTCGATAATTCGATTTCAAACTTCAATTGAATATACCGGGTGCAAAACAATCCGGATTTTAGTAAAACCAAAAATAATGGAATCTAATTGATAAAATTTTTCTAACGAATCTGACCAATCGAAATTTGATAGCGGGAATCAAAAGATATGTCCAGTTGAAAATTCTGAATAGTCGCTACGGAATTCAGGCCCTTAAAAATGGACATTTTGCAAATGACCTCGGATTTCGACGAAACCACTTTTGTTGGATCCGCAGTGTCAAGTTATTGTTAGGTTTCAAATTTCATAATTTTTCGAATCAATATGTGAGCGTGGCAAAGGAAAACGCGTTTGACCAGATTCTGTTGATTTTAATCGACTGGAAATTGGCCATTTTTCAAACGGTCTCAGAATTCGACGAAACTAGTTTTGTTAGGACCGTATCGTCAATACGAAGCTAGAAAATATTTTTCTGGAATTTTTCTAGTCAGTATGTGGCCCCGGTAATTTGAAATGTACGTTTAAAATTCAATATAGTGATTTAAATGTAAATTCAACGGAAACTGATTGTAACGATCAAATCAGCTTGCGATACATATCCCATTGTGTTCGGAATGGGGGTAAAACGCTATGGGCGACAGGCGGTGGGCCTCGTTTCGAGGTCGTATGTAAAAGTCAACCTTTTTGCAAAATTAAATAATTAAAAAAATAAAATAATATAATTTCCCTCCTTTATCTCCCTTTCTGCCCCCCCCCCCCCCCCGTTCATTTTTATTTCAAACGAAAAGAAGAAAAAAAAAACCTAAAAACTATCGACAGACCGCCCTCCCTAAAGCGAACGCCGCCACCACCGCAGCTCCGACGAAGACGATCCGCCTGTCCCCCCCTCCATCGATCGAAGACCCGAGCCTCCAGAAGCCATCGCGAGCGATTCGAGCCGCCCCCCTCCCAGTCTGACGACCTCCTGCCACCACCGTTCGAAACCCGAGCCGCCGCCTCGAAGCCAGACTCCTCCTGCCTCCGACGAACTGCAGAAACCCCCCCCCCCCTCTGTAAGTTTTTTTTGTTTTGTTATTTTATTTTTAAGGATTTAAAAACTGTTTATTTTTTTTAAAAAAAAAGGTTAAAACAGATTTTTCAATAGATTTCAAAACTGATTTTAAAAGATTTTAAAACTGATTGTATAAAGATTTCAAAACTGATTTTTTAAATGATTTTAAAACTGATTGTATAAAGATTTCAAAACTGATTTTAAAAGATTTTAAAACTGATTTTATTTTGAAAAGAAAACTGATTTTTTTCGAAAGATTTTAAAACTGATTGTATAAAGATTTCAAAACTGATTTTAAAAGATTTTAAAACTGATTGTATAAAGATTTTAAAACTGATTTTATAAAGGTTTTAAAACTGATTTTAAGTTAAAAGAAAAAAGATTTAAACTTTAAATAGGAAAAGATTTAATCTTTAAAATGGAAAAGACGGAATTTTTATTAAGATGTATGATATGATTTTTATATATTGAAAGTCGAAGTAAAAATCATATTTTTATATATTGAATAGCGTAGTAAAAATTCGATTTTTATATATTGAATATCATCGTAAAAATTCGATTTTTACATATGTAGAGAATACGGGCAACAAAGCGACAAAAAGAGAGATTGGCGAAGATTTCTATAAAGGAAGTGTCGTGTTATTGGACAGCTATTGGTGAGAATTTCTCGCACTTCAAATTCCTTTTTCTATATATATATATATGTGTTGAAATAAAATTGAATTGCTATATATAAATATATATATATATATATATATATATATACGCCCCTCGTCCACAAACCATGGACGATATTTATTGGTTGAAATGGTTGTGAAAATCGATTGATAGCGAATGATTGTTTGGGATTGTTTGTGATTGATATTGGTTGATTGTGGTTGAAAATACCCATTTGTGGTTGAGAAATATTTGGTTGAAACCACATAGGATTAGTTTGTGGAAATGAAATAAATATATACATGCCGCCTGCGTGCGAACTAGATGCATGATCCCCATTGTCAAAAACCGCGAGGTTTTAAGGTAGAGCGAGGAGCCGTACTAGGGACGGTCCCGGTTTAACTACCCTGCCGTTATGCTGCCGAAATTTTGAATAATATTCGTGTGTTTGAATTATTTTCATATGCTTAAACTCTATTTATTCAATTATAGAAAACATTCATGTGTTGAATTGATATTCATTCGTTGATTAGAAATTCATGTGTTGAATGGTATTCATATTTTGAAATAAATTGTTTGATAATAAAAATCACCTTTTATCGACTATATGAACTGTGTAAAATAATCTCGTTTTAAAAGAAATTGTTTTATGATAAAAATCCCATTTTTATCACCCACTTGAACTATATAGAAAAATAGTGTTTTGAAATGAATTGTTTTACAATAAAAATCACATTTTTATTGTATGCATTAATCGTTGAAATGTGAAGTGTTAAAAATAGCCACTTGTTCAAAATAAACATATATGAGTTGAAATATTCATTAATTAGCTAATGAAATGATTTGCACCTATTTATGTAACATTAGAATGAATGGTGTTTTTAAACCAAATAGAAATCAAATATGAAGTCGAATAGAAAATGATAAATGATAAGAACTGTGTATATATGTACATACATATTCATTGAACAGGTTATAGCAAAGGGGCTAGAGAAGAGGAATAAAATTTTGTGCCCGACAAATAGGTACACATTTACTGTTTTGTTTGGGTGATGATTTTATGAGCCTGTTGGCTAGCCGCTTGGCTTTTTCTTTTTCTTTTTGAGATTAGAAGGACCGGGAAAGCTATTTGCAATTTCCCGATGCTCCCGGTGCAGGGGAGGTTATGACGAAATTTTCCAAAATTTTAAGGTGTTAGAAAAATATTTGAAGTGAAAACGATATGGAAATCATTGAATGAACTATATTTATATAAATATATAAATATAAATAAATTTAAAACGAAACGAGGCCGTGCAGTTCGTATTTTGAAACCGTGATTTCAAACGACTAGTGCGGGAAATCCGACCATTGGATTTTCCCGAAACCTCAACCGTCGGGTTCGCCTTGGAAATATCTTTCCAACGGCACCAACCTTGTAAAAATCCAACGGTTGGATTGTCTGGAATGTTTAATTCAAATCTGAAGAAAAACAGCGCCAGAAGCGATTATATTTTTATATATATAAATATAATTATATATTTAATCGAATAACGACGCTGCAGTTCGTATTTTGAAATCGAAACTTCAAACGATTGTACCGGGAGATCCGACCGTCGGATTTTCCCGAAACTGGAACCGTTGGATTCGTTTTGAAAAGACCTTTCTAATGATGTGAATTTTGTGAAGATCCAACGGTTAGATTTTCAGATATGTGTAAATCAAATCTGAAGAAAAACAGCGCCACGGCCGCCTTATGGCCCGAAGCGTCGTTTTGAATAAAATGGCTATTTTAAAATAAATAAAAATAGCGATAAATAGTTATAAAATATCATAAGCGATATGGAATGGAAATAAACTGAATTTGCTTGATTTATGTGGCTTTTGATGGTTGAATGTGTTTGGTGTGAAAATTACATTTAAGAACAATATTGGTGTTGTCGAATAATTTAACCATTGAAATAAATCGATTTGAAATTCTAAATATACGTGAATTATTTGAAAAGGCCGAGTTAATTCTCATTTCGAATAATTGACCGACGATTGAAATTCGAAGATGAAGACGGTGGTCGAAGACCGGAGATCTTCACCTCGTTTGGATGGTAACCGAGGTCCTGATTGGGAGGCATCCCGAAATACGGATAATGAGTGGTGATCGTCCAGACGTACGTGGTGATCGAAGGGTTTGCGAGGTATTTAGTGCATCCGGTTTCGTTCAGACCCAGAACGGACTTGTAAATGGACCGTGTGTCTGACATTGGAGTTTATTCTATGTTGATTGATTTCTGTTAAATATACATCTGTTTGGCGGCGGAGAATTTATTCTTTTGCTTAACGCACGAGCTCAGAGGTTGTATATCGATGGACATCAATCGCATGGCGTGAATTGCCTCTGTGGCATGCTAAGATGTAGTGATCAGGGCTTCTGTTGAAAAGCAAAGTCTTGTGGTGATGATCAAAGCACCGCCTGTGTGGCGTAGCTTTGTGTATAACGTGAATTCGCGAGCCTCACACCCCGATATGAACCTAAAACGGGAGGAAGGACCTCAGGGAGGACATGCGTTTCTTTCTAGCTAGGGTGGTGTCAGTGACCTACCAGCCCTGACATTTATATACTTTTCACCTATGTGGTTGTTGCTGTTGCGAGGCGCCTCGGTTTGATCGGACGATCCGGGTCCGATGGAGTCATTCGTTGCCTCGTTTACGTCCCAAAGGGCGGGGAAACGTATTGTTCAGGCATTTTAATCCACATCGGTTGACCGGCCCTGTCGCTCCAAGGGCCCACCTGAGTCTGGGTCCTGTGGCTCTGGCTAGAGAGTCACGAATTCGGTAAGGACTATCTTTTGCCTTGGTTCATGACGGAAAACCAATTTCCAAATACGTGACGATGCGATTTTGATTGTATATCTATATATGGCGACATAGTGGTATGGGGCATTAATACCGTCTATGATTGATAGTTATGATTTGAAATAGTTTTCAAAACATATAAACACTAGCAATAATATCAAATGCCTTTGTTTTATTCGTATCAAGCATATTTGGCCGTTATAAGGTAAAAACTCTATCCTCCGGTTTGCGTTGCATTGTGTGATGGGAACTGAGTCTTATAACGGTTTCATTTTTATAAAAAGCATAGCGATGTTTAAAAGAAAGATTTGTTTTAAGGCACTGGCAATCCAATGGAGTAAACCCGTTCCACGAAAGTGGCGTGGTCCTGTGATTGGCCAATTATATATGTGTTGAGTGGATTTCTCATACCAGTCCCATGACTGACTCGTAGTTTGTTTCACTTTCAAACTCGGGTGCCTCTTTTTCTACACGGGCAGCCTTGTTTTCAGGTTTAGATGGTTCTTTCTGGATAGCTGGAGCTGAAGATGGATTCTATCATTTATCTCTTTTTATGCTGTTCAGCTCCTATTGTACATATTTTGTTTATTTCCGCTGTAGACATTTATGTATAGCTGAACTGTATTTGTACTAAGTAAGATCCTGTATACTGTGTAACTCTGATGATTACTTTTATCCAGTATATTTTGTTGTTCATATCTGGTGTATTTATTTAATTCTGTTCTGCTATTATATGTTTCTGTGTTATATTCCAAAGATAACCTTGTTTCCGTGAAAACGGGAAATCGGGTCGTCTCATTGTGGTATCAGAGCTTTGGTTAAGCTTAGTTCTGGAATATAACATTTGAACGAACTCGTCAGAAATAGAACCAGTAGTGTTCTAGGACGGGTAACTCCATACAGATAGGATCAGCAATATCCTAGTATGAGTAAAGCAGAATGAATACACCTCGATAGACACATTTACATTTGAAGTATATGTTTCTATGTTTGAAAATTTTCTTTTCTGTGACCTGACACTTGATCTGCTAATTGCAGAGGTACTAGAAAAATGAGTGCCAGAAACAGAAGGAATACAGAACCCAATCTAGAGGCTTTATTCAAGAGATACCGAAATCTGGGTGGAGCCCAATTCTCGGGCAATGAATCTATTATTCAAACTCAAGCTTGGATGAGTTCTGTCGAAAGAATCTTTGAGCATATCCAGCTGAGAGAAGACCAAAAACGGTTAGTAGCATCTTGGGCGCTCAAAGAAGAAGCTTTAATCTGGTGGGAATCAATCATCAGAAATAATCCAGAAGGTAATATCACCTGGGACAGGTTCAAAGTGATTTTCCTGGAAAGATTTACTCCTCCCGGAGCAACCGAGAGATTATGTGATGAATTTTCTTATCTAATACAAGGAGATATGACCATCCCAGAATATCATAAGAAATTCAATGAACTTTCTCACTTTGCCCCTCATCTAATTCAAAATCCGAAGAGGAAAAATCTGAGATTTATTCATGGGCTTCAAAGGAAATACCAGAATAAAGTATTGGGGCATGTGAAGCTTCCTTTCACAGAAATGATTTACATGGCTTATCAGTATGAAGATCTTCATAAGAAAGGAATGTTACTCGACGAAGAAGAAGTCTGTTATAGTGACAAAGAAAAGTCGAAAACTGATATTCCTGAAGCCAGTAAGGAGCCCGAAGTAAATCGAAAAAGGGCCAGATCCGAAAAAGAACCAGTAACGACAGCTGTATGCGGTAACTGCCATAAGCAGGGGCATTTGACTAGGAGTTGTAAACCCTCGAAGAAGCTAAGGAAAGATGAAACTAAATCCGGTAAGAAGTTCCAGGAGAATAGAAAGTGCAGTCAATGCCATCAGTCCGGTCATCTTTCAAAGGCCTGCCCGCTATTCAGAAAACCTAAAGCAATACATGTAAATGAAGTGGTAGAAGTACCTGCCTCTTCGTCTGCTCAGGAAAGGTCTGATGTTTTAGAAGGCACGCTCAATGTCAAAAACATTCCAGTTAAAGTACTGTTTGACACAGGCGCGTCACGAAGCTTTATTGCCAAGAGTGCAGTCAGGAAGTTGGATTTGAATTTGAAGAAGCTCAAAGAGCTAATGACTGTCCGAAATCCAGTTGGAGGTTCCATCAATCTCAGTTGGGTTTGTGCAGTACCCGTCTCTTTTTCCTGCTATAAATTCCCTATTATCTCGGTCGTCATGAATTTTGATGAATTCGATCTTATTTTGGGATTGGATTGGTTAACCAAATATGAAGCGGAAGTTAAATGCGCCGAGAGAGTTGTAAAGGCAAAAGCACAATTGGGAAACTATATAACCATACCATGTGAAGGCCCAACTTCAAATAGAAAAGACTTCTGGGCAGCTTTGGATGTTTCTCCAGCCCAAATTGAAAATGTCCCTGAAGCCATAGAGAATATTCCTGACCTCATCAAAGACATTCCTATCGTCAAGAATTATGCGGATGTGTTCGAGGAAGTTGTTCGCTTACCTCCGCAAAGGGAAATAGATTTCAAGATTGCTTTGATTCCCAATGCAAGGCCGGTAGTTCACGCTATTCGAAGAATGTCCTTGAAAGAGAAGGAGGAATTAGACAATCAAACAAGGCAGCTAGTATGGAAGGGTCTGATCAGGCCTAGTTTCTCTGATTGGGGTGCAGCAGTGGTGTTTGTCCCAAAATCTGACGGTACTCTACGTCTATGTGTGGATTATCGTGATTTGAACAAATAGACAATAAAGAACAAGTATCCATTGCCGCGGATTGATGATTTGTTAGATCGATTAAATGGAGCACAAGTATTCTCACGAATGGACCTAGCTACAGGATTCCATCAACTTCGAATTGCCGAAGAGTGTGTTCCAATGACAGCGTTCAGAGGCCCCGACTAATTCTACGAGTGGTTAGTAATGCCGTTCGGCTTATGTAACGCTCCAGCTTACTTCGTCGATCTGATGAACAGGGTATTCAGAGGAGTATTGAATAAATTCGTTCTGGTTTTCATTGACGATATTCTAATCTTCTCTAAATCAATGGCCGAACATGAAAAACATTTGGAACAGGTTCTAGAAATCCTCAGAAGGAATGTATTGAAAGCCAAATTTTCCAAATGTATCTTCTGGCAAGATGAAGTAAAATTTCTGGGCCATGTTTTATCGAAAGAAGGAATCGCTATGGATCCAAGTAAAATCACAGTCATTCAGAATTGGAAACAGCCCAGTACTCCCACTGAAGTCCGCAGTTTTCTCGGATTGGCTAGCTATTACCGGAAGTTCGTTAAAGACTTTTCGAAGATATCTGGTCACTTAACGAAGCTTACAAAGAAGCATTCTAAATTTAAATGGACTCAAGAGAGTGAGGAGGCTTTTGAAGAGCTAAAGTTAAGATTAACAACAGCTCCAGTGTTAACCATCATCGATGGCAACCAGGATTTAAAAGTATGGACTGATGCTTCTAGAGAAGGCCTTGGCGCAGTGTTAATGCAAAGAGGCCAAGTAATTGCTTATGCTAGCCGTCAATTGAAACCGCACGAGAAGAACTACGTAACTCATGATCTTGAGTTATTGGCTATTGTGTTCGCTTTGAAAATCTGGAGACACTATCTTCTGGGCGAGAGATTTGAACTGTTTACAGATCACCAGTCGTTAAAGTATCTGTTCACTCAGAAGGACTTAAATCTGAGACAGCAACGTTGGCTGGAGTTTCTTGCAGCATATGACTTTGAAATTATATATACTCCAGGAAAAGCCAATGTCGTGGCCGATGCATTAAGCCGAAAGAATGTAATGATCGCCAGCTTTATTATCACAACATCCTTGATTGACAAAATATCTATTCTTCAGAAGGAGGATAATTTTATTAAAGATATGATCAAAAGGATTCAGAAAGGCGAACCCTCGTGTTTTCAAATAGATAACGACGAGACCTTGAGGTTAAAAGGAAGGATTTGTGTTCCCGACATCCCAGAGTTAAAAAGGGAAGTGTTAGACGAGTGTCACAAGTCCAAGCTGAGTATCCATCCTGGCGTGGCCAAAATGTATAACGATCTCAAAAGAACATTCTGGTGGAAGGCTATGAAAAGAGACGTTTCAATATATGTCAGTCGATGCCCTACTTGCCAGCTAGTCAAAAGCGACCAACAGAAATTGGCTGGATTATTACAACCACTGGAAGTTCCTGGTTGGAAGTGGGAGCATATTTCTATGGATTTCATTGATGGTTTGCCCAGAACCAGAAAGGGAAATGATAGTATTTGGGTGATCGTAGATCGTTTCACGAAGACCGCCCATTTCATACCTGTCAGATCAAATAGAACCGCTCAGAGTCTGGCGCAGATTTACTTCAGGGAAATAGTTAGACTGCATGGAATGCCGCTCAGTATAGTAAGTGATAGAGATACAATATTCACTAGCAAATTGTGGGAAGCATTTCAAGTCGAGCTGGGAACGAAGTTAAACTTGAGCACCGCTTATCATCCTCAGACAGACGGTCAGACTGAGAGGGTGAATCGCATTTTAGAAGATCTATTGCGGGCTTGTGTTCTAGATTTCGGTGGATCATGGGAAGACCATCTGCATTTGGCCGAATTCTCTTATAATAACAGCTACCAGGCGAGTCTGACAGTGTCGCCATTCGAAGCATTATATGGTAGACCGTGCCGATCTCCTGCTTGTTGGGTCGAGCCTGGAAATAGACTTGTGTTGGGTCCCGATATGATTCGAGAAGCTGCCGACAAAGTCGATTTTATCAAAAAGCGATTACTCGCCGCTCAAAGCCGACAAAAGAGCTATGCCAATAGAAGAAGAAGAGATATATCCTTTGAAGTTGGCGACTATGTATATTTGAAAGTATCGCCGATGAGAGGAGTTATCCGGTTCGGTAAAACTGGAAAGTTGGCACCCAAATTCATTGGTCCGTTTCCTATTCTGGAACGGATTGGAACTCTCGCTTACAGGGTCAAACTGCCTGACTGGTTGCCTGGAGTTCATGATGTATTTCACATATCTCAACTTCGAAAGCACGTTCATGATCCAGACTTGATCGTGGAAGAAGCAGCTCAGCAGGATATTGAAATTACTCCAGAATTAGCTGTGAGGCGAGAGCCGCTAAAGATTATCGGCAAAGAAACCAAAGAGCTGAGGAACAAGAAGGTTCACTTAGTCAAAGTGCAATGGAGTGGAGATCCGCGAGATTGTACTTGGGAAACTGAGGAGAGCATTCAGAAAGCTTATCCTAGATGCTGAGTAGATATCTCTGATTGACTCCGGTGCAAGGTACATTTGCCCTACTTTGCATTACCATTCAATTCTCTACTCTATTGTTATTTTCTTTTCATAGATGTGCACTTTTAAATTCTATAGGCTGAATGATTTTGAAAAGGGGTTTTGATTAGTATATTTTAGAAAGGTTAGAAACAAATTGGTTGTTGTGTTGTGTGATTGTAGATTTATCAAACCACTTTCGACTTTGTTCCTTTTCGAGGACGAAAAGTTTTAAGTGGGGGAGATTGTAACGACCCAGAAAATCTGAACCAATTTAAAATTTTAAATTGGCTAAAATAATGGATTTTAAATATTTAAAATAAATGTTTTAAATAATGGCGAGGAAAACTGAGTTTGAATCGACATTTGAAAACGAATATAATTAATTATAATTATATATAGAATTGAAAATGGCGCGGTAGTTCGATAATTCGATTTCAAACTTCAATTGAATATACCGGGTGCAAAACAATCCGGATTTTAGTGAAACCAAAAATAATGGAATCTAATTGATAAAATCTTTCTAACGAATCTGACCAATCGAAATTTGATAGCGGGAATCAAAAGATATGTCCAGTTGAAAATTCTGAATAGTCGCTATGGAATTCAGGCCCTTAAAAATGGACATTTTGCAAATGACCTCGGATTTCGACGAAACCACTTTTGTTGGATCCGCAGTGTCAAGTTATTGTTAGGTTTCAAATTTCATAATTTTTCGAATCAATATGTGAGCGTGGCAAAGGAAAACGCGTTTGACCAGATTCTGTTGATTTTAATCGACTGGAAATTGGCCATTTTTCAAACGGTCTCAGAATTCGACGAAACTAGTTTTGTTAGGACCGTATCGTCAATACGAAGCTAGAAAATATTTTTCTGGAATTTTTCTAGTCAGTATGTGGCCCCGGTAATTTGAAATGTACGTTTAAAATTCAATATAGTGATTTAAATGTAAATTCAACGGAAACTGATTGTAACGATCAAATCAGCTTGCGATACATATCCCATTGTGTTCGGAATGGGGGTAAAACGCTATGGGCGACAGGCGGTGGGCCTCGTTTCGAGGTCGTATTTAAAAGTCAACCTTTTTGCAAAATTAAAAAAATAAAATAATATAATTTCCCTCCTTTATCTCCCTTTCTGCCCCCCCCCCCCCCCGTTCATTTTTATTTCAAACGAAAAGAAGAAAAAAAAAACCTAAAAACTATCGACAGACCGCCCCCCTAAAGCGAACGCCGCCACCACCGCAGCTCCGACGAAGACGATCCGCCTGTCCCCCCTCCATCGATCGAAGACCCGAGCCTCCAGAATCCATCGCGAGCGATTCGAGCCGCCCCCCTCCCAGTCTGACGACCTCCTGCCACCACCGTTCGAAACCCGAGCCGCCGCCTCGAAGCCAGACTCCTCCTGCCTCCGACGAACTGCAGAACCCCCCCCCCCCCCCCCCCACTGTAAGTTTTTTTTGTTTTGTTATTTTATTTTTAAGGATTTAAAAACTGTTTATTTTTTTTAAAAAAAAGGTTAAAACAGATTTTTCAATAGATTTCAAAACTGATTTTAAAAGATTTTAAAACTGATTGTATAAAGATTTCAAAACTGATTTTTTAAAAGATTTTAAAACTGATTGTATAAAGATTTCAAAACTGATTTTAAAAGATTTTAAAACTGATTTTATTTTGAAAAGAAAACTGATTTTTTTCGAAAGATTTTAAAACTGATTGTATAAAGATTTCAAAACTGATTTTAAAAGATTTTAAAACTGATTGTATAAAGATTTTAAAACTGATTTTATAAAGGTTTTAAAACTGATTTTAAGTTAAAAGAAAAAAGATTTAAACTTTAAATAGGAAAAGATTTAATCTTTAAAATGGAAAAGACGGAATTTTTATTAAGATGTAAGATATGATTTTTATATATTGAAAGTCGAAGTAAAAATCATATTTTTATATATTGAATAGCGTAGTAAAAATTCGATTTTTATATATTGAATATCATCGTAAAAATTCGATTTTTACATATGTAGAGAATACGGGCAACAAAGCGACAAAAAGAGAGATTGGCGAAGATTTCTATAAAGGAAGTGTCGTGTTATTGGATAGCTATTGGTGAGAATTTCTCGCTCTTCAAATTCCTTTTTCTATATATATATATGTGTTGAAATAAAATTGAATTGCTATATATAAATATATATATATATATATATATATATATATATATATACGCCCCTCGTCCACAAACCACGGACGATATTTATTGGTTGAAATGGTTGTGAAAATCGATTGATAGCGAATGATTGTTTGGGATTGTTTGTGATTGATATTGGTTGATTGTGGTTGAAAATACCCATTTGTGGTTGAGAAATATTTGGTTGAAACCACATAGGATTAGTTTGTGGAAATGAAATAAATATATACATGCCGCCTACGTGCGAACTAGATGCATGATCCCCATTGTCAAAAACCGCGAGGTTTTAAGGTAGAGCGGGGAGCCGTACTAGGGACGGTCCCGGTTTAACTACCCTGCCGTTATGCTGCCAAAATTTTGAATAATATTCGTGTGTTTGAATTATTTTCATATGCTTAAACTCTATTTATTCAATTATAGAAAACATTCATGTGTTGAATTGATATTCATTCGTTGATTAGAAATTCATGTGTTGAATGGTATTCATATTTTGAAATAAATTGTTTGATAATAAAAATCACCTTTTATCGACTATATGAACTGTGTAAAATAATCTCGTTTTAAAAGAAATTGTTTTATGATAAAAATCCCATTTTTATCACCCACTTGAACTATATAGAAAAATAGTGTTTTGAAATGAATTGTTTTACAATAAAAATCACATTTTTATTGTATGCATTAATCGTTGAAATGTGAAGTGTTAAAAATAGCCACTTGTTCACAATAAACATATATGAGTTGAAATATTCATTAATTTAGCTAATTAAATGATTTGCACCTATTTATGTAACATTAGAATGAATGGTGTTTTTAAACCAAATAGAAATCAAATATGAAGTCGAATAGAAAATGATAAATGATAAGAACTGTGTATATATGTACATACATATTCATTGAACAGGTTATAGCAAAGGGGCTAGAGAAGAGGAATAAAATTTTGTGCCCGACAAATAGGTACACATTTACTGTTTTGTTTGGGTGATGATTTTATGAGCCTGTTGGCTAGCCGCTTGGCTTTTTCTTTTTCTTTTTGAGATTAGAAGGACCGGGAAAGCTATTTGCAATTTCCCGATGCTCCCGGTGCAGGGGAGGTTATGGCGAAATTTCCAAAATTTTAAGGTGTTAGAAAAATATTTGAAGTGAAAATGATATGGAAATCATTGAATGAACTATATTTATATAAATATATAAATATAAATAAATTTAAAACGAAACGAGGCCGTGCAGTTCATATTTTGAAACCGTGATTTCAAACGACTAGTGCGGGAAATCCGACCATTGGATTTTCCCGAAACCTCAACCGTCGGGTTCGCCTTGGAAATATCTTTCCAACGGCACCAACCTTGTAAAAATCCAACGGTTGGATTGTCTGGAATGTTTAATTCAAATCTGAAGAAAAACAGCGCCAGAAGCGATTATATTTATATATATATAAATATAATTATATATTTAATCGAATAACGACGCTGCAGTTCGTATTTTGAAATCGAAACTTCAAACGATTGTACCGGGAGATCCGACCGTCGGATTTTCCCGAAACTGGAACCGTTGGATTCGTTTTGAAAAGACCTTTCTAATGATGTGAATTTTGTGAAGATCCAACGGTTAGATTTTCAGATATGTGTAAATCAAATCTGAAGAAAAACAGCGCCACGGCCGCCTTATGGCCCGAAGCGTCGTTTTGAATAAAATGGCTATTTTAAAATAAATAAAAATAGCGATAAATAGTTATAAAATATCATAAGCGATATGGAATGGAAATAAACTGAATTTGCTTGATTTATGTGGCTTTTGATGGTTGAATGTGTTTGGTGTGAAAATTACATTTAAGAACAATATTGGTGTTGTCGAATAATTTAACCATTGAAATAAATCGATTTGAAATTCTAAATATACGTGAATTATTTGAAAAGGCCGAGTTAATTCTCATTTCGAATAATTGACCGACGATTGAAATTCGAAGATGAAGACGGTGGTCGAAGACCGGAGATCTTCACCTCGTTTGGATGGTAACCGAGGTCCTGATTGGGAGGCATCCCGAAATATGGATAATGAGTGGTGATCGTCCAGACGTACGTGGTGATCGAAGGGTTTGCGAGGTATTTAGTGCCTCCGGTTTCGTTCAGACCCAGAACGGACTTGTAAATGGACTGTGTGTCTGACATTGGAGTTTATTCTATGTTGATTGATTTCTGTTAAATATACATCTGTTTGGCGGCGGAGAATTTATTCTTTTGCTTAACGCCCTTCTCTGAAACGCACGAGCTCAGAGGTTGTATATCGATGGACATCAATCGCATGGCGTGAATTGCCTGTGTGGCATGCTAAGATGTAGTGATCAGGGCTTCTGTTGAAAAGCAAAGTCTTGTGGTGATGATCAAAGCACCGCCTGTGTGGCGTAGCTTTGTGTATAACGTGAATTCGCGAGCCTCACACCCCGATATGAACCTAAAACGGGAGGAAGGACCTCAGGGAGGACATGCGTTTCTTTCTAGCTAGGGTGGTGTCAGTGACCTACCAGCCCTGACATTTATATACTTTTCACCTATGTGGTTGTTGCTGTTGCGAGGCGCCTCGGTTTGATTGGACGATCCGGGTCCGATGGAGTCATTCGTTGCCTCGTTTACGCCCCAAAGGGCGGGGAAACGTATTGTTCAGGCATTTTAATCCACATCGGTGGACCGGCCCTGTCGCTCCAAGGGCCCACCTGAGTCTGGGTCATGTGGCTCGGGCTAGAGAGTCACGAATTCGGTAAGGACTATCTTTTGCCTTGGTTCATGACGGAAAACCAATTTCCAAATACGTGACGATGCGATTTTGATTGTATACCTATATATGGCGACATAGTGGTATGGGGCATTAATGCCGTCTATGATTGATAGTTATGATTTAAAATAGTTTTCAAAACATATAAACACTAGCAATAATATCAAATGCCTTTGTTTTATTCGTATCAAGCATATTTGGCCGTTATAAGGTAAAAACTCTATCCTCCGGTTTGCGTTGCATTGTGTGATGGGAACTGAGTCTTATAACGGTTTCATTTTTATAAAAAGCATAGCGATGTTTAAAAGAAAGATTTGTTTTAAGGCACTGGCAATCCAATGGAGTAAACCCGTTCCACGAAAGTGGCATGGTCCTGTGATTGGCCAATTATATATGTGTTGAGTGGATTTCTCATACCAGTCCCATGACTGACTCGTAGTTTGTTTCACTTTCAAACTCGGGTGCCTCATTTTCTACACGGGCAGCCTTGTTTTCAGGTTTAGCTGGTTCTTTCTGGATAGCTGGAGCTGAAGATGGATTCTATCATTTATCTCTTTTTATGCTGTTCAGCTCCTATTGTACATATTTTGTTTATTTCCGCTGTAGACATTTATGTATAGCTGAACTGTATTTGTACTAAGTAAGATCCTGTATACTGTGTAACTCTGATGATTACTTTTATCCAGTATATTTTGTTGTTCATATCTGGTGTATTTATTTAATTCTGTTCTGCTATTATATGTTTCTGTGTTATATTCCAAAGATAACCTTGTTTCCGTGTAAACGGGAAATCGGGTCGTCTCACTCTCACTCCCTGTTTTCTCTCTCCCCGCTAACGGATGAAGGAGGAAACCGTTCAAACCTTCCCATCCAAATTCCGGCCGTCTCATTCACCGTTGACCCTCGCCGCAGTTGAACATTTCGGAGACCTCTTCCCCCTCTACAAATCCATAGCAGCCACGACCACATCGTGCAGTGTGCCTCGAGAATCGGGCCTAGGAAGCAGTGTCGTATCGCCTCGATTTGAGCGCCGACCACCACTTCGACCTGGACAAGGGGTAGCGCTGGGAAGCTCTCTCCTAGCTCTCCACTGTGGCGTAGGCCGATCGGTCCCTAGCTACACGGATTTCACGAAAATTGGCAACCTAGGTTTGAACGAAATTTGAAGGTATACGATTTAATTAATTTTAAAATGTTTAATAGCACTTTGAAGTGCTACGGTTTATAATTTTACAATAAAAATCATATCTTTTTGCTGTGTAGACGAAATCTAGTAAAACAAGAGATAGTGGACTCATGCGAACGTCTTCTACATTCTAGAAGAGATCGGATATTTTTCTGAGTCTTCTGCTATTTTTGGTGCAGTGGAACCCAATGTGAGATTTCTAAATTATAAACGATATGGAAAACAACGATGTACAAATTATATAGTCGATGTATGAGTTATATAAGCCTTGTACACCACATGTATAAGCGTTGTATAAGTTGTATTTTCGATGTATAAGATATATATGCGTTGTAAAAATAATATACGCATTGAAACAAATTGAAATGATATTGAAGTGAAATTGAAATATAGTTATACACGTATATATATATACTCCCCTCATCCACAGACCATGGATGATATATATCATGAATGGTTGATTCGAAATGATTGATTGTGATTGAAATCCCAATAGGATTAGTATATGGGAAAATTCGCCTGTGTGCAAACTAGATGTATGAAATCCCCATTGTCAAAAACCACGAGGTTTTAAGGTAGATCGAGGAGCCGTACTAGGGACGGTGCCGGTTTTAACTACCCTTCCGTTATGCTGCCGAAATTTTCAATAATATTCATGTGTTAGAATTATTTTCATGTGTTGAAACTATATTCATGTGTTGAATAGAAATTCATGTGTTGAATAGGAATTCATGTGTTGAATGAAGTTCATGTGTTGAATAAATTCTTTGAAAGATAAAAATAACATTTTTTTATATATATAGACTATATAAAATAATAGTATTTTAAATAAATTGTTTTAACACCAAAAATAACATTTTTACCTTATGTATGAAATATACAAAATAATCATGTTTTACAATAAAAATCACATTTTTATCATCTATATGAAATATATAAAATAATCGTGTTTTAAAATAAATTGTTTTACAATAAAAATCACATTTTTATCATCTGTATGAAATTTATAAAATTATCGTGTTTTAAAATAAATTGTTATGCCATAAAAATCACATTTTTATTATATGTATAAACTATAGAAAGCATTCATGTGTTGAAAAAAGAACTAGAACGATAAAAATCATATTTTTATCGTGTGTGTGAAGTCGAAAACATTCATGTGTTGAATACATAGATTAAACAAAAAGATCTACATTTTTATTGTGAATATGAAGTGCTAAAAATATTCATGTGTTGAATAAATATTTTTGACGATAAAAATATCATTTTTATCAAATATATGAAAGGAATATAGTTTTGAAATCGAAGAAAGAATTATATATATATATATATATATATATATATAATTAAAATAAATATAATAACGAAGCTGCAGTTCGTATTTTGAAACCGTGATTTCAAACGATTAGTGCGAGAGATCCGACCATCGGATTTTCCCGAAACCACAACCATTGGGTTCGCCTTGGAAATATCATTTCAACGACACCCACTTTGTGAAGATCCAACGGTTGGATTGTCTAGAATGTTTAATTCAAATCTAAAGAAAAACAACGCCAGAATCGATTATATATATATATATAATTAATTAAATTAAATCGAATAACAACGCTGCAGTTCGTATTTTGAAATCGTAACTTCAAACGATTGTACCGGGAGATCCGACCGTTGGATTTTTCCAAAACTGAAACCGTTGGATTCGTTTTGAAAAGATCTTTCTAATGATATTAAATTTGTAAAGATCCAACGGTTTGATTTTTAGATATGTGTAAATAAAATCTGAAGAAAAACGGCGCCACGGCCGCGTTATGGCCTGAAGCGTTATTTGAGTGAATTGGCTATTTTTAAATAAATAAAAATAGCGATAAATCGTGATAAAATATTATAAACGATATGGAATGGAAATAAACTGAATTTGCTTGGTTTATTTGATATTTAATGGTTGAATGTGTTTGGCGTGAAAATTAAATTAAAGAACAGAATTAGTGATATCGAATAATTTAACCATTGAAATTAATTGATTTGAAATTCTACATATACGTGAATTATTTGAAAAGGCCGAGTTGATTCTCATTTCAAATAATTGATTGACGATTGAAAGTCGAAGATACGAAGACGGTGCAAGACCGATGATCTTCACGTCGAATGGAAGGGTGCTACTGATGCTCATGATAGGAGTAGCTACCTTGAAGGGGCTGAAGTAGTAGCCATCCGGACGTACTTGTTGATTGTACGGATATGCGAGGTTTTGAGTGCCTACAGTTTCGTTCAGACCCAGAACGAACTTGTAAATGGACTGTGTGTCTGACATTGGATTTTGTTCTGTGTTGATTGATCTCTATTAAATATATATCTGTTTGGCAACGGAGAATTTATTCTCTTGCTTAACGCCCTTCTCTGAGATGTACGAGATTAGAGGTTATATATCGATAGAAATCAATCGAATGGAGTGAATTGCATGTGTGGCACGCCTAAGTGGCAGATGATCAAGGCTTCTGTTGGAAAGCAAAGTCTTGTGGTTGATGATCAAAGCACGGCCTGTGTGGCATAGCTTTGTGTGTAGCGTTGTTTCGCGAGCCTCACACCCCGGTATGAGCCAGAAACGGGAGAGGACATCAGGTAGGACATGTGTTTCCTTCTAGCTAGGAGTGGTGCTTTGGGTTTTGCACGCCCGGGTATTTTACTTATGTGGATGATGGAAAGCGAGGCCTCGGTTTGTTTCGGTCTCTTCGGAGCCGATGGTGTGGTCAGATATGACCAGTTTATGCCCCCAGAGGGCGGGGAAACGCAGTGTTCAGGAATTTTAATCCACATCGGTGGACCGGCCCTGACGATCCAAGGGCCCACCTGTGTCTGGGTCCTGAGACATGGGCTAGATTGTCTCGAATCGATAAGGACTATCTTTTGCCTTTGTTCATGACAGAAATCCAATTTCCAAATACGACACCGTGCGGTTTTGATTGTGTATATATATATATATATGGCGACATGATATATGGTACCCATGCCGTCTATGATTGATTGTTATGATTGAAATTGTTTTTGAAACATATAAAATAGGGCTGTCAATTTCCTACCCAACCCGTGACCCGACCCGAAACCCGCCCGGAAATTAGCAGGTTAACCCGACCCGTTTAGTTAGCGGGTCATTTTTGGGTCAACCCGAATTTGACCTGTTTATAAACGGGTGGGTTTAGGGTTGACCCGCTAACCCGATTTTGACCCGTCAAACCCGATTACACATTGTATCTCTTCCATACTGTTAGTCTTTTATGTATACTATTAGTGTTAATCTTTTATGTATGCAGTAATCAGTATGCTCGTATATGTAAGCTATTATATATTACTAATTTATTCTTATATATTGTTAGTTATATTTTACTTATAACAACTATATCTCTTCCATACTGGTAGTCTTTAATTTATGCAGTATGGGAATATATACTTATGTATAGAAAATGATTTTTGAATATGGGGATTTCATGCTTTATATATGTATTGTCTATTGGTGACTTTGCAACTTCTTGCATGTTGGTGATTATGTAACAGTGTGCATGTTGATGATTTGGCTCTTTTGCTGCTTATATTAGTAGGCAATATCTATCAATGGGTCAAATAGGTAAACTCGACCCAACACGACCTGACACGACCCATTTAGTTAAACGGGTTACGCGGGTCGGGTCGGGTCAACCCGTTTATAAACGGGTCGGGTTAGGGTTGGGAAAATATGACCCGTTTAATAAACGGGTTGAACCGACCCATTTATAAATCAACCCGAACCCGACTTGACCCGACCCGAACCCGACCCGACACGACCCATTGACAACCCTAATATAAACACTAGTAATAATATCAAATGCTTTTTTTTTACTCGTATCAAGCATATTTTGGCCATTATAAGGTAAAACTCTACCCTCCGGTTTGTGTTGCATTGTGTGATGGGAACTGAGTCTTATAAGGGCTTCATTTTTATAAAAGCATTGCGATGTTTAAAAGATTTATTTGTTTTAAAGCACTGGCAATCCAATGGAGTAAACCTGTTCCGCGAAAGTGGCGTGGTCCTGTGATTTGCCATATTATAAAATGTGTTAAGTAGATTTCTCATACCAGTCCCATGACTGACTCGTAGTTTGTTTCATTTGCAAACTTGGGTGCCCCTATTTCTACACGAGCAGCCTTGTATTCAGGTTTTAGCAGGCTCTTTCTGGATAGCTGGAGCTGAAGATGGATTATATCATTTATCTCTTTTATGTTGTTCAGCTCCTATTGTACATATTATGCTTGTTTTCCGCTGTAGACATTTATGTATAACTGAACTGTATTTGTACTAAGTATGATCCTATATACTGTGTAACTCTGATGATTATGTTTATCCAGTGTATTCTATTGTACATTATCTGGTGCATTTATTTATTTCTGTTCTGCTGTTATCTATTTATGTGTTAGATTCCAAAGATTACCCTTGCCACCGTCGTATGGGGAATGGGGTCGTCATATAAATCATTTCCTTCTATAGTCAACAAATATTTCCGTCGCTGTTTCTCTTCTTTTTCTTCATTAAAACGAGAGTTTGGAAAATCCAAACAAATCATATTAATGTCGTGTGATTCTTTGAGTAAATTGAAGTTTGTTCTTCAAGCTGAGGTGGTTTTTGAGGTGATCAACGCCTATGTCGCACACTGGAAATGGTGCGGTGACGCCTAGGGTTTAGATTGCGAGAAATGAAAGCTTTAATTCACGCTTCAGAGCTTGGTGTTGGATTTAAAGGTGAAAATCGAGCTTTTTTACAAACTTTGGTGGATTTCGGGTACAAAAAGTGACGTGAGAATTTGTTGGAGCACGGGTTCTGTGCTGAGAACGGAAATTGAAAGATAGGTGCGAGGTTAATGATCTACACATAGGAAGAAAGAGATTTCGAAGAGAAGTAGTTCGGCAGAAGTTTGAGTGGATTTCGTTTGAAAACATGGAAGGAAATAGAGCTCAAAGTTTTGAAAATGGTTGGGTCATTTTCGCTGCTAGTATGCTATGGGAGTGAGGAAGAAAGTATATGCGGTCATGGGCTTTTAAAGGGATGATGGGCCGTTTGAAATATTTGGGTAAAGCCTAGAATAAATTATGTAAGTTTAGATTAACATAAATTAGTGCATCAACTTTAAAAATGCATAACTCTCTCATATGATATCCAAATTTAGTAAAACAAGATCCGTTGGGATCGTATGGATGGAGGCTATGCAATGGAACTGACTGGGCATGATTGGAGCTCGTTACAATTTATAGCGAAATAAATTGTCTATTAGCAGTTATCGTTATTTAATGATGATCGTCCAATGTGAGTAAATCCTGCTAACTCTGCTCTGTTTATATGTTCATAACGTATTTTTAGAACTAATAAATATTGGTTGATTGATGTGTGTTGATTGGTTGGTTGAACTGCTAATTGATTAGTTAAAAATATCGATATAGTTATAAATAATATATATACATCGTTAATTAAATATTGACTCTATTGATCAGAATATCTCATGTTGAAATGAAATTGATGTGAATTATATTACGTAACATCTGTGGATGCAGGGAAACAGGTCGGGGGGATCCAATTGGATTCCTCAACATTTATTTTACTGTTTCTCATATATTCTGATATATTATGTGGTATATAATCTATTATTGATTATTTGTGTTTGGAAGATGATTGATCCTTTTGATTTGGTATTTTAATACCATAAGTGATACTGGAATGTAGAAAGGGAATTTTCAAAGTGTGTTTTGAAAATAAAATACTTATATAAAATCAATGGATTTTATATAAAAGGAAATATTTATATGGAATAAATATAATTATAAAAGGAAATATTTATATGGAATAAATATAATTACAAAAGGAAATATTTTAAAAATAAATATAATTAGAAAAAGGATTATTTATAAAATAAATAGGATTATATAAATGAAATATTTATATAAAATAAATAGAATTGTATAAATGAAATATTTATATAGAATAAAGAGAATTATATAAAAGAAATATTTGGAAAACAAATAGAATTGAAAAGGAAATGTTTGTAAAACAAATAAAATAGAAAAGGAATTATTTGGTAAATAAATAGGAATTATAAAAGGAAGTATTTTATAAAATGAATAGAATTTTATTAAAGAAAATAAGTGGAAATAAATATTAAATAGAAATATGTTTTTAATAGATAAAGGGGAAAGATTAATTTAAAGTAGTTCTAAATAGAAATCAGTTTTAATAGAAAAATGGAGAAGATTTAGTTATAAATAATGTTTTATAAATTAAGTAAATTATTTGTCATTAGATAAACGGGATATATAAGTCTGAACTTATATAGAGAAGTAGAAATCGGTTTTGACACCGATATTTCAAATAGGATGTGAACTCAACATTTATATATAGAATTATAAATGAGATTTAAGTGTTAGAAATTAAAAGGAGATTTCATATGAATAATTTTATAAATAGAAGTGTAAACAGAATTTGGAAATGGGATATTATTTTAAAATATGAAATCAAACTTAATGGATTGTATAAAAGAAATATTTTTCACATTCGATGTGAATAATGGATTAAAATCAATATTTTATAAACAAAAACATTTATAAAGAAATTGGGTTAATCGAATATTAGTTATTCGAATGGAGTTAATCAAATATTAGTTATTCGAATTAGAGCTAATAGAATTAGAGTTAATCAAATATTAGTATTCAAATTAGAGACAACCGAATTAGTGTCAATCGATTAGAGTTAATCGAATTAGTTAATCGAATATAGTTTATTCGAATAGAGAGTTAATCGAATATAGTTTATTCGAATAGAGAGATAATCGAATATAGTTTATTCGAAAGAGGGTTATCGAATATAGTTTATTCGAATAGAGAGTTAATCGAATATAGTTTATTCGAAAGAGAGATAATCAAATATAGTTATTCAAAGAGAGTTATCGAATATGGATTATTCGAGAGAGAATTATACATATGTATTTGACTATATCGAATGTAGGAAAGTACTATTTACTTTCTGGGTTTTAAACCAAGATTTATTTATTTAAATAAATTCTTTATTTACTTATTTAAAATTAAAAAATAAAAGTTAAATTTAAGTTATTATATTTCGGAGGCATGGAATTTTAACACTATAGTTATAATCAAATGATTACTGTAAAAGAAGTAGATTCGTAAATAGAATTCGAGAGTTGCATTGGGAAGTTTGTTGAAGATTTAAAGGGTGAAATTTATCTATTTCGAGGTTAGAAATGTTGGTCGGTTAAGATCTGAGAGGTAGTTATACCCCAACTCATTGCTGGCTGTGTGAGCTTGGTACGCATGATAGAGGGTTCTCGCTTCGCGTTAGGTAGCGGACGGGAGACTCTTACCTCTACATGTCCCTCGAAAGTAAGGGAGGGTTGGTTGTGAAGTCAAAAGGTTGGCCATAAAATAAGTTGGTGGGGTACCAGTGTAAGCCACGAGGGGAGGTTAGCCTTCCGCCTTGGGGGTTGAGGGATGGTAGTGGTATCAGAGCTTAAGGTTAAGTAATTACCTTGGCTCTGTGGCGTAACTCAGTAGAGATGGGGTTAGTAATACTCCAGATTGAGTTTGAGTGTGTATATACGAGTGAACGTATTTGTAGATTTTATAAAAATTGTTTTATATTGTGGAGATTTATTGGTTGAGTAGTTTGTGAATTATGATCGATCAATTTGATCCACTGTATCAATAGGGGTTACTAAACGCTTGAATACGATAAATCGACACAGTATCTTTTGAAAAGAGGGTAAATGAAATAATTTTACCCAAAATTATTTTTTGATATAAAAGAAAGTATTAATATTGTAAATATTATAGTTTATTGGATGTGTTGGTCGTTATTATAATCATATAAGGTTATAATTGAAATTGTTATGTAAATAACCAATCAGGATTCATATAAGTGTAATATGTGAAATCTGAAGAAGTAAATCTGAATTCAAATCAGATCTGGAATTAAAACTCTGGCAATTTGAGAAAAAGTGGTTATAAATGAATTAAATTAAATATATGAGATTTTTAAAATCCTGAGAAATTTTAAAATTTATTTTACAAACATTGGAAGGATATTTGGAAATAATTTCAAAACTGAAATGTTTAAATTTGTGTTTTGGAAACTGATATAGTATTGAACTCATTTCGATCACTGGGAAATAACTTTAATGACGCTGGCCACATCATCAGTGTTCATTTTCGAGTTCTAAGTGACAGATTACTACCAAAGATATTCTGAGACGACCCGAACTTCCCCGTGAAGGAAAGCGCGGATAGAATTGAGAACAGGACAAAATAGAATGCAGACGGAAGAACATTTCATTGTTATTACAACAATTCCATCAGATACAAGAATATACAGAGTATAAATGAATAAATTACATTCGATAAATATCAGAGATTTACAATAAATTACATAGCAGTGGAAAATATACAAAACACAACTGAAAGTGATACACGGATACAGAGCTTTCCGAGAATCGTTCCAGCTGTAAATCCGGACCCTGTGGATATAAATCTGCAAAACCAAAACTACTAGCTGCCCATGTCGAAAATAAGGGCACCCAGAGTTTAGGTTAAAACAATAAACTCCAGGTCAGTCATGTGACTGGTGTGAGAACTAAAACAGTTATTAATCTTTATTTTTAAAGTTAGGTAAATCAAGGGACCACGCCGTATAACACGGAACGGGTTTCCTCCCAAGAATACCAGTGCATAATACAAACATCGCAATGCTAAATAAAGAAAAATGAAGCTGTTATAAGACCCAGGTCCCATCACACATTGCAACGCAAGCCGGAGGATAGGGTTTTTACCTTATAACAGCCAAAGCATGCTTGATGCGTTTAAAACAAATTATTTGATACTATTATAAGTGTATAGTGTCAAAAAAATTTCAATCATAAATACAATCATAGGCGGCATGAATGACCCATACCACTATGTCGCCATACTAGGTTCTACAAATAAAACCGAAACATCACGTATTGGAAATTGGATTCCATCATGAGTCGAGGCAAGGGGTAAGTTCCTCTCCGCGTTCGAGACACTTTAGCAAATGCCTCAGGACCCCACTATGATCCTTTGGAACCTCCAAGGCCAGTTCTCTCTTACTTTTGAGGATTGGTTATTCCTGAACACACGTTTCCCGGTCCTTACAGACCTATATCCGAGGCGCCTCGTATCCAACAACCACACAGGTGAAAAGTATATAAATGTCAGGGCTGGTAGGTCACTAACAGCACCATAGCTAGAAAGAAACGTCGTGCACTCCTTGGGTCCGTATCCCGTTTTTGACTCATACCGAGTTGTGAGGCTCGCGAATTCACATTATACACAAAGCTACGCCACACAGGCCGTGCTTTGAACATCAACCATAAGACTTTGCTTTTCAACAGAAGCCTTGATCAATTGCCATTTACGCGTGCCACACTGGCAATTCACTCCATGTCACTGATGTCCATCGATATACAACCTCTAAGCTCGTACGTCTCAGAGAAGGGCGTTAAGCAAGAGAATAAATTCTCTGCCGCCAAACAGATGTATATTTAATAGAGATCAATCAACACAAAATAAAATCCAATGTTAGACACACAATCCATTTACAAGTTCGTTCTGGGTCTGAACGAAACCGGAGGCACTTTCCTCGCATATCCATCCATCTCCAAGTACGTCTGGATAATCACCAACTATTTCCCTCATCCTGGGTGTACAGCCCAATCAAGATCATCAGTAATCACCCAAACGATGTGAAGACTTCCGGTCTTCAACCACTGTCTTCATCTTCGACATCTCGTCGAATCGGTTATTCAGAATGGGTATAACCCGGCCTTTCTGAATAACCCACGTATATTATAAACAAATGTTACTCAAACACAGCAAACGCCTCATTCCAATTCAGAATATTCTTTTATTCACAAAATCACATTCTTAGGGAAACGTTCCCATTAATTTTATCCAAGATAAATTCTTCTAAATTTATTCTTTAATCTTCCTTTGGATATCATTTCAAACTAGTCGGGATTAGCGAACTACACCGAAGTAATTATTTATTTTATTTCCCAACCCCAACCTATATATCCCGTAGAGAAAACTGGTAATACTCCATATCTAACACCACGGTGTTATCGATAAAATTAATTACCATTTCATGTTCAAATCTAATTAAAGATTTAACTATCGCTTTGGAGCAAATCTGGTGGTACTCCATTCTCGATCACCTTTCAGATTTGATAATTTAAATTATCAATTCACATTTCAATCTAATTAAAGATTCATTAAAACTCCACTTAGTTTTAATCTTTTCAAAAATCAATATCCTGCATTTAACTGGGTTAAAGAACCAATGTCATCTAAAACACGATTCACGATAAACCCAAATCACATTTGATATTAAATACAAGGCTTTGAATAGAAAATATATCGGCTTATATTCAATATCAAATTCTGAAACCAACAAATATCGTATTGGAAATAATGATATAAATATGTCTTTCAAATTCCCATAACAATATCTTTATAGTCACGAAGTCCAACATCGAAATATTCAGAAGATAATTTCGATTCAACTCCAGTCCAATTCACGTATTGGGAATATTGATTATTTTTAAAATCACTTTCAAATTAAATTTATTTATTTCGAAAATAAATTGATTTTAATTCTAGTTCAAAACTAGTTCATTTCGATAAAAATCTATTTTTATCTTTTCAAATATGGAATTTCTCAGCCTAATTTTTCCCAAATCATTTCTTATGATTTTACACAAATTATAGATATTTTTAATAATTTTATCAAGGCCCGTACAGTCGATTTCCATCAACGGCCATCGAACTGCACTTACAACGACCTTTTCTAAATTTGATTTGGACATAATTCCAAATCCAACCGTTAGATTTCAAACTTCTAATATTCATTAGAAAGCTCTTTTCGTTATGAACCCAACGGTTCCGGTTTTAGGAGAATCCGACGGTCGGATCTCCCGCAACGTCAATTCGAAGTCAATTGTCGAAATTCACGAACTGCCGCGGCGCGGCGCGTTCTATTCAGGCCATTATATATATAATATATATATTATATATATTTCGTTGATTTCCTTTTTAAAATGTATTTTATAAATAGTTCTAAATTTGTTTCAAAAACAATTTCAACTTCATCTTCAATCTCAAATTGATTTGATTTCAATTCAATTCGAATTCATTTCAATTTTTATTTAATTCGAATTCAAATTCGTTTCAATTCAATTCAAATTCTAATTCGTTTTAATTCAATCCAATTTGAATTCACCTTCTATTTACTTCAATTCGAATTCATTTCAAATTGATTTCAATTCAATTTCAGTTCGTTTTAAATTGCATTCAAAACGATTTCAATTCGTTTTTAATTCAATTTCAATTTAATTCAATTTGAATTCATTTCTATTTAATTCGAATTCAAATTCACTTTCTATTCAATTCGAATCGAATTCATTTCAAATTGATTCAATACAATTTCAATTTGAATATTAATCTAATTTAATTTGAATTTCATTTCAAAGTATTAAATTTTGAAATCACTTTTCAATATTCATTGTAAAACGAATAAAATCGATATAAATATCGTTCACGTCAAAATAACGCAACTCTAATCAACACGACTTTATATATTTCAATAAATTCGTTATTCTATTCAACAAATGAATATATATATATATTCCAATTCATGAACATCGTCAACACATGACTATTTTTATATTCAACACATGAATTTTCTTTTATAACATTCATTATTTTCCCGATTGGAATGAGGCCCAATCAGTCACCATATAACGTTAATTATATGGATTCCATACAACACATGTATATAATAGCAACGATAACCAATCAACCATCATCCAAGGTGCACCACACATCTGCATAAGCACCAAATATAAATAATTAACGCTTACACAGTCTATCGACCAATGGATCGACATACAATTAAATAATTGGGATTAGTGTACGCCAAATTTCATCCCAACACCCGTGTGGGGTTTCAAATCAACAAACACAGATTTTTATTCGTGCAGTTGGGCGATGTGTAAAATTTATCATCCCAATAATTATCAGTCAAATCAGTGTATATAAACAAATCGGCCGATTTGTTTATAAATACTTATTTATTCACTTTCACGTTAAAAATTATATTTTTAACGATAATTAATTTATTTCAACACATGAATATATTTCATTATCAATTTCAGATCAATTTCACAAACAAATTTTACAACATATCGATCAAACAAACAAGCCATCCATGGTCTGTGGATGACGGGTGTCGGGTGCTGCTAAGCACCGTCTGCATCCTAGTATATATATATATATATTTAACTAGAAAAAGAAATTGAAGAGTGAGAAGTTCTCACCAATAGCTAATCCAACTCCACGACACTTCAAATGTAGAAGTCTTCGTCATTCTCGCCTTTTGTCACTTTCGTTGCCCGTAGCCACTACATATATAAAAATCGAATTTTTACTTCGCCATTCAATATATAAAAATCGAATTTTTCCTTCGCTATTCAATATATAAAATCAAAATTTTACTTCGCTATTCAGTATATAAAAATCCCATTTTTACTTCGTTACTATATATAAAAATCCCATTTTTACACCGCTACTATATAGATAAAAATTCTATTTTTACACCGCTATTCAATATATAAAAATCCCATTTTTACACCGCTACTATATAGATAAAAATTCTATTTTTACACCGCTATTCAATATATAAAAATTTCGCCTTTTCTATTATAAAGATTTCATTTTTCATCTTCTAAAGATTTAGCCTTTACTATCATAACTATATGAAAATTATATTGCCTTTAACCCTTTTAAAAATCTCATCTTTAAAACTTTAAAATTTTCGTTTTTAACACTTTAAAAATCTCTTCTTTAACACTATAAAAATTTGATCTTTATTTATATGAACATCATAGAAAAATCGCTTCTTTATTTATATGAACATCATAGAAAAATCGCTTCTTTATATTGTAAAAAAATAGAATTTTTACAATGCTTCTTCTATATTGTAAAAATAGAGTTTTTACAATGCTATTCGATATAAAAATCGAATTTTTACTTCGCTACTTCATTGCTGTTCAAATCAATAAAAATCCAATTTTTATATGTCATTCCTTTTAATAAAAATCTAATCTTTACGTGTCATTTCAATAAAGAAAAATCTAATTTCTTCATATATAAAAATATAATATTTTCTTGTCATAAAAATATATTCTTCCTACTTAAGAATCACATCTTTATTTAAACAAAAACCACTTCATTATCTAAATAAAAAACACTTTATTATTTTGTTCGTACAATCAAAAATCATATTTTTCTAATCATAGAAAATTATATTTTCCATTCCAGAAATCTATATTTTTAATAGCCTAAAAATTCAGTTTTTAATATAAAGATTATATTTTTATTACTACAATATATATATATATAAATCGAATTTTATTGTAAATAATAAATAAAAAAAAAGATTTAAACACTCACTGTTTCAAGGAGGGAAAGGCCGGAGGTGTCGGAGGAGGTGGTGGGTGGCGCCAGGGGGCTGCGCAGGTCGGAGGAGTGGTGTTGGGCGTCGAGGCGGCTGTCAGGAGGAGGGGGCCCGCAGATCGTCGACGGCGCTCGATTTGAAGGGGCTCGGTTTCAGGGGGGCGGTGTCGCGTCGCACGCCAGTAGGGGGTCTCGCGGTGGTCGGCGCCGCTGGGGGGGGGGGAGGGGGGTCTCGCTTTTGATCGTTTTTTTTCTTTCTTTTCTGATTTAAATCGAACGGGGGGGGGGGGCAGAGTATAAGGGGAGAGGAGAGAGGAAGTTAATTATTTAATTATTTTATTTTTCCACCAAAAAGCAACTTTTATTTGCGACCTCTAAACGAGGTCCACCGCCTGTCGTCCATAGCTAATTACCCCCATTCCGAACACAATGGGATATGTACCGTAAGCTGATTCGACCATTTCGATCAGTTTCCGTTAAAATTAACATATAACTCTATATATTGAATTTGAACGCGCATTTCAATTTACTGGGGTCACATACGAACTCTAAAATTCTCGAAAAATATTTTCTAGCTTCGTATTGACGATACGGTCCTAACAAAACTAGTTTCGTCGAATTCTGAGACCGTTGGAAAAATGGCCATTTTCCAGCCGATTAAAATCAAGTGAAACTGGTCAAACGCGTTTTCCATTGCCACGCTCACATATTGATTCGAAAAATTATGAAATTTGAAACCTAGCAATAATTTGACATCACAGATCCAACAAAAGTGGTTTCGTCGAAATCCGAGGTCGTTTGCAAAATTTCCATTTTTAAGGGCCTGAATTCCATAGCGACTATTCAGAATTTTCAACTGGACATATCTTTTGATTCCCGCTATGAAATTTTGATTTTTCAGATTCGTTGGAAAGATATCCACAAATAGATTCTAATATTTTTGGTTTCACTAAAATTCGGTTTATTTTGCACCCGGTACATTCAATTGAAGTTTGAAATTGAATTATCGAACTACCGCGCCATTTTCAGTTCTATTTATAATTTTATATAATTATTTATATTCTAACGACGACGTATATATCATATACGTTCGAATTATATTCAAAATAAATTTTTCGTTGATATTATTTGAAATAATTCATTTTAAATGTTTAAAATTCGTTAAAATTGCCAAAATAAAAATTTTAAATTGGCCCAGATTTTCGGGTTATTACAATCTCCCCCACTTAAAACTTTTCGTCCCCGAAAAGGAACAAAGTCGAAAGTGGTTTGATTAATCAACTCTACGTTCGATCTGGCTTCCATTCTCAAAATTTTCAGTTTCTGAGAATTTTCAAATTCTTCAAAAATTTGGCTAACACTTGGAATTTTCGAAAAATTTCGCCATAACCTCCCCTGCACCAGGAGCCACGAGAAAATCCCGAAATTGCCATATAGGCCTTCTGATCTCAAAAAGAAAAAGAAAAAGCCAAGCTGCTAGCCAATAGGCTCGTAAAATCATCATCACCCAAACAAAACAGTAAATTATAGTAAACATGTACCTATTTGTCAGGAAAACAAATTTTATTCTCTTCTCTAGCCTCCTTGCTATGACCTGTTCAATGTAAGTACATGTATATGCAAGCAAATGTGACCAATTTTCAATACAATTCAATATTTGATTAAATTAGGCTAAATGGTTCAAAATTATCAAACAAATAAACAAACAACACAAACATTAATCAATTAGTGAATTAGAGTGTCAAATTCATAATTTTGATACATATACAGAAAATCATGTTTTGATGCCAATTCACAACAATATATTCTAGCTATATAGGTTTTGGTTCTCACACCAGTCTAATGGAAATATATAGAAATCACACCTTCGAAATATGAACATAAATATTGATAATGCGGCCGCATTACCAACACTATCTCCGGGCGACTAGAATGTGACTCTATATCTATCCAGTATATTAAAACTTCGAATATACGTTCATGACGCGTATACGCGAAATCTTTATTTACTCGATTGTCCATATTCAAAATAAATAAATAATTAAATACGTATAAAATGGTTTAAATTTTCAAAACAAAATTATTTTCATTTGAAAAATGTACTCTTCACACTCGTTCTAGGATACTACTGATCCTATCTCTAACGAGTCATTCTAATTGGATATTACTAATCCAATATCTGATGAATTCTTTCGTATGGTTCTAATGTGTCTTGTTCTCGAGCTCTGTAAACCAAAACTCTGATACCAAACTGAGACGACCCGAAATTCCCCGTGAAGGAAAGCGCGGATAGAATTGAGAATAAGACAAAATAGAACGCAGACACAAGAACATTTCATTGTTATTATAACAATTCCATCAGATACAAGAATATATAGAGTATAAATGAATAAATTACATTCGATAAATATTAGAGATTTACAATAAATTACATAGCAGCGGAAAATATACAAAACACAACTGAAAGTGATACACGAATACAGAGCTTTCCGAGCATCGTTCCAGCTGTAAATCAGGACCCTGTGGATATAAATCTGCAAAACCAAAACTACTAGCTGCCCGTGTCGAAAATAAGGGCACCCAGAGTTTAGGTTAAAACAATAAACTCCAGGTCAGTCATGTGACTGGTGTGAGAACTAAAACAGTTACTAATCTTTATTTTTAAAGTTAGGTAAATCAAGGGACCACGCCGTATAACACGGAACGGGTTTCCTCCCAAGAATACCAGTGCATAATACAAACAACGCAATGCTAAATAAAAAAAATGAAGCTGTTATAAGACCCAGGTCCCGTCACACAATGTAACCTAAGCCGGAGGATAGGGTTTTTACCTTATAACAGCCAAAGCATGCTTGATACGTTTAAACACATTATTTGATACAATTATAAGTGTATAGTGTCAAAACAATTTCAATCATAAATATCAATCATAGGCGGCATGAATGACCCATACCACTATGTCGCCATACTAGGTTCTACAAATAAAACCGAAACATCACGTATTGGAAATTGGATTCCATCATGAGTTGAGGCAAGGGTCAAGCTACTCTCCGCGTTCGAGACACTCTACCAAATGCCTCAGGACCCCACTATGATCCTTTGGAACCTCCAAGGTCGGTCCTCTCTTACTTTTGAGGATTGGTTATTCCTGAACACATGTTTCCCGGTCCTTACAGACCTATATCCGAGGCGCCTCGTATCCAACAACCACACAGGTGAAAAGTATATAAATGTCAGGGTTGGTAGGTCACTGACACCACCATAGCTAAAAAGAAACATCGTGCACTCCTTGGGTCTGTATCCCGTTTTTGACTCATACCGAGGTGTGAGGCTCGCGAATTCACGTTATACACAAAGCTACGCCACACAGGTCATGCTTTGATCATCAACCACAAGACTTTGCTTTCAACAGAAGCCTTGATCAATTGCCACTTACGCGTGCCACACTGGCAAATCACTCCATGCGACTGATATCCATCGATATACAACCTCTGAGCTCGTACGTCTCAGAGAAGGGAGTTAAGCAAGAGAATAAATTCTCTGCCGCCAAATAGATGTATATTTAATAGAGATCAATCAACACAGAATAAAATCCAATGTCAGACACACAATCCATTTACAAGTTCGTTCTGGGTCTGAACGAAACCGGAGGCACTTTCCTCGCATATCCATCCATCTTCAAGTACGTCTGGACGATCACCAACTGTTTCCCTCATCCTGGGTGTACAGCCTAATCAAGATCATCAGTAATCACCCAAACGATGTGAAGACTTCCGGTCTTCAACCACCGTCTTCATCTTCGACATCTCGTCGAATCGGTTATTCAGAATGGGTATAACCCGACCTTTCTGAATAACCCACGTATATTATAAACAAATGTTACACAAACACAACAAACGCCTCATTCCAATTCAGAATATTCTTTTATTCACAAAATCAAATTCTTAGGGAAAGGTTCCCATTAATTTTATCCAAGATAAATTCTTCTAAATTTATTCTTTAATCTTCCTTTGGATATCATTTCAAACTAGTCGGGATTAGCGAACCACACCGAAGTAATTATTTATTTTATTTCCCAATCCCAACCTATATATCCCGTGGAGAAAACTGGTAATACTCCATATCTAACACCACGGTGTTATCGATAAAATTAATTAACATTTCACGTTCAAATCTAATTAAAGATTTAACTACCGCTTTGGAGCAAATCTGGTGGTACTCCATTCTCGATCACCTTTCAGATTTGATAATTTAAATTATCAATTCACATTTCAATCTAATTAAAGATTCATTAAAACTCCACTTAGTTTTAATCTTTTCAAAAATCAGTATCCTGCATTTAACTTGGTTAAAGAACCAATGTCATATAAAACACGATTCACGATAAACCCAAATCACATTTGATATTAAATACAAGGCTTTGAATAGAAAATATATCGGCTTATATTCAATATCAAATTCTAAAACCAACAAATATCGTATTGGAAATAACGATATAAAATATATCTTTCAAATTCCCATAACAATATCTGTATAATCGCGAAATCCAACATCGAAATATTCCGAAGATAATTTCGATTCAACTCCAGTCCAATTCATGTATTGGGAATATTGATTATTTTTAAAATCACTTTCAAATTCAATTTATTTATTTCGAAAATAAATTGATTTTAATTCTAGTTCAAAACTAGTTCATTTCGATAAAAATTTATTTTTATCTTTTCAAATATGGAATTTCTCAGCCCAATTTTTCCCAAATCATTTCTTATGATTTTACACAAATTATAGATATTTTTAATAATTTTATTAAGGCCCGTACAGTCGATTTCCATCAACGGCCATCGAACTGCACTTACAGCGACCTTTTCTAAATTTGATTTGGACATAATTCCAAATCCAACCGTTAGATTTCAAATTTCTAATATTCATTGGAAAGCCCTTTTCGATACGAACCCAACGGTTCCAGTTTTAGGAGAATCCGACGGTCGGATCTCCCGCAACGTCAATTCGAAGTCAATGGTCGAAATTCATGAACTGCCGCGGCGCGGCGCGTTCTATTCAGGCCATTATATATATAATATATATATATATTATATATATTTCGTCGATTTCCTTTTTGAAACGTATTTTATAAATACTTCTATATTCGTTTCAAAAACAATTTCAACTTCATCTTCAATCTCCAATTGATTTGATTTCAATTCAATTCGAATTCATTTCAATTTTTATTTAATTCGAATTCAAATTCATTTCAATTCAATTCTAATTCTAATTCGTTTTAATTCAATTCAATTTTAATTTACCTTCTATTTACTTCAATTCGAATTCATTTCAAATTGATTTCAATTCAATTTTAGTTCGTTTTAAATTGCATTCAAAACAATTTCAATTCGTTTTTAATTCAATTTCAATTTAATTCAATTTGAATGCATTTCTATTTAATTCGAATTCAAATTCACTTTCTATTCAATTCGAATCGATTTCATTTTCTATTTGATTCGAATTCATTTCGAATTGATTCAATACAATTTCAATTTGAATTTTAATCTAATTTAATCTGAATTTCATTTCAAAATATTAAATTTTGAAATCACTTTTCAATATTCATTGTAAAAAGAATAAAATCGATTTAAATATCGTTCATGTCAAAATAGCGCAACTCTAATCAACACGGCTTTATATATTTCAATAAATTCGTTATTCTATTCAACAAATGAATATATATATATTCCAATTCATGAACATCGTCAACACATGACTATTTTTATATTCAACACATGAATTTTCTTTTGTAACATTCATTATTTTCCCGATTGTAATGAGGCCCAATCAATCACCATATAACGTTAATTATATGGATTCCATACAACACATGTATATAATAGCAATGATAACCAATCAACCATCATCCAAGGTGCACCACACAACTGCATAAGCACCAAATATAAATAATTAACGTTTACACAGTCTGTCGACCAATCGATCGACATACAATTAAATAATTGGGATTAGTGTACGCCAAATTTCATCCCAACACCTGTGTGGGATTTCAAATCAACAAACACAGATTTTTATTCATCAAGTTGGGTGATGTAAAATTTATCTTCCCAATCAATATCAGTCAAATCAGTGTATATAAACAAATCGGCCGATTTGTTTATAAATACTTATTCACTTTCACGTTAAAAATTATATTTTAAACGATAATTAATTTATTTCTACACATGAATATATTTCATTATCAATTTCACATCAATTTCACAAACAAATTTTCACAACATATCAATCAAACAAACAAGCCATCCATGGTCTGTGGATGACGGGTGTCAGGTGCTGCTAAGCACCGTCTGCATCCTAGTGTGTATATATATATATATATATATATATATATATATATATATATATAACTAGAAAAAGAAATTGAAGAGTGAGAAGTTCTCACCAATTGCTAATCCAACTCCACGACACGTCAAATGTAGAAGTCTTCGTCATTCTCGCCTTTTGCCACCTTCGTTGCCCGTAGCCACTACATATATAAAAATCGAATTTTTACTTCGCCATTCAATATATAAAAATCGAATTTTTCCTTCGCTATTCAATAGATAAAAATTGAATTTTTACTTCGCTATTCAATATATAAAAATCCCATTTTTACTTCGCTACTATATATAAAAATCCCATTTTTACACCGCTACTATATAGATAAAAAATCTATTTTTACACCGCTATTCAATATATAAAAATCCCATTTTTACACCGCTACTATATAGATAAAAATTCTATTTTTACACCGCTATTCAATATATAAAAATTTCGCCTTTTCTATTATAAAGATTTCATTTTTCATCTTCTAAAGATTTCGCCGTTACTATCATAACTATATAAAAATTATATTGCCTTTAACCCTTTTAAAAATCTCGTCTTTAAAATTTTTGTTTTTAACACTTTAAAAATCTCTTCTTTAACACTATAAAAATTTGATCTTTATTTATATGAACATCATAGAAATATCGCTTCTTTATTTATATGAACATCATAGAAAAATCGCTTCTTTATATTGTAAAAAAAATAGAATTTTTACAATGCTTCTTCTATATTGTAAAAATAGAGTTTTTACAATGCTATTCGATATAAAAATCGAATTTTTACATCGCTACTTCATTGCTATTCAAATCAATAAAAATCCAATTTTTATATTTCATTCCTTTTAATAAAAAATCTAATCTTTACGTGTCATTTCAATAAAGAAAAATCTAATTTCTTCATATATAAAAATATAATCTTTTCTTGTCATAAAAGTATATTCTTCCTACTTAAGAATCACATCTTTATTTAAACAAAAATCACTTCATTATCTAAATTAAAATCACTTTATTATTTTCTTCTTACAATCAAAAATCATATTTTTCTAATCATAGAAAATTATATTTTCCATTCCAGAAATCTATATTTTTAATAGCCTAAAAATTCAGTTCTTAATATAAAGATTATATTTTTATTACTACAATATATATATATATAAATCGGATTTTATTGTAAGTAATAAATAAATAAATAAATATTTAAACACTCACTGTTTCAAGGAGGGAAAGGCCGGAGGTGTCGGAGGAGGTGGTGGGTGGCGCCAGGGGGCTGCGTAGGTCGGAGGAGTGGTGCTGGGCGTCGAGGCGGCTGTCAGGAGGAGGGGGGCCCGCAGATCGTCGGCGACGCTCGATTCGAAGTGGTAGGGTTTTCAGGGGGGCGGTGTCGCGTCGCACGCCAACAGGGGAGGGGTCTCGCGGTGGTCGGCGCCACTGGGGGGGGGGTCTCGCGGTGGTCGGCGCCGCTGGGGGGGGGGGGGTCTCGCGGTGGTCGGCGCCGCTGGGGGGGGGGGGGTCTCGCTTTCAATCGTTTTTTTCTGATTTAAATCGAACAGGGGGGGGACAGAGTATAAGGGGAGAGGAGAGAGGAAGTTAATTATTTAATTATTTTATTTTTCCATCAGAAAGCAACTTTTATTTGCGACCTCTAAACGAGGTCCATCGCCCGTCGTCCATAGCTATTTACCCCCATTCCGAACACAATGGGATATGTACCGTAAGCTGATTCGACCATTTCGATCAGTTTCCGTTAAAATCAACATATAACTCTATATATTGAATTTGAACGCGCATTTCAATTTACTGGGGTCACATACTAACTCTAAAATTCTCGAAAAATATTTTCTAGCTTTGTGTTGACGATACGGTCCTAACAAAACTAGTTTCGTCGAATTCTGAGACCGTTGGAAAAATGGCCATTTTCCAGCCGATTAAAATCAACTAAAACTGGTCAAACGCGTTTTCCTTTTCCACGCTCACACATTGATTCGAAAAATTATGAAATTTGAAACCTAGTAGTTATTTGACATCACGGATCCAACAAAAGTGGTTTCGTCGAAATCCGAGGTCGTTTGCAAAATTTCCATTTTTAAGGGCTTGAATTCCATAGCGACTATTCAGAATTTTCAACTGGACATATCTTTTGATTCCCGCTATGAAATTTTGATTTTTCGGATTCGTTGGAGAAATATCCACAAATAGATTCTAATATTTTTGGTTTCACTAAAATCCGGTTTATTTTGCACCTGGTACATTCAATTGAAGTTTGAAATCGAATTATCGAACTACCGCGCCATTTTCAATTCTATTTATAATTTTATATAATTATTTATATTCTAACGACGACGTATATATCATATACATTCGAATTATATTCAAAATAAATTTTTCGTCGATATTATTTAAAATAATTCATTTTAAATGTTCAAAATTCGTTAAAATTGCCAAAATAAAAATTTTAAACTGGCCCAGATTTTCGGGTTATTACATATTCAATTTGAATTATTTTGAGAAAAACAAGTTGTTTTGAATCCTGAAAAGGAAAGTTTGATTTTTGTGAAAAGAAAATTATTTAAAATTCCTAGGGAAAGATTGTTTAAATTAAAACCAAATTTGAATTTAAATTTGTGAAAGCAAATTGAGATTGAACTAAAAGCCTGTTAAGTGAAAATTGTATTGAAATAGAATTGTATCAAGTAGAATTGGACTGGTAGGTTAAGATTAAAATTAAAAATGGAATCTGAGTTAAGAACAGAATTTGGCTTGGGTATAACCGAATGATTGGGATGACATTGGTATATGCAGAATTAGTAACAGATGGAAAGGATGTATTGATATGCCCGACAAAAAGGTACTAGTTTATATTTATATTGGGTAAGAGATTTTTATGAGCCGAATTGGCAAGCCGCTTGGCTGTTTGATTTTCTTTTGGGTTGAAGAAGGCCTAGAGAGGTGAGTTGGAGTTTGAGCTATTGACCAGTACAAAGGAGGTGCTGGCGAAATTTTTCGAAAAGCTAAGGTGTTAGAAAATTTTCAGGATTTTTGAAAATTTTCGTTAGTAGGAATGAATAAATATTTAATTAAAATTAAATTGGTTTATTTGAAACTGAAGTTAAGAAGTGAATAAATAAAATTTACCTAGTTAATAGGGTTTGTTTTCTACCTTAGCCACTTCGAGGATGAAATTATTTTAAGGGGGGAACAATGAAACGACCCGTATTTTTACAAGATTATATATAATTTATTTAATTATTTAAATAATGGTTTGGTAATTTAAAATGAACAAAATTAATTAATATTGAATATTTAATTAATATTTATAATATAAAATATATTATAATTCCGAAATAATCAAAAATAGTGGAATTCACAATACAGTGTGAATTGGATCATATATAAGGTAGAATACAGTTTAGAATTGAATTTAGATAACAAATATATTTAATTAACAATGATTGAACGTACAAATTATATATTAATTATAACCGAGCTCGAAATTGTGGGGTTGCTCGTAATTTGGCGATTCGAACTTTAAACGAATATACAGGATCTGTTTTAAGCCGGATTTCAATAAAATAAGAAACGTTCGGAGCAAGTGAAGTATATTTTTATAATGGAAGAGAAAAATCGAGATTTCGTTGTGTAGATTTTGATTTATGTCCAAATCAAATTTTCAAATAGCTGCTATGGAATTCCTTTATAATTTGTGACGATTTATTTATATTATAAAAGGATTTTTAATATAAATTGAATATCGATTTAATCTGGGATTTTTAAATATCGAGTTATAAATCCCGATATGTTTGTTTTGGAGCTGGATTATATTCTATGTGAATATATGCGATAATATTAAATTATTTTTAAATATATTTATATATTTAAATGGGTTTATTTAGAGCTTTAAAAATAGCTAGTTTTGCAAATGAACTCCGTTTTCGACGAAACTAATTTTGTTGGATACGGAATATTTAATTATTGTTACATTTCAATTTTCGTGATTTTTGGAGTCAGTATGTGGTCGTACGGGATTTTAATGTTAAAACAATCAATATTTTGATGGTTAAAAATACGCTGTGTGAGCAAATGAACTCAGAATTCGACGAAACTAGTTTCGTTGGGTCCGTAATGTAAAACTGTAGCTGCATGTCCATTTTCGTGATTTTTGGATATCATGTGTGATCATAGCGATTTTTAGATGATAAATACATGCAGTAGTACTAAAGAAATTAACAAAATAAGCAAATAAAATAAAATAAAATATATATATATATATATGAAAACTATCCTATAAACATCCTAACACTCCTAACCCTAAATCATTTCCTTCTGTAGTCAACAAATATTTCCGCCGCTGTTTCTCTTCTTTTTCTTCAGCAAAACGAGAGTTTGGAAAATCCAAACAAAACATATTAATGTCATGTGATTCTTAGAGTAAATTAAAGTGTGTTCTTCAAGCTTAGGTGATTTTTGAGGTGATCGACATCCATATCGCACACTGGAAATGGTGCGGCGATGCCTAGGGTTAAGGATCGTGAGCAATGGAAGCTTTAATTCACGCTCCAGACCTTGGTGTTATATTTAAAGGTGGAAACCGAGCTTGTTTACAAACTTTGGTGGATTTCGGGTACAAAAAGTGACGTGCGAATTTATTGGAGCGCAGGTTCTATGCTGAGAACGGAAATTGAAAGATAGGAGCGAGGTTAACGATCTGTACATAGGAAGAAAGAGATTTTGAAGAGAAGTAGTTCGGTGGAAGTTTGAGTGGATTTCATTTGAAAACATGGAAGGAAATGGAGCTCAAAGTTTCGAAAATGGTTGGGGCATTTTCGCTGCTGGTATGCTACGGGAGTGAGGAAGAAAGTATATGCGGTCATGGGTTTTTGAAGGGATAATGGGCCATTTGAAATATTTGGGTAAAGCCTAAAATAAATTATGTAAGTTTGGATTGACATAAATTAGTGCATCAACTTTAAAAATGCATAACTCTCTCGTATGATATCGAAAATCAGTAAAACAAGATCTGTTGGGATCGTATGGATGGAGGCTACGCAATGGAACTGATTGGGAGTGAATTGGAGCTCATTACAATTTATAGCGAAATAAATTGTCTATCAGAATCAACTGACAGTTATCGTTATTTAACGATGATCGTCCAATGTGAGTAAATCCCACTAACTCTGCTCAGTTTATATTTTCATAACGTATTTTTAGAACTAATAAATATTGGTTGATTGCTGTGTGTTGATGAACTGCTAATTAATTAGTTAAAATATCGATATAGTTATATATAATATATATATATATATCGTTAATTAAATATTGATTCTGTTGATCAGAATATCTTATGTTGAAAAAAATTGATGTGAATTATACTATGTAACATCTGTGGAAGCAAGGAAACAGGTCGGAGGGATCCAACTGGATTCCTCAACATTTATTTTACTGTTTTTCATATATTCTGATATATGATGTGGTATATAATCTATAATTGATTATGTGCGTTTGTATGACGATTGATCCTTTTGATTTGGTATTTTAATACCATAAGTGATACTGGAATGTAGAAAGGGATTTTTCAATGTGTATTTTGAAAATAAAATACTAATATAAAATCAATGGATTTTATATAAAAGGAAATATTTATATGGAAAAAATATAATTATAAAAGGAAATATTTACATGGAATAAATATAATTATAAAAGGAAATATTTGAGAAATAAATATAATTATAAAAGGAAATATTTGAGAAATAAATAAATATTTGTAAAATAAATAGGATTATATAAATGAAATATTTATATAAAATAAATAGTATTGTATAAATGAAATATTTATATAAAATAAAGAGAATTATATAAAAGAAATATTTGGAAAACAAATAGAATTGAAAAGGAAATATTTGTAAAACAAATAAAATAGAAAGGGAATTATTTGGGAAATAAATAGGAATTATAAAAGGAAGTATTTTATAAAATGAATAGAATTTTATAAAAGAAATTAAGTGGAAATAAATATTAAATAGAAATCTGTTTTTAACAGATAAAGGGTAAAGATTAATTTAAAGTAGAAATAAATAGAAATCTATTTTTAAAAAAATGGAGAAGATTTAGTAATAAATAATGTTTTATAAATTAAATAAATTATTTATCATTGGATAAATGGGATATATAAGTCTGAACTTATATAGAGAAGTAGAAATCGGTTTTGACACCGATATTTCAATTTGGATGTGAACTCAGCATTTATATAGGGAATTATAAATGATATTTAAGTGTTAGAAATTAAAAGGAGATTTCTTATGAATAATTCTATAAATAGATGTGTAAATAGAATTCGGAAATAGGATATTATTTTAAAATACGAAATCAAACTTAATGGATTATATAAAAGAAATATTTTTCATATTCGATGTGAATAATGGATTAAAATCAATAATTTATAAATAAAAACATTTATAAAGAAATTGGGTTTTTAAATTGGAACTCAAATGGGAATCTGAATGGGATAGAAAAAGAGAGTTATTCAAATATTAGTTATTCGAACGGAGTTAATCGAATATTAGTTATTCGAATTAGAGTTAATTGAATTAGAGCTAATTGAATTAGAGTTAATTGAATTAGAGTTAATTGAATTAGAGTTAATCGAATATTAGTATTCAAATTGGAGATAACCGAATTAGTGTCAATCGATTAGAGTTAATCGAATTAGAGTTAATCAAATTAGTTAATCGAATATAGTTTATTCGAATAGAGAGTTAATCGAATATAGTTTATTCGAATAGAGAGATAATTGAATGTAATTTATTCGAAAGAGGGTTTTCGAATATAGTTTATTCGAATAGAGAGTTATTTGAAAGAGAGATAATCGAATATAGTTATTAGAAGAGAGTTATCGAATAGAGATTATTCGAGAGAGAATTATACATATGGATTTGACTATATCGAACGTAGGAAAGTAATGATTACTTTCCGGGTTTTAAATCAAGATTTATTTATTTAAATAAATCCTTTATTTATTTATTTCAAATTAAAAAATAAAAGTTATATTTAAGTTATTATGTTTCGAAGGCATGGGATTTTAACACTATAGTTATAATCAAATGATTCCTGTAAAAGAAGTAGATTCATAAATAGAACCTGAGATTTACGTAGGGAAGTTTGTTGAAGATTTAAAGGGTGAACTTCGTCTATTTCAAGGTTAGAAATGTTGTTCGGTTAAGGTCTGAGAGGTAGTTATACCCCAACTTGATTGACTTCATTTTTTTCTAAGGAATGGTTATGGTTCGATAGTGAAGGTTAGTAATTGAATTTAGTTAATAAGTGTTAATGGTTCGAGTTGGCATACAGATATTTTATTTAAACATCTGTTTAAATCCAATGAAGGAGTTTTGGAAATGTTTTCCAAATCAGAAATCAGAAATGTTTTTAATATAGAAAATAAGAAATGAGAGTAAATATGGGAATGTTTTTCAGTGATTAATAACGTATATTTTCTAATTTTAGAAAATAAGAATTTACAAATATATGGAAACGGGAATAGGGAAATGAATAATTGAATGACAAATTAAATTAAAGGGGATCAGTATTAATTGATGATTTGCTTGGTAAGATTTCCATTTGGAAATACGACTGTTGTTTGCACACATGTTTTCCTTTGATAGTTAAATCACCGACTATCAAAGTTTTTGACCATTTCTGTTGTCAATACGAAGAGACCGGAATCAGATTTATTACCTGAAAACCACTCCGTATTGGCATTATCGTTTCAAATCAGATATATCGAAGACAATTGAAGATGGAGTTGTGCAAGGGCTGTAGTGGCGATCCTAGGTAGAAATTGCCTAAGATGGATTTACAGAATATTGCCTTCGGTTTGTCCAGACCCAGGACAACGTGTATGGATGAATGTCTGAAAAAGTATATCTAATGGATCACATAAGTTGATCGCTTCAAACGTATCCACGTTTGGTGGCGGAGAAATTCGTTTCTCTTAGCTTTATACCTGGGGTATTTATGTGGAAATCAATTTGTGATTTGGCGGGTATGACGATGTGGCATTCAAAGAAGATGGAGGTGTGATCTGTCAAAAGATACGTTATGACCTGAAGCCTCATCAACTGGGAAATGACAAAAATCGGGCAGGAAGCATGGCTATGTGGGTCACCCCCATTAGGGTATATTGTCACCATCTAGTGAATATTCATATTTGTTACTTCTTTTTGCTTCTGTATCTCCCGGGAATGATTATGTTGCTAGCAACCGTAGGTGACAATATATTTGATACACTCAAGAGAAATGAGTGGTCGGTCATGTGTGGCCGGGTTGTAAGATGTAACAACCCGTATTTTCAATAACCTGTTATAACATAAATCAAGGCAGAATTTAATTCTAAAATCTGAATCAAGGGAAACGGGCTATGCCATTGCGTTCGTCTCGGAAAAATACGCGAAATAGGGTCCGAGTTTTCGAAAATCGGAGTCCGTATGACCCGATTAAGGCCCATTGAAGTTTTCAAGAATTTCCATAATTAAAAAAACAGATTTAAATTTTAAGTTCAAAAACAAGGATTAGGGTTAACTGGCGCAGGCGGGAAAATTCCCGCCAGGACCCCCATGTCGACAGGCATGTCGACAGGGGTCTAAGGGTGTCGACTGCCCTGTCGACAGCCCTGTCGACACAGGGTGGCCGGGCAGTTTTGCCTGGCGCACCATTTTTGATTGGGCTTGGTTGTGTGGCTTGGTTCTAGAGAATTCCGAAATCTGATGGACCTAATTCAACCTAGGGTTAATCCTATGGTCTAAATCACTAGCCTAATCTATAAATAAGACCCTAACCTACCCTAAATCACTCATTATTCACTCTAGCAACCAAACTATGTCAAATTGAATTCTCAAATGGCCTCCACCTAAAAACCCTAGCCTCCACCCTCTTCAAAAATCATTCCTATGAAGATTTTGATGTTCATACAAGCATTTCTAAGTTGTATGAATGATCATTAGCTTGCATACATCATCAAGTTGCAAGCTTTATTTGCTAAGCTAGAGTTTTTGGGATTTTTGTTAATTGGAGCTTTGTTTTGGGTTTTTATATGCTTGCATAAAGGGCTTCTCAATCTTTATTAGTAGATTTGTGTCTTCATAATATTTGTAAGCCCTCTTACCTTCATTTTAGAAACTCTAAAGTTAATATGTGATGAAAGTTGGGGTTTATGCATGTTTAATAAGTTATGCATGCTTATGCGAGTTCACTATGCTATGTTATGCATGTTTAATAAGTTATGCATGCTTATGCGAGTTCACTATGCTATGTTATGCATGTTTAACAAGTTATGCATGTTTATGCAAGTTCACTATGCTATGTTACACATGTTTGATACGTTATGCATGTTTATGCAAGTTCACTATGCCATGATTTGCAAGTTTAACAAGTTATGCATGTTTATGCAAGTTCACTATGCCATGATTTGCAAGTTTAACAAGTTATGCATGTTTATGCAAGTTCACTATGCCACGATTTGCAAGTTTAACAAGTTATGCATGTTTATGCAAGTTCACTATGCTAAGTTATGCAAGTCCAACATGTTATGCATGTTTGTTATGATATGTAAGATTTATCATGTATGTTGTGCCAAGTTCCCTCTTTCTATCCTTTATGCGTTATGACGAATATGTAAGCGATAGAATGACGTTGGGGGGTTTTTTGGGTAAAACTTAAAATACATGAAAATATAAGATTGGGAATTTACCTATTAAGTTAGGTCTACCCCTTGGGAATTTACCTATTAAGTTAGGTCTACCCAAGTATTTGTTAAACTTGTGATTATGTTTTGAAAATAAAGTGGACATGACACTTAGAAAACATAAGTGTGGCCAACTCGAGGTTGGGTTGAGTTTGTAGCATAAACCTACCCGGAACCGACCGGCTTAACTAGTGGCTACAAGCAATAGGACCCAATGTGAGTAGTTGGTCATGTTGCACGTGAAACCCGAGGTTAGACTAAGTTGTGGTGTAAACCTACCCGGACCCGCCCGGCCTAACTAGTAACCACAACAAGGTCTAATGTGAGAGGTTGGGTGCATTAAATTAATTAATGCCTCATGATTAGGGTTAAGTCATGGCCCACTAATACTTAACCAATTTTGGGGATACGAGGGATTAAATGGGGTTAAGTGGTGAACTGTTGGTTACACTTAACTAATTTAATCCATGATTAGTGAGGGGTTAAACCACACTTAACCCTCTTAGAAAACCCTAGCAACGTGGTCTGTTCCAGCAGTAATCCCAGTTTGGTATCATTCACAACCCTAGTGGCTAGGCTAGGGCGGGGCACGATTACTGGACTGATGTAAGCGACCAAAGCGACGGCTGAGTGGTACAGCGGTGCGGGTCCAGGCGGGCTACGGACGTGCACGTAGTCCGGTGTTGGACAAACTCGAGGCACGGGTACCAGTAGGTTTAGACTGTGCATTATTGCTTAGGTGTCTGGGGTTGACACCCGAGGGCTTGATACACCCGAAGGTGGACCCAGCACAGTCTGACTACAACCATATGTGGGCCGTATGGACACCAACACTCGACGTGTTAGGTTTATAGGGAGCCGATCGACTAAACCGTTGGGCTGGACCTTGCATTAAGGTCACCTCATGCTATTGGGCCAAAGTTTGGGCTGAGGGATCAATACCTGTTATGTTAGTTTGCTAGTACACTGTGGTGCAAAGCTTAATCTTCTCTATTTGATGACACCTTTATCTATTGCCAGTATGTTCATCTCAGTTTCCATCATGATGTTAACTTTATTAGTTTATAGACTGATCGTAGTAGGGCTTACCAGTCTTTTTGACTGACCTGTTTTCTTTCGCTTCTTTTCTTCCGTCCCCCCCCCCCCCCCCAGGTTCTCAGGGAGGGAACAGTGGTGCTTAGCTTGGATCGCTTGCTTGTTTGCTGGATAGCTCATGTATGTCTGGACATTGAGCTCGCTATGGTTTATCATCTTTATTTTTGGGGATAGCACTATGTATTTCAGTATTTCTGTTTATGATGTACTAGACATGTTTATTTTGGCAGTTGACTTTATGATGTACTAGACTTGTTTTGAGATGGTTTGAGATATTCCACTGTTTTATTCTCACTTACTCTATTTTACATATATATTTATGTTCTTGTTCTACCTTGATATATCATAGTGCATGTTTACCTAGTTCTAACGCCCCCCAGAAGCTAGTGCCCCCGAAAGAGTGACCCTAGCGGAGGTGGGGTGTTACAAATTTGGTATCAGAGCATATGGTTTACAGGAAAGAAAAAAAAGTTTTTAAAAGACTTTTGAAAAACTATTTTCAAAACAAGTATAAAGTATTTTCCAAAGAAAAGTCTAGTATTTTTAAAGGCTATTCCCCAAAAAGCCATTAGCGTTATCCTTCGTTCCCTTAACCTAATCTTATCTTATCCTTCGTTTCAGTATGGCTGAGGATCTTGCCATCCCGGATGGAGTAAATGTACCACTCTGGTATAGGAGACTTCTAGAAGCTAGGGCGGCAGACGGTCCCGCAAACCCTACTCCCACTCCTCCCCCTGTAGTTGAGAATCCTCCCCCTAATGTCCCTCCTCCGGTGGTCCCTGTTCCTCCTCCTCCAGTGGTAAACATTCCTCCTCCCATTGCTAATGTTCCTCCCCCTCCTGTTGCTGAGGCTCCTCTTCCTCCTCCTTCCCCTCAGCATCCTCAGGTTGAGTTCACGAAGGTTTGTAAAGACTTCAAGGCGATGGGAGGCAAGAATTTCCTAGGCACGGAATCTTTTGTTGAAGCTAGGAATTGGCTGAAAGACACTGAGGACTTGTTTGCTATCTTTAGGATTGATGACGAGAGGAAGATCTTATTGACAGTGTGGCTTTTGAAGGACGAAGCCGCCTATTGGTGGGAAGTCACCAACGGGACGAGGCCCGTCGAGACTTGGGCCGATTTGAGGGCTAGATTTGTGGCCAAGTTTCTATCTTCTGCTGAGGCGAATTTATAGATGGAGAAGTTCATTACATTAAAGCAAGGTGATATGTCTGTCAAGGAGTATGTGAACAAGTTTAATCAGCTGGCCCGTTTTGGTTTGGATATGGTGAACACTCCTGAGAAGAAGGCTCTTCGATTTGCTAGGGGATTGAATGAGCCACTGCAGGGTTTGGCGATGTCACATATTCCGCATGGGGCTACTTTTGAGAGTTTGGTCGATATGGCTCTACTTCAGGGAGATGGAAAGAAAGAGGTCAAGTCGAGTGATACTCAAGCAAAGAAGACTGGTTCTCAAGGTAAAGGCAATCAAGGTGGTCAAAGCAGTCAGGGGAATCAGAGCAAGAACAAGAAGGGGAACAACAACAAAGGCAAGGGAAAGTGCAATTACCGTGGTGCGCCTGGACACTTTGCTAAGGATTGTAGGAAGAAGAAAAGGAAGCTTAGTGGTGGATGTTTTTCCTGTGGTGAGACTGGACACTTCAGCAAGGAATGCCCGAAGAAGAAAGGACAGGCTGGACCTTCAGGAGGGCAAGTTCATGCTCTCAATACCGCTCCAGTTCCCGATCGAGGTAGTGTTTCTGTTGAGAACCTTGTTTATGTTTACGATCTTCCAGTTCGTACCTTGTTTGATTCTGGTGCATCACATAGCTTTATTTCATCTGATCTTGTTGATAGTTTGCACCTTAGTACTAGCTTAGTGGATGATCCCATTTGTGTTTCAAATCCCATTGGGGGTTCTGCTCATCTATCTATGATATGTGAGGATCTGAGGATCTCTATACTCAGTGTAGAGTTCTTGTGTAGTACATATGTTCTTGGTTTCAGGGGATACGGATTGATATTGGGCATGGATTGGTTGTCCCGATATGGAGCCATTCTTGATTGTGAGCATAGGGTTGTGAGGCTTGTGACTCGCCTTGGCAACACCTTAGAGATTTCATGCAATCCGAAGGATCCCGTCATGTTGTGCTATCTTGAATCTCTCGACTCGTCAGAGGAAACCCTTCAGTCTGTAAGGGTGGTCCGAGGTTATCCAGATGTTTTTGAAGAAGTTAAGGGGTTGCCCCCTAAACGAGAGATTGACTTTCGCATTTATCTGGTGGATAATGCTAAGCCTGTTTCTTTGCCCGTTCGGCACATGGCTCCGCGTGAGAGACGGGAGCTCAGCAAGCAAGTAAAGGAGTTGCTTGAGAAGAACTTCATCAGACGAAGTATATCCGAATGGGGAGCGCCTGTGGTGTTTGCTACTAAGGCAGATGGTTCTCTTCAACTCTGTGTGGACTATAGAGAGTTGAATAAGCTGACTAAGAAGAACAGACACCCATTACCGAGGATTGATGATCTCTTTGACCAGCTTGTTGGTGCTTCTGTTTTCTCTCAGCTTGATCTTGCTACTGGATTTCATCAGCTCAGAGTGGCTGAAGATAATATAGACAAGACTACATTCAGAACTCCAGATGGATTCTTTGAATGGCTTGTTATGCCGTTCGGTTTGACGAATGCACCCGCGTATTTCGTGGACTTGATGAGTAGGGTGTTTCGAGAGTTCTTGAACAAGTTTGTCGTGGTCTTTGTGGATGATATTCTGATCTTCTCCAAGGATGAAGAAGAGCACGCGAGGCATCTTGTAGAGGTGATGGATACGCTTAGAGCGCATCAGTTAAAGGCCAAGTTCTCCAAGTGTCACTTTTGGAGAAGGGAAGTTAGATTCCTTGGGCATATCGTATCCAAGCAAGGCTTAGCGGTGGATCCCGCTAAGGTGGTTGCAGTTCAGGATTGGAAGACTCCAAGGAATGCAACCGAGGTGAGAAGTTTTCTAGGTCTTGCGGGTTTTTACCGAAAGTTCATCAAGGACTTCGCGAAGATATCCGCTCCTCTTACTAAGTTGACGAAGAAGCACTTAGTTTTTGCTTGGGATATGGACTGTGAGCTTGCTTTTCAGAGACTTAAGAGAGCCCTTACCTCAGCACCAGTTCTAGCTTTACCCGATGGTGGTAAGATGTTTACCGTGTACACTGATGCTTGTGGCACGGGATTGGGCGCCGTTCTGATGCAAGAGGGCAGAGTTGTATGTTTTGGTGGTAGGCAACTTAAGGTGCATGAGAAGAATTATCCCACTCATGATCTAGAGCTGGCAGCGATAGTATATGCACTCAAGGCTTGGCATCATTATCTTCTGGGAGAGAGATTTGAGCTGTATACTGATCATAAGTCTTTGAAGTATCTCTTTTCGCAGAAGGATCTGAACTTGAGGCAGCAAAGGTGGATGGAATTCTTGGGGTCCTATGATTTTGATATAGCCTATACCCCTGGCAAGGGGAATGTTGTAGCGGATGCGTTGAGTAGAAAAAGGTTGACACTAAGTCCTCTATTTGTTGAGATGAAGAATTTAGAGTTCTTGGCAACCTTTGATTTCTCTTTGGCGGTTGAGTCGATGACCGGTTCTTTAGCATCTTTGGAACTCAGGCCTACCCTTCTTGATCAAGTTAGGGCTTCACGGAGAAAAGACCCTCACATAGTGGAGATTATGGATAAGCTGACTCGAGGAGAGACGTCTAGCCACCTCGCTCGATATTCTGTTGATGACAAGGGTTGGCTGAGGAGAGATGGAAGGTTATGTGTTCCCATGGTAGAAGATTTAGTAAGAAAAGTTCTGGAGGAAGCGCATCGCTCTAAATTGACTATACATCCAGGCGGTGATAAGATGTATAAAGATATGAAGCGTATTTTCTTTTGGCCTGGGATGAAGAAGGATGTGGCAGAGTTTGTCTCTAGATGTATCATTTGCCAGCAAGTTAAGGCCGAGTCAAGGAAGCCCGGTGGGCTATTGCATCCTCTAGATGTTCCACTTTGGAAGTGGGAGAGTATCTCCATGGACTTTATTGATGGGCTTCCAAGGTCAAGAAAAGGGAATACGAGCATTTGGGTCATTGTAGATAGGCTTACGAAGAGTGCTCATTTTATTCCAGTAAAGAGCAAGAGGACCGCATCTTAGCTAGCGTCCGTATATCTTCGTGAGATTGTGAGACTTCATGGAGTCCCTTCTAGTATTGTCAGTGACCGTGACCCAATCTTTACAAGTCAATTCTGGAATAGCTTGCAAGAGGCTATGGGCACGAGGTTGAATCTGAGTACTGCTTATCACCCACAGACGGACGGCCAAACCGAAAGGGTGAATAGGGTACTCGAGGATCTATTGAGGCTTTGTATTCTGGACTTTGGTGGTGCTTGGGAAGACCATCTTCCTGTTGTTGAGTTTGCATATAATAACAGTTATCAGGCAAGCATAGGGATGGCACCATTTGAAGCTTTATATGGGAGGCCGTGCAAGTCGCCTACATGTTGGTGGGAGACTACAGATAAGCTCATACTTGGGCCTGATATGATCAGAGATACGCCCGAGAAGATCGAGTTGATTCGGAGACGAATGAAAGCGGCCCAAGACCGACAGAAATCCTATGCTGATAAGCGAAGATCCGATTTGGTGTTTGATGTTGGGGATATGGTTTTCGTAAAGGTTTCTCCTTTGCGGAATGTGGTCCGATTTGGAGCTTTGGGAAGTTAGCACCGAGATTTGTTGGACCCTTCCCTATCATAGAGAGAATTGGGAAGATGGCTTATAAAGTGCAATTGCCCGAGAAGCTGTCCAGAATAAATAATGTCTTTCATGTCTCACATCTCCGAAAGTGCCTACATGAGTCCGCTGAGGTGGTTGAACCTAGCATTCTTAAAGACGTGGAAGTAGAGAAAGAGGCAACTTTGAGGAGAGCTCCGATTCGTATCTTTGAGACGGAGACCAAGAAGCTAAGGAATCGAGAGGTCAAGTTGGTGAAGGTTCAATGGGGTGAAGCCGAAGAAGACGCAACTTGGGAAACCGAGGAGAAGATGCGTGGGCTTTATCCATTCCTTTTTGAGGGTACACTCTCAATCTCTTTCCTTTGTTAGCATATCTTTCTCTTTGCTATCCATGTTTATCTAGTTATCGTGCTAATCTTGTCATGAGAACCTTAGGTAGAAACCCTTTGGATGAAACATGTGTTTGAGACATGTTATGTTTGATGGTTGCAAGTGGTTGCAAGTGTTTGCAAGTGGTTACTCGTGGATGCATGATACACATTAGGCACTAGATCGGCTCACACACTCCTCATATTGCATGTGCATGAGTGTTTATGCTTATTCTTGGATGAAATTTGTATGCAATCACATGGATGTTGCATATGGATGTATGATTGAGCACGCATGTAGATATTATACATTATGTTAGGGATTTGCATACATATGGATACATTTCACTAACATATTTTGCATTGATCTTTGCATTAGATAAGTACATATACACACACTTTTGCATATGTTCATACAGCATTTAGAATCTTTTAAGGACAATGATTGCTCGTGGATGATGCTTTGAGTAGATGGATGATTGGATGGTAGGATACGTTCTTCCTAACTTGAAGATTTCGGGGACGAAATCCTTTAAGGAGGGGAGAATGTAACAACCCGTATTTTCAATAACCTGTTATAACATAAATCGAGGCAGAATTTAATTCTAAAATCTGAATCAAGGGAAACGGGCTATGCCATTGCGTTCGTCTCGGAAAAATACGCGAAATAGAGTCCGAGTTTGCGGAGTCAGTATGACCCGATTAAGGCCCATTGAAGTTTTCAAGAATTTCCATAATTAAAAAAACAGATTTAAATTTTAAGTTCAAAAACAAGGATTAGGGTTAACTGGCGCAGGCGGGAAAATTCCCGCCAGGACCCCCATGTCGACAGGCATGTCGACAGGGGTCTAAGGGTGTCGACTGCCCTGTCGACAGCCCTGTCGACACAGGGTGGCCGGGCAGTTTTGCCTGGCGCACCATTTTTGATTGGGCTTGGTTGTGTGGCTTGGTTCTAGAGAATTCCGAAATCTGATGGACCTAATTCAACCTAGGGTTAATCCTATGGTCTAAATCACTAGCCTAATCTATAAATAAGACCCTAACCTACCCTAAATCACTCATTATTCACTCTAGCAACCAAACTATGTCAAATTGAATTCTCAAATGGCCTCCACCTAAAAACCCTAGCATCCACCCTCTTCAAAAATCATTCCTATGAAGATTTTGATGTTCATACAAGCATTTCTAAGTTGTATGAATGATCATTAGCTTGCATACATCATCAAGTTGCAAGCTTTATTTGCTAAGCTAGAGTTTTTGGGATTTTTGTTAATTGGAGCTTTGTTTTGGGTTTTTATATGCTTGCATAAAGGGCTTCTCAATCTTTATTAGTAGATTTGTGTCTTCATAATATTTGTAAGCCCTCTTACCTTCATTTTAGAAACTCTAAAGTTAATATGTGATGAAAGTTGGGGTTTATGCATGTTTAATAAGTTATGCATGCTTATGCGAGTTCACTATGCTATGTTATGCATGTTTAATAAGTTACGCATGCTTATGCGAGTTCACTATGCTATGTTATGCATGTTTAACAAGTTATGCATGTTTATGCAAGTTCACTATGCTATGTTACACATGTTTGATAAGTTATGCATGTTTATGCAAGTTCACTATGCCATGATTTGCAAGTTTAACAAGTTATGCATGTTTATGTAAGTTCAATATGCCATGATTTGCAAGTTTAACAAGTTATGCATGTTTATGCAAGTTCACTATGCCACGATTTGCAAGTTTAACAAGTTATGCATGTTTATGCAAGTTCACTATGCTAAGTTATGCAAGTCCAACATGTTATGCATGTTTGTTATGATATGTAAGATTTATCATGTATGTTGTGCCAAGTTCCCTCTTTCTATCCTTTATGCGTTATGACGAATATGTAAGCGATAGAATGACGTTGGGGGGTTTTTTGGGTAAAACTTAAAATACATGAAAATATAAGATTGGGAATTTACCTATTAAGTTAGGTCTACCCCTTGGGAATTTACCTATTAAGTTAGGTCTACCCAAGTATTTGTTAAACTTGTGATTATGTTTTGAAAATAAAGTGGACATGACACTTAGAAAACATAAGTGTGGCCAACTCGAGGTTGGGTTGAGTTTGTAGCATAAACCTACCCGGAACCGACCGGCTTAACTAGTGGCTACAAGCAATAGGACCCAATGTGAGTAGTTGGTCATGTTGCACGTGAAACCCGAGTTTGTAGCATAAACCTACCCGGACCCGCCCGGCCGAACATGTAACCACAACAAGGTCTAATGTGAGAGGTTGGGTGCATTAAATTAATTAATGCCTCATGATTAGGGTTAAGTCATGGCCCACTAATACTTAACCAATTTTGGGGATACGAGGGATTAAATGGGGTTAAGTGGTGAACTGTTGGTTACACTTAACTAATTTAATCCATGATTAGTGAGGGGTTAAACCACACTTAACCCTCTTAGAAAACCCTAGCAACGTGGTCTGTTCCAGCAGTAATCCCAGTTTGGTATCATTCACAACCCTAGTGGCTAGGCTAGGGCGGGGCACGATTACTAGACTGATGTAAGCGACCAAAGCGACGGCTGAGTGGTACAGCGGTGCGGGTCCAGGCGGGCTACGGACGTGCACGTAGTCCGGTGTTGGACAAACTCGAGGCACGGGTACCAGTAGGTTTAGACTGTGCATTATTGCTTAGGTGTCTGGGGTTGACACCCGAGGGCTTGATACACCCGAAGGTGGACCCAGCACAGTCTGACTACAACCATATGTGGGCCGTATGGACACCAACACTAGACGTGTTAGGTTTATAGGGAGCCGATCGACTAAACCGTTGGGCTGGACCTTGCATTAAGGTCACCTCATGCTATTGGGCCAAAGTTTGGGCTGAGGGATCAATACATGTTATGTTAGTTTGCTAGTACACTGGGGTGCAAAGCTTAATCTTCTCTATTTGATGACACCTTTATCTATTGCCAGTATGTTCATCTCAGTTTCCATCATGATGTTAACTTTATTAGTTTATAGACTGATCGTAGTAGGGCTTACAAGTCTTTTTGACTGACCTGTTTTCTTTCGCTTCTTTTCTTCCGTTTCCCCCCCCCCCCCAGGTTCTCAGGGAGGGAACAGTGGTGCTTAGCTTGGATCGCTTGCTTGTTTGCTGGATAGCTCATGTATGTCTGGACATTGAGCTCGCTATGGTTTATCATCTTTATTTTTGGGGATAACACTATGTATTTCAGTATTTCTGTTTATGATGTACTAGACATGTTTATTTTGGCAGTTGACTTTATGATGTACTAGACTTGTTTTGAGATGGTTTGAGATATTCCGCTGTTTTATTCTCACTTACTCTGTTTTACATATATATTTATGTTCTTGTTCTACCTTGATATATCATAGTGCATGCTTACCTAGTTCTAACGCCCCCCAGAAGCTAGTGCCCCCGAAAGAGTGACCCTAGCGGAGGTGGGGTGTTACATAAGACGTTCTTGTTGAACCCAGTGTATTCCTCTCTAGAGATACACTATCGGAAGGTGGTTCCATACCTTGTCATAGTCGGAATCCAATCTCCAATAAGCGCCTGCGGTTTTGATTGTATATTCTATATATGTGGAGCGTGAGATGCAAGCGTTCTACTAGATTGTTAATTATTTGTGATTAGACATCATTACAATATCAGAAAATATTGATTTTGAAAATGTTTTGGGTTATCATAAGGTAAAAACCATCTATGTTTATGTGTGGATCGGTCTTACGATTAAATTTTCTTTTGAAAAGGATTTTGAAAAGTTAAACCGAATGATTGGAGTTTACTTACACCAGTCCCATGACTGACGCAGAGATTATTTTGTTTTGTTTTCCCTAAACTCTTGGGTGTCCAAAATTTGCACGGGCAGTCAAGTAGTCGGGATTTACACATACACTAGATGAAGCTTGGAGCAGGAGGCTTCAGGATTTTTGTAACAACCCGAAAATCTGGGCCAGTTTAAATTTTTTATTTTTGGCAATTTTAGCGAATTTTGATTATTTAAAATGAATTATTTTAAATAATATCGACGAGAAATTTATTTTGAATATATTTAGAACGTATATATTATATACGTCGTCGTTAGAATATAAATAATTATTTATTATTATAAAAGTAATTGAAAATGGCGTGGTAGTTCGATAATTCGATTTCAAACTTCAATTGAATGTACCGGGTGCAAAACAATCCGGATTTTAGTGAAACCAAAAATAATAGGATCTAATTGATGATATCTTTCCAACAAATCCGAAAAATTGAAATTTCATAATGGGAATCAAAAGATATGTCCAGTTGAAAATTCTGAATAGCCGCTATGGAATTCAGGCCCTTAAAATGGGAATTTTGCAAATGACCTCGGATTTCGACGAAACCACTTTTGTTGGTCCGTGATGTTAAATTATTGCTAGGTTTCAAATTTCATAATTTTTCGAATCAATATGTGAGCGTGGCAAAAGAAAACGCATTTGACCAGTTTCAGTTGATTTTAATCGACTGGAAATTGGCCATTTTTCGAACGGTCTCAGAAATCGACGAAATTAGTTTTGTTAGGACCGTATCGTCAATACGAAGCTAGGAATAATTTTCTGGAATTTTCGGGATTCGTATGTGACCCCGGTAATTTAAAATGTACATTCAAACTCAATTTGAACTGATTTATATTTTAATGTAAATGGAAACTGAGCGTAACAGTCGAATTGGCTTGAGAAACATATCCCATTGTGTTCGTAATGGGAGTAATTAGCTAGGGGCGACAGTCGTTGGGTTTCGTTTAGAGTTCAAATGTAAAGTCAACAAATTAATGAATTAAATAATAAAATAATTATATTATTTATAGTTTACACCCTAGCCCCTTTTCTTTTCTCCTTCACACCGTCAAAGGCAGGAATCGATTTAAAAAAAAGAAAAAAGAGGGCGCTGAGCCCGTCACCCACCTCGACGGAGTCGCCACCACCGGCGCCAGACGCCGACCGCCCCCACCGATCCTCCAGTCGCTCCTCCTCTGTTTCTTTCTCCCCCCGTTCTCTCCTAAACCGATCCCCAATCGCAAAGCCCCAAACCCCATGGCCCCACCGACTGTCGATCGCACCCCCACCCAAATCGCACCTCCACTCCACCCTCGACCCCCCTCGTTCTCTCTCTCTTCTACTTCAAATCGCCCCTCAAAGCCGTATGACAGCCGCGCCCAATCCCTCCACCGCGAAGACCAGGCCCTAACGCCGATTGTCCGACCTCCGCGAGCACCCCCCTCCTTCCGATTGGACAACGCTGTAAGTGTTATGATGGTTTAAAATTGATGTTTAGGTTGTTTCAAAACTGATTTATCATTATTATTATTATTTTGTTTTGTTTTGCTTAGTTAAAAACTGGAAAAGATTAACTTTTAAAACAAGAAAGGTTTGATTTTTATATACAAGAAAGGTTCGATTTTTATATTATAGAAAGGAAGATTTTTTTTTAAGTTAGACAAGAAATGATTTTTACTCGAGGAAATTTTTATCGGTAGAAAGGCGGGATCTTTATCTAATCAAGTTAGAATTTTTACATTAGAAAAGATGGAATTTTTACATTAGAAAAGTTAGAATTTTTATATTAGAAAAGGCGAAATATTTATATATAGTATCGGTATAAAAATTCGATTTTTATATATTGAATAACGTAGTAAAAATTCGATTTTTATATATTGAATAGCAAAGTAAAAAATTCAGTTTTTACATATGTAGAGAATACGGGCAGCGAAAGTGACAAGAGGCAAGAACGACGAAGACTTCTATAAATGAAGTGTCGTGAAGTTAGATAGCTTTCGGTGAGAATTTCTCACTCTTTAATATATATATATACTAGGATGCAGACGGTGTTTAGTAGCACCCGACACCCGTCATCCACAGACCATGGATGGCTTGTTTGTTTAATTGTTTGGTTGTGTAGTTAGTTAGATTACTTGGTTTGAATTGAATTGTTTGGTGAAATGAAATTGATTTGATTGATGTGTGAATGGCGTGGGCCTTCACTAAACCGGGAATAAGGCTGGGCCTTGTCCCGTTTCTAGTATCGTGCCGTTATGCCGCCGAAATTTTATAAAAATAAGTTAGAAAAATAAGATAACATTTTATTTAATAAATGAACCGAATAGAATATTCATAGGTTGAATAAAATAGTTTGATCGTTAAAAATATAATTTTTAACGTGAATGTGAATAAATAAATATTCATTTACAAACTGGACGGTTTGTTTATGTACACCTATTTGAAGGACATTGGTTGGGACGATAAATTTTACACATCGCCCAACTGCACAAATAAAAATCTATGTTTGATTGCTTGAAACCCCACACGGGTATTGGGATGATATTTGACGTACACTAATCCCGATTGTTTAGTTGTATGTCGATCGATGGATTGACAGGCTGTTATAAGCGTTGAATATTTATCTTTGATGCTTATACAGTGTAGAATGCACCTTGGATGATGGTTGATTATTCATCGTTGTTGATATATACATGTGTTGTAGAAAATCCATATGATTAACATTATACGGTAATTGATTGGGCCTCATTCCAGTTTTGAAATAGAATATTTGAAATAGAAATATTTGAAATATAATATTTGAAATAGAAATATGTGAAAAGAAATAATTGAAATAGAAATATTTGAAATAGAAATATTCGAAATGGAACATTTGAAAATATCAATATATGAAGCCGTGTTGATTAGATTGACGCCATTTTGACGTAAACGATATTTATATCGATTTTATTCATTTTATAATGAATATCGAAAGTGATTTCAAAATCTAATATTTTGAAAAGAATAGAAATTCGAATTGAAATTGAATATAAATGAATTCGAATTGAAATTGAATTGAATTGAATTAGAAATGAAATTGAATTAGAAATCAATTTGAATTGAAATCGATTTGAAATGAATTTAAACGAATTTATATTAGAATATTCAATTTTGATTCGAAATTGAATATGAAGTTAAAACCGTTTTGAAAATGAATTTAAAACGATTTATAAAGCACGTTTTGAATTGAAATCGACGAAGTATATATTATATATATATAATATAATGGCCTGAATAGAACACGCCACGCCGCGGTAGTTCGCGAATTTCGACCATTGACTTCGAACGGATATTACGGGAGATCCGACCGTCGGATTCTCCTAAAACCGGAACCGTTGGGTTCGTATCGAAAAGAGCTTTGTAACTAATATTAGAAATTAGAAATCTAACGGTTGGATTTGGAATTATGTCCAAATCAAATTTGAAAAAGGTCGCTGTAAGTACAGTTCGATGGCCGTTGATGGAAATCGACTGTACGGGCCTTGATAAAATTATTAAAAATGTCAATAATTTGTGTAAAATCATAAGAAATGATTTGGGAAAAATTGGGATGAAAATCCCCATATTTGAAAAGATAAAAACAGATTTTTATCGAAATGAACTAGTTTTGAACTAGAATTATAATTCTATTTATTTTTAAATAAATAAATTGAATTTGAAATTGTAACACCCCACCTCCGCCAGGGTGTCTCTTGCAAGCACTCTGACTTTGGAGGGGCGTTTGAATCAGGTAAACATGCATAATGATATATCAAGGCAGAACAAGAACATATGTATATATGTAAGCAGAGTAAATAACATAGATAAAACAGCGGAAGATTTCAAACCATTTCAAAACAAGTCTGGTACAACATAATGTCAACTTTCCAAATAAACAAGTCTAGATAAAACAACATCAACTGAAAAACTGAAATACATAAGTACTATCCCCAAAATAAGTGATAACCATAGCTAGCTTCATGTCGAAACCGTACATGAGCTGAAATCCCTCAAGCAAGCAATCCGAAATCCAAGCTAAGCTCCAACGTTCCCACCCTGAGAACCTGGGGGGGGGGGGGATCGGAAGAAAAGAGGCGAAAGAAAACATATCAGTCAAAAAGTCTGAGTAAGCCCTACTACAATCAATGTAAACTGATAAAGTTAACTGGCATGAGAAGCAGGGATGAACATAAGGATAACATACTAGCATGATGATTAACTAACAAGGTAGATAAAGGTGTCATCGCATAATCAGGATTAAGGTTTTGCACCACAGGTGTACTAGCAAACTAACATGACTTGAATAAACAAGTATTGATCCCTTGGACCAAGCTTTGGCCCAATAACATGAAGTGACCCTCATACGAGGTCCAACCAAACGGTCTAGTCGATCGGCTCCCTATAAGCCTAACTCGTCACGTGTTGGTGTCAATGCGGCCCAAACATAATTGTAGTCAGACTGTGCAGGGTCTCCCGTCGGGTGTATCAAGCCCTAGGGTGTCAACCCCTGGACACCATAAACATGAGTGCACAGTCTCGATCTACTGGTACCCGTGCATGTTTTCCCCGGCTTCGGACTATGTGCACGACCATGGTCCGCCCGGAACTACACCGGCGTACCCTCTGCCGTCGCTTTTGGTCACTTACCTCCTAGTCCAGTAATCGTGCTCCCTCCCTAGCCTAGACCCTTGGGCCTTAATGATACAAACTTGGGATTACTGCTGGAGTGGACCCCCATTGCTAGGATTTTTCTAGTGGGTTAAGTACGGTTTAACCCTCTTGCTAATCATGGATTAACTTGGTTAAGTGTAACGATGAGTTCACGACTTAACCCCGATTAATCTACCAATCCCAAATTGGTTAGGTATTAAGTGGACCATGACTTAACCCTAATCACGAGGCATTAATAAATTAATGTGCCTTACCCTCTCAAATTAGACCTTGTTGTGGTTACTAGTTAAGCCGGGCGGGTCCGGGTAGCTTTACACCACAACTTGGTCTAACCTCGGGTCCAAGGTACAACATGGCCAACTTCTCACATTGGGTCCTATTGTTTGTAGCAACTAGTTAAGCCGGTCGGTTCCGGGTAGGTTTCCGCTACAAACTCAACCCAACCTCGAGTTGGTCACACTTATCTTTTCTAAGTGTCATGTCCATCATGTTTCCAAAACATGTTACAAGTTTTCAAGCATTTGGGTAGACCTAACTTAATAGGTAAATTCCCAAAGGGTAGACCTAACATAATAGGTAAATTCCCAAGCTTATGATTTTATGTCTTTTAAGTTTACCTAAACCCAAACGCAATCCCATCGCTTACATATCGCAATAGCGCATAAAGGATAGAAAGAGGGAACTTGGCATAATCATGACATAAAGGTGTTGAAGCCACAAGTTCAAAATGGTGGCATATGAAATGTACATATGTTCATATACTTGCATATTACATTTTAGGCCTCAAAAGCATGCATAAAACCAAACTTAGCATATTGGTGATACATGGTGATAAATGACATGTAGAAATGGCCATAAGTTCGCATTTAGCCTCACATGCAAGTTATCATAAGAGATATGATAACCTACATGTTGCCAAAATGCAACCTTTAGCATAAAGCTTGAAGCTTTAGGCTCATAAACCCAAGATAAGCTTGCATAACATGATAACATGAACAAAAGGATCAACCCAAACTTGCATAACACAACTTGCATATCATATGACAAACTTGCATATCAAACTTGCATAACATAACATGATGAACTTGCATATCATATCATAGCATACTTGCATAACATGATAAACTTGCATATTACATCATAGAAAACTTGCATAACATGATAAACTTGCATATCATATCATAATGATCAAACACAACTTGCATCATTCATTTAACTTTAGAGTTTAAGTATGAAAGTAGAATAGGGCTTACAATGCTTATGAAGACTCAAATATATATTTAGATTGAGACTAAGCCCTTATGCAATCAAATAAACCCCAAAATGCAAGCTCTAAAATGATCAAAACCCTTGCTTTATGATGCAAATATAGAAACTTGATTTGAATGCAAGCTATTGATGCTCATACAAGCTTGAAAACACTTGTATGCATGGAAAATCTCATAGAAGTTTATTTAGGAATTTTATGAAGAGAGTGGAGGCCATGAGAGGATTGATTTTGCCATAGTTTAGTTGTAGGGTTGATTAATGATGGTTTAGGGCTAGCTTAGGGTCTTATTTATAGATTAGGCAAGTGTTTTAGGCCATAGGATTAAACCCTAGTTCCAATCTCAACCCTTAAAACCGAATCTGGCCCCCAAGCTCAACACAAACCCAAAATGGTGCACCAGGCAGGACTGCCCGGCTGAGCCAAGTCGACAGGGCTGTCGACTTGGTCCAACCAAGTCGACTCCCAAGTCGACAGGGCTGTCGACTTGGGTGCTCTGGCGGGAATTTTCCCGGCTGGCCCAATATGACCCTAATTTTCAATTTCAAACTTGAATTTGAAATCTGTTTTTACTTTGAAATTTTCAGAAAACTTCGTTGGGCCTTAATCTGGTCATACGGACTCCGATTTTCGAAAACTCAGACTCTATTTTGCGTATTTTTCCGAGACGAACGCAATGGCATAGCCCGTTTCCCTTGATTCAGATTTATAAATTAAATTCTGCCTCGATTTACGTTATAACAGGTTATTCAAAATACGGGTTGTTACATTCTCCCCTCCTTAAAGGATTTCGTCCCCGAAATCTTCAAGTTAGGAAGAACGTATCCTACCATCCAACATCCATCTACTCAAAACATCATCCACGAGCAATCATTGTCCTTACAGGATTCTAAATGTTGTATGAACATATGCAAAGGTGTGTGTATATGTACTTATCTAATGCAAATATCATCAATGCAATTTATGTTAGTGAAATGAATCCATATGTATGCAATTCCTAACATAATGTATAACATCTATATGTGTGCACATAACGTACATCCATATGCAGCGTCCATGTGATAACACAAAAATTTTCATCCATGAATAAGCGTAAACACTCATGCATATGCAATATGAGGAGTGTGTGAGCCGATCTAGTGCCTAACATGTTTCAAACACATGCATCCACGAGTAACCACTTGCAACCACTTGCAACCACCAAGCATAACATGTTTCAAACACATGTTTCAACCAAAGGGTTTCTGCCTAAGGTTCTCATGACAAGATTAACATGTATAGCAAAAGATATGCTACAAAGAGATCGGGAAGATAAGCAGGATATACTCCTTTTGGATTACAAGAAATCCCTTCCTAACTTAACCCCAATCCTATAAAAGCCCAAAAGGTTTCGTCAACCTAACGGACCCCTTCAAACCTTGACATGTATTACTAGCCAATAAGTCATACCTCCCGACAGAAATAGGACCGAGAATGGGACCGAGAGGATATACGTGAAAGATAACATGCGAGTAAGTTCCATAGGAAAACAAGGATCAAGGATATGCTCTTAAAAAGAGATATGATGCGCGTATCTAGCCTTCAGTCTTCTAAGTCACGTTTCCTTGAGCTTAACTCCACTGTGCTTTGACCGTCTTTTACCTCATGATTTCTTAGCTTCTTAACTCTTATTTCCAAATATGAGTTGGAACCCATTTCATTGTCGCCTCTCGTCCTCCTTTTTCACTTACTCTTCTATCATTCTTGGCTTAAGCATAACTATGACCTCATGGTTTCATGCAAGCTCTCCAAAATTCACTAGTGAATCCTGGATCTCGTTTACTTACCATAAAGTATTCCACGCAGCAGAACTTTTCTTGAAAATACCAATCCACGTTGCCAATTTCTCTTACTAACGTGATTTTCTATAACTCATGCTTGAACGAAATGAACCAGCTGCCTGCGAATGATAGGCCGTACTTAGATTCAGTCGTTTGCCCATGACTTCCCGTAGACTATTCCAAAACTGGCTAGTGAAGATTGAGTCACGGTTACTAACTATACTTTAGGGAACCTCGTGCAATCGCTTTATTTCTTGAAAGTAAACTGTCGCTAGCTATGATGCAGTCCTTTCGCTCTTTACCGGAGTGAAATGAGCACTCTTCGTGAGTCTACCTACTATGACCCACATGCTCTTATTCCCTTTCTTGATCTAGGCAGTCCATCCACGAAATCCTTCGTGACGCTCTATTACTTCCATTGCGGAGACCTCCAATGGATATAACAGCCCACCGGGCTTCTATGACTCAGCCTTTAATCTGTTGGCACAACATGCACCTTGGGACAAACTCAGCCACCTCCTCGGGTGAGGTGCATCTTTAAGAACCTTCTTTCTCTCATCGCGTCTTAGCCATCCCTTGTCATCAATAGCGAGGTGACTTATCATCTCGCCTCTAATCAACTTGTCCATGATCTCGACTAACCGCGGGTCTTCTTTCTGTGAAGTCCCTACTTGATCCGGAAGGGTAGGTCTAAGCTCAAGGGACGCTAACTAACTAATTAAACTGAGAGAACTTCTTACTTCGGTTGCATTCCTTGAAGTCTTCTAATCCTGAACTGCAACTACCTTAGCGGGATCCACCGCTAAGCCTTGCTTAGATACTATATGCCCAAGGAATCTAACTTCCCTTCTCCAAAAGTGACACTTGGAGAACTTGGCCTTCAACTGATGCGCTCTAAGCGTATCCATCACCTCCACGAGATGCCTTGCGTGCTCTTCCTCATCCTTAGAGAAGATCAGAATATCATCTACGAAGACCACGACAAACTTGTTCAAGAACTCCCTGAACACCCTACTCATCACGTCCACGAAATATGCGGGTGCATTAGTCAAGCCGAACGGCATGACCAGCCATTCGAAGAATCCATCTGGAGTTCTGAACGCAGTCTTGTCTATACTATCTTCAGCTACCCTGAGCTGATGGAATCCAGTAGCAAGATCAAGCTGAGAGAAAACAGAAGCACCGACAAGCTGGTCAAAGAGATCATCAATCCTCGGTAACGGGTGTCTGTTCTTCTTGGTCAGCTTATTCAACTCTCGATAGTCAACACAAAGTCGGAGAGAACCGTCTGCCTTGGTAGTAAATACTACAGGCACTCCCCATTCAGATATACTTCATCTAATGAAGTTCTTCTCAAGCAACTCCTTGACTTGCTTTCTTAACTCTCATCTTGCGGGGCCTTGTGCCTTACCGGCCACGAAACTTTCTTGGCATTATCAACCAGATAAATGCGGAAATCTATCTCTCGTTTAGGGGTAAACCCCTTCACTTCACCCAAGATATCAGGATATTCTCGGACCACCCTCATCGATTGCAAACTATCGATAGACGAGTTGAGGGGTTCAAGATAACACAACATGACGGGACCCATAGGGTTACTAGAAATTTTTAGGGTATTACCGAGGCGAGTCATGAGCCTCACAACCCTATGCTCAAAAATCAAGGATGGCTCCAAAACTGGACAACCCATCCGTGCCCAAAAATCAACCCATACCCCATGAAACCGAGAATATAAGCATCACGCGAGAATTCAAATCCACCTAGATAATAGACAAATGGGCGGAACCCCCAATTGGATTTGAAACACACACGGGATCATTAACTAGACTAGTACTTAGGTGCAAACTATCAACAAGATCAGATGAGATAAAGCTATGCGATGCACCAGAATCAAACAAGGTACGAACTGAAAAATCAGAAATATATACAAGGCTTTCAACAGAAATACTACCTCGATCGGGAACTGGAGCGACATTGAGAGCATGAACTTGCCCTCCCGAGGGTCCAGCGCGCTGAGTCTGACCCTGGCCTTGCCCTTGCTTCTTCGGGCAATCCCTAGTGAAGCGTCCAAACTCACCATAATGAAAGCATTCGCCATTCTTCCTTTCCCTCTTCTTACAATCCTTAATAAGATGCCCAACTGAACCGCAATAATGGCACTTCCCCTTTTTGTTATTGTCCTTGTTGTTGTTCCCCTTGTTGCCTTGACTCTTGTTCTTGTTCTTGTTCTGATTGCCTTGACTGCTCTGACCACTTGGATTACCCTGATTTCCTTTCCACTGGGAATCAGTCTTCTTGGCTTGAGTATCATTCATCTTGATCTCCTTCTTGTCACTCCTATTCTCTTCATTGAGTAGGGCCATATTCACCAAACTCTCAAAAGTTGCCCCCAAGGGTATATGAGATATGGCCAAACCATGTAATGGCTCGTTTAATCCTAGAGTAAAGTATAGGGCCTTCTTCTGAGCTGTGTTAACCAAGTCTAAACCGACCCGAGCCAGTTGATTAAACTTATCTATGTATTCCCTAATAGTCATGTCCCCTTGCTTTAGTGATAGGAACCTTAGTCCAAACTTTCCCCGAAAGTCATCCCAAGCCTCAATTGGCCTAGTAGCGGTGGTGACCACCCACCAACGTGCAGCTTCTTCCTTTAGCAACTACACTGCTAATAAAACCTTCCTACGGTCATCTATATCAAAGAAGGCAAAAAGATCTTCGATTTCTTTCAACCAATTCCTTGCCTCTACATAAGTCTCGGTTCCAATGAAATTCTTGCAACCCATCGCCTTAAAGTCTTTGCAAATCTCCGCGAAATCCGCTTGTGGATGCTGAGGGGGAGGAGGAAGAGGAACCTCAATGATAGGAGGAGGAACATTAACTACCGGAGGAGGAGGAGGAGCATCTGCGGGGCCGGCTTCGGTCGCCCTAGCCTCCAAAAGTCTCCTATACCAAACAGGTACGTGTACTCCCTCCGGAATGGCAAAGTTATTGGCCATACTGAAAACGAAGAAAAAGATAGATTCAGAATGGAGAAAGACGAAGGAATTTTGCTAATGGCTTCTTTGGGGAATAGCCTTTAAAATAAACTAGACTTTTCTTTGGAAAATACTTTATACTTAGTTTTGAAAATAGTTTTCCAAAAAGTTTTAAAAACCTTTTTGTTCCTTCTCATAAACCATACGCTCTAATACCAAATGTAACACCCCACCTCCGCCAGGGTGTCTCTTGCAAGCACTCTGACTTTGGAGGGGCGTTTGAATCAGGTAAACATGCATAATGATATATCAAGGAAGTACAAGAACATATGTATTTATGTAAGCAGAGTAAATAACATAGATAAAACAGCGGAAGATTTCAAACCATTTTAAAACAAGTCCGGTACAACATAATGTCAACTTTCCAAATAAACAAGTCTAGATAAAACAACATCAACTGAAAAACTGAAATACATAAGTACTATCCCCAAAATAAGTGATAACCATAGCTAGCTTCATGTCGAAACCGTACATGAGCTGAAATCCCTCAAGCAAGCAATCCGAAATCCAAGCTAAGCTCCAACGTTCCCACCCTGAGAACCTGGGGGGGGGGGGGGGGACGGAGAAAAGAGGCGAAAGAAAACAGGTCAGTCAAAAAGACCGAGTAAGCCCTACTACAATCAATGTAAACTGATAAAGTTAACTGGCATGAGAAGCAGGGATGAACATAAGGATAACATACTAGCATGATGATTAACTAACAAGGTAGATAAAGGTGTCATCGCATAATTAGGATTAAGGTTTTGCACCACAGGTGTACTAGCAAACTAACATGACTTGAATAAACAAGTATTGATCCCTTGGCCCAAGCTTTGGCCCAATAACATGAAGTGACCCTCATACGAGGTCCAACCAAACGGTCTAGTCGATCGGCTCCCTATAAGCCTAACTCGTCACGTGTTGGTGTCAATGCGGCCCAAACATAATTGTAGTCAGACTGTGCAGGGTCTCCCGTCGGGTGTATCAAGCCCTAGGGTGTCAACCCCTGGACACCATAAACATGAGTGCACAGTCTCGATCTACTGGTACCCGTGCATGTTTTCCCCGGCTTCGGACTATGTGCACGACCATGGTCCGCCCGGAACTACACCGGTGTACCCTCTGCCGTCGCTTTTGGTCACTTACCTCCTAGTCCAGTAATCGTGCTCCTTCCCTAGCCTAGACCCTAGGGCCTTAATGATACAAACTTGGGATTACTGCTGGAGTGGACCCCCATTGCTAGGATTTTTCTTGTGGGTTAAATACGGTTTAACCCTCTTGCTAATCATGGATTAACTTGGTTAAGTGTAACGATGAGTTCACGACTTAACCCCGATCAATCTACCAAGCCCAAATTGGTTAGGTATTAAGTGGACCATGACTTAACCCTAATCACGAGGCATTAATTAATTAATGTGCCTTAACCTCTCACATTAGACCTTGTTGTGGTTACTAGTTAAGCCGGGCGGGTCCGGGTAGCTTTACACCACAACTTGGTCTAACCTCGGGTCCAAGGTACAACATGGCCAACTTCTCACATTGGGTCCTATTGTTTGTAGCAACTAGTTAAGCCGGTCGGTTCCAGGTAGGTTTCCGCTACAAACTCAACCCAACCTCGAGTTGGTCACACTTATCTTTTCTAAGTGTCATGTCCATCATGTTTCCAAAACATGTTACAAGTTTTCAAGCATTTGGGTAGACCTAACTTAATGGGTAAATTCCTAAAGGGTAGACCTAACTTAATAAGTAAATTCCCAAGCTTATGTTTTTATGTCTTTTAAGTTTACCCAACCCCAAACGCAATCCCATCGCTTACATATCGCAATAGCGCATAAAGGATAGAAAGAGGGAACTTGGCATAATCATGACATAAAGGTGTTGAAGCCACAAGTTCAACATGGTGGCATATGAAATGTACATATGTTCATATACTTGCATATTACATTTTAGGCCTCAAAAGCATGCATAAAACCAAACTTAGCATATTGGTGATACATGGTGATAAATGACATGTAGAAATGGCCAAAAGTTCGCATTTAGCCTCACATGCAGTATTCATAAGAGATATGATAACCTACATGTTGCCAAAATGCAACCTTTAGCATAAAGCTTGAAGCTTTAGGCTCATAAACCCAAGATAAGCTTGCATAACATGATAACATGAACAAAAGGATCAACCCAAACTTGCATAACACAACTTGCATATCATATGACAAACTTGCATATCAAACTTGCATAACATAACATGATCAACTTGCATATCATATCATAGCATACTTGCATAACATGATAAACTTGCATATTACATCATAGAAAACTTGCATAACATGATAAACTTGCATATCATATCATAATGATCAAACACAACTTGCATCATTCATTTAACTTTAGAGTTTAAGTATGAAAGTAGAATAGGGCTTACAATGCTTATGAAGACTCAAATATATATTTAGATTGAGACTAAGCCCTTATGCAATCAAATAAACCCCAAAATGCAAGCTCTAAAATGATCAAAACCCTTGCTTTATGATGCAAATATAGAAACTTGATTTGAATGCAAGCTAATGATGCTCATACAAGCTTGAAAACACTTGTATGCATGGAAAATCTCATAGAAGTTTATTTAGGAATTTTATGAAGAGAGTGGAGGCCATGAGAGGATTGATTTTGCCATAGTTTAGTTGTAGGGTTGATTAATGATGGTTTAGGGCTAGCTTAGGGTCTTATTTATAGATTAGACAAGTGTTTTAGGCCATAGGATTAAACCCTAGTTCCAATCTCAACCCTTAAAACCGAATCTGGCCCCCAAGCTCAACACAAACCCAAAATGGTGCACCAGGCAGGACTGCCCGGCTGAGCCAAGTCGACAGCCAAGTCGACAGGGCTGTCGACTTGGTCCAACCAAGTCGACTCCCAAGTCGACAGGGCTGTCGACTTGGGTGCTCTGGCGGGAATTTTCCCGCCTGGCCCAATATGACCCTAATTTACAATTTCAAACTTGAATTTGAAATCTGTTTTTACTTTGAAATTTTCAGAAAACTTCGTTGGGCCTTAATCGGGTCATACGGACTCCGATTTTCGAAAACTCGGACTCTATTTCGCGTATTTTTCCGAGACGAACGCAATGGCATAGCCCGTTTCCCTTCATTCAGAATTATAAATTAAATTCTGTCTCGATTTATGTTATAACAGGTTATTGAAAATACGGGTTGTTACAGAAATGGTTGTGAAAATAACCAGAATTTCCAATGATTGCATTGGAATGGGTTTGAATCGAAATTGTCTTCGGAATATTTCGATGTTGGATTTCGTGATTATACAGATGTTGTTATGGAAATTTGAAAGATATATATATATATATCGTTATTTCCAATACGATATCTGTAGGTCGTAGAATTTGATACTGAATATAAGCCGATATATTTTCTATTCAGAGCCTTGTATTTAATATCAAATGTGATTTGGGTTTGTCGTGAATGGTGTCTTCATTAACACTGCTCTTGAACCCAGTTGAGAAAGGATTAAATCTTTTTATTTAGATTTAATGAAGTGTACCAATTAAATAATATTTAATTGAAATTGAATTGATATTGATTTTTGGGTTTATCGTGAACAGTGTTTTAAATAACACTCGTTCTTTAACCCGATAATTGATGGAAGGTGATTTTGGGTTTATCGTGAACCGTGTTTTAAATGACACTGATTCTTTAACCCAGTTAACGATTAAAACTAAGTGGAGTTTTAATGAATCTTTAATTAGATTGAAATGATCGAGAATGGAGTATCACCAGTTCTTGTTGCAGTCGTGATGGGGGGTTCTCGCTTCGCGGTTTGGTGGCGAACGGGAGACTCTTACCCCCACATGTCCCTTGTGGTGGGGGTTGGTTAGGCAGTGGCCGGGAGACTCGAGAGGGTCGCCGTAAAACAAGTTACTGGGGGACCACTGGGAGCCACGGTGGGTTTTACCTGCTGCTTTGGGGGATGAAGGGATGGTTGCAAAGCCTACCGGATTTCGTCGGGCTGTCTCAGTTTGGTATCAGAGCTTTGGTTTACAGAGCTCGAGAACAAGACACCTTAGAACCGAACGAAAGAATTCATCAGATATTGGATTAGTAATATCCAATTAGAATGACTCGTTAGAGATAGGATCAGTAGTATCCTAGAATGAGCGTGAAGAGTATACTTTTCAAATGAAAACAATTTTGTTTTGAAAATTTAAATCGTTTTATACGTATTTGAATATTTTATTTGTATTGAATTTGGACAATCCAATATATAAAGATTTTGCGTATACGCGTCATGAACGTATATTCGAAGTTTTAATATACTAGGTAGATATAGAATCACATTCTAGACATCCGGGGATGATTCTGATGATGGTGCATCATCATCAGTATTCATATTCGAGTTTCGAAGGTGTGATTTTCTATATATTTCCATTAGACTGGTGTGAGAACCAAAACTTATATAGCTAGAACACATTGTTGTGAATTGGCATCAAAAACATGATTTTTTGTATATATATCAAAATTATGAATTTGAAACTCTAATCCACTAATTGATTGATGTTTGTGTTGTTTGTTTATTTGTTTGATAATTTTGAACCATTTAGCCTAATTGTACCAAATATTGAATTGTATTGAAAATTGTTCGCATTTGCTTGCATATACTTGTACTTACATTGAACAGGTCATAGCAAGGAGGCTAGAGCAGAGAATAAAATTTGTTTGCCCGACAAATAGGTACATGTTTACTACATAATTTACTGTTTTGTTTGGGTGATGATGATTTTATGAGCCTATTGGCTAGCCGCTTGGCTTTTTATTTTTCTTTTTGAGATCAGAAGGCCTATATGGCAATTTCGGGATTTTCCCGTGGCTCCCGGTGCAGGGGAGGTTATGGCGAAATTTTTCGAAAATTTAGGGTGTTAGCCAAATTTTTGAAAATTTGGAAATTCTCAGAAACTGAAAAGTTAGAGAATGCAAGCCAGATCGAACGTAAAGTTGATTAATCAAACCACTTTCGACTTTATTCCTTTTCGGGGACGAAAAGTTTTAAGTGGGGGAGATTGTAATAACCCGAAAATCTGGGCCAGTTTAAATTTTTTATTTTGGCAATTTTAGCGAATTTTGAATATTTAAAATAGATTATTTTAAATAATATCAACGAGAAAATTTATTTTGAATATAATTCGAACGTATATATTATATACGCCGTCGTTAGAATATAAATAATTATTTATAATTATAAATAGAATTGAAAATGGCGCGGTAGTTCGATAATTCGATTTCAAACTTCAATTGAATGTACCGGGTGCAAAACAAACCGGATTTTAGTGAAACCAAAAATAATAGGATCTAATTGATAATATCTTTCCAACGAATCCGACAAATCAAATTTTCATAGCGGGAATCAAAGGATATGTCCAGTTGAAAATTCTGAATAGTCGCTATGGAATTCAGGCCCTTAAAATAGACATTTTGCAAACGACCTCGGATTTCGACGAAACCAATTTTGTTGGATCCGTGATGTCAAATTATTGCTAGGTTTTAAATTTCATAATTTTTCGAATCAATATGTGAGCGTGGCAAAGGAAAACGCGTTTGACCAGTTTCAGTTGATTTTAATCGACTGGAAATTGGCCATTTTTCAAACGGTCTCAGAATTCGACGAAACTAGTTTTGTTAGGACCGTATCATCAATACGAAGCTAGAAAATATTTTTCGGGAATTTTTAGAATTCGTATGTGACCCCAGTGAATTGAAATGCGCGTTTAATTCAATATATAGAGTTATATGTTGGTTTTAACGGAAACTGATCGAAACGATCGAATCAGCCTACGATACATATCCTATTGTGTTCGGAATGGGGGTAATTAGCTATGGACGACAGGCGGTGGGCCTTGTTTCGAGTTTGAAATAAAAAGTTACCTTTTAATGGAAATTAAAATAATAAAATATTTATATAGCCCCTCTATTCTTTCTCTACCCTCCACACATTTCAGAAAATCAGAATCGAAAAAAAAAAGGGAAGAGCAGCGGCTGCTGCCGCGTCGCCCACCGCCGCCGTCGAGGCGCAGTTCCCCCACCGCACCCCCTCTCCTTCCTTCGCTCCTCCTCTACCTCCTTCTTCCCTCTCCTCTCACGCGCCTTCTCCTTCTTCCCTCTCCTCTCACGCGCCTTCTCCTTCTTCCCCGCCTCCAGGCGCCTCCGCCCACGCACCCACCGAACCCTAGGACGCGCCGCACCTCCTCCAGCGGCCACCGCTCCGTCGCCGCCTCTTCCCTATCTCCGGCACCTCCTCCGACGCCCTGGTCTCCCTCTCCTCTTCTGTCAAAATCTACGCCGCATCAAAGAAAAACCGCCACGCCCTGTCCTTAAAACCACCGCCCTGACCACCCTGGTCCCACCGTCGACCTGCCATGCCTCCCCCTAGCCCTGACGCCTTCCATTGACGCCACCGACGATCTCCGACGCGCAGAACTTTAGCCCCCTCCTTAAACCCTTCGCTGTAAGTTTTTTTGATTTGTTTTATTTATTTACTTTTGTTTATTTTCTATGTAATGATTTTCATCAGTTTAAAAATTTAATTTTTATAAGGTAAAGGAGATAAAAATTTGGTCTTTATATATGTAGCGAATTAAAATATGATTTTTATATTTTTAGAGTATTAAAAATATAATCTTTACTTTGCAGAAGATGTAAAAATATGATTTTTGTTTATGTAGAGAATTAAAAATATAATTTTTACATGATATAAATATTAGAAACATCATCTTTATATATGTAGCAAAATAAAAATGTGATTTTTATAGTGATAAAATTGAAAAGGCGAAATCTTTATTTTTGAAAAGGCGAAATCTTTATTTTTGAAAAGGCGAAATCTTTATATGAAGAATAGCGTGATAAAAATAGAATTTTATCCATTGAATAGCATAGTAAAAATTCGATTTTTATATATTGAATAGCATAGTAAAAATTCGATTTTTATATATTGAATAGCGAAGTAAAAAATTCTATTTTTACATATGTAGAGAATACGGGCAACAAAAGCGACAAAAGGCGAGAATGGCGATGATTTCCCTAAATAAAGTGTCGTGGAAGTGGGATAGCTATTAGTGAGAACTTCTCACTCTTCAATTTCTTTTTCTAGTTATATATATATATATATATATATATATATATATATATACTAGGATGCAGACGGTGCTTAGTAGCACCCGACACCCGTCATCCACAGACCATGGATGGCTTGTTTGTTAAATTGTTTGGTTGAGTAGTTGGTTAGTTTATTTGGTTTAAATTGAATTGTTTGGTGAAATGGAATGGATTGATTGATGTGTGAATGGCGTGGGCCTTCACTAGACCGGGGATAAGGCTAGGCCTTGTCCCGTTTCTAGTATCGTGCCGTTATGCCGCCGAATTTTCTAAAATATGTTAGAAAAATAAAAATATCATTTTATTGAATAAATGAACTGAATAGAAATTCATGGGTTAAAATAAAATGTTTTATCGTTAAAAATATAATTTTTAACGTGAAAGTGAATAAATAAATATTTATAAACAAATCGGCCGATTTGTTTATATACACTGATTTGACTGATATCGATTGGGTCGATAAATTTTACACGTCGCCCAACTGCACAACTAAAATCTGTGTTTGATTGTTTGAAACCCCACACGGGTGTTGGGATGAAATTTGATGTTCACTCATCCTGATTGATTAAATATGTCGATCGATCGATTGACAGGCTGTTATAAGCGTCAGATATCTATATTTAATGCTTATACAGTGTAGTGCACTTTCGTTGATGGTTGATTATTTTTCAATGCTATTATATACATGTGTTGTATGGAATCCATATAATTAACATTATATGGTGATTGATTGGGCCTCATTCCAATCGGGAAAATAATGAATATTATAAAGGAAAATTCATGTGTTGAATCTATTCATGTGTTGAGTGAAATATTTTAATAATAAAATTCACATCTTTATCATATTTACAATTAGAATCTACTTTACGGTGGAGTCTAATTAAAATCAAAATGATAGATACCATAGTTTTATAAAATATTTTACATAACAAAAATAGTGATGTGTTGACAGTACTCATGTATTGAGATTAGTCGTGTGTTGAAAGAAATATAGACTCATGTGTTGAATAAATATTCATTTGTTGAATAGAATAAAGAAGTTTTTGAAAAATATAAAGCCGTGTGGATTAGAGATGTGCTATTTTGACGTGAACGATATTTATATCGATTTTATTCGTTTACAATGAATATTGAAAAGTAATTTCAAAATCTAATATTTTGAAATGAAATTCAAATTGAATTAGATGAAAATTGAAATTGAAATTTTATTGAATCAATTTGAAATGAATTCGAGTCGAATAGAAAATGAATTCGATTCGAATTGAATAGAAAATGAACTCGATTCGAATTGAATAGAAAACGAATTAGAATTTGAATTGAATAGAAAGTGAATTTGAATTCGAATAAAAATAGAAATGAATTAAAATGGAATTAAATTGAAATTGAATTAAAGCGAATCGAAATCATTTTGAATGAAATTTAAAACGAATTTGAATTCGAATTAAATAAAATTGAGATGAATTCAAGTTGAATTGAAATCCAATCGATTTGAAATTGAATATAGAGCTGAAATGTTTGTGGAAACGAATTCAAAACTATTTATAAAATTCGTTTTAAAAAGGAAATCAACGAAATATATATAATATATATATATATATTATATATATATAATGGCCTGAATAGAACACGCCGCGTCGCGACAGTTCGTGAATTTCGACCATTTATTTCAAACGGACATTACGGGAGATCCGACCGTCGGATTCTCCTAAAACCAGAACCGTTGGGTTCGTATCGAAAAGAGCTTTCCAATGAATAATAGAAATTGGAAATCTAACGGTTGGATTTGGAATTATGTCCAAATCAAATTCGAAAAGGGTCGTTGTAAGTGCGGTTCGATGGCCGTTGATGGAAATCGACTGTACGGGCCTTGATAAAATTATTAAAAATATCTATAATTAGTGTAAAATCATAAGAAATGATTTGGGAAAAATTGGGCTGAAGAATTCCACATTTGAAAGGAGAAAATATATTTTTGTCGAAATGAACTAGTTTTGAACTAGGATTAAAATCAATTTATTTTTGAAACAAATAAATTGAATTTGAAAGTGATTTTAAAAATAATCAATATTCCCAATAGGTGAAGTGGAAGTGGAGTTGAATCGAAATTATCTTCGGAATATTTCGATGTTGGATTTCGTGACTATACAGATATTGTTTTGGGAATTTGAAAGATATATTATATATCGTTATTTCCAATACGATATTTGTTGGTTTCAGAATTTGATATTGAATATAAGCCGATATATTTTCTATTCAGAGCCTTGTATATAATATCAAATGTGATTTGGGTTTATCGTGAATCGTGTTTTACATGACATTGGTTCTTTAACCCAGTTAAAGGCAAGATGTTGATTTTTGAAAAGATTAAAACTAAGTGGAGTTTTAATGAATCTTTAATTAGATTAAAAATGTGAATTGATAATTTAAATTATCAAATTTGAAAGGTGATCGAGAATGGAGTATCACCAGTTTTGCTCCAAAGCGGTAGTTAAATCTGTAATTAGTTTTGAACGTGAAATGGTAATTAATTTTACTGATAACACCGTGGTGTTAGATGTGGAGTATTACCAGTTTTCTCCATGGGGTATATAGGTTGGGATTGGGAAATAAAACAAATAATTACTTCGGTGTGGTTCGTTAATCCCGACTAGTTTGAAATGATATCCATAGGAGGATTAAAGAATAAATTTAGAAGAATTTATCTTGGATAAAATTAATGGGAACCTTTCCCTAAGATTGTGATTTTGTGAATAAAAGAATATTCTGAATTGGAAAGAGGCGTTCGTTGTGTTTGTGTAACATTTGTTTATTATATACATGGGTTATTCAGAAAGGCCGGGTTATACCCATTCTGAATAACCGATTCGACGAGATGTCGAAGACGAAGACGGTGGTTGAAGACCAGAAGTCTTCACATCGTTTGGGTGATTACTGATGATCTTGATTGGGCTGTACACCCAGGATGAGGGAATCAGTTGGTGATCGTCCAGACGTACTTGGAGATGGATGGATATGCGAGGAAAGTGCCTCCGGTTTCGTTCAGACCCAGAACGAACTTGTAAATGGATTGTGTGTCTGACATTGGATTTTATTCTGTGTTGATTGATCTCTATTAAATATACATCTGTTTGGCGGCGGAGAATTTATTCTCTTGCTTAACGCCCTTCTCTGAGACATACGAGCTCAGAGGTTGTATATCGATGGACATCAGTCGCATGGAGTGAATTGCTAGTGTGGCACGCGTAAGTGGCAAATGATCAAGGCTTCTATTGCAAAGCAAAGTCTTGTGGTTGATGATCAAAGCACGACCTGTGTGGCATAGCTTTGTGTATAACGTGGATTCGCGAGCCTCACACCTCGGTATGAGTCAAAAACGGGATACGGACCCAAGGAGTGCACGACGTTTCTTTCTAGCTAGGGTGGTGTTAGTGACCTACCAGCCCTGATATTTATATACTTTTCACCTGTGTGGTTGTTGGATACGAGGCGCCTCGGATATAGGTCTGTAAGGACCGGAAAACGTGTGTTCAGGAATAATTAATCCTCAAAAGTAAGAGAGGACCGGCCTTGGAGGTTTCAAAGGATAAGAGTGGGGTCCTGAGGCATTGCTAGAGTGTCTCGAACTCGGAGAGGAGCTTGCCCCTTGCCTCGGCTCATGACGGAAATCCAATTTCCAATACGTGATATTTCGGTTTTAATTGTAGAACTAGTATGGCGACATGATAGATGGTACCCATGCCGCCTATGATTGATATTTATGATTGAAATTGTTTTGACACTATACACTTATAATAGTATCAAATGATTTGTTTTAAACGTACCAAGCATGTTTGGCTATTATAAGGGAAAACCCTATCCTCCGGCTTGCGTTGCATTGTGTGATGGGACCTGGGTCTTATAATATCTTCATTATTCCAAAAAGCATTGCGTTGTTTTGTTATATGCACTAGTATTCTTGGGAGGAAACCCGTTCCGTGTTATACGGCGTGGTCCCTTGAATTACTCTCTTTAAAAGTAAAGTTTTAAATAACTGTTTTAGTTCTCACACCAGTCCCATGATTGACCTGGAGTTTATTGTTTTAACCTAAACTCTGGGTGCCTATATTTTCCACACGGGCAGCTAGTAGTTTTGGTTTTGCAGATTTATATTCACAGGGTCCTGATTTACCGCTGGAACGATTACTTCATGGGATGAATAGGTTGGGATTGGGGAATTAAAACAAATGATTACTTCGGTAAGGTTCGTTAATCCCGACTAGTAGAATCAAAATTCAAAAGAAGATTAAAGAATAAATTCAAGGAGTTTATCTTTGATAAAATTAATGGGCACCTTTCCCTATGAATGTGAAATTTAGAAACTAACTGTCGGTTAGCCAAGCAGAATGGTTTTCTGGATATTGATCTGATGTTGGTTTCGGCCTTCGGGGTTAATATTTGGGGAATTATTCTCTTGATTAATTTACGGTTAGTGACTGATAAATTGGAATGAGGCGTATGTTGTGTTTGTGTAACACTTATTTAAAATATACGCGAGTTATTCGAAAAGACCGGGTTTATCAAATTTTGAATAACTGATACGACGATAAGTCGAAGATGAAGACGATGGTCGAAGACCGGAGGTCTTCACGTCGTTTGGGTGATTACTGATGATCTTGATTGGGCTGTACACCCAAGAAGATGGAAACAGTTGGTGATCGTCCAGACGTACTTGGAGATCGATGGATATGCGGGGTACTAGGTGCCTCCGGTTTCGTTCAGACCCAAAGCGAACTTGTAAATGGACTGTGTGTCTGACATTGGATTTTAGTCCGTGTGATTGATCTCTATTAAATATATATCTGTTTGGCGGCGGATAATTTATTCTCTTGCTTAATGCCCTTCTCTGAGACGTACGAGCTCAGGGGTTATATATTGATGGATATCAAATGCATGGAGTGAATTGCCTGTGTGGCATGCCTAAGTGGCAATTGATCGAGGCTTCTGTTGAAAAGCAAAGTCTTGTGGTGATGATCAAAGCACGGCCTTTGTGGTGTAGCTTTGTGTAACGTTTACTTCGCGAGTTTCGCACCCCGGTTGTAAACCAAAAACGGGAGAGGACCTCAGGGAGGGCATGCGTTTCTTTCTAGCTAGGGTGGTGTCAGTGACCTTCCAGCCCTGACATTTATATACTTTTCACCTGTGTGGTTGTTGCTGTTGCGAGGCGCCTCGGTTTGATCGGACGATCCGGGTCCGATGGAGTCATTCGTTGGCTCATTTACGCCCCAAAGGGCGGGGAAACGCAGTGTTCAGGAATTTTAATCCACATCGGTGGACCGGCCCTGACGATCCAAGGGTCACCCGAGCTCTGATCCTGAGGCTCGGGCTAGAGAGTCTCGAATCGGTTGAGGACTATCTTTTGCCTTGGTTCATAGATGGAAATCCAATTTCCAAATACGTGACTTTGCGGTTTTATTTGTAAACCTATATATGGCGACATAGTGGCATGGGACGCTCATGCCGCCTATGATTGATATTTATGATTTGAAGTTGTTTTATACACTATGCACTTATTATAGTATCAAATGATTTGTTTTAAACGTATCAAGCATCCTTTGGCTGTTATAAGGGAAAACCCTATCCCCCGGCTTGCGTTGCATTGTGTGATAGGACCTGGGTCTTATAACAGCTTCATTTTTCTTTATTTAGCATTGCGCAGTTTGTTTTATGCACTGGTATTCTTGGGAGAAAACCTGTTCCGTGTCATACGGCGTGGTCCCTTGATTTACCTAACTTTGAAATAAAGATTAATAACTGTTTTAGTTCTCACACCAGTCACATGACTGACCTGGAGTTTATTTTTTTACCCTAAACTCTGGGTGCCCTTATTTTGACACGGGCAGCTAGTAGTTTTGGTTTTGCAGATTTATATTCACAGGATCCTGGTTTACAGCTGGAACAATATCCGGAAAGCTTTGTATCCGTATATCTCTTCTAGTTGTGTATTGTATTATTTTCCGCTGCGATGTAATTGAATGTAATTTAAATCTCTTATATTTCTGTGTAATATTTATTTGTTTATACTCTGTATATTCTTGTAATCTGATGCATTGTTGTAATGTACAATGAAATGTTCTTCCGTCTGCATTCTATTTTGTCGTGTTCTCAAAACGATAGGGCGTTTCGAACGGTCTGGGTCGGTTTAGCGACTGGTTCGGACCGAGTGAAATTACTTGCCGTCACAGTTGGTATAAGAGCTTTGGTTTACAAAGCTAGAGAACAAGGCACATTAGAACCATACGAAAGAATTCATCAGATATTGGACTAGTAATATCCAATGGGAATGACTCGTTAGAGATGGGATCAGTAGCATCCTAGTACGAGTGTGAAGAGTATATTTTTAAAATAAAAACTAATTTTGTTTCGAAAATTTAAAATCAATTATTCGTATTTGAATATTTATTTTAAATTGATTTGGACAATCCGATATATAAAGATTTTGCATATGCGTCTTGCAAACGTGTATTCGAAGTTTTAATATACTGGATAGTTATAGAATCATACTCTAGTTGCCCGGGGATAATTCTGGTGATGGGGCACCGTCGCCAGTATTTATTTTCGAGTAACGAAAGTGAGATTTCTATATTTCCAATTGACAGGTGTGAGAACCGAAATTAGATAGGGCTTATTGTTGTGATTTGGCATCAAAAATTTGATTTTTGACTATATATCAAAATTATGAATTTGAAACTCTAATTCACTAATTGATTGATGTTTGTGTTGTTTTTTTTTTGTTTGCTAATTTTTAGCCATTTAGCCTAATTGAACCAAATATTGAATTGTATTGAAAATTAGTCGCATTTTCTTGCATATACTCGTACTTACATTGAACAGGTCATAGCAAGGAGGCTAGAGCAGAGAATAAAATTTGTTTGCCCGACAAATAGGTACATGTTTATTACATAATTTACTGTTTTGTTTGGGTGATGATGATTTTATGAGCCTATTGGCTAGCCGCTTGGCTTTTTCTTTTTCTTTTTGAGATCAGAAGGCCTATATGGCAATTTCGGGATTTTCCCGTGGCTCCCGGTGCAGGGGAGGTTATGGCGAAATTTTTCGAAAATTTAGGGTGTTAGCCAAAATTTTAAAAATTTGAAAATTCTCAGAAACTGAAAAGTTGGAGAATGGAAGCCAGATAGAACGTAGAGTTGGATGATCAAACAACTTTCGACTTTGTTCCTTTTCGAGGACGAAAAGTTTTAAGTGGGGGAGATTGCAACAACCCGAAAATCTGGGCCAGTTTAAAATTTTTATTTTTGGCAATTTAGCGAATTTTGATTATTTAAAATGAATTATTTTAAATAATATCGACGAGAAATTTATTTTGAATATATTTAGAACGTATGTATTATATACGTCGTCATTAGAATATAAATAATTATTTATAATTATAAAAGGAATTGAAAATGGCGCGGTAGTTCGATAATTCGATTTCAAACTTCAATTGAATGTACCGGGTGCAAAACAATCCGGATTTTAGTGAAACCAAAAATAGTAGGATCTAATTGATGATAACTTTCCAACGAATCTGAAAAATCGAAATTTCATAACGGGAATCAAAAGATATGTCCAGTTGAAAATTCTAAATAGTCGCTATGGAATTCAGGCCCTTAAAATGGGAATTTTGCAAACGACCTCGGATTTCGACGAAACCACTTTTGTTGGGTCCGTGATGTTAAATTATTGCTAGGTTTCAAATTTCATAATTTTTCGAATCAATATGTGAGCGTGGCAAAGGAAAACGCATTTGACCAGTTTCAGTTGATTTTAATCGACTGGAAATTGGCCATTTTTCGAACGGTCTCAGAAATCGACGAAATTAGTTTTGTTAGGACCGTATCGTCAATACGAAGCTAGGAATAATTTTTCTGGAATTTTCGGGATTCGTATGTGACCCCGGTAATTTAAAATGTACGTTCAAACTCAATTTGAACTGATTTATATTTTAATGTAAATGGAAACTGAGCGTAACAGTCGAATTGGCTTGCGAAACATATCCCATTGTGTTCAGAATGGGGGTAATTAGCTAGGGGCGACAGTCGTTGGGTTTCGTTTGGAGTTCAAATGTAAAGTCAACAAATTAATGAATTAAATAATAAAATAATTATATTATTTATAGTTTACGCCCTAGCCCCTTTTCTTTTCTCCTTCACACCGTCAAAGGCTGGAATCGATTTAAAAAAAAAAAAAAAAAAAGAGGGCGCTGAGCCCGTCGCCCACCTCGACGGAGTCGCCACCACCGGCGCCAGACGCCGACCGCCCCCCAACGATCCTCCTGTCGCTCCTCCTCCGCTTCTTTCTCCCCCCGTTCTCTCCTAAACCGATCCCCAATCGCAAAGCCCCAAACCCCATGGCCCCACCGACTGTCGATCGCACCCCCACCCAAACCGCACCTCCACTCCACCCTCGACCCCCCTCGTTCTCTCTCTCTTCTACTTCAAATCGCCCCTCAAAGCCGTATGACAGCCGCGCCCAATCCCTCCACCGCGAAGACCAGGCCCTAACGCCGATTGTCCGACCTCCGCGAGCACCCCTCCTCCTTCCGATTGGACAACGCTGTAAGTGTGATGATGGTTTAAAATTGATGTTTAGGTTGTTTCAAAACTGATTTATCATTATTATTATTATTTTGTTTTGTTTTGCTTAGTTAAAAACTGGAAAAGATTAACTTTTAAAACAAGAAAGGTTTGATTTTTATATACAAGAAAGGTTCAATTTTTATATTATAGAAAGGAAGATTTTTTTTTAAGTTAGACAAGAAATGATTTTTACTCGAGGAAATTTTTATCGGTAGAAAGGCGGGATCTTTATCTAATCAAGTTAGAATTTTTACATTAGAAAAGATGGAATTTTTACATTAGAAAAGATAGAATTTTCATATTAGAAAAGGCGAAATATTATATATAGTAGCGGTATAAAAATTCGATTTTTATATATTGAATAGCATAGTAAAAATTCGATTTTTATATATTGAATAGCAAAGTAAAAAATTTAGTTTTTACATATGTAGAGAATACGGGCAGCGAAAGTGACATGAGGCAAGAACGACGAAGACTTCTATAAATGAAGTGTCGTGAAGTTGGATAGCTTTCGGTGAGAATTTCTCACTCTTTAATATATATATATATATATATATATATATATATATATATATATATACTAGGATGCAGACGGTGTTTAGTAGCACCCGACACCCGTCATCCACAGACCATGGATGGCTTGTTTGTTTAATTGTTTGGTTGTGTAGTTAGTTAGATTACTTGGTTTGAATTGAATTGTTTGGTGAAATGAAATTGATTTGATTGATGTGTGAATGGCGTGGGCCTTCACTAGACCGGGAATAAGGCTGGGCCTTGTCCCGTTTCTAGTATCGTGCCGTTATGCCACCGAAATTTTATAAAAATAAGTTAGAAAAATAAAGATAACATTTTATTTAATAAATGAACCGAATAGAATATTCATAGGTTGAATAAAATAGTTTGATCGTTAAAAATATAATTTTTAACGTGAATGTGAATAAATAAATATTCATTTACAAACCGGACGGTTTGTTTATGTACACCTATTTGAAGGACATTGGTTGGGACGATAAATTTTACACATCGCCCAACTGCACAAATAAAAATCTATGTTTGATTGCTTGAAACCCCACACGGGTATTGGGATGATATTTGACGTACACTAATCCTGATTGTTTAGTTGTATGTCGATCGATGGATTGACAGGCTGTTATAAGCGTTGAATATTTATCTTTGATGCTTGTACAGTGTAGAATGCACCTTGGATGATGGTTGATTATTCATCGTTGTTGATATATACATGTGTTGTAGAAAATCCATATGATTAACATTGTATGGTAATTGATTGGGCCTCATTCCAGTTTTGAAATAGAATATTTGAAATAGAAATATTTGAAATAGAATATTTGAAATAGAAATATGTGAAAAGAAATAATTGAAATAGAAATATTTGAAATAGAAATATTCGAAATGGAACATTTGAAAATATCAATATATGAAGCCGTGTTGATTAGATTGACGCCATTTTGACGTGAACTATATTTATATCGATTTTATTCATTTTATCATGAATATCGAAAGTGATTTCAAAATCTAATATTTTGAAAAGAATAGAAATTCGAATTGAAATTGAATATAAATGAATTCGAATTGAAATTGAATTGAATTAGAAATGAAATTGAATTAGAAATCAATTTGAATTGAAATCGATTTGAAATGAATTTAAACGAATTTATATTAGAATATTCAATTTTGATTTGAAATTGAATATGAAGTTAAAACCGTTTTGAAAATGAATTTAAAACGATTTATAAAGCACGTTTTGAATTGAAATCGACGAAGTATATATTATATATATATTATATTTTTATATATATATATATATATATATAATATAATGGCCTGAATAGAACGCGCCGCGCCGCGGCAGTTCGCGAATTTCGACCATTGACTTCGAACGGATATTACGGGAGATCCGACCGTCGGATTCTCCTAAAACCGGAACCGTTGGGTTCGTATCGAAAAGAGCTTTCTAACTAATATTAGAAATTAGAAATCTAACGGTTGGATTTGGAATTATGTCCAAATCAAATTTGAAAAAGGTCGTTATAAGTACAGTTCGATGGCCGTTGATGGAAATCGACTGTACGGGCCTTGGTAAAATTATTAAAAATGTCAATAATTTGTGTAAAATCATAAGAAATGATTTGGGAAAAATTGGGATGAGAAACCCCATATTTGAAAAGTTAAAAACAGATTTTTATCGAAATGAACTAGTTTTGAACTAGAATTATAATTCTATTTATTTTTAAATAAATAAATTGGATTTGAAATGGTTATGAAAATAACCAGAATTTCCAATGATTGCATTGGAATGGATTTGAATCGAAATTGTCTTCGGAATATTTCGATGTTGGATTTCGTGATTATACCGATGTTGTTATGGAAATTTGAAAGATATAGATATATATCGTTATTTCCAATACGATATCTGTAGGTCGTAGAATTTGATACTGAATATAAGCCGATATATTTTCTATTCAGAGCCTTGTATTTAATATCAAATGTGATTTGGGTTTGTCGTGAATGGCGTCTTCATTAACACTGCTCTTGAACCCAGTTGAGAAAGGATTAAATCTTTTTATTTAGATTTAATGAAGTGTACCAATTAAATAATATTTAATTGAAATTGAATTGATATTGATTTTTGGGTTTATCGTGAACAGTGTTTTAAATAACACTCGTTCTTTAACCCGATAATTAATGGAAGGTGATTTTGGGTTTATCGTGAACCGTGATTTAAATGACACTGATTCTTTAACCCAGTTAACGATTAAAACTAAGTGGAGTTTTAATGAATCTTTAATTAGATTGAAATGATCGAGAATGGAGTATCACCAGTTTTGCTCCAGGCGATAGTAAAATCTTTAATTAGATTTGAACGTGAAATGGTAATTGAATTTACCGATAACACCGTGGTGTTAGATATGAAGTATTACCAATTTTACTTCATGGGATGAATAGGTTGGGATTGGGGAATTAAAACAAATGATTACTTCGGTAAGGTTCGTTAATCCCGACTAGTAGAATCAAAATTCAAAAGAAGATTAAAGAATAAATTCAAGGAGTTTATCTTTGATAAAATTAATGGGAACCTTTCCCTATGAATGTGAAATTTAGAAACTAACTGTCGGTTAGCCAAGCAGAATGGTTTTCTGGATATTGATCTGATGTTGGTTTCGGCCTTCGGGGTTAATATTTGGGGAATTATTCTCTTGATTAATTTACGGTTAGTGACTGATGAATTGGAATGAGGCGTATGTTGTGTTTGTGTAATACTTATTTAAAATATACGCGAGTTATTCGGAAAGACCGGGTTTATCCCATTTTGAATAACTGATACGACGATAAATCGAAGATGAAGATGATGGTCGAAGACCGGAGGTATTCACGTCGTTTGGGTGATTAATAATGATCTTGATTGGGCTGTACACCCAAGAAGATGGAAACAGTTGGTGATCGTCCAGACGTACTTGGAGATCGATGGATATGCGGGGTACTAGGTGCCTCCGGTTTCGTTCAGACCCAGAGCGAACTTGTAAATGGACTGTGTGTCTGACATTGGATTTTAGTCCGTGTGATTGATCTCTATTAAATATATATCTGTTTGGCGGCGGATAATTTATTCTCTTGCTTAACGCCCTTCTCTGAGACGTACGAGCTCAGGGGTTATATATTGATGGATATCAAACGCATGGAGTGAATTGCCTGTGTGGCATGCCTAAGTGGCAATTGATCGAGGCTTCTGTTGAAAAGCAAAGTATTGTGGTGATGATCAAAGCACGGCCTTTGTAGCATAGCTTTGTGTAACGTTTACTTCGTGAGTTTCGCACCTCGGTTGTGAACCAAAAACGGGAGAGGACCTCAGGGAGGGCATGCGTTTCTTTCTAGCTAGGGTGTTGTCAGTGACCTTCTAGCCCTGACATTTATATACTTTTCACCTGTGTGGTTGTTGCTGTTGCGAGGCGCCTCGGTTTGATCGGACGATCCGGGTCCGATGGAGTCATTCGTTGGCTCATTTACGCCCCAAAGGGCGGGGAAACGCAGTGTTCAGGAATTTTAATCCACACGGTGCACCGGCCCTGACGATCCAAGGGTCACTCGAGCTCTGATCCTGAGGCTCGGGCTAGAGAGTCTCGAATCGGTTGAGGACTATCTTTTGCCTCGGTTCATAGATGGAAATCCAATTTCCAAATATGTGACTTTGCGATTTTATTTGTAAACCTATATATGGCGACATAGTGGCATGGGACGCTCATGCCGCCTATGATTGATATTTATGATTTGAAGTTGTTTTATACACTATGCACTTATTATAGTATCAAATGATTTGTTTTAAACGTATCAAGCATCCTTTGGTTGTTATAAGGGAAAACGCTATCCCCCGGCTTGCGTTGCATTGTTTGATAGGACCTGGGTCTTATAACAGCTTCATTTTTCTTTATTTAGCATTGCGCAGTTAGTTTTATGCACTGGTATTCTTGGGAGAAAACCCGTTCCGTGTCATACGGCGTGGTCCCTTGATTTACCTAACTTTGAAATAAAGATTAATAACTGTTTTAGTTCTCACACCAGTCATATGACTGACCTGGAGTTTAATGTTTTAACCTAAACTCTGGGTGCCCTTATTTTGACACGGGCAGCTAGTAGTTTTGGTTTTGCAGATTTATATTCACATGATCCTGGTTTACAGCTGGAACGATATCCGGAAAGCTTTGTATCCGTATATCTCTTCTAGTTGTGTATTGTATTATTTTCCGCTGCGATGTAATTGAATGTAATTTAAATCTCTGATATTTCTATGTAATATTTATTTGTTTATACTCTGTATATTCTTGTAATCTGATGCATCATTGTAATATACAATGAAATGTTCTTCCGTCTGCGTTCTGTTTTGTCGTGTTCTCAAAACGATAGGGCGTTTCGAACGGTCTGGGTCGGTTTAGCGACTGGTTTGGACCGAGCGAAATTCCTTGCCGTCACAATTTTATAGTTATTGTTTATTTCCGTTGTGATGTAAGTGTTGTACTCTAATATACAAATGCAGATTTGTATTTCAAATATTAGTTTGTATACTATATTTTATTCATTCCGCTGTGAGATTCGTGTTACACTGATGTTGTGATGTTCTTCTTCTTCTATTCTAATTTTCTATCTTATCTATTCTCACCCTCTAACTTCTTTCTATTAACTATCCGGTATTTCTGATATCTGAATAGTCGACACTGGTATTTGTGTCGATTTTCGGAGTCGAAAATTCCCGGGGCGTCACACAAATTGTCCATTCACAATGCATCACTGATTTCTATCAATATATAACCTCTAAGCTCATACGTCTTAGAGAAGGGTGTTAAGCAAGAGAATAAATTCTCCGCTACCAAGCAGATATATATTTAATAAAGATCAGTGCTACGCAGTCAATTACAATGTCAGACACACAATCTATACAAGTCCGTTCTAGGTCTGAACAAAACCACAATCCGGAATTCCTTCATATACGTTCGGGCTTCTTTCCACTTAGCTGATATAAAATCCATCTAAAATGGGAGCTACCCATTCGAGACATTCAGCAAGTCGTCCTTACAATATGAAGGGTTCAGGTCTTCAATATCGTCTTCAATGCCTTCAATTTCTTCACAACGTCGTATTATTACTTTGAATGGTTTTTAGACATAAATCAAATCACGGTCTTTCCAATTAATAAGTGCAACTTTAAAACCATGTGGATATATAGGACCAAATCAAGTCTCAATGAGACGACCCCGGAATCCCGTTTAGACGGAAACAGGGCTATCTTTGGAATATAACACAGAAACAGATAATAGCAGAACAGAATTAAATAAATACACCAGATAATGAACAATAGAATATACTGGATAAAAGTAATCATCAGAGTTACACAGTATACAGGATCTTACTTAGTACAAATACAGTTCAGCTATACATAAATGTCTACAGCGGAAAAAAACAAAATATGTATAATAGGAGCTGAACAGCATAAAAAGAAGTAAATGATAGAATCCATCTTCAGCTCCAGCTATCCAGAAAGAACCAGCTAAACCTGAATACAAGGCTGCCCGTGCAGAAAAAGGGGCACCCGAGTTTGAAAGTGAAACAAACTACGAGTCAGTCATGGGACTGGTATGAGAAATCCACTCAACACATATATAATTGGCTAACCAGAGGACCACGCCACTTTCGTGGAACGGGTTTTCTCCATTGGATTGCCAGTGCCTTAAAACAAATCTTTCTTTTAAACATCGCTATGCTTTTTATAAAAATGAAGCCGTTATAAGACTCAGTTCCCATCACACAATGCAACGCAAACCGGAGGATAGAGTTTTACCTTATAATGGCCAAAATATGATTGATACGAATAAAACAAAGGCAATTGATATTATTGCTAGTGTTTATATGTTTTTGAAAACAATTTCAAATCATAACTATCAATCATAGATGGCATTAATGCCCCATACCACTATGTCGCCATATATAGGTATACAATCAAAACCGCACGATGTCGTATTTGGAAATTGGATTTCCGTCATGAACCGAGGCAAAAGATAGTCCTCACCGAATTCGAGACTGCCTAGCCCGAGTCTCAGGATCAGAGCTCGAGTGACCCTTGGATCGTCAGGGCCGGTCCACCGATGTGGATTAAAATGCCTGAACCATGCGTTTCCCCGCCCTTTGGGGCGTAAACGAGCCAACGAATGACTCCATCGGACCCGGATCGTCCGATCAAACCGAGGCGCCTCGCAACAGCAACAACCACATAGGTGAAAAGTATATAAATGTCAGGGCTGGTAGGTCGCTGACACCACCCTAGCTAGGAGGAAACGCAGGCCCTCCCTGATGTCCTTCTCCCGTTTTTGGTTCATACCGGGGTGTGAGGTTCGCGAATTCACGTTATACACAAAGCTACGCCACACAGGCGGTGCTTTGATCATCACCACAAGACTTTGGTTTTCAACAGAAGCCCTGATCACTTCATCTGAGCATGCCACACAAGCAATTCATGCCATGCGATTGATGTCCATCGATATACAACCTCTGAGCTCGTGCGTCTCAGAGAAGGGCGTTAAGCAAAAGAATAAATTCTCCGCCGCCAAACAGATGTATATTTAACATAAATCAGTTAACACAGAATAAACTCCAATGTCAGACACACAGTCCATTTACAAGTCCGTTCTGGGTCTGAACGAAACCGGAGGCACTAAATACCTCGCAAACCCTTCGATCAACACGTACGTCTGAACGATCACCACTCATTATCCATATTTCGGGATGCCTCCCAATCAGGACCTCGGTTACCATCCAAACGAGGTGAAGATCTCCGGTCTTCGACCATCGTCTTCATCTTTGACTTTCAATCGTCGGTCAATTATTTGAAATGAGTATTAACTCGGCCTTTTCAAATAATTCACGTATATTTAGAATTTTAAATCAATTTATTTCAATGGTTAAATTATTTGACAAAACCAATCTTGTTATTTAATGTATTTTCACACCAAACACATTCAACCATCAAATACAACATAAATCGAGCAAATTCAGTTTATTTCCAGTCCATATCACTTATGATATTTTATAACTATTTATTGCTATTTTTATTTATTTTAAAATAGCTAATTTATTCAAAACGACGCTTCGGGCCATAAAGCGGCCGTGGCGCTGTTTTCCTTCAGATTTGATTTACACATATCTGAAAATCTAACTGTTGGATCTTCACAAAATTTACATTATTAGAAAGGTCTTTTCTAAACGAATCCAACGGTTCCAGTTTCGGGAAAATCCGACGGTCGGATCTCCCGGTACAATCGTTTGAATTTTCGATTTCAAAATACGAACTGCAGCGTCGTTATTCGATTAAATATATAATTATATTTATATATATATAAAAATATAATCGCTTCTGGCGCTGTTTTTCTTCAGATTTGAATTAAACATTCCAGACAATCCAACCGTTGGATTTTTACAAGGTTGGTGCCGTTGGAAAGATTATTCCAAGGCGAACCCGACGGTTGAGGTTTCGGGAAAATCCAATGGTCGGATTCCCCGTACTAGTCGTTTGAAATCACGGTTTCAAAATACGAACTGCACGGCTTCGTTTCGTTTTAATTTTATTTATATTTATATATTTATATAAATATAGTTCATTCAATGATTTCCATATCGTTTTCACTTCAAATATTTTTCTAACACCTTAAAATTTTGGAAAATTTCGCCATAACCTCCCCTGCACCGGGAGCATCGGGAAATCGCAAATAGCGTTCCCGGTCCTTCTAATCTCAAAAAGAAAAAGAAAAAGCCAAGCGGCTAGCCAACAGGCTCATAAAATCATCACCCAAACAAAGCAGTAAATGTGTACCTATTTGTCGGGCACAAAATTTTATTCCTCTTCTCTAGCCCCTTTGCTATAACCTGTTCAATGAATATGCATGTACACATATATACAGTTCTTAACATTTATCATTTTCTATTCAACTTCATATCTGATTTCTATTTGGTTTGAAAACACCATTCACTCTAATGTTACATAAATAGGTGCAAATCATTTCATTAGCTAATTAATGAATATTTCAACTGATATATGTTTATTTTGAACAAGTGGCTACTTTTAACACTTCACATTTCAACGATTTATGCATACAATAAAAATGTGATTTTTATTGTAAAACAATTCATTTCAAAACACTAATTTTCTATATAGTTCAAGTTGGTGATAAAAATGGGATTTTTATCATAAAACAATTTCTTTTAAAACGAGATTATTTTACACAGTTCATATAGTCGATAAAAGGTGATTTTTATTATCAAACAATTTATTTCAAAATATGAATACCATTCAACACATGAATTTCTAATCAACGAATGAATATCAATTCAACACATGAATGTTTTCTATACAATGAATAAATATAGTTTAAGCATATGAAAATAATTCAAACACACGAATATTATTCAAAATTTCGGCAGCATAACGGCAGGGTAGTTAAACCGGGACCGTCCCTAGTACGGCTCCTCGCTCTACCTTAAAACCTCGCAGTTTTTGACAATGGGGATCATGCATCTAATTCGCACGCAGGCGGCATGTATATATTTATTTCATTTCCACAAACTAATCCTATGTGGTTTCAACCAAATATTTCTCAATCACAAGCGGGTATTTTTCAACCACAATCAACCAATATCAATCACAAACAGTCCCAAACAACCATTCGCTATCAATCAATTTTCACAACAATTTCAACCAATAAATATCGTCCATGGTTTGTGGACGAGGGGCGTATATATATATATATATATATTTATATTTATATTTATATATAGCAATTCACTTTTATTTTCAACACATATATAATTATTTTTAAATCAGAAATCTCACCAATAGCTATCCAACTTCACGACACTTCACTTAGAGAAATCTTCGCCTTTCTCGCCTTTTTGTCGCTTCGTTGCCCGTATTCTCTACATATGTAAAAACGAATTTTTACTATGTTATTCAATATATAAAAACTGCATTTCAAAAAAAAAAAATATTCCGCCTTTTCAAAAATAAAGATTATATTTTTATTATTCCTATGATGTAAAGATTATATTTTTATTACTCCTATAATGTAAAGATTATATTTTTATTACTTTAAAAATACAAAAATCATATCTTACTCCTTCTACTTAATAAAATTTCCGTCTTTTCTCTTTTTAAAAAAAATACGATCTTTATTTTTTTCCCAGTTCAAATCTTTTTCTTTTCAAAGTTCAAATCTTTTTCTTTTAAAAGTTCAAATCTTTTTCTTTTAAAAGTTCAAATCTTTTTCTTTTAAAAGTTCAAATCTTTTTCTTTTAAAAGTTTTAAAATCAAATCAGTTTTAAACTCTTAAAAAATCAGTTTTTTACTTCTTTTAAAAATCAGTTTTTATAACCTGTTTAAAATCAGTTTTTAAATCTATTTAAAATCAGTTTTTAAATCTATTTAAAATCAGTTTTTATTTTTTACAAAAAAAAAATCAGAATTTACTTATTAAAATAAAATCAGTTTTTAAATGCTTTTAAAATCAGTTTTAAATCTTTAGAAAAATCTGTTTTAACCCTTTTTTTTTAAATAAACAGTTTTAAATCTTTAAAAATAAAATAACAAAACAAAAAAAAAACTTACAGAGGGGGGGGGGGGGTTTCTGCAGTTCGTCGGAGGCAGGAGGAGTCTGGTTTCGAGGCGGCGGCTCGGGTTTCGAACGGTGGTGGCAGGAGGTCGTCAGACTGGGAGGGGGGCTGCTCGATTCGCTCGCGATGGTTCGAGGGGGACGGGGTCTTCGATCGATGGAGGGGGAACAGGCGGAGGCGGGGGTTTCTTCGACGAGGCGATGGCGCCTTCTGGTGGCTGAGCGGCGGGTCGATAGGTTTTTAGGTTTTTTTTCTTTTCGTTTGAAATTAAAATGAACGGGGGGGGGGGCAGAAAGGAAGATAAAGGGGGGGATTAAAATTTATTTTTATTATTTAATTATTTAATTTTGCAAAAAGGTTGACTTTTACATACGACCTCGAAACGAGGCCCACCGCCTGTCGTCCATAGCGTTTCACCCCCATTCCGAACACAATGGGATATGTATCGTAAGCTGATTTGACCGTTACAATCAGTTCCTATTGAATTTACATTTTAAATCACTATATTGAATTTAAACGTACATTTCAAATTACCGGGGTCACATACTAACTAGAAAAATTCCAGAAAAATATTTTCTAGCTTCGTATTGACGATACGGCCCTAACAAAACTAGTTTCGTTGAATTCTGAGACCGTTTGAAAAATGGCCAATTTCCAGTTGATTAAAATCAACTAAAACCGGTCAAATGCGTTTTCTTTTGCCACGCTCACATATTGATTCGACAAATTATGAAATTTGGAATCTAGCAATAACTTTACATCACGGACCCAACAAAAGTGGTTTCATCGAAATCCGAGCTCGTTTGCAAAATGTCCATTTTTAAGGGCCTGAATTCCATAGCGACTATTCAGAATTTTCAACTGGACATATCTTTTGATTCCCGCTATCAAATTTCGATTGGTCGGATTCGTTGGAAAGATATCATCAATTAGATCCTAATGTTTTTGGTTTCACTAAAATCCGGATTGTTTTGCACCCGGTACAATCCGACAAAGTTTGAATTCAATTTTCGAAACTACCACGCCATTTCAGGCCTTGTTTATAATTATAATTAATTATATTCGTTTTCAATTGTCGATTCAAACTCAGTTTTCATCGCCATTATTTAAAATATTTATTTTAAATATTTAAAATCCATTATTTTAGCCAATTTAAAAATTTTAAATTGGTTCAGATTTTCTGGGTCGTTACAATCTCCCCCACTTAAAACTTTTTGTCCCCGAAAAGGAACAAAGTCGAAAGTGGTTTGATATATCTACAATCACAAAACACAACAACCAATCCAATTGTTTTTAACCTTTAAAAATATACTAATCAACTCCTATATTCTTTTATAAATCATTCAGAGTATAGAATAAATAGTACACATCCATAGCAAGAAAATTGCAATAGAATAGAGAATTAAATGGTAATGCAAAGTAGGGTAAATGTACCTTGCACCAGAGTTAATCAGAGATATCTACTCGGCATCTAGGATAAGCTTTCTGAATGCTCTCCTCAGTTTCCCAAGTACAATCTCGCGGATCTCCACTCCATTGCACTTTGACTAAGTGAACCTTCTTGTTCCTCAGCTCTTTGGTTTCTTTGCCGATAATCTTTAGCGGCTCTCGCCTCACAGCTAATTCTGGAGTAATTTCAATATCCTGCTGAGCTGCTTCTTCCACGATCAAGTCTGGATCATGAACGTGCTTTCGAAGTTGAGATATATGAAATACATCATGCACTCCAGGCAACCAGTCTGGCAATTTAACTTGATATGCGAGAGTTCCAATCCGTTCCTGAATAGGAAACGGACCAATAAATTTGGGCGCTAACTTTCCAGTTTTACCGAACCAGATAACTCCTCTCATCGGCGATACTTTCAGGTATATATAGTCGCCAACTTCAAAGGATATATCTCTTCTTCTTCTATCGGCATAGCTCTTTTGTCGGCTTTGAGCGGCGAGTAATCGCTTCTTAATAAAATCGACTTTGTCGGCAGCTTCTCGAATCATATCAGGACCCAACACAAGTCTATTTCCAGGCTCGACCCAACAAGCAGGAGATCGGCACGGTCTACCGTACAATGCTTCAAATGGCGACATTGTCAGGCTCGCTTGGTAGCTGTTGTTATAAGAGAATTCAGCCAAATGCAGATGGTCTTCCCATGATCCACCGAAATCTATAACACAAGCCCGCAATAGATCTTCTAAAATGCGATTCACCCTCTCAGTCTGACCGTCTGTCTGAGGATGATAAGCGGTGCTCAAGTTTAACTTCGTTCCTAGATCGACTTGAAATGCTTCCCAGAATTTGCTAGTGAATATTGTATCTCTATCATTGACTATGCTGAGCGGCACTCCATGTAGTCTAACTATTTCCCTGACGTAAATCTGCGCCAGACTCTGAGCAGTTCTATTTGATTTGACAGGTATGAAATGGGCGGTCTTCGTGAAACGATCTACGATCACCCAAATACTGTCATTTCCTTTTCTTGTTCTGGGCAAACCATCAATGAAATCCATAGAAATATGTTCCCACTTCCAGCCAGGAACTTCTAGCGGTTGTAATAATCCAGCTAATTTCTGTTGATCGCTTTTGACTAGCTGGCAAGTAGGGCATCGGCTAACATATATTGAGATGTCTCTTTTCATAGCCTTCCACCAGAATGTTCTTTTTAGATCGTTATACATTTTGGCCACACCAGGATGGATACTCAGCTTGGACTTGTGACACTCGTCTAACACTTCCCTTTTTAGCTCAGGAACGTCAGGAACACAAATCCTTCCCTTTAACCTCAAGGTCTCGTCGTTATCTATTAGAAAACACGTGGGTTTGCCTTTCTGAATCCTTTTGATCATATCTTTAATAAAGTTATCCTCCTTCTGAAGAATAAATATTTTGTCAATCAAGGAAGTCGTGATAATAAAGCTGGCGATCATTACATTCTTTCGGCTCAGCGCATCGGCCACAACATTGGCTTTTCCTGGAGTGTATATAATTTCAAAGTCATATGCTGCAAGAAACTCCAGCCAACTTTGCTGCCTCAAGTTCAGGTCTTTCTGAGTGAACAGATACTTTAACGACTGGTGATTTGTAAACAGTTCAAACCTCTCGCCGAGAAGATAGTGTCTCCAGATTTTCAAAGAGAATGTGATAGCCAATAACTCAAGATCATGAGTTACGTAGTTTTTCTCGTGCGGCTTCAGTTGATGGCTAGCATAAGCAATTACTTGACCCCTTTGCATTAACACTGCCCCAAGGCCTTCTCTAGAAGCATCAGTCCAGACTTTCAAATCTTGGTTGCCATCGATGATGGTTAATACTGGAGCTGTCGTCAATCTTAACTTTAGTTCTTCGAAAGCCTCCTCACTTTCCGAAGTCCATTTGAATTTAGAATGCTTCTTTGTAAGTTTCGTTAAGTGACCAGATATCTTCGAAAAGTCTTTAACGAACTTCCGGTAATAGCTATCCAATCCTAGAAAGCTGCGGACTTCAGTGGGGGTACTGGGCTGTTTCCAATTCTGAATGGCTGTGATTTTACTTGGATCCACAGCGATTCCTTCTTTCGATACAACATGGCCCAGAAATTTCACTTCATCTTGCCAGAATATACATTTAGAAAACTTGGCTTTTAACACATTCCGTCTCAGAATTTCTAGAACCTGTTCCAGATGCTTTTCATGTTCGGCCTTTGATTTAGAGAAGATTAGAATATCGTCAATGAAAACCAGAACAAATTTATTCAATACTCCTCTGAATACTCTGTTCATTAGATCGACGAAGTAAGCGGGAGCGTTACATAAGCCGAACGGCATTACTAACCACTCATAGAATAAGTCGGGGCCTCTGAACGCTGTCATTGGAACGCACTCTTCGGCAATTCGAAGTTGATGGAATCCTGTAGCTAGGTCCATTCTTGAAAATACTTGTGCTCCATTTAATCGATCCAACAAATCATCAATCCGTGGCAATGGATACTTGTTCTTTATTGTCTGTTTGTTCAGATCACGATAATCCACGCATAGACGTAGAGTACCGTCAGATTTTGGGACAAACACCACTGCTGCACCCCAATCAGAGAAACTAGGCCTTATCAGACCTTTCCATACCAGCTGTCGTGTTTGATTGTCCAATTCCTCCTTCTCTTTCAAGGACATTCTTCGAATGGCATGAACTACCGGCCTTGCATTGGGAATTAAAGCAATCTTGAAATCTATTTCTCTCTGCGGAGGTAAGCGAACAACTTCTTCGAACACATCCACATAGTTCTTGACGATAGGAATATCTTTGATGAGGTCGGGAATATTCTCAGTGATTTCAGGGACATTTTCTATTTGGGCTGGAGAAACATTCAAAGCTGCCCAGAAGTCTTTTCTATTAGCATTCTGACCTTCACAGGGGATAGTTATATAATCACCTGATTTAATCTTCGCTTTTACGACTCTGTCGGCGCATTTAACTTCAGCTTCATATTTAGTCAACCAATCTAACCCCAAGATAAGATCAAACTCTGTAAAATTCATGACGGCCGCGATGGTAGGGAACCGATAACGAGAAAAGGAAACCGGCACTCGACAAACCCAACTGAGGTCAATGGAACCCCCAACCGGGTTCTGGACAGTCATTGGTTCCTTGAGTTTCTTCAAATTCAAATCCAGTTTCTTAGCTGCATTCTTTGCAACAAAGCTTCGTGACGCGCCAGTGTCAAACAGTACTTTGACTGGAATATCTTTGACAGTTAGCGTGCCTTCTAAAACATCTGGCCTTTCCTGAACAGACGAAGATGCAGGTACTTCTACCACCTCATTTACATGTACTGCTTTAGGTTTCCTGAGTAGCGGGCAGGCCTTTGAAAGATGACCGGACTGATGGCATTGACTGCACTTTCTATTCTCTTGGAACTTCTTACCAGATTTAGTTTCATCTTTCCTCAGCTTCTTCGAGGGTTTACAATTCCTAGTCAAATGCCCCTGTTTATGGCAGTTACTGCATACTGCTGTCGTTACTGGTTCTTTTCCGGATCTGGCCCTTTTTCGATTTACTTCGGGCTCCTTACTGGTTTCTGGAATATCAGTTTCCGACTCTGGTATGTCACTAGAACTGACTTCTTCTTCATCTCGCAACATGCCTTTCCTGTCGAGATCTTCGTACCGATAAGCCATGTATATCATTTCTGAGAAAGGAAGCTTCACATGCCCCAATACTTTATTCTGGTATTTCCTTTGAAGTCCGTGAATAAATCTCAGATTTTTCCTCTTCGGATTTTCAATTAGATGAGGGGCAAAGTGAGAAAGTTCATTAAATTTCTTATGATATTCGGGAATGGTCATATCACCTTGAATTAGATAAGAAAATTCATCACATAATCTCTCGGTTGCTTCAGGAGGAGTAAATCTTCCCAAGAAAATAACTTTGAATCTATCCCAGGTGATATCACCTTCTGGATTATCTTTAATAACATAATCCCACCAAAACAAAGCTTCTTCTTTGAGTGCCCAAGACGCTAGTAACCTTTTCTGATCGTCTCTCACCTTTAAACCCTCAAAGATCTTTTCTGCAGAACGAATCCAAGCTTGTGTTTCCATAATGGACTCCTTGCCTAAGAATGGCGATCCACCAAGATTTCGAAATCTCTTGAATAGAACTTCTATATCGGATTCTGGCTGTGGGAGCACAACTGGCTCATTAGCTGGTCGAGCCATACGATTACTTCTTCTGTTCCTGTCACTCATTTTCTAGTACTTCTGCAAATGGCAGATCAAGTGTCAGGTCACAGAAAAGGTATTTTAAAATATAGAAACACGTACTTTAATGTAAATGTGTCTACTGGGGTGTAATTTCATTCTGCTTTACTCATACTAGGATATTACTGATCCTATCTGTATAGAGTTACCCGTCCTTGAACACTACTGGTTCTATTTCTGACGAGTTTGTTCAAATGTTATATTCCAGAACTAAGCTTAACCAAAGCTCTGATACCACGATGAGACGACCCCGGAATCCCGTTTAGACGGAAACAGGGCTATCTTTGGAATATAACACAGAAACAGATAATAGCAGAACAGAATTAAATAAATACACCAGATAATGAACAATAGAATATACTGGATAAAAGTAATCATCAGAGTTACACAGTATACAGGATCTTACTTAGTACAAATACAGTTCAGCTATACATAAATGTCTACAGCGGAAATAAACAAAATATGTATAATAGGAGCTGAACAGCATAAAAAGAAGTAAATGATAGAATCCATCTTCAGCTCCAGCTATCCAGAAAGAACCAGCTAAACCTGAATACAAGGCTGCCCGTGCAGAAAAAGGGGCACCCGAGTTTGAAAGTGAAACAAACTACGAGTCAGTCATGGGACTGGTATGAGAAATCCACTCAACACATATATAATTGGCTAATCACAGGACCACGCCACTTTCGTGGAACGGGTTTTCTCCATTGGATTGCCAGTGCCTTAAAACAAATCTTTCTTTTAAACATCGCTATGCTTTTTATAAAAATGAAGCCGTTATAAGACTCAGTTCCCATCACACAATGCAACGCAAACCGGAGGATAGAGTTTTACCTTATAATGGCCAAAATATGATTGATACGAATAAAACAAAGGCAATTGATATTATTGCTAGTGTTTATATGTTTTTGAAAACAATTTCAAATCATAACTATCAATCATAGACGGCATTAATGCCCCATACCACTATGTCGCCATATATAGGTATACAATCAAAACCGCACGATGTCGTATTTGGAAATTGGATTTCCGTCATGAACCGAGGCAAAAGATAGTCCTCACCGAATTTGAGACTGCCTAGCCCGAGTCTCAGGATCAGAGCTCGAGTGACCCTTGGATCGTCAGAGCCGGTCCACCGATGTGGATTAAAATGCCTGAACCATGCGTTTCCCCGCCCTTTGGGGCGTAAACGAGCCAACGAATGACTCCATCGGACCCGTATCGTCCGATCAAACCGAGGCGCCTCGCAACAGCAACAACCACATAGGTGAAAAGTATATAAATGTCAGGGCTGGTAGGTCGCTGACACCACCCTAGCTAGGAGGAAACGCAGGCCCTCCCTGAGGTCCTTCTCCCGTTTCTGGTTCATACCGAGGTGTGAGGTTCGCGAATTCACGTTATACACAAAGCTACGCCACACAGGCGGTGCTTTGATCATCACCACAAGACTTTGCTTTTCAACAGAAGCCCTGATCACTGCATCTTAGCATGCCACACAAGCAATTCATGCCATGCGATTGATGTCCATCGATATACAACCTCTGAGCTCATGCGTCTCAGAGAAGGGCGTTAAGCAAAAGAATAAATTCTCCGCCGCCAAACAGATGTATATTTAACATAAATCAATTAACACAGAATAAACTCCAATGTCAGACACACAGTCCATTTACAAGTCCGTTCTGGGTCTGAACGAAACCGGAGGCACTAAATACCTCACAAACCCTTCGATCAACACGTACGTCTGAACGATCACCACTCATTATCCATATTTCGGGATGCCTCCCAATCAGGACCTCGGTTACCATCCAAACGAGGTGAAGATCTCCGGTCTTCGACCATCGTCTTCATCTTCGACTTTCAATCGTCGGTCAATTATTTGAAATGAGTATTAACTCGGCCTTTTCAAATAATTCACGTATATTTAGAATTTTAAATCAATTTATTTCAATGGTTAAATTATTTGACAACACCAATCTTGTTATTTAATGTATTTTCACACCAAACACATTCAACCATCAAATACAACATAAATCGAGCAAATTCAGTTTATTTCCAGTCCATATCACTTATGATATTTTATAACTATTTATTGCTATTTTTATTTATTTTAAAATAGCTAATTTATTCAAAACGACGCTTCGGGCCATAAAGCGGCCGTGGCGCTGTTTTCCTTCAGATTTGATTTACACATATCTGAAAATCTAACCGTTGGATCTTCACAAAATTTACATCATTAGAAAGGTCTTTTCTAAACGAATCCAACGGTTCCAGTTTCGGGAAAATCCGACGGTCGGATCTCCCGGTACAATCGTTTGAATTTTCGATTTCAAAATACGAACTACAGCGTCGTTATTCGATTAAATATATAATTATATTTATATATATATATATATATATATATATATAAATATAATCGCTTCTGGCGCTGTTTTTCTTCAGATTTGAATTAAACATTCCAGACAATCCAACCGTTGGATTTTTACAAGGTTGTTGCCGTTGGAAAGATTATTCCAAGGCGAACCCGACGGTTGAGGTTTCGGGAAAATCCAATGGTCGGATTCCCCGTACTAGTCGTTTGAAATCACGGTTTCAAAATACGAACTGCACGGCTTCGTTTCGTTTTAATTTTATTTATATTTATATATTTATATAAATATAGTTCATTCAATGATTTCCATATCGTTTTCACTTCAAATATTTTTCTAACACCTTGAAATTTTGGAAAATTTCGCCATAACCTCCCCTGCACCGGGAGCATCGGGAAATCGCAAATAGCGTTCCCGGTCCTTCTAATCTCAAAAAGAAAAAGCCAAGCGGCTAGCCAACAGGCTCATAAAATCATCACCCAAACAAAGCAGTAAATGTGTACCTATTTGTCGGGCACAAAATTTTATTCCTCTTCTCTAGCCCCTTTGCTATAACCTGTTCAATGAATATGCATGTACACATATATACAGTTCTTAACATTTATCATTTTCTATTCAACTTCATATCTGATTTCTATTTGGTTTGAAAACACCATTCACTCTAATGTTACATAAATAGGTGCAAATCATTTCATTAGCTAATTAATGAATATTTCAACTGATATATGTTTATTTTGAACAAGTGGCTACTTTTAACACTTCACATTTCAATGGTTTATGCATATAATAAAAATGTGATTTTTATTGTAAAACAATTCATTTCAAAACACTATTTTTCTATATAGTTCAAGTTGGTGATAAAAATGGGATTTTTATCATAAAACAATTTCTTTTAAAACGAGATTATTTTACACAGTTCATATAGTCGATAAAAGGTGATTTTTATTATCAAACAATTTATTTCAAAATATGAATACCATTCAACACATGAATTTCTAATCAACGAATGAATATCAATTCAACACATGAATGTTTTCTATACAATGAATAAATATAGTTTAAGCATATGAAAATAATTCAAACACACGAATATTATTCAAAATTTCGGCAGCATAACGGCAGGGTAGTTAAACCGGGACCGTCCCTAGTACGGCTCCTCGCTCTACCTTAAAACCTCGCGGTTTTTGACAATGGGGATCATGCATCTAATTCGCACGCAGGCGGCATGTATATATTTATTTCATTTCCACAAACTAATCCTATGTGGTTTCAACCAAATATTTCTCAATCACAAGCGGGTATTTTTCAACCACAATCAACCAATATCAATCACAAACAGTCCCAAACAACCATTCGCTATCAATCAATTTTCACAACAATTTCAACCAATAAATATCGTCCATGGTTTGTGGACGAGGGGCGTATATATATATATATATATATATATAGCAATTCACTTTTATTTTCAACACATATATAATTATTTTTAAATCAGAAATCTCACCAATAGCTATCCAACTTCACGACACTTCACTTAGAGAAATCTTCGCCTTTCTCGCCTTTTTGTCGCTTCGTTGCCCGTATTCTCTACATATGTAAAAACGAATTTTTACTATGTTATTCAATATATAAAAACTGCATTTCAAAAAAAAATTTATATTCCGTCTTTTCAAAAATAAAGATTATATTTTTATTATTCCTATGATGTAAAGATTATATTTTTATTACTCCTATGATGTAAAGATTATATTTTTATTACTTTAAAAATACAAAAATCATATCTTACTCCTTCTACTTAATAAAATTTCCGTCTTTTCTCTTTTTAAAAAAAATATGATCTTTATTTTTTTCCCAGTTCAAATCTTTTTCTTTTCAAAGTTCAAATCTTTTTCTTTTAAAAGTTCAAATCTTTTTCTTTTAAAAGTTCAAATCTTTTTCTTTTAAAAGTTCAAATCTTTTTCTTTTAAAAGTTTTAAAATCAAATCAGTTTTAAACTCTTAAAAAATCAGTTTTTTACTTCTTTTAAAAATCAGTTTTTATAACCTGCTTAAAATCAGTTTTTAAATCTATTTAAAATCAGTTTTTAAATCTATTTAAAATCAGTTTTTAAATCTATTTAAAATCAGTTTTTCTTTTTTACAAAAAAAAAAAATCAGAATTTACTTATTAAAATAAAATCAGTTTTTAAATGCTTTTAAAATCAGTTTTAAATCTTTAGAAAAATCTGTTTTAACCCTTTTTTTTTAAATAAACAGTTTTTAAATCCTTAAAAATAAAATAACAAAACAAAAAAAAACTTACAGAGGGGGGGGGGGGTTTCTGCAGTTCGTCGGAGGCAGGAGGAGTCTGGTTTCGAGGCGGCGGCTCGGGTTTCGAACGGTGGTGGCAGGAGGTCGTCAGACTGGGAGGGGGGCTGCTCGATTCGCTCGCGATGGTTCGAGGGGGACGGGGTCTTCGATCGATGGAGGGGGAACAGGCGGAGGCGGGGGTTTCTTCAACGAGGCGATGGCGCCTTCTGGTGGCTGAGCGGCGGGTCGATAGGTTTTTAGGTTTTTTTTCTTTTCGTTTGAAATTAAAATGAACGGGGGGGGGGGGGGGGGGGGGCAGAAAGGAAGATAAAGGGGGGATTAAAATTTATTTTTATTATTTAATTATTTAATTTTGCAAAAAGGTTGACTTTTACATACGACCTCGAAACGAGGCCCACCGCCTGTCGTCCATAGCGTTTCACCCCCATTCCGAACACAATGGGATATGTACCGTAAGCTGATTTGATCGTTACAATCAGTTCCTATTGAATTTACATTTTAAATCACTATATTGAATTTAAACGTACATTTCAAATTACCGGGGTCACATACTAACTAGAAAAATTCCAGAAAAATATTTTCTAGCTTCGTATTGACGATACGGTCCTAACAAAACTAGTTTCGTTGAATTCTGAGACCGTTTGAAAAATGGCCAATTTCCAGTCGATTAAAATCAACTGAAACCGGTCAAATGCGTTTTCTTTTGCCACACTCACATATTGATTCGACAAATTATGAAATTTGGAATCTAGCAATAACTTTACATCACGGACCCAACAAAAGTGGTTTCATCGAAATCCGAGCTCGTTTGCAAAATGTCCATTTTTAAGGGCCTGAATTCCATAGCGACTATTCAGAATTTTCAACTGGACATATCTTTTGATTCCCGCTATCAAATTTCGATTGGTCGGATTCGTTGGAAAGATATCATCAATTAGATCCTAATGTTTTTGGTTTCACTAAAATCCGGATTGTTTTGCACCCGGTACAGTCCGACAAAGTTTGAATTCAATTTTTGAAACTACCACGCCATTTCAGGCCTTGTTTATAATTATAATTAATTATATTCGTTTTCAATTGTCGATTCAAACTCAGTTTTCATCGCCATTATTTAAAATATTTATTTTAAATATTTAAAATCCATTATTTTAGCCAATTTAAAAATTTTAAATTGGTTCAGATTTTCTGGGTCGTTACACTCAACCCATATTCTATGTTTAAAAACTCAAATTATCATTTAAAGCCTTTCATTACATGTTAGCAATTAATTATTAAGGTCAGGGAAAGATTTATAAAGTTAAATACCTTTAACATTGAATAAACAATGTTACAAAAGTGTTACAAAAAGTGTTTCAAAATACTGATGTTCGCTAGTTTATGGGAAATAATCTTTATATTACCAAAATTTCATGATTTCAACATAAATAACTTTTAAATAATTAATTATGATTTTACACAAATTTTCCATATTTTTAAATGACCATTTATCATTATAGTCAATGGATAGCACTTGCAACAACATTTTTAAACATTAATTTAAATATAACTTGAAAATTATAAGGTGAAATTAAAATCTTCTTTCACTTATTTGAAAGCTCTTGTTGGTGAGAATTAAACGTTTTTCATTTCGTGGGAATCTGATTTAAGTTGCAAAAGTTATAAGCATTTAAAATTTTAACAAAACTACGCTAAATTCTACTATAAATTCAAATGGCTTTAAATTAAATTTTGATTTAACCATCCTGTCCGTCGGATCAGTTAGGGATAGCCAGGGAGAGCAGGAAACTATATTTTCCAAACTCAAGCCTAAAAACTGTCCTCTCTGCCATCCTAGAACATTCCGGTATTTATTTTGACAAACTCTATTTTAATTACAATATACATTCACATAATTTTTTTACTAAATTGCATTAAAATGATTTAGAAAATCGCTTGTACTTATAATAACTATTTAAAACCATTTTCAACAACATTCCAACTTTCAAGTCTAAATGAATAAAATATTCATTTATAACACAAACTTTGTCCGAGACTTGTTTGATATCCATATAATCCACACATGTGTGTGTAACAAGTATAATACACATATCATCACTAATAACAACCATGAAGCATCCATTTATCCATCACACGATCATATATATATATATATATATATATATATATATATATATATAATTCATTTATAACACAAACTTGGTCTGAGACTTGTTTGATATCCATATAATCCACACATGTGTGTATAACAAGTATAATACACATATCATCACTAATAACAACCACGAAGCATCCATTCATCCATCACACGATCATATATATATATATATATATATATGTATATATATATATATATATATAGAGAGAGAGAGAGAGAGGAGGGTTCCATGGCACCCCTATCTGGGAGCACCCCAAATGCATCTCATTTACAGCCACACATTTATATTAAAAAGAGTTAGTGGGGAGAGAGAGAGTTAGTGGAAGGAGTGAGAAACAGAAATATGTGGTGGAAATTAGGGAGCTAAAGGTTTATATATATATATATATATATATATATATATATATATATATATATATATATATAACAGTGTATACATATATCCATATAAGCGTTTGTCACTAAAATCTTACATTGCAATAATTACTAATCATCCATATCATCAACAATCATTCACACAACATAAAAAGTGAACAAATATAAATGTCGAGTTCTCACCTTGGGGTTCCACTATGCTATCCTCTATTGCTAGGCTGCTAGACCCACTACAGTGATCCCGCACTGACTGTTTGACGCTACCGACTTTACAACAATTTATGTATTTTATAAATGGAGGAAGAGGATGATTTTCACCATGGATGCCATGGATTTTAAGGTAGAGAAGAAGAAGAAATGGAAGAGAAGATGAGAATGAATGCTTAAGGGAAGGAAAGGGGTGTATTTATACTTGGAATTAGTTAATAAGGTGATGACACCTCGTAGGACATGTGTAATTCATGCATGTAATGTTGCATGCAAAATTGCAAGTGTCTTAACACTTGTAATAAAGAGAAAGGAGGTGTGTTTTGGTAGCATTTACCCTTTAAATGCTATTAAAACTATGTACAACACTTAACCAAATGCTACCAAAGGTATATATAAGATTATATACTTCTTAACTATATTTTTTGAAATGACCCAAACTTCCCAGTAAAGGAAAGCCCGGATTGTTTTTAGAACTACACACATCAGAACACAAACAGAAGAACATTTTATTACTGTTACAACAATTACATCAGAGTAAAAGAATATTCCAAAGTATGAATGAATAATATACATTGGAAATACAATATCAGAGTTTAAATTACATTTAAATAGTAGCGGAAAAATAATACAAAACAAAACTGAAAGAAATACACGGATATAGAGCCTTCCGAATATCGCTTCAGTTGTAGTGCAGGATCCTGTGAATATAATATCTGCAAAACCAAAACTACTAGCTGCCCGTGCGGAAAATATGGGCACCCAGAGTTTAGGTTGAAACAATAAACTCCAGGTCAGTCATGGGACTGGTGTGAGAACTAAAATAGTTATTAATCTTTAGTTTAAAAGTGGGGAAATCACGGGACCACGCCGTATAACACGGAACAGGTTTACTCCCATGAATCTTAGTTTAAAATAATACAATGCAATGCTTTTTGAAAAATGAAGCTATTATAAGACTCAGGTCCCATCACACAATGAACGCAATCGGAGGATAGAGTTTTCCCTTATAATAGACAAAAATGCTTGATACGCGAAATTTCATCTTTTATTATTACTATGAGTGAAGAAATCAACTTCGAATATAAATGTATCAATCATAGGCGGCATGGGTACCATATATCATGTCGCCCTACTAGTCCTACAATCAAAACTGAAATATCATATTGGAAGTTGGATTTCCATCTATGAACCAAGGCAAGGCGCAATCCTTCCGTTTCGAGACATTCTAGCCCGTGCCTCAGGCTTCCGCCGCAACTGTACCTAGGTAACATGCAGGGCCGGTCCACACTAAGTGCAATGGTGAATTCATAATTCCTAAGCATGCGTTTCCCCGCCCTATGGGATGTAAATGAGCCAAATGACTCCATCGGCTCCCGCAGTAGCCGGATATATCCGAGGCGCCTCTCTATCCATTAAGTAATAATAGGTAACAACCACATGGGTAAAATGTCAGGGCTTGCAAAATGCTGACACCATTCCTAGCTAGAAAGAAACACAATGCCCTCCATGTTGTCCTCTCCCATTTCTGGTTCATACCGGGGTGTGAGGATCGCGAAGTAACGCTATACACAAAGCTATGCTAATTAAAGCTATGCTTTGATCATCAACCACAAGGCTCTTCTTTTCAACAAAAGGCTTGATCATTTGCATCTTAGCATACCACATTGTCAGTTCATACTATACCATTGATTTCTGCCAATATATAACCTCTAAGCTCGTACGTCTCAGAGAAGGGTGTTGTAATGACCCGAAAATCCGGTAGAATTTGAGCTGACCAAAAACACAAGTCCAACCCCAAATATCACGGAAATTCGAACCATTAATAGAAAGAAGTTAGAGGGTGAGGAAAGATAAGATAGAAAATTAGAATAGAAGAAGAAGAACACAACATCAGAGTAGCACGAATCTCACAGCGGAACAAATAAATATATTTCATAACATAACTTTGAAATACAAATTTGTACTTGAATATACATGTCATTATCAAAGTACAGCACTTACAACACAACAGAAATAACTATAGCTATATGATCCTGAAGCCTCCTGCTCCAGCTCTTCCAGTATATCTGTAAATCCTGACTACTTGACTGCCCATACAAATTTAGGCACCCAAGAGTTTAGGGAAAACAACAAAGTAAACTCCGGGTCAGTCATGGGACTGGTATGAGTAAAACAGTTTAAAACAGTTCGAACAAGTAAACGATATCTCATAAGACCACGCCGCATAACGGAACGGGTTTTTCCTTTATGAGAATCCAAAATATCTTTATATCAAAAACCTTTTGATATTATAATAATGTCTATCAACCCTAGTATATATATAATCATCTAGTAGAAACGCTTTCATCTCACGTTCTACATATATAGTATACAATCAAAACCGCAAGCACGTATTGGGTAATGGATTTCCAACTATGACAAGGTATGGAACCACCTTTCGCTAATGTACCTCTAGAGAGGAATACACTGGGTTCAACAAGAACATCTTGAAACCCGGCCACACATGACCGACCACTCATTTCGCTTGAGTGTATCGAATGTATATCACCAACAGTTGGGATCAGCAACCGTTTCCCGAATGGGACAGCATCAACAATAGATTTTTAGAAGTAAATGAAACTCTAGATCAGGTGATTATACACCCTACTTCGGTGCGACCGACTTAGCCATGCTGCCTGCCCGATTTCTGTCATTTACCGGATGATGAGGCTAGAAGCTACGCTTTATCATCATACCAGATTCACTTTTAATGCCACATCGTCAAATCCATCAAATCACCGATTGACGTCTACAACAATACATTATGTGTTAGCTAAAAGAAGTTTCCTTCTCCGCCTCCACTCTTGGTACGGTTGGAGAAATCAATATACGTGATCGTCTGGAAATACTCTGTCATACATTCATCCATACAAGTCACCCAGGAACAGGATGAACCGAAGGCACTATTTCTATTAATAGAAAAAGTCCTTGCACTCTACTCCGTCTTCGATTATCTTTATATAATCTGATTCGCACGCTACTGCCGATATGGAGTGGTTCTTCGGATAATAATCCAACCGGTCTCTCCATATTGACAACGATGGTCAAAACTTCGATAGTCTGTGATTTAACTATCGAATAAAAACAAGTGTTTCGATAGTCGATGATTTAACTATCGAATAAAACAAGTGTTCATCCAAACATCCAACAATCATTGAACCTTTAATTAATATTCCATTAATTAAATCTCTTCTCTATTTCTTATCAATATTTGTTAACCAAATATTTTCAATAACCATATTGGCCTTATCCGTTATTTGGAAAACATTTCCATATATCGCCTTCTTTTATTTTCTAAACTTTAGAAAATATATGTTATTTATAATTGGAAAATATACCAATTACTTAGCTCTTTTCCAATCTCGTTTATTCCTACACTTAGGAAATATTTATTATTCTATTTCCCAGCTTACACTTTTTTGGGTTAAAACGGATGTTGTGTAAAACATCGTTACGACAACCCAAATACAGTATTTAACTAATTCTTATTCCACATTGATCTTCGAGCCTGAATCTTGCTACTTATCGGTATATCATGAAATCAACCAAGTTGGGGTATAATTACCTCTCAGACCTTGACTGAATAACATTTAACGTCAAAACAGACAAGACTACTTACTCGAATAACTAATACCATACAACTACTTCTTCACTTTTAAACACATATATACCTTCTCTTTCTATTCTTACTAGATTTTATTTCTAGTCTTCCTTTTTGATTATACTATTCTATTTCTAAGTTCGTTTTCTTATCGACTTCTATATATTTTGATACGTTAATTTCTAACTATCAAATTATCTTAAAAATATTCTATCTCCTTAAATTCCCGGAAAAATTCGCCATAACCTCCTTTGTACCGGGAGCATCGGGAAATTTCAAATAGCTTTCCCGGTCCTTCTCATCTCAAAAAGAAAAAGAAAAAGCCAAGCGGCTTGCCGATACGGCGCATAAAATCTCATATATGAAATTAAATACGTACCTTTTTGTCGGGCATTCTATTTATTTCATTTCTATACTTTATTCCATACCTGTCTCCTGTATTTATACCTGCCCAATCTATTTAACTATACCAAATTGTTTTAACTCAATTTGTTAATTATCTCTTTAGTCTATTTCTCTTTTAATATTTTAATTCTATATTCAAACTCCATTTGAAATACTATATTGAAATTCTATAGTAAAACTCCATTTGAATTCTATTATTCAAATTCTATTCAATTCCTTATATTCAAAGTCCATTTGAATTCTCTGCATTATTTATAAACAACGTTTATAACTTCAATTCAAATCCCATATTTTTATTTATAAACAACGTTTATAAATTCGATTCAAATCCCATATTTTCATTTATAAACAACGTTTATAAATTCGATTCAAATCCCATATTTTTATTTATAAACAACGTTTATAAATTTAATTCAAATCCCATATTTTTATTTACAAACAAAGTTTATAAATTTGATTACTTGTTTTATATATATTCAAAACAAGTAAATATTTCCTATAGTTCATTAAAAGTTCAAATTCTATTTATAAAAAATAGAATTTACTTTTTAAATCCCAAATACCCTTTCAGGGTATTTTATAAATCAATATCCCAAGCCCCAGTGATATTTAAACAATCAAATCAACCAATTTTCAATCATTTGATTCTTAACACATCATATATGAATATATATGAAATCAAACAAACAAACAAACAAACAGAATATATATATTTTTGAGGAATCCAGTTGGATTCCTCCAACCTGTTTTCCTGCATCCACAGACGTTAGTCAACATAGTAATACCCATCCTGTTTCGAGGCAGGATATCGCGGTATAGAAGGTCATCCACTAATCATAGCGTGGGGCGTATAGGGTAATCATCCGCTATGAAACTGCGGGCATCCGCTAATGAAACTGCGGGAATCCAACCAATCATCAACCCAATATATATATATATATATATATATATAATAGTCAACCAATCCTAAATAACTATATATATTTTAAAACAATCAGACAGCATTCAAACAAGCATAACAATTATTTTTAACTATATAAAAATAAATTCTAATTAAAAGGTGAGATTTACTCACCAGGGCTTTTATTTGCGATCCATTCTGATTTCAAATTCTTAAATGTTGAATTATGAATCTCAGAGCTATGCCTTTCTCGACTGATTCCACTCGATAATATCTTGTATATATTCAGTGTCATTTTCCTTTGTTCCTGGCATTCACAAAACAATCGAACACATGCCCTGCTGCTCCTGTACTCCGTCACATAGTCGATGCTTCCATTGCGGCATTCGCACAAACACTTGGTGCCCATCTCTCATTACTCGACCTCCTTGTACTCGCGACGTCGGCCAACCCAGTACAGGCCTCGACATTTGTTGGAACCTAACTCCACCAATATTCTTAGTAAATTCCCTTCCAAAATCCAACCCTACTGCTAATTGACCCTACGAACTCCTTCTGTCCAGAATCGAACCTCCCAGGTCCTTGAAAATGGAAACAAAGCTCATCGACGATCCCCTCATCACGCACTCTACCCTACTATCATCGAGACAAGGAGCTCCGCTCCACCAGAAAGTAGAGACTTCAGCTACTTCGGCCCCCCCTTTCTACCCAGTCGTGACATCGATTTTCCCTAACCCTCACTGTCGCGATGCCCAAAGTCGATCCCTGAAGGCCCACGATTGATTTTGGCTCCCCAACGCGAGTGCGTTTAATCCAGTAACAGCTTTAGGTGAAATCGCGATTGTTAAATGAGGGAAAGGGGGCTTCGATTTTCATGTAACTTGAGGGAATCGGCCTTTCTTGTTTTTGCTGAAGCTCTCGTGGAATTGAAATGAAGAAGGGGGTGAAGAGTAGCTGTGATTTTAAAGAAGAATGGTGTGGTTTTAAACTTGACAGCAAGCCCCTTTTTTTCTTGCCTTGTTGTATTGTTTTCTATCCATAACCCAAGATATTTATTTTAATTTTAATTAGTTTAAACCCGATGTCCTTTAATTTAAATTATCACATGATTCTGAACCCCTTTCTGCACCCAACAACTGTCAACCCTAGGGTAATACCCCTATTTCGGACACACTGGGATAGGTCACGAAGTCCAATTTGACTGTCTGTGGAAGATATAATTTACATTGATATAAATTTAATTCAAAACAATTAATTAAATTTCAAACTATTTATTCTCCTCGAAAATATTCAAATATTTTTACCGTTAAAATTTCATATTAATTATTCGAACTATTTTCAATTCAAATAAAAATTTGAATTCAACTAAATCCATTTTCGTATTCTGTTATTTTAATATATTCGATATTAAATCGAAATTGATTATTAAATCGATAACTCCCTATGAAAAATTGATTTATTTACATAACTCAATATTTAAATACATATTAAATATTTAAAATTAACCCCTAAGAGTCCGGGTCATTACAATCTTCCCCACTTAAAATAATTTCGTCCTCGAAATTGCTAAGGTAGAAAAAGTGCTACAAACCCATTTATTTTCAAAATCTTATTTATGTTGATACTCAACATTTCAAACTTCAACACGTAATTCTCTTTCGAATAAATCCCTATTCGATAACTCCTCCCTTCGAATAACTATATTCGATAATCTCTCTTTTGAATAACTAGATTCGAAAACCTTTCTTCGAATAAACTATATTCGATTTACTCTTATCAATTAACTCTATTGGATTTACTCTTATCAATTAACTCATCGAATAACTAAATTCGATAACTCCTTCGAATAACCGATATTCTATAACTCACTTCGATTAACTAATAATCGATAACTCTTTTCGATTAAACTATAATCGATAACTCCTTCGATTTACTAATAATTTATAATTCCTTCGATTTACTAATAATTGATAATTCCTTCGATTAACTAATAATCGATAACTTCTTTCGAATAAACTATATTCGATAACTCCTTTCAATAAACAAATTCGATAATTCCTTTCGAATAAACTATATTCGATAACTCCTTCCTTCGAATAATGAGACGACCCGATTTCCCGTTCTCACGGAAACAAGGTTATCTTTGGAATATAACACAGAAACATATAATAGCAGAACAGAATTAAATAAATACACCAGAATGAACAACAAAATATACTGGATAAAAGTAATCATCAGAGCTACACAGTATACAGGATCTTACTTAGTACAAATACAGTTCAGCTATACATAAATGTCTACAGCGGAAATAAACAAAATATGTACAATAGGAGCTGAACAGCATAAAAGAAAATAAATGATAGAATCCATCTTCAGCTCCAGCTAAACCTGAATACAAGGCTGCCCGTGTGGAAAAAGGGGCACCCGAGTTTGAGAGTGAAACGAACTACGAGTCAGTCATGGGACTGTTATGAGAAATCCACTCAACACATATATAATTGGCTAATCACAGGACCACGCCACTTTCGCGGAACGGGTTTACTCCATTGGATTGCCAGTGCTTTAAAACAAATCTTTCTTTTAAACATCGCTATGCTTTTTATAAAAATGAAGCCGTTATAAGACTCAGTTCCCATCAAACAATGCAACGCAAACCGGAGGATAGAGTTTTTACCTTATAACGGCCAAAATATGCTTGATACGAATAAAACAAAGGCATTTGATATTATTGCTAGTGTTTATATGTTTTGAAAACAATTTCAAATCATAACTATCAATCATAGACGGCATTAATGCCTCATACCACTATGTCGCCATATATAGGTATACAATCAAAACCGCACAGTCACGTATTTGGAAATTGGAATTCCGTCATGAACCAAGGCAAAAGATAGTCCTTACCGAATTCGAGACTGTCTAGCCCGAGCCTCAGGACCCAGACTTAGGTGGGCCCTTGGAGCGACAGGGCCGGTCCACCGATGTGGATTAAAATGCCTGAACAATACGTTTCCCCGCCCTTTGGGGCGTAAACGAGCCAACGAATGACTCCATCGGACCCGGATCGTCCGATCAAACCGAGGCGCCTCGCGTTAGCAACAACCACATAGGTGAAAAGTATATAAATGTCAGGGCTGGTAGGTCACTGACACCACTCTAGCTAGAAAGAAATGCATGTCCTCCCTGAGGTCCTTCCTCCCGTTTTAGGTTCATACCGGGGTGTGAGGCTCGCGAATTCACGTTATACACAAAGCTACGCCACACAGGCGGTGCTTTGATCATCACCACAAGACTTTGCTTTTCAACAGAAGCCCTGATCACTGCATCTTAGCATGCCACACAGGCAATTCACGTCATGCGATTGATGTCCATCGATATACAACCTCTGAGCTCGTACGTCTCAGAGAAGGGCGTTAAGCAAAAGAATAAATTCTCCGCCGCCAAACAGATGTATATTTAACAGAGATCAATCAACACAGAATAAAATCCAATGTCGGACACACAGTCCCTTTACAAGTCCGTTCTGGGTCTGAACGAAACCGAAGGCACTAAATACCTCGCAAACCCTTAGATCAACACGTACGTCTGAACGATCACCACTCATTATCCTTATTTCGGGATTCCTCCCAATCAGGACCTCAGTTACCATCCAAACGAGGTGAAGATCTCCGGTCTTCGACCATCGTCTTCATCTTCGAATCTCAATCGTCGGTCGATTATTCGAAATGAGAATTAACTCGGCCTTTTCAAATAATTCACGTATATTTAGAATTTCAAATCGATTTATTTCAATGGTTAAATTATTCGACAACACCAATTGTGTTCTTTAATATAGTTTTCACACCAAACACATTCAACCATCAAACATCACATAAATCAAGCAAATTCAGTTTATTTCCATTCCATATCGCTTACGATATTTTATAACTATTTATCGCTATTTTTATTTATTTTAAAATAGCCATTTTATTCAAAACGACGCTTCGGGCCATAAGGCGGTCGTGGCGCTGTTTTTCTTCAGATTTGATTTACACATATCTGAAAATTTAACCGTTGGATCTTCACAAAATTTACATCATTGGAAAGGTCTTTTCAAAACGAACCCAACGGTTCCAGTTTCGGGAAAATCCGACGGTCGGATCTTCCGGTACAATCGTTTGAAATTTCGATTTCAAAATACGAACTGCAGCGTCGTTATTCGATTAAATATAATTATATTTATATATATAAATAAATATAATCGTTTCTGGCGCTGTTTTTCTTTAGATTTGAATTAAACATTCCAGACAATCCAACCGTTGGATTTCTACAAAGTTGGTGCCGTTGGGAAGATATTTCCAAGGCGTACCCGACGGTTGAGGTTTCGGGAAAATCCAATGGTCGGATTTCCCGCACTAGTCGTTTGAAATCACGGTTTCAAAATACGAACTGCACGGCCTCGTTTCGTTTTAATTTTATTTATATTTATATATTTATATAAATATAGTTCATTCAATGATTTCAATATCGTTTTCACTTCAAATATTTTTCTAACACCTTAAATTTTGGAAAAATTTCGCCATAACCTCCCCTGCACCGGGAGCATCGGGAAATCGCAAATAGCGTTCCCGGTCCTTCTAATCTCAAAAAGAAAAAGAAGAAGCCAAGCGGCTAGCCAACAGGCTCAAAATCATCACCCAAACAAATCAGTAAATGTGTACCTATTTGTCGGGCACAAAATTTTATTCCTCTTCTCTAGCCCCTTTGCTATAACCTGTTCAATGAATATTGCATGTACATATATATACAGTTCATCTCATTTTTCAATTTCTATTCGACTTCATATTTGATTTCTATTTGGTTTAAAAACTCCATTCATTCTAATGTTACATAAATAGGTGCAAATCATTTCATTAGCTAATTAATGAATATTTCAACTCATATATGTTTATTTTGAACGAGTGGCTATTTTAACACTTCACATTTCAACGATTTATGCAAACAATAAAAATGTGATTTTTATTGTAAAACAATTCATTTCAAAACACTATTTTTCTATATAGTTCAAGTTGGTGATAAAAATGGGATTTTTATCATAAAACGATTTATTTCAAAATATGAATACCATTCAACACATGAATTTCTAAACAACGAATGAATATCAATTCAACACATGAATGTTTTCAATAGTTTTTATATATAGATAAAAATGTGATTTTTATTATCGAACAATTTATTTCAAAATATGAATACCATTCAACACATGAATTTCTAAACAACGAATGAATATCAATTCAACACATGAATGTTTTCAATAGTTTTTATATATAGATAAAAATGTGATTTTTATTATCGAACAATTTATTTCAAAATATGAATACCATTCAACACATGAATTTCTAAACAACGAATGAATATCAATTCAACACATGAATGTTTTCTATACAATGAATAAATATAATTTAAGCATATGAAAATAATTCAAACACACAAATATTATTCAAAATTTCGGCAGCATAACGGCAGGGTAGTTACACCGGCACCGTCCCTAGTACGGCTCCTCGCTCTACCTTAAAACCTCGCGGTTTTTGACAATGGGGATCATGCATCTAGTTCGCACGCAGGCGGCATGTATATATTTATTTCATTTCCACAAACTAATCCTATGTGGTTTCAACCAAATATTTCACAACCACCAATGGGTATTTTTCAACCACATACAACCAATATCAATCCCAAACAACCATTCAATTTTCACAACAATTTCAACCAATAAATATCGTCCATGGTTTGTGGACGAGGGGCGTATATATATATATATATATATATATATATATATATATATATATATATATATATTTATATATAGCAATTCACTTTTACTTCAACACATATATAATATATTTTAAATTAGAAATCTCACCAATAGCTATCCAACTGCACGATACTTCTCTTATAGAAATCTTCGCCTTTTGTCGCTTTGACCCGTATTCTCTACACATGTAAAAATCGAATTTTTACTATGTTATTCAATATATAAAAATCTGATTTCTACTTCGACTTTCGATATATAAAAATATGATTTTTACTTTCGACTTTCGACATATAAAAATATGATTTTTACTTTCGACTTTCGACATATAAAAATATGATTTTTACTTTCGACTTTCGACATATAAAAATATGATTTTTACTTTCGACTTTCGACATATAAAAATATGATTTTTACTTGGCTTTCAATAAATAAAAATATGATTTTTACTTCGGCTTTCAATAAATAAAAATATGATTTTTACTTCGGCTTTCAATAAATAAAAATATGATTTTTACTTTTAAATTTCTAATCTCCTTTTAGTTTATAAATCATTTTAAAATCAGTTTTTAAAATGTTTTTCAAATCAGTTTTTTTTTTTATACTTTTATAAAATCAGACTTTATTTCCTTTTTTTAAAAATCAGGCTTTATACTTTAAAAAAAATCATTTCAGTTTTAAAATACTTTTTAAAAATCCAGTTTTAAAATACTTTTTAAAAATCCAGTTTTAAAATACTTTAAAATTCAGTTTTAATATACTTTAAAATTCAGTTTTAAAATACTTTTTAAAAATCCAGTTTTAAAATACTTTAAAATTCAGTTTTAATATACTTTAAAATTCAGTTTTAATATACTTTAAAATTCAGTTTTAATATACTTTTAAAAATCATTTCAGTTTTAAAATACTTTTAAAAAAATTTCAGTTTTAATTCTTTTATAAAAAATCTGTTTTAACTTGCTTTTATAAAATCAGTTTTTAATTTTCAGTTTTTAAACCTAATTTTATAAATTCAGTTTTTTTTAAATTACGTTTATATAAAATAAAAATAAAATAATAAAAATAAAAGGAAATACTTACAGGGGGAAGAACTTCGCAGTTCGTCGGCGGCAAGGCGGAGTTGGGCTTCGCGGTGGCGTTGTGGCTTCGAACGGGGGAGGCGCTTCAACGGGGGGGTGGCGCGACGTCTTCGCGAGGGCTCGAGGGCTTCCAGGGGGGCGCGGCGATAGGTCCGTCGACGGCTCGTATTTGATTAGGGTTTTTTTTTCTTTTGAATCGTTTAAATGAATCGGGGGGGGGGGGGGGCAGAAGGATATGAAGGAGGGAAGGGGGAATTAAAATATAATTTTTTTTTATTTTTATTATTATTTAATTATGCAAAAAGTTGACTTTTACATACGACCTCTAAACGAGGCCCACCGCCTGCCGTCCATAGCGTTTTACCCCCATTCCGAACACAATGGGATATGTATTGCAAGCTGATTTGATCGTTACGATCAGTTCCCGTTGAATTTACATTTAAATCATTATATTGAATTTTAAACGTACATTTCAAATTACCGGGGTCACATACTAACTAGAAAAATTCCAGAAAAATATTTTCTAGCTTCGTATTGACGATACGGTCCTAACAAAACTAGTTTCGTCGAATTCTGAGACCGTTTGTAAAATGGCCAATTTCCAGTCGATTAAATTCAACAGAAACTGGTCAAACGCGTTTTCTTTTACCACGCTCACATATTGATTCGAAAAATTATGAAATTTGAAACCTAGCAATAACTTGACACTGCGGATCCAACAAAAGTGGTTTCGTCGAAATCCGAGGTCATCTGCAAAATATCCATTTTTAAGGGCCTGAATTCCATAGCGACTATTCAGAATTTTCAACTGGACATATCTTTTGATTCCCGCTTTCAAATTTCGATTGGTCGGATTCGTTAGAAAGATATCATCTATTAGATACTAATGTTTTTGGTCTCACTAAAATCCGGATTGTTTTGCACCCGGTATATTCAATTGAAGTTTGAAATCGAATTATCGAACTACCGCGCCATTTTCAATTCTATATATAATTATAATTAATTATATTGGTTTTCAAATGTCGATTTCAACTCAGTTTTCATCGCCATTATTTAAAATATTTATTTTAAATATTTAAAATCCATTATTTTAGCCAATTAAATTTTTTTAAATTGGTTCAGATTTTCTGGGTCGTTACAATCTCCCCCACTTAAAACTTTTCGTCCCCGAAAAGGAATAAAGTCGAAAGTGGTTTGATAAATCTACGATCACAAAATACAACAACCAATTTGTTTTTAACCTTTCTAAAATATTCTGATCAAATCCTATATTCCTTCACAAATCATTCAGAGTATAGAATAAATAGTGCACATCCATAGGAAGAAAATTGCAAATAGAATAGAGAATTAAATGGTAATGCAAAGTAGGGTAAATGTACCTTGCACCAGAGTCAATCAGAGATATCTACTCGGCATCTAGGATAAGCTTTCTGAATGCTCTCCTCAGTTTCCCAAGTACAATCTCGCGGATCTCCACTCCATTGCACTTTGACTAAGTGAACCTTCTTGTTTCTCAGCTCTTTGGTTTCTTTGCCGATAATCTTTAGCGGCTCACGCCTCACAGCTAGTTCTGGAGTAATTTCAATATCCTGCTGAGCAGCTTCTTCCACGATCAAGTCTGGATCATGAACGTGCTTTCGAAGTTGAGATATATGAAATACATCATGAACTCCAGGCAACCAGTCTGGCAATTTAACTTTATATGCGAGAGTCCCAATCCGTTCCAGAATAGGAAACGGACCAATGAATTTGGGTGCCAACTTTCCAGTTTTACCGAACCGGATAACTCCTCTCATCGGCGATACTTTCAAATATACATAGTCGCCAACTTCAAAGGATATATCTCTTCTTCTTCTATCGGCATAGCTCTTTTGTCGGCTTTGAGCGGCGAGTAATCGCTTCTTAATAAAATCCACTTTGTCGGCAGCTTCTCGAATCATATCAGGACCCAATACAAGTCTATTTCCAGGCTCGACCCAACAAGCAGGAGATCGGCACGGTCTACCATACAATGCTTCGAATGGCGACATTGTCAGACTCGCCTGGTAGCTGTTGTTATAAGAGAACTCAGCCAAATGTAGATTGTCTTCCCATGATCCACCGAAATCTATAACACAAGCCCGCAATAGATCTTCTAGAATGCGATTCACCCTCTCAGTCTGACCGTCTGTCTGAGGATGATAAGCGGTGCTCAAGTTTAACTTCGTTCCCAGTTCGACTTGAAATGCCTCCCAGAATTTACTAGTGAATATCGTATCTCTATCACTTACTATGCTGAGCGGCACTCCATGTAGTCTAACTAATTTCCCTGAAGTATATCTACGCCAGACTCTGAGCGGTTCTATTTGATTTGACAGGTATAAAATGGGCGGTCTTCGTGAAACGATCTACGATCACCCAAATACTGTCATTTCCTTTTCTGGTCCTGGGCAGACCATCAATGAAATCCATAGAAATATGTTCCCACTTCCAGCCAGGAACTTCTAGTGGTTGCAATAGTCCAGCCAATTTCTGTTGGTCGCTTTTAACTAGCTGGCAAGTAGGGCATCGACTAACATATATCAAAACGTCTCTTTTCATAGCCTTCCACCAGAAAGTTCTTTTGAGATCGTTATACATTTTGGCCACACCAGGATGGATACTCAGCTTGGACTTGTGACACTCGTCTAACACTTCCCTTTTTAGCTCAGGAACGTCAGGAACGCAAATCCTTCCTTTTAACCTCAAGGTCTCGTCGTTATCTATTTGAAAACACGAGGGTTCGCCTTTCCGAATCCTTTTGATCATATCTTTTATAAAGTTATCCTCCTTCTGAAGAATAGATATTTTGTCAATCAAGGAAGTTGTGATAATCAAGCTGGCGATCATTACATTCTTTCTGCTTAACGCATCAGCCACGACATTGGCTTTTCCTGGAGTGTATATAATTTCAAAGTCATATGCTGCAAGAAACTCCAGCCAACGTTGCTGCCTCAAGTTCAGGTCTTTCTGAGTGAACAGATACTTTAACGACTGGTGATCTGTAAACAGTTCAAACCTCTCGCCCAGAAGATAGTGTCTCCAGATTTTCAAAGAGAATATGATAGCCAATAACTCAAGATCATGAGTTACATAGTTTTTCTCGTGCGGTTTCAGTTGACGGCTAGCATAAGCAATCACTTGACCCCTTTGCATTAACACTGCGCCAAGGCCTTCTCTAGAAGCATCAGTCCAGACTTTCAAATCTTGGTTGCCATCGATGATGGTTAACACTGGAGCTGTTGTTAATCTCAACTTTAGCTCTTCAAAAGCCTCCTCATTTTCTTGAGTCCATTTGAACTTAGAATGTTTCTTTGTAAGCTTCGTTAAGTGGCCAGATATCTTAGAAAAGTCTTTAACGAACTTCCGATAATAGCTAGCCAATCCGAGAAAGCTGCGGACTTCAGTGGGAGTACTGGGCTGTTTCCAATTTTGAATAGCCGTGATTTTACTTGGATCCACAGCGATTCCATCTTTCGATACTACATGACCCAGAAATTTCACTTCATCTTGCCAGAAGATACATTTGGAAAACTTAGCTTTTAATACATTCCGTCTCAGAATTTCTAGGACTTGTTCCAGATGCTTTTCATGTTCGGCCTTTGATTTAGAGAAGATTAGAATATCATCAATAAAAACCAAAACAAATTTATTCAATACTCCCCTAAATACTCGGTTCATTAGATCGACGAAGTAAGCTGGAGCGTTACATAAGCCGAACGGCATTACTAACCACTCGTAGAATAAGTCGGGGCCTCTGAACGCTGTCATTGGAACACACTCTTCGGCAATTCGAAGTTGATGGAAACCTGTAGCTAGGTCCATTCGTGAAAATACTTGTGCTCCATTTAATCGATCCAACAAATCATCAATCCGCGGCAATGGATATTTGTTCTTTATAGTCTGCTTGTTTAAATCACGATAATCCACACATAGACGTAGAGTACCGTCAGATTTCGGGACAAACACCACTGCTGCTCCCCAATCAGAGAAACTAGGCCTGATCAGACCTTTCCATACTAGCTGTCGTGTTTGATTGTCTAATTCCTCCTTCTCTTTCAAGGACATTCTTCGAATAGCGTGAACTACCGGCCTTGCATTGGGAATCAAAGCAATCTTGAAATCTATTTCTCTTTGCGGAGGTAAGCGAACAACTTCCTCGAACACATTCGCATAGTTCTTGACGACAGGAATATCTTTGATGAGGTCAGGAATATTCTCTGTAACTTCAGGGATATTTTCAATTTGTGTTGGAGAAACATCGAGAGCTGACCAGAAATCTTTTCTATTTGAAGTCGGGCCTTCACATGGTATGGTTATATAATTTCCCAATTGTGCTTTTGCCTTTACAACTCTCTCGGCGCATCTGACCTCCGCTTCATATTTAGTTAGCCAATCCAATCCCAGAATAAGATCGAATTCATTAAAATTCACGACGATACAGATAATAGGGAATTTATAGCAAGAAAAAGAGACTGGTACGGCACAAACCCAACTGAGATTGATGGAACCCCCAACTGGATTTTGCACCGTCATTGGTTCTTTGAGCTTTTTCAACCTCAGATCCAACTTCTTGACTGCACTCTTTGCAATAAAGCTTCGTGACGCGCCTGTGTCAAACAGTACTTTAACTGGAATGTTTTTGACATTGAGCGTGCCTTCTAAAACATCGGACCTTTCCTGAGTAGACGAGGATGCAAGTATTTCTGCCACTTCATTCACTTGTACCGCTTCAGATTTCGGAGTTAGCGGGCAGTTTTTCGCAATATGCCCAGCCTCATGGCACTTATGGCATCCTCTGCCCTCAGGAATCTTCTTACTGGGTCCAAATCCACTCTTCCCTCGTTTGTTTACAGATTTACATTTTCTGGACAAATGCCCCTTCTGATTGCAGTTTTTGCATATGGCGGTCGTGGCAGGTTCTTTTTCAGATCTAGCCCTTTTTCGATTTACTTCAGGCTCTTTACTGTCCTCAGACCTTGTACTGGATTCAGAAATATCAGTTTCTGACTTTGCTATGTCACTAGAACAGACTTCTTCTTCGTCGCGCAACATTCCTTTCTTATAGAGATCTTCATACTGATAAGCCATGTAAATCATTTCAGAAAAAGGAAGCTTCACATGCCCCAATACCTTATTCTGGTATTTCCTTTGAAGCCCGTGAATAAATCTCATATTTTTCCTCTTCGGATTTTGAATTAGATGAGGAGCAAAGTGAGCAAGTTCGTTGAATTTCTTATGATATTCCGGAATGGTCATGTCACCTTGTATTAAATAAGAAAATTCTTCACACAATCTCTCCGTTGCTTCGGGAGGAGTAAATCTTTCTAAGAAAATCACTTTAAATCTGTCCCAGGTGATATCACCTTCTGGATCATCTTTGATGATTGTTTCCCACCAGATTAAAGCTTCCTCTTTGAGCGCCCAAGATGCTACTAACCGTTTCTGGTCATCTCTCAGCTAGATATGCTCAAAGATTTTTTCGACAGAACTCATCCAAGCTTGAGTTTGAATAATAGATTCATTGCCCGAGAATTTTTCTCCACCCAGATTTCGATATCTCTTGAATAGAGCCTCTAGATCGGGTTCTGTATTCCTTCTGTTTCTGGCACTCATTTTTCTAGTACTTCTGCAATTAGCAGATCAAGTGTCAGGTCACAGAAAAGGTATTTTTTAAAATATAGAGACAAATACTTTAAGTGTAAATGTGTCAATCGAAGTGTATTCATTCTGCTTTACTCATACTAGGATATTGCTGATCCTATCTGTATTGAGTTACCCGTCCTAGAACACTACTGGTTCTATTTCTGACGAGTTCGTTCAAATGTTATATTCCAGAACTAAGCTTAACCAAAGCTCTGATACCACGTTGAGACGACCCGATTTCCCGTTCTCACGGAAACAAGGTTATCTTTGGAATATAACACAGAAACATATAATAGCAGAACAGAATTAAATAAATACACCAGAATGAACAACAAAATATACTGGATAAAAGTAATCATCAGAGCTACACAGTATACAGGATCTTACTTAGTACAAATACAGTTCAGCTATACATAAATGTCTACAGCGGAAATAAACAAAATATGTACAATAGGAGCTGAACAGCATAAAAGAAAATAAATGATAGAATCCATCTTCAGCTCCTGTAACACCCCACCTCCGTTAAGGTCACTCACAAAGGGAATGCCTTAACTTTGGTGGAGCATTTTAGTAAACAGAACAGAAACTTACAAGACAGATAAAACAGTACTTGAAAAATTTTAACTTTATTTCAGCGGAAACAGAAATTAATATGGTTACATCCTTTCAATTTCAGAATTCAAGTACAAAATATCAGTCTTGTACAAAAGCCTTCAAAATGCATAGTTTAAAATCATAATCCCCATGGAACGGAAGCTATACAGAGCCAAGCCACACTTTAAGCACTTCAAGCAAAGAGAAATCCGGATCAAGCTAAAGTATTTCCCTCCTTGGATAACCTGGGGGGGAAACGGAAGAAAGGAGGCGAAACAACAAGGGTCAGACAAAAAGTCTGGCAAGTCCAGTGACTTTCAGCATATGAACAGATAATAATAATATGATATGAACATAAAACTGGATGTGAGATAACTATAACAGATGTAGCAGATATAACAGAAAAACAGAATGATATAAACTATTGTTTTACACTTCTCTGCACTAACACTAGTATAGCAGAATTAGGTGTCACCCTAATGTCTAAATTGAAGCAGGAACGGGTGCATAATACTTTAACAGAAACAGAATGCTAATAATGGGCCTTTACTACCCGATCAGAAACAGACAGAAGAAGAAACAGATTTATCCTTATAGAGACAGAATGTGGAATTAGGTGTACACTAGTAATGGGCCTTTACCACCCGAACAGACGGTACCACACAGAAACAGACAGGTGTTACCACCCAACAGAAACAGACGGTACCAACAGAAACAGACAGAACTAAGCATACCCTAAAACCCTACCCCAAGCGATCGGCTCCCTAATACATAAATATCCTGTGTCGGCCCCACAGTAGGGTGTATCACTCCCTAAAGTGACAACCAATTGGCACAGACCTATTTACAGATGTCACGGCGTCTTACATCCTCAGAGGCAGACCGGGATCCATGCACGCACATGACCCGGTTGGAACGCACCATCAACACCCCTCGCCATTATCAGAATGAACCACTTATAATTAGTTCAGTAAGCGTGCCCGGACCCTACCTACTGTTGGGTCAAAGTTTTGATACCAGAAAGGGTTACTGACTAATATGGGTCCCAAACAACAGATGACACAAGTAATTCCCCTCCTAACCTTGTGTCCCCAGACTAACAGATTTCAGATTAACTTGTTTACAAGTTCAGACATACAGAGTTCAGATTTACTAATTCACAAATTAAGTTAACAAGTTTTCAGACTAACGGGTCAGATGTACAGATTTTTCAGATTTGTCTAACTTTGTATTGGGCCTACAAATTCATGGACGGGTTTTACTACATTTATTAATCCCTTTGATTTAACCCTATTTTTCCCCAATACGTTTTAGACGTCATTCTTATCTTAGATTTGCATTAATTAATTATTAATGCACAGACCTCTCACATTAGGTCGGTAGCTTGTGGCCGCTGGATATGCCGGGCGGTTCCGGGCAGACTTCTGCCACAAGCCAGACCTAACCTCGTGTCTTACGCATGTTATGACTAACTTCTCACATTAGAACCTATTGTTTGCGGCCACTGGATATGCCGGGCGGTTCCGGGCAGATTTACGCCGCAAACTCATTCTAACCTCGAGTTAGCCATGTTTATCTTTGCGGCCAATTAATTAATAATTTACCGTTTATGCGCACGCCCAATATATATATGCAAATTCAGATTATATCAATAACAGGATGATTATATCAACATAGCAGATAACAGATTTTATATGAATTAACGGATTTTACAGTTTTAGCAACTTAGCAGAATTTGGCATATAACAGGTTAGGCATTTCAATCTAATTAGCAGTCTAGGCAATATAACAAAACTAGCAGTTTAGGCAACTTGGCAAATTAGCAGATTTAGCAAATTTAATATTTCCAAAGGTTCTATTTACATGCCTTGCCTAGTCATAAATTAGCCTAAATTCATATGCCTACATAATTGTCATGATTCACAACATATACTCCATGTTTGCATAAGCGCAGAATATGGACATAATTTGCCATATAACATATGTTCCAATTTTTGTTAAACTAGCATTTTATAGCAAGTTCACATATAAATTATACCAAATATAACCATTAATTTCAATGCATGCCATATATCCAAAAATCCCTATTTAGGTGTAATCACAATAATAGATATCCTAATTAATGTAAATCTTTACACCTAAGTTTCCATATCTTCTTCTTTTTGAGTCATGAATCCTTATGCAAACTATACCAAACAATATAAATCTTTAAATCATATCTTCTAAAAATCATATCTTGACTTTTATGTGCATTTTGTCCAAAATCTCAAATCATATGTAATCTTACAATGGTTCCTCTTTTCTTCTATCATAGAATATGCATAGATCCAAATCTAGTTTACAACATATGCTTATTAATTACAGTTCTAAATTACAACATAACTATGCATACAACATGCATAAATTATATGTTCATAGTCAAATTTATGCATATGCCCAATATATTTTATGCCTCAGACCTAAAGTCATACATTCAATTCAGTCTTGTCAAATTTCGCATCATTCATCCCAAAATTTGCGTTCATACGTTCATCTCTTATGAGATTAGGCATAGGCTCGTGGTAGCCTGGCTATAGAAACAGAAAAGAAGAAAAGGGATACAGAACAGTCACAGAAAACAAATCTATACAATCTCAGATTCAGAATTAAAAACATATCAAAATTATAATTAACGTTTATAGCGGAAAATAACTGTACTTGCCTTGATTAGATTAAAGAAAGAACTTTAACTTGTTGTAGAATCTTTGCAGAACTTTAATCTCTAGTTTGAATTGAGTTGCTTAGGCTGATGTTGATTATCTTCTGGTTTTAATTCCAGCAGAGCAGAGACGCCATTTTTATTTTTTTATTAGAAGAAGAGAGCAATGGAGGCTAGAGAATTGTGTAAGAAACCTAGGTAGAGTCTAGGGCCATTTTTATAGAGTTTATGAACTGATTAGGACCATCGATGTTGCCTGGATTGATCGTAGCCATTCATTCGCAAGAGGGACTAATTAGAGCCTGCCACCTAGCCCTAATGACAAAGCAGACCACAGAAAATCGACCAACATAGAATAGGCCAGCCAGGGTGGACTGGGTTCGACCTGGGTCTGGACCAGGTCGACAGCCCTGTCGACAGCCCTGTCGACCTGGTTAGACCAGGTCGACAGCCCAGTCGACCTGGGTGTCTTAGGCGGGAGTTTTCCCGCCTTGGCCAATTGGGCCCGGTTTTAATTTTTAAACTGTTTTATTCTGTTCGAATTCAGAAACTTCCGAAGGCCATATCTTCTTCATACGGACTCCGTTTTTCGAAAACTCAGACTCTATTTCGCGTATTTTTCCGAGACGAACGCAATGGTGTATCCCGTTTCCCTTAGTTCTTTGATTTCAAATTAATTATACTTTAATTTGTTAATTCCACAGTTATAGAATACACGGGGTGTTACAGCTCCAGCTATCCAGAAAGAACCAGCTAAACCTGAATACAAGGCTGCCTGTGTGGAAAAAGGGGCACCCGAGTTTGAGAGTGAAACAAACTACGAGTCAGTCATGGGGCTGGTATGAGAAATCCACTCAACACATATATAATTGGCTAATCACAGGACCACGCCACTTTCGCGGAACGGGTTTACTCCATTGGATTGCCAGTGCTTTAAAACAAATCTTTCTTTTAAACATCGCTATGCTTTTTATAAAAATGAAGCCGTTATAAGACTCAGTTCCCATCACACAATGCAACGCAAACCGGAGGATAGAGTTTTTACCTTATAACGGCCAAAATATGCTTGATACGAATAAAACAAAGGCATTTGATATTATTGCTAGTGTTTATATGTTTTGAAAACAATTTCAAATCATAACTATCAATCATAGACGGCATTAATGCCCCATACCACTATGTCGCCATATATAGGTATACAATCAAAACCGCACAGTCACGTATTTGGAAATTGGAATTCCGTCATGAACCAAGGCAAAAGATTGTCCTTACCGAATTCGAGGCTGTCTAGCCCGAGCCTCAGGACCCAGACTCAGGTGGGCCCTTGGAGCGACAGGGCCGGTCCACCGATGTGGATTAAAATGCCTGAACAATACGTTTCCCCGCCCTTTGGGGCGTAAACGAGCCAACGAATGACTCCATCGGACCCGGATCGTCCGATCAAACCGAGGCGCCTCGCAACAGCAACAACCACATAGGTGAAAAGTATATAAATGTCAGGGCTGGTAGGTCACTGACACCACCCTAGCTAGAAAGAAACGCATGTCCTCCCTGAGGTCCTTCCTCCCGTTTTAGGTTCATACCGGGGTGTGAGGCTCGCGAATTCACGTTATACACAAAGCTACGCCACACGGGCGGTGCTTTGATCATCACCACAAGACTTTGCTTTTCAACAGAAGCCCTGATCACTGCATCTTAGCATGCCACACAGGCAATTCACGTCATGCGATTGATGTCCATCGATATACAACCTCTGAGCTCGTACGTCTCAGAGAAGGGCGTTAAGCAAAAGAATAAATTCTCCGCCGCCAAACAGATGTATATTTAACAGAGATCAATCAACACAGAATAAAATCCAATGTCGGACACACAGTCCCTTTACAAGTCCGTTCTGGGTCTGAACGAAACCGGAGGCACTAAATACCTCGCAAACCCTTAGATCAACACGTACGTCTGAACGATCACCACTCATTATCCTTATTTCGGGATGCCTCCCAATCAGGACCTCGGTTACCATCCAAACGAGGTGAAGATCTCCGGTCTTCGACCATCGTCTTCATCTTCGAATCTCAATCGTCGGTCGATTATTCGAAATGAGAATTAACTCGGCCTTTTCAAATAATTCACGTATATTTAGAATTTCAAATCGATTTATTTCAATGGTTAGATTATTCGACAACACCAATTGTGTTCTTTAATATAGTTTTCACACCAAACACATTCAACCATCAAACATCACATAAATCAAGCAAATTCAGTTTATTTCCATTCCATATCGCTTACGATATTTTATAACTATTTATCGCTATTTTTATTTATTTTAAAATAGCCATTTTATTCAAAACGACGCTTCGGGCCATAAGGCGGCCGTGGCGCTGTTTTTCTTCAGATTTGATTTACACATATCTGAAAATTTAACCGTTGGATCTTCACAAAATTTACATCATTAGAAAGGTCTTTTCAAAACGAACCCAACGGTTCCAGTTTCGGGAAAATCCGACGGTCGGATCTTCCGGTACAATCGTTTGAAATTTCGATTTCAAAATACAAACTGCAGCGTCGTTATTCGATTAAATATAATTATATTTATATATATAAATAAATATAATCGTTTCTGGCGCTGTTTTTCTTCAGATTTGAATTAAACATTCCAGACAATCCAACCGTTGGATTTCTACAAAGTTGGTGCCGTTGGGAAGATATTTCCAAGGCGTACCCGACGGTTGAGGTTTCGGGAAAATCCAATGGTCGGATTTCCCGCACTAGTCGTTTGAAATCACGGTTTCAAAATACGAACTGCACGGCCTCGTTTCGTTTTAATTTTATTTATATTTATATATTTATATAAATATAGTTCATTCAATGATTTCAATATCGTTTTCACTTCAAATATTTTTCTAACACCTTAAATTTTGGAAAAATTTCGCCATAACCTCCCCTGCACCGGGAGCATCGGGAAATCGCAAATAGCGTTCCCGGTCCTTCTAATCTCAAAAAGAAAAAGAAGAAGCCAAGCGGCTAGCCAACAGGCTCAAAATCATCACCCAAACAAATCAGTAAATGTGTACCTATTTGTCGGGCACAAAATTTTATTCCTCTTCTCTAGCCCCTTTGCTATAACCTGTTCAATGAATATTGCATGTACATATATATACAGTTCATCTCATTTTTCAATTTCTATTCGACTTCATATTTGATTTCTATTTGGTTTAAAAACTCCATTCATTCTAATGTTACATAAATAGGTGCAAATCATTTCATTAGCTAATTAATGAATATTTCAACTCATATATGTTTATTTTGAACGAGTGGCTATTTTAACACTTCACATTTCAACGATTTATGCATACAATAAAAATGTGATTTTTATTGTAAAACAATTCATTTCAAAACACTATTTTTCTATATAGTTCAAGTTGGTGATAAAAATGGGATTTTTATCATAAAACGATTTATTTCAAAATATGAATACCATTCAACACATGAATTTCTAAACAACGAATGAATATCAATTCAACACATGAATGTTTTCAATAGTTTTTATATATAGATAAAAATGTGATTTTTATTATCGAACAATTTATTTCAAAATATGAATACCATTCAACACATGAATTTCTAAACAACGAATGAATATCAATTCAACACATGAATGTTTTCAATAGTTTTTATATATAGATAAAAATGTGATTTTTATTATCGAACAATTTATTTCAAAATATGAATACCATTCAACACATGAATTTCTAAACAACGAATGAATATCAATTCAACACATGAATGTTTTCTATACAATGAATAAATATAATTTAAGCATATGAAAATAATTCAAACACACAAATATTATTCAAAATTTCGGCAGCATAACGGCAGGGTAGTTACACCGACACCGTCCCTAGTACGGCTCCTCGCTCTACCTTAAAACCTCGCGGTTTTTGACAATGGGGATCATGCATCTAGTTCGCACGCAGGCGGCATGTATATATTTATTTCATTTCCACAAACTAATCCTATGTGGTTTCAACCAAATATTTCACAACCACCAATGGGTATTTTTCAACCACATACAACCAATATCAATCCCAAACAACCATTCAATTTTCACAACAATTTCAACCAATAAATATCGTCCATGGTTTGTGGACGAGGGGCGTATATATATATATATATATATATATATATATATATATATATATAGCAATTCACTTTTACTTCAACACATATATAATATATTTTAAATTAGAAATCTCACCAATAGCTATCAAACTGCACGATACTTCTCTTATAGAAATCTTCGCCTTTTGTCGCTTTGACCCGTATTCTCTACACATGTAAAAATCGAATTTTTACTATGTTATTCAATATATAAAAATCTGATTTCTACTTCGACTTTCGATATATAAAAATATGATTTTTACTTTCGACTTTCGACATATAAAAATATGATTTTTACTTTCGATTTTCGACATATAAAAATATGATTTTTACTTTCAACTTTCGACATATAAAAATATGATTTTTACTTTCGACTTTCGACATATAAAAATATGATTTTTACTTGGCTTTCAATAAATAAAAATATGATTTTTACTTCGGCTTTCAATAAATAAAAATATGATTTTTACTTTTAAATTTCTAATCTCCTTTTAGTTTATAAATCATTTTAAAATCAGTTTTTAAAATGTTTTTCAAATCAGTTTTTTTTTATACTTTTATAAATTCAGACTTTATTTCCTTTTTTTAAAAATCAGGCTTTATACTTAAAAAAAATCATTTCAGTTTTAAAATACTTTTTAAAAATCCAGTTTTAAAATACTTTTTAAAAATCCAGTTTTAAAATACTTTAAAATTCAGTTTTAATATACTTTAAAATTCAGTTTTAAAATACTTTTTAAAAATCCAGTTTTAAAATACTTTAAAATTCAGTTTTAATATACTTTAAAATTCAGTTTTAATATACTTTAAAATTCAGTTTTAATATACTTTTAAAAATCATTTCAGTTTTAAAATACTTTTAAAAAAATTTCAGTTTTAATTCTTTTATAAAAAATCTGTTTTAACTTGCTTTTATAAAATCAGTTTTTAATTTTCAGTTTTTAAACCTAATTTTATAAATTCAGTTTTTTTTAAATTACGTTTATATAAAATAAAAATAAAATAATAAAAATAAAAGGAAATACTTACAGGGGGGGAAGAACTTCGCAGTTCGTCGGCGGCAAGGCGGAGTTGGGCTTCGCGGTGGCGTTGTGGCTTCGAACGGGGGAGGCGCTTCAACGGGGGGGGGGGGGGGGGGTGGGGTGGCGCGACGTCTTCGCGAGGGCTCGAGGGCTTCCAGGGGGGCGCGGCGATAGGTCCGTCGGCGGCTCGTATTTGATTAGGGTTTTTTTTTTTGAATCGTTTAAATGAATCGGGGGGGGGGGGGCAGAAGGATATGAAGGAGGGAAGGGGGAATTAAAATATAATTTTTTTTTTTTTATTATTATTTAATTATGCAAAAAGTTGACTTTTACATACGACCTCTAAACGAGGCCCACCGCCTGCCGTCCATAGCGTTTTACCCCCATTCCGAACACAATGGGATATGTATTGCAAGCTGATTTGATCGTTACGATCAGTTCCCGTTGAATTTACATTTAAATCATTATATTGAATTTTAAACGTACATTTCAAATTACCGGGGTCACATACTAACTAGAAAAATTCCAGAAAAATATTTTCTAGCTTCGTATTGACGATACGGTCCTAACAAAACTAGTTTCGTCGAATTCTGAGACCGTTTGTAAAATGGCCAATTTCCAGTCGATTAAATTCAACAGAAACTGGTCAAACGCGTTTTCTTTTACCACGCTCACATATTGATTCGAAAAATTATGAAATTTGAAACCTAGCAATAACTTGACACTGCGGATCCAACAAAAGTGGTTTCGTCGAAATCCGAGGTCATCTGCAAAATGTCCATTTTTAAGGGCCTGAATTCCATAGCGACTATTCAGAATTTTCAACTGGACATATCTTTTGATTCCCGCTTTCAAATTTCGATTGGTCGGATTCGTTAGAAAGATATCATCTATTAGATACTAATGTTTTTGGTCTCACTAAAATCCGGATTGTTTTGCACCCGGTATATTCAATTGAAGTTTGAAATCGAATTATCGAACTACCGCGCCATTTTCAATTCTATATATAATTATAATTAATTATATTGGTTTTCAAATGTCGATTTCAACTCAGTTTTCATCGCCATTATTTAAACTATTTATTTTAAATATTTAAAATCCATTATTTTAGCCAATTAAAATTTTTTAAATTGGTTCAGATTTTCTGGGTCGTTACAAATAACTATATTTGATTTAACTCCATTCGCTTGACTCTAAATCGCAGCGATCACAATGGTTACGCCTGATTCCCCCAGGAAACATCCGACCGCCCTAGGCTATCTGCAGCCCTGCGAATTACGCTAGCAGTCGTGCGAAATGGCAACTTATCCTGAGTAACTATGTTTGACTAACTCTATCTCAATAACTATATTCGATCAACCTTGACTGAATAACTAACATTCAATTAAATCCTAATTCGATTAACTATGTTCAATTTACTCTATTTGGTTAACTCTTAATTTGAATAACAAGTATTCGATAAGTTCTAATTGAATAACTAATATTCAATTAACTCTACGGATTAACCCTAACTGATTAACTCTAACTGGTTAATTCTTACTCTAATCGATTTATTCTAACTCTAATAGATTATTTTTAACTCAAATCGACTTCTCCTATTCGAATAACTCCTATTGGATAACGTTTATTCATTTATAAAGATTTACTTTTAGTAACGGTTCTTCACTTTATAAATGTTCTCTTTAATAACATTACTTCACTTATACAAGTGTTGTGTACCCCATCTATTTAAAACTATCGGTGTTAAAAACCAATATCTCTTCTCTATATAAGTTCAGACTGATTTATATCTTCCATTTATCGAGTGATAAATATTTAATTTATAAACTGTTATTTATAAATTAATCCTTTCGATTTATCTGTTAAAACAGATTTCCATTTTCTATTCATCTTCTAAATATTCCTTTGACTAAATTCTATTTATTTAACAAATAAATATCTCATTTATAACATTCTATTTATTTTCTATAAATAAATATTTCCATTTAATCCATTTGTAAATGTTTTTACAAATATTTCCTTCTAAATTCTATTTGTAAATGTTTTTACAAATATTTCTCCTTCTATTTGTTTGCACATAACTCCCTTTGTATTTGTGTTACAAATATATTTCCTTTATATTTCCCAATTCATATTTCATTCACATTTACTCAATTTATTCGTTTCGATCCATTTAACTTACTTAAGTTAAATTTAATTTCAATCGTTCAAATTCCCATTAACTAGTTGCTAATTAACCGTTTTGCCTATTCGCCCTTTTTATTTGAATATAACTTGTTCAAATATATGTCAACTTAATTATAAACTAATCTAATTATATTTTCAACTCGAGTTATATATTCGATTTCGAATATAAATTCTCAATCTCTTTCACTTATTCAAAAACCCAATTTCGATTTAAATTTCCTTTAACTAATTATTTTCCAATTTAGTTAATTCTATTTAACCATTTAAAATATGATTTTTGTCTTAAAAATCATTTCATTTACTTCACTGGAGTTCATATTTATTTTATAACTCAAGTCTATATTTTCCTCATGGCCATTCGGATTTTATTTACTTTAAAAATCCTTTTACTTATATATATAAACCATTGTGGTTTTTAATGGTTTCTGGCGCTGCTTTTCTAAAAATTTGATTTTGACATAACTCAAAATCTATACGACGAAATCCAGATTTTTCTCTTTCATTAGAAAACTATTGTTCAACCGGTCCCGACGATTCTTGTTTCAAAGAATTCCGACTTCAATTGAGTTCTATATACTAAATTGAAGTTCGAGTCGCCCATTTACGAACTGCCGCGCTATGGCGAGCTCGTTTTAATTATATTTATAAATATAAACATTTTAACTTTGTTTATAATAAATTCAACTCCATTCTGATATATATATCAAATCCAATTTTCCATTTCAACATAATATTCCCGATCTATTTCACTTCTAATATTCAAATCCTATATATTTACAATATTCAAATTCCATTTGAATTTCTTTATTCACACTCTATATTTGAATTTCCTTTTATTCAATTTCTATTTGAATTTTCTTCTATTCAAATTCTAATTCAACTTCTTATCTTCAAATTCTATTTGAATTTCTTATCTTCAATTTCTATTTGAATTTCTTATCTTCAATTTCTATTTGAATTTCTTTATTCAAAACCCATCTGAAATCCTTTATTCAAATTTCATTTGAAATCCTTTATTCGATTTCTATTTAAATTCCTTTGTTCAATTTCAATTTGAAATCCTTTGAATTTAAATTCTAATTTAACTCCTTTGAATTCAAATTTTATTTCAAACTCTATATTTTCTTGAATTCTAATACTCAACCTCCACTTTATATTCTCTTTGAAATTCTATTTAACCAAATTCCATTTGAATTCTAATATTCAAATCTCTATTTGACTTTTCTTTATTCAAATCCATTTGAATTCCTTTGAATTCAAATTCCATTTCAATTTTTCTTATACAATTTCTATTTGAATTTTCTTTATTCAAACTCATTTGAATTCCTTTGAATTCAAATTCTATTTCACTTCTATTTGAACTATATATATATTCAAATTCCTTTATTTTACTTCTATTTGAAATCTATCTTCCAATTCTCATTTCAAAATTCCTTTGAAGTAATATAAATATATACATATATTTATATTTATCCCAAATTCAAAACATTTGAATTTTCAAACAACTTGTTTCTTTTAAACAAATTTCCATCAAAAATTTTCTAAGGCAGCAATTCATCACTTAGAAACTCGAAAATGAACACTGATGATGTTGCGACCATTATCAGAATTATTTCCCAGCTACTGAATGAGTTCCAGTGCTTTATTTCTTTCAAAATCCATTTAGAAAAATATTTTCCCAACTCCCAGGATTTTAAATTCTGAATTCATGTTGGAATTCAATTTCAATTTATCACATTTGTATATTTGATTTCATATAAAAATTTCATTGGTTATACATATAACTATTTCTGTTTTTATAATCTAATTCGATTATAATCCTAACAATCAACTTGACTATTTGAAAACAATACCGTGTCCAATTTTTTGTTCAAATGTTTATAAACTCCTATCGACATCGTGGCGTCCCACGATTCGACCAAAATTTATAATCCACTCAACAGACTAGTCAACACAATATAAACCAGTTTTTATATCAAATACAAATACGCTCTCGTATATATATATACACTCAACCCATTCTAAGATACTACTGATCCTATCTCTAATGAGCACATTCCAACAAGCCTAGGTATTCGCTCAACCTAAGCTCTGATACCAACTGTAATGACCCGAAAATCCGGTAGAATTTGAGCTGACCAAAAACATAAGTCCAACCCCAAATATCACGGAAATTCGAACCATTAATAGAAAGAAGTTAGAGGGTGAGGAAAGATAAGATAGAAAATTAGAATAGAAGAAGAAGAACACAACATCAGAGTAGCACGAATCTCACAGCGGAACGAATAAATATATTTCATAACATAACTTTGAAATACAAATTTGTACTACAATATACATGTCATTATCAAAGTACAGCACTTACAACACAACAGAAATAACTATAGCTATATGATCCTGAAGCCTCCTGCTCCAGCTCTTCCAGTATATCTGTAAATCCTGACTACTTGACTGCCCATACAAATTTAGGCACCCAAGAGTTTAGGGAAAACAACGAAGTAAACTCCGGGTCAGTCATGGGACTGGTATGAGTAAAACAGTTTAAAACAGTTCGAACAAGTAAAGGATATCTCATAAGACCACGCCGCATAACGGAACGGGTTTTTCCCTTATGAGAATCCAAAATATCTTTATATCAAAAACCTTTTGATATTATAATAATGTCTATCAACCCTAGTATATATATAATCATCTAGTAGAAACGCTTTCATCTCACGTTCTACATATATAGTATACAATTAAAACCGCAAGCACGTATTGGGTAATGGATTTCCAACTATGACAAGGTATGGAACCACCTTTCGCTAATGTACCTCTAGAGAGGAATACACTGGGTTCAACAAGAACATCTTGAAACCCGGCCACACATGACCGACCACTCATTTCGCTTGAGTGTATCGAATGTATATCACCAACAGTTGGGATCAGCAACCGTTTCCCGAATGGGACAGCATCAACAATAGATTTTTAGAAGTAAATGAAACTCTAGATCAGGTGATTATACACCCTACTTCGGTGCGACCGACTTAGCCATGCTGCCTGCCCGATTTCTGTCATTTACCGGATGATGAGGCTAGAAGCTACGCTTTATCATCATACCAGATTCACTTTTAATGCCACATCGTCAAATCCATCAAATCACCGATTGACGTCTACAACAATACATTATGTGTTAGCTAAAAGAAGTTTCCTTCTCCGCCTCCACTCTTGGTACGGTTGGAGAAATCAATATACGTGATCGTCTGGAAATACTCTGTCATACATTCATCCATACAAGTCACCCAGGAACAGGATGAACCGAAGGCACTATTTCTATTAATAGAAAAAGTCCTTGCACTCTACTCCGTCTTCGATTATCTTTATATAATCTGATTCGCACGCTACTGCCGATATGGAGTGGTTCTTCGGATAATAATCCAACCGGTCTCTCCATATTGACAACGATGGTCAAAACTTCGATAGTCTGTGATTTAACTATCGAATAAAAACAAGTGTTTCGATAGTCGATGATTTAACTATCGAATAAAACAAGTGTTCATCCAAACATCCAACAATCATTGAACCTTTAATTAATATTCCATTAATTAAATCTCTTCTCTATTTCTTATCAATATTTGTTAACCAAATATTTTCAATAACCATATTGGCCTTATCCGTTATTTGGAAAACATTTCCATATATCGCCTTCTTTTATTTTCTAAACTTTAGAAAATATATGTTATTTATAATTGGAAAATATTCCAATTACTTAGCTCTTTTCCAATCTCGTTTATTCCTACACTTAGGAAATATTTATTATTCTATTTCCCAGCTTACACTTTTTTGGGTTAAAACGGATGTTGTGTAAAACATCGTTACGACAACCCAAATACAGTATTTAACTAATTCTTATTCCACATTGATCTTCGAGCCCGAATCTTGCTACTTATCGGTATATCAAGAAATCAACCAAGTTGGGGTATAATTACCTCTCAGACCTTGACTGAATAACATTTAACGTCAAAACAGACAAGACTACTTACTCGAATAACTAATACCATACAACTACTTCTTCACTTTTAAACACATATATACCTTCTCTTTCTATTCTTACTAGATTTTATTTCTAGTCTTCCTTTTTGATTATACTATTCTATTTCTAAGTTCGTTTTCTTATCGACTTCTATATATTTTGATACGTTAATTTCTAACTATCAAATTATCTTAAAAATATTCTATCTCCTTAAATTCCCGGAAAAATTCTCCATAACCTCCTTTGTACCGGGAGCATCAGGAAATTTCAAATAGCTTTCCCGGTCCTTCTCATCTCAAAAAGAAAAAGAAAAAGCCAAGCGGCTTGCCAATACGGCGCATAAAATCTCATATATGAAATTAAATACGTACCTTTTTGTCGGGCATTCTATTTATTTCATTTCTATACTTTATTCCATACCTGTCTCCTGTATTTATACCTGCCCAATCTATTTAACTATACCAAATCGTTTTAACTCAATTTGTTAATTATCTCTTTAGTCTATTTCTCTTTTAATATTTGAATTCTATATTCAAACTCCATTTGAAATACTATATTGAAATTCTATAGTAAAACTCCATTTGAATTCTATTATTCAAATTCAATTCAATTCCTTATATTCAAAGTCCATTTGAATTCTCTGCATTATTTATAAACAACGTTTATAACTTCAATTCAAATCCCACCTTTCCCTTTATAAACAACGTTTATAAATTCGATTCAAATCCCATATTTTCATTTATAAACAACGTTTATAAATTCGATTCAAATCCCATATTTTTATTTATAAACAACGTTTATAAATTCGATTCAAATCCCATATTTTCATTTATAAACAACATTTATAAATTCGATTCAAACCCCATATTTTTATTTATAAACAACGTTTATAAATTTAATTCAAATCCCATATTTTTATTTATAAACAAAGTTTATAAATTTGATTACTTGTTTTATATATATTCAAAACAAGTAAATATTTCCTATAGTTCATTAAAAGTTCAAATTCTATTTATAAAAAATAGAATTTACTTTTTAAATCTAGAATACCCTTTCAGGGTATTTTATAAATCAATATCCCAAGCCCCAGTGATATTTAAACAATCAAATCAACCAATTTTCAATCATTTGATTCTTAACACATCATATATGAATATATATATGAAATCAAACAAACAAACAAACAAACAGAATATATATATTTTTGAGGAATCCAGTTGGATTCCTCCAACCTGTTTTCCTGCATCCACAGACGTTAGTCAACATAGTAATACCCATCCTGTTTTGAGGCAGGATATCGCGGTATAGAAGGTCATCCACTAATCATAGCGTGGGGCGTATAGGGTAAACATCCGCTATGAAACTGCGAGCATCCGCTAATGAAACTGTGGGAATCCAACCAATCATCAACCCAATATATATATATATATATATAATAGTCAACCAATCCTAAATAACTATATATATTTTAAAACAATCAGACAACATTCAAACAAGCATAACAATTATTTTTAACTATATAAAAATAAATTCTAATTAAAAGGTGAGATTTACTCACCAGGGCTTTTATTTGCGATCCATTCTGATTTCAAATTCTTAAATGTTGAATTATGAATCTCAGAGCTATGCCTTTCTCGACTGATTCCACTCGATAATATCTTGTATATATTCAGTGTCATTTTCCTTTGTTCCTGGCATTCACAAAACAATCGAACACATGCCCTGCTACTCCTGTACTCCATCACATAGTCGATGCTTCCATTGCGGCATTCACACAAACACTTGGTGCCCATCTCTCATTACTCGACCTCCTTGTAATCGCGACGTCGGCCAACCCAGTACAGGCCTCGACATTTGTTGGAACCGAACTCCACCAATATTCTTAGTAAAGTCCCTTCCAAAATCCAACCCTACTGCTAATTGACCCTACGAACTCCTTCTGTCCAGAATCGAACCTCCCAGGTCCTTGAAAATGGAAACAAAGCTCATCGACGATCCCCTCATCACGCACTCTACCCTACTAGCATCGAGACAAGGAGCTCCGCTCCACCAGAAGGTAGAGACTTCAGCTACTTCGGCCCCCCCTTTCTACCCAGTCGTGACATCGATTTTCCCTAACCCTCACTGTCGCGATTCCCAAAGTCGATCCCTGAAGGCCCACGATTGATTTTGGCTCCCCAACGCGAGTGCGTTTAATCCAGTAACAGCTTTAGGTGAAATCGCGATTGTTAAATGAGGGAAAGGGGGCTTCGATTTTCATGTAACTTGAGGGAATCAGCCTTTCTTGTTTTTGCTGAAGCTCTCGTGGAATTGAAATGAAGAAGGGGGTGAGGAGTAGCTGTGATTTTAAAGAAGAATGGTGTGGTTTTAAACTTGACAGCAAGCCCCTTTTTTTCTTGCCTTGTTGTATTGTTTTCTATCCATAACCCAAGATATTTATTTTAATTTTAATTAGTTTAAACCCGATGTCCTTTAATTTAAATTATCACATGATTCTGAACCCCTTTCTGCACCCAACAACTGTCAACCCTAGGGTAATACCCCTATTTCGGACACACTGGGATAGGTCACGAAGTCCAATTTGACTGTCTGTGGAAGATATAATTTACATTGATATAAATTTAATTCAAAACAATTAATTAAATTTCAAATTATTTATTCTCCTCGAAAATATTCAAATATTTTTACCGTTAAAATTTCATATTAATTATTCGAACTATTTTCAATTCAAATAAAAATTTGAATTCAACTAAATCCATTTTCGTATTCTGTTATTTTAATATATTCGATATTAAATCGAAATTGATTATTAAATCGATAACTCCCTATGAAAAATTGATTTATTTACATAACTCAATATTTAAATACATATTAAATATTTAAAATTAACCCCTAAGAGTCCGGGTCATTACAGGTGTTAAGCAAGATAATAAATTCTCCAACACCAAATAGATATATATTTTAGCAGAGATCAATGAATACAATATAAAGGAATACAACGTCAGACATACCATCCATTTACAAGTCCCTTCTGGGTCTGAATGAAACCATATCCGGTAGATCTCCAAATACGTCTGAATGATCACCAATTTTTCCCTCATCTTGGGTGTACGGTTCAATCAAGATATCAATAATCATCCATTCGATATGGTAATTTCCTGGTCTTCAATAACTGTCTTCATCATCGATCTTCAATCGTCGCATGAATTATTCAGAATGGGTTAAACGCGGTCTTCCTGAATAATTTGCGCAATTTAAAATCATGTGCTTTAAAACACAACCAACGCCTCATTCCAATCAAAAATATTATTTGATTTTAATTTAAACCAAATTAAGGTTTATTCAACTAGTCAGGATTAACAACTTACCGAAGTAAACATTTATTAATATCCCATTACCAACCTATACAACCCATGGAGTAACACTGGTGGTACTCCATATTTAACGCCCAATGTGTTACGGTAAACTTAATTACCATTTTATCATTCAAATCTAATTAAAGGTTTAATCGGCGCATGAAGTAAAACTGGTGGTACTCCATTATCGTTCGTTTCTTGAATTAAGTAAATTTAATTACTTTTATCCTCATTCAATCCAATTAAAGATTTATTAAAACTATACTAATTTTAATCTCCAAGAATCATTATTTAATGATTACTTAACTTTCAAGAAATAATCTTGCCTTTAACTGGATTAAAGAACAAATGTCGCTTAAAAACATCGTTCACAATAAACCCAAATCATATTACAATTTAATATATTAAATTGAAAACTTCTCTTTAGAATATTTCATTAAATTTTAATTAAAAGATTTATGAATTTTCAATCTAAATTTCATTGTCAATCGGGTTTTAAGAACTAATGTCATTTAAAAACATTGTTCACAATCAACCCAAAAGTCAGTTTCACTTAATTTTCAATTATGTTTAATTATTGGAAATCTTATTTAAATCTTAGTTAAAAGATTTTTTTCTCAAATGGGTTTAAGAATAGTGTTATTTAAGACACTACTCATGAAAAACCCGAATTCTAATCAGATATTAAATATCGTGCTTTGAATAGAAATTATATCGATTTATGTTAAATATCAAATTCTGAAAACTAACGTATACCAAATCGGTAATAACGATATTAATATCTTCCAAATTCCCACAATAATATCCGTATAATCACAGAATCCAATACTGAAATAATCTGACGATTATTTCCATTCAAATCCATTCCAATATATGTATTGGAAAGTCTTGGTTTTATTAAAACCATTTAAATCCTTTTATTTATTTTAATTAATTTATTAAAATAAATAAATCACTAATTCTGATAAAGATATCTTTTATCTTTATAAACTTGGAATTTTTCATCAAAAACCTTTTTAAATCATTTATTATGATTTTACATAATTTTTCCACATTTTTAATAATTTTATTATTGCTCGTAAAGTCGGTTTTCGATAACGGTCACCGAACTGCATCCATAGCGACCTTTTCTGAAATTGATTTGGACATATCTCCCAATCTAACCATTAGATTTCAAATCTCTTATATTCATTGGAAAGCTCTTTTCGATACGAACCCAATGGTTCCGGTTTTAGGAGAATCTGATGGTCGGATCTCCCGTTACATCCATTTGAAGTTAATGGTCGAAATTCGCGAGCGGTCGCTGCGCGTTCTATTCAGGCCATTATATATATATATAATATATATATATAATATATATATTTTGTTGATTTCCATTTAAAACATATTTTATAAATTCGTTTATAAATTCATTTCAAAATGAATTTAACTTCAATTTCAATCTTAGATCAAAATTGAATATTTTATATATTTATCATATTAAAATAATAATATTTTCAAAATATTATATTTGCAAATCAATTCTTTTAAACATTCATTATAAAGTGAATTAAAATTGATCGATAAACCCTTTCGGGTTAAAATAGCGTTTGCTACTTAACACGGCTTCATATTTATATTTGTGTGTCCGTTCAATGATGGGCATGAAAATCATAATCTTATTCTTCACCTTATATTATTTTAAAATATTATTTTCTTTGAATTTTTTTTTTATTTTACATAAAAATGCTCTTTACATAAAAATGTTTCTTTTACATAAATATGATTCTTTTACATATATATGATTCTTATATTTTGTTGACAATTCTATTTCAACAAAATGAGTAAAGTGATTCTTATTATCTAATCTTTCTAGTGAAACAAATTAACTATAAAAATGTATTCTTTCTAAAGTAATCAATCTTAAATAAAAATGAAATCTTTTAAATGTAATCTTTTTAATTCCACCTTTATTACATTGAAAAATGTAATATTTTTAATTCAACCTTTATTACATTGCAAAAATGTAATATTTTCATTTCAATCTTTATTACATTGAAAAATGTAATATTTTCATTTCAATCTTTATTACATTGAAAAATCTAATATTTTCATTTATATTTCATACTTGGCCAGACCTCCCACATTAAGCCTGCGACTTGTGGATGCTGGATATGCCGGTTGGTTCCGGGCAAACTTATCTCACAAGTTGGGCTTAACCTCGTGTCATGGCCCAATTCGTACTTGCGCACTTGGACCACTCATATTAGGTTCAACATTTATGGCTGCTGGATATGCCGGGCGGGTCCGGGCGGACTTAGACCACAAATGTAACCTAACCTCATGTCCAAGTACAATTATAATTAATAGTTATAATTAATTCACTGAAAATATTATTTTAAAATATTCTTTTAAAATAAAGATATGATCTTTACATTAAATTGTTACTAATTTTATAAAACCCTTTGTTTCCGAATATCCTAACCGACATTTCAAAAAAAAATTAATGAAAAATTGAACTTTCTATATTATTATTATATCACAATATAATCTTTTCAAAATGTTCAAATTTTGAAATCAAAACTTCTTATCTAAACATACTGATCGTAAAGATGTAATCTTTTTAATTGAATCCTTTTTATTAAAACTTTTAAACAATAATCTTTCTAATTCATACGTCAATTAATTCCATTAATTGAATATTAAATCGAAATATTCCTTTAATTCAAAATTGTAATGAGACCCAATCCATTACCATATAATTTTAATTATATGGATTTCAAACATCGCATTAATTCCATAATAATGATAAAACATTTAGTAACAGCCAAAGTGCATTTTAAAGTAATCACAAGGGCGATGTGTAGTCAGAATATCAACCCAAGACCCGTATGGGTTTTCAACCAACACAAATTCAAATAATATATTATTAATTGTGCTTTTGGACGATGTGTGAAAATTTATCGTCCAATCAACATAAACAAGTCAGACAACTTGTAAATGGCAGTGTACACATGTTTTAAATATCATAAATGCCATAACAACATGTTACATATTTCAAATTTCAAACCATTCACAATAGTCATCCAAATCAACATTTATCCAACAAACAAAAATTCCAACACCGATAATTTATTTATATTGAATAATAAAAATAATTAACTGCGCAAAAACTTGAGTGAGATAAAAGTTCTCACCTTTGCCGGGCTTTAATTGATTGTTCGGGCCCAATTTTAGCCTAGAATCCAACATGCTTCAAAATTGATGAATTTGGTGTCTATGCAAAGCTTATGACTCAACGATCATGGCAAATCCTGTTTTGCACGATTTCGAGTTCGTATCAAAAAGATATGAATTTTCGAAGTTTGTAATAATTAAATAATTAATTTAAATTATGAAAATTACCCAAATTTTCAACTTGCTCAGAATTGAATGTAATTAGTGTCATTGCAAAGCTCTCGACTCCAAGATCACAGCGGATCCAGTTTCGCGCAATTCTGAATTCGTATGTAAAAGATATGACGTTGCGAATATTGAATTATTAATTAAATAATTAATTAAAATTAAAATTAAAAAAATAACCCTTCTTCTTCTAAGCGGTCGTTCCCCTTCTGAACTCCTTCACCGCCACTGCCTCAGGCCATGTCCGGCTGACCTGAGTCCCTCCTGGACTTCCCCAGTCCGCCCCCAATCTCCCAGACGCCGCCGCTATGTCCAACCCGCCACCAACTCGCTAGAATCGGAGAAACCCCTTTTTCTCTGTCGAGATGAAATTCCGACACCACAGGACTTCAGCCGATCGCGGACCCCACCCATCTGATGCGCCAAGCCTAGAGGAACCACCGACCTTCATGTCCCATCACCAGAAAAGGTACGCTGTCACCGAAAATCGTCTAAATTGGTTTCGAGCACGCTGATTTTGACCAGTCTAGTTCATCTCCAATTTGCCTCCATCACAATCAGTTTTAGGTCGAACAACCTATAGCAAAGTTGTTCGTCTATCTCTCGTCTACACTTTCTTCAACTGCGCCATCATCTAATTCTTCACGGTTTGGCCAGAAAACACTAAAATCCAAAATCAGTTTCCAGGCTTTGGACATCGATTCTGGTGAATTCGTGCGACGATAGGTTCTGCAATTTTTGTGGTAGGTAGAGATCAACAAGATCTATAGTACCCAGAAATGGTTTGGTTTGATTTCGCGTGGATTGAGAGATATAAATTATTTTGTTTCCAGGGACTTATTTGAAAAATTACAAGAGAGAAAGAGGGAGATGGCTGCTGTACATTTTTGAGGAAGAATAGAAATGACGGTTAGGGGAGGTGGAAAAGATATTATATAATAGTGGGTCATGAGTTATTATTTAATAATAATTTTCTAGCTTTAATATTAAATCTTTAGTTCACGCTCTCTTCATTTGACAATTATTGATGCCCCGACCACATACGAACTCAGCTGGCGATGAAAATTGACAAGCTGCTATATCTTGACGATCCGGTTCTAACAAAATTGGTTTCGTCAGATTCCGAGTCAATTTGCTCAAAAAGTCCTGTTTTTTGTCCTTATTTGGTTGATCGATTCACAATTAATTTCTTACGGCCACATACTAGCTATAAAAATTACAGAAAAATTGTTTCTAGCTTTGTTATGATGACACAGTCCCAACAAAACTAATTTCGTCGAATTTGAAGACCGTTTGAGAAATGACTATTTTTAAGGTGTATATATATTATATTAAAAATATATTTTTTATATGGATAATTTTCGAATCTCGAAATATATTAATGCTTATACTTTTTCAATGCAAAAACATCATTTTGAACTCAATGGAAGTGGTTTAGAGTCTCAATTCATTCGTATGTAAGAAAATAGTGTTTTGGGTCTTATAAATTGTATATATATATATATATATATATATATATATATATATATATATATATATTCCATAGCGCTTTTCTAAGATTTTGAATTTGTCATAACTTACAAATTATAAACTAAAATCTTAATCTCTAAAATTCATTAGAAAGATATCGTCAATACGATCCTAGCGTTTCTTGTTTCGTCCAATTCCGACTTATAATTAATTTTATATAATTTTCCAAATTTTAAAATCGAAATCTGAAATTACCGCGCCATTTCAGGCTTGAAATATAATTAATATAAATTATTCGTTCAAACTTCGATTTAAATAAATTTTTCGTCGTTATTATTTAAAATAAATTATTTTAAATCCATTAAATTAATAAAAATAAAAATTTTAAATTCATTCTGAAAATCCGGATTGTTACATTTTTATAATCTAAACAATTTATTACAACTTTAATCAACTTATAAACTAATCATTTAACTAGTCCAAAATTCTAGATCATTACATAAAGATTATTTATAAGTAAATATATAAAATTAAATTGATATGTAAACCTTGAGCATGACTACGTTACATGATCTCAAGATTAGATAGTGCCAGAAAAATAGGATGAACATCAAAGTAATTCTTTTGTTCAAATCATATGCAATTACCTGGATTTTTAAGATTTGAATATTTAATTTATGTAAATATGAAAGTTGTTAAATTAGAAGTTAAGAAACTTGAATTCAGAATATATGAGTTATTTAATATAACTGAATCGAATATGGAATTCAATATGGAATTAAATTGATTTCGAAGCTTATGGAAAATTCTAAGTGAATGTAAATGATAATAAAAATTTATTATCGAAGATTGGAAGTGTTTTGAAATCGAATAACTATTAACTTGATTTAATTAATAAGTAAAGTAGTGTTTTTGCAAACGTTCTCGAAATTCGACGAAATTAGTTTCATTAAGTTCAGAATATTATGGTGCAGTAGAGTGTCGAGTTTCGTGGTAATCAGGACTTTGGTGTGGTCATGCGCACTTAAATGATCGACTAGAACACACTTGATTATAATAAAACAAAATAATATAATATCCAGCAAAATATCTAAATTCTATTTCTCTATGAATATCCCTTATATCTTCTTAAAACCTAAACAACATTCATCTTCTGTAATAGCCGCCACTTCAGCTAAATATTTCAAACAAATGAATCAACTTAAATATTCAACAAACTCTCTAAAATCTGGATTCGTTGGACTTGTACAATCGAGATCTTTATGAAGATGTGCATGGAAAAGGGTACAATGTAGATGTTTGGAGCTGGGTTTCTTCCAGTCAATATGTAGCATCGGTTGGATTTTTATAGGGGATGCCTGGGGTTGATTTGAAGTTATGGGCGATTTTATGGTGTTGAACGGAGTCAAGTGGCAGTGGTCTGACAAGGCACGGTGGTAGATGGTGAAAAGCGACGTTGCTGTGGCGTTCTGGTTTTGGGTCAGCGAAGTCACATCTTCGAATAGGGCTCCAGAGGTTGTGGTGACAACGTGGTTGAAACCGGGGTGGTCAAAAAGCGTTTTGGTGGTGTCCGTTGGTCTTGGGTAGGCAACAATGGAATTCGACCATGGCATTACCACTGAAGAGAGCTACAGGTCGCAAATTGATTTAGGGGATTGGGGTTCTTCTGAAGGTGATAGGCAAGTGAAGATCTAAGTGAAAAGTTTAGTAGCGGAGTCAGAACTAAGAAACGGTGCTTGGTTTGTGGTGTCACACAAATATGTGCACAACATGTACACAGCAGGGAGGCAGTTTGGAGTTTTGAAATGTTTGGGGAAAAAAGGGAGAGACATAGCAAGTGTTGTAGGGGTGAGGTAGTATTAATAATTAAATTATTAAGTTATGTTATTTTAATTTGTTTTTAATCCTTTTCCTAACTTAAAATTGCGAAATCTAGTTCGTTCGGAACTGGATTCACGCACAGTTAGTAGCATTGGATCCGTATCATTGAATATTATGTGTACGCCGTGGATTGGAATTATTCTGGGTACTTTGGAATTTTATCTAATTTTAAATGGCTGTTTGAAATTAGATAAAAAAAACAATGTAAATCGTTGAAGGAATGGGTGGTGAGTTTAACTCACGCTTATTGCTATACTATTGTACCATATAATATTATTGACTGCTATTTACATATTTATATGTACAATTGGTTGTTTGGATGATTTACTGCTTTATTGGTGGTTGTCGATATATTTAATTACCGTCTATGAACGAACGATCCTTTGACGCTGCCTACATTAACAGAAGATTCATCTTATATGAGTTATTATAAGTTGAACTGTATTACATACATATGTGTTGATATATGAGTTGTGATGTAGGGGGACAGGTTGGAGGAATCCAACAGGATTCCTCAATATGATTATTACAATATTTATTTTCATATGTTTATGTATGAATGATTGTGCGATAAACCTGACTATGGACCGCACTGACTATATAATGTCGTTATATATGGAAGTTTTGATGAGGTGAATATATTTTTTACGTAATCTATAGAGTTTGTCTATTTCACACAATTTGGTGTGTTTGGCATAACTGGACTAAATTGGGAATTATACGAATTGGAACGGCGATTGGGAAATTGAAAGAAATGGTTGTGGAATAAAACAGCCTTTTAAATTCTTTAACTTAAACCTATTTTAAACTATATTTACTATATATACATTTTACTTTTTATATAAAAACCTGTTTTTAATTTATACATTTTATCCTTTTATTTAAAATCTATTTTCAAGTCATTTTACTATATATGTATGTATGTATGTATATATATTTTAAAACGAATTAAGCCTGTTTTACAAGATATGGAAACGATTTTGGATTATAACATATCAGTTGTAATCAATGATATAGAAATCTCAGTATTTCACCTTACTGAATATTTATCGATATTTACATCATTAAAGGACCATTTTAAAGACGTGAATAAATATAGAAATTGCAATGACCTGGTTTTTCGTCTACCTCAAGTCGGTAATTAAACCAACTCAAAGCATTCAAAATGACAGATTGTTATTGCTTATGAAGTTGAAATACAAATCAACACAGAATCAAAGACTCCGTAACGACCCGGATTTTTGGTCGATTTATTTTAAATATTTAGTATGGTTTTAAATATTGAATTTATAATATAAATGGTTTTTTATTGGGTTATCGATTAAATAATCGAAATACGATTTATTTTGATAATCATCGTAATACGAGAATTTAAAATAATTCAATTCAAAGTTAGAATTAAATCAAAACAATCCAGATGACCGGTATAAATTCAATTTCAATATATATTCTATTTGAATATAGACGACGATAATAATAATTTATTATCAGAGAATTTATTTGTTTTTGAATTTAAAGTATATTATATCGACTTAATATGGTTATTTTATATATACGTTCGAATTAAATTTTACAGTCTATTCTGTTGAGTGCAGAATAGTGTAATTACGTTGAAACGTCGGTCGGTAGGTTAAAATAGCGGTTCGTGATGTCGGGTTATGAACTCCGATATTATTTTGGTGGATAAGCACGAGATCAAATCAATATATTTTCAAATAAAGTGAAAATCTCTTTAAATCAAATCAGAATCCTTTTAAATTAAATAAAAATCGCTTTATCTCAAATCACATTAATATACTGTACCACATTTCCTTAGTGCTCAAGTATCAGCCTTTATAAATACGCGACTACCACCATCTTCTTTCTATGTTCCTCGTTCATTTTCTTCATTTCAAAGATAATTCCAAAGCTCCTAAATGGCCACTACTTTCTTAAGTAAAAAAACAAAACTCTGTTCCTCACTTCTCATTTTAAATCGAAATAAAACCCAAATCAGTCACAATTCCCTTTCCAGAATAATCAAAGAGAAAAAAAGAGGGTGTTCCTCCTTAATTCAAAATCGACATCCTTTCCCCTTTCATCTCCAAAATCGGCCTTATTCGAAGTAGGAAATTGCAAGTATGTTATCGTTCTTGTTTGCATCAGGACCGCAATACCCTTTATCAGATGGCGAAGCCTGATGCTCGAGCCAATCTAGAAGCGCACTCTAGGGAAAAGGGGCGACTTCGTTTGACAACATCGAAGGTGGATTTAAGGGTCTTTATGAACATCAGGAGGAGTGCGACATTGATTCAGGGTGTTCGACGAGGACCTAGAGCCGACCTTAAGCGACGGTTGGTTGGCCGATGGATGCTGGAGGCTTATCGAATGAAGGAGCAAGCGTTGGAAGGTCTGGGGTGGGATTTCGTGACAGGAAAGTCAAACATAGGGCTCGATCTGGTGGTGCAATGGATTTGGTGATGTATGGAGAGTGATCGTCGATGTCTGGGTGTTTGCTGGGTTGCGACAACTTCATGGACTAATCATCGATTTTGGGTACTTGCCTGGATTAGTACAGAGGGATTTATTTAAGATTTTGTTATTGGTTTTGGCTACAAAAAGACTTGCGATTTTCCTATGTATATGTTTGTGAGGTTGGAGGATTATGGCCTAGACGATGCTGAGTGTTCTGGAGGACAACAACAGTAAAGTCATAATGAATTGGAATTCTAGAAATGGGTTCGAAATATTTAACTGAGGACTTTTGAGGTGATTACGTTCTTAAATCTGAAAACAAGATAGAGTGGTCCGTGACTGCATCTTTGTAATAACCGGGAAATCTGGGCCAATTTAAAATTTTTATTTTGGCAATTTTAGCGAATTTTGAATATTTAAAATGAATAATTTTAAATAATATCGATGAAAAATTTATTATGAATAGAATTCGAATGTATATATTTATATAGATCGTCGTTAGAATATGAATATTTATTTTAAATTATAAAAGGAATTGAAAATGGCGCGGTAGTTCGATAATTCGATTTCAAATTTCAAATGAATGTACCAGGTGCAAAATAAACCGGAGTTTAGCGAAACCAAAAATATTTGAATCGAATAGAGGATATATTTCCAATGAATCCGAAAAATAAAAATTTCATAACGGGGATCAAAAGTAATGTCTAGTTGAAAATTCAGAATAGTCGCTATGGAATTTCGGCCCTTTAAAATAGCCATTTTGCAAACGACCTCGGAATTCGACGAAACCACTTTTGTTGGATCCGTGATGTCAAGTTATTGATAGATGCCAATTTTCATAATTTTTCGAATCTGTATGTGAGCGTGGCGAAGGAAAACGCGTTTGACCAGTTTCAGTTGATTTTAATCGACTGGAAAATGGCCATTTTTCAAACGGTCTCAAAATTTGATGAAACTTGTTTTGTTAGGACCGTATCGTCAATACGAAGCTAGAAAATATTTTTCTGGAATTTATCGAGTCCGTATGTGGGCCCAATAAATTGAAATGTACGTTTAAAATTGAATATATAGATTTGAATTTTAATTTAAGCAAAGACTGATCGTAACAGCCGAATTGGCCTGTGATACATATCCCATTGTGTTCGAAATGGGGGTATTACCCTAGTGACGACAGTTGGTGGGCTCAAAAAGGAGTTCGAATGTTTAAAGTAACTTTTAGAGAATAAAATTTAAATAAATATATATAAAGTCCCTCTTTGCCATCCTCTCCCTCCTCACTACTCAATCAACGCCTCTGAAATAAAAAAAACCCTAGTCGATGCCAGCGCTGCTTCCTCCCTGGCGCCACTGCGCTGCTCCGCCGCTGGCCTCCAGGCGAGCCCCTCCGTCGATCAAACCTCCCCTTCCGGTTTTCTCCCTCTCACGCGAGCCAGGATTCGAACCCTTTTCCCCAATCGATCCCCATGCTGAACCGCCGCGCCCAGCCCCAAAGTCCGCCTCCTCCAGCGCCGGCGTGGGCCTCGCGCCCCTCCTTAGTCCAACTCCGACCACCTCAGTCGCTGAGGACCCCCTTCCCTCCTTCGAACGATGGAAAAAGTGAGCTTCTTTCTTTACTTTATTTTAAATTCAGTTTAAGTATGAACACATAGATTAAATTCAGTTTTATGGATTTTAAACAATAGAAAAGTTTGATTTTTTTTTATTTTTTTATATAAATAGCAAAGTAAAAATTCAACTTTTATATATTGAATAGCAAAGTAAAAATTCGATTTTTATATATTGAATAGCAAAGTAAAAATTCGATTTTTATATATTGAATAGCAAAGTAAAAATTCGATTTTTATATATTCAATAGCGAAGTAAAAAATTCGATTTTTATATATGTTGTAACGACCCGGAGTGTTTGACTCTAAAAATCAACACAAAACTTCCATGTTGACTATTCGAACATCGAAAATACCTGATCATTAATAGAAAGAAGTTAGAGGGTGAGAATAGATAAGATAGAAAATTAGAATAGAAGAGGAAGAAGAAGATCACCACAGAACAGAATCAGAGTAATACAAATCTCACAGCGGAACGAATAAAATAAAATATATAACATAACTTTGAAATAAAACAGTATATATATGCAACAACATTATCAGAGCACAACACTTACACATAGCGGAAATAACAATAGCTATATAATCCTGAAGCCTCCTGCTTCAAGCTCCTCCAATTATATCTGTAAAGGCCTGAACTACTTGACTGTACGTACAAATTTGGGCACCCAAGAGTTTAGGGAAAACAAAACAAAAATAAACTCTGGGTCAGTCATGGGACTTGTGTGAGTAACTCAAATCATGGGTTTAACTTTTCAAAAGAAAAGATAATCGTAAGACCGATCCACACATAAACACAGACGGTTTTTACCTTACGATAACCCAAAACAGTTTTGGAATTCAATACTTCTCTGGTATTATAATAATGTCTAATCACAAGTGAATAGAATCTAGCAGAACGCTTGCATCTCACGTTCCACATATATAGTATACAAACAAAACCACGGGCGCTTATTGGAAATTGGATTCCGACCTTGACAAGGTATGGGACCACCTGCCGATAATGTATCTCTAGAGGCAAATACACTAGGTTCAACAAGAACATCTTGCAACCCGGCTCTCACATGACCGACCACTCATTTCGCTTGAGTGTATCGAATGTATATCACCAACGGTTGGGAGCTACCCACCATCCTCCCAAAAAGGGACAGCATCGAAATAGACAATAGAATGAAATGGATTTTCTCTAGATAGGTGATATACACCCTAATGGGCGCGACCCACATAGCCATGCTGCCTGCCCAATTTCTGTCATCTCCCGGTTGATGAGGCTTGACGTCATTACGTATCTTTTGAAACACTTGACCACCATTCACTTTGAATGCCACATCGTCATGCCCGTCAAATCACAAATTGATTTCCCCAAAAATACCACGGGTATAAAGCTAAGAGAAATGAATTCCTCCGCCACCAAGCGTAAGTACGTTTGAAGAGATCAACTTACGCGATCCGTTAGATATACTCTGTCAGACATTCGTCCATTCACGTTTGTCCTGGGAATGGACAAGCCTAAGGCACTATTCTGTAAACAGGATAGCCCTTGCATACTCCGTCTTCAATATTTGATTGCAAAGCTAATATCTATATAGAGTGGTTTTAAGATAATGAATATGATCCCGGTCTCTCTGTATTGACGATGTAAAAATCGTCAAAAACTTCGATAGTCGGTGATTTAACTATCAAAGAAAACAGGTGTGCAAACAATGATATTATTTCCAGATGGAAACTCTATCGATCAACCATCATTCAACATTTATCTCTTTATCTTAAATTATCTTTAATTTATCCATTTCCCCATTCTATATATTCGTAGATTCTTATTTTCTAAATTTAGAAAATATACTTTATAAATCATTTGGAAAACATCACCGCATTTACTTCCATTTTTTGTATCCTATATTATAAAACATTCCTGATCCTTATTTGGAAAACATTTCCAAACTTCTTCCTTTGATTTATTGATTTAAATCGATGTTTAAATAAAACACCTCTAAACCAATTCGAACTCTTCCACTCATTGGCTCAATTCACTTGACCAATCTTCACTACCGAACCTTACCCATCCCTTAGTTAAAAACGAAGCCAATCAAGTTGGGGTATAATTTACCTCTTAGACCTTAACTGAACGACATTTCTAACCTCGGGATAGACAAAGTCCAACTTTCAAATCTTTTAACACACTTCCTTACGTTTCTCTCGGACTCGATTTAGGAATCCACTTCTTTTACCAAAATCCTTTGATTATAACCATAATGTTATAACTCCAGTCTTTCAAAATATATTAACTTAAATCTAGCGTATATAACTTAATTTGGATAAATGACAAACTACTAATTGAGTATCAATAAGTAAACTAAATTTTGAAACGGAAAGTAAACATTACTTACCTTAATTCGATTATATCGAATTCCAATGTATAATTCACTCTCGAATAATCACTATTCGATAATTCTCTCCTTCGAATAAACTATATTTGATTCCTCTTGTTCGAATAACTAATATTCGATAATCCTTTTCTTCGAATAACTATATTCGAAAATCTCCCTTCGAATAAACCATATTCGATAATTCTCTACTTCGAATAATTATTCGATTTAACTCACTCCGAATGAACTATATTCGATTACCCTTATCAAGTAAACTTTATTCGATAACTCTACTTCGAATAAGTGACATTCGATAACTCTACTTCGAATAAGTGATATTCGATAACTCTACTTCGAATAAGTGATATTCGATAACTCTACTTCGAATAAGTGATATTCGATAACTCTACTTGACTAATTAGACTTATTAACTTCTATCGATTAACTACTATTAGATTTTACACCATTCGCTTGACTCTAGATCACAGTGGTCACAATGGTTACGCCTGATTCCCTCAGGAAACATCCGACCGCCATAGGCTCTACAGCCCTGCGAATTATGCTAGGAGTCGTACGAAATGGCAACTCTTCCTGAATAACTAGGTTTGACTAACTCTACCCCTATATAACTATATTTGATCTACTCTGATTGAATAACCAATATTAATTTAAATCCAAATCTGATTAACTAAGTTCAATTACTCCATCCGGTCAACTCTTTTATTTGAATAACTAATATTCGATAATCTCTCTCTCTCTACGGATTTTATTTAATCCCTTTACATTTCAAATATCGAAATGGATTTCATCGCTCCCTTTAAAACAACTCCAATTTCCTATTATCCAAATTCACTATTGAATTTGCAAATCTCAATTATCCACTGATAATTATATTATAATTCATTTAAAAACTTTGTTTATAAATCTCAGCACTTGTTTTCATTATTAAACAAGTTATTCATTTCTTACCCTTCGAAATTCCCTTTCTGTTTAACTTTACTTAAAAACCCACTTTTCTTAATAAATGTGTTTATTCGCAAAACCTTTGCTTAAATCCATTTTTCATACCAACGGTGAAAAATATTCCTTTATATTATCTCTTCAGTTTGATTTCGTATTAAAAACGATATCTCATTTTCAATTTCTATTTATATTCTATTTACGGAGTTATTTGTATAAAAACTCCTTTTAACTTCTAACACGTAAAGTCTCACTTAATTTATCCTTTATAATGCTGAATTCCTATCCCATAAAATATCGGTGTTAAACCGATTTCTAATTCTCTAGATAAGTTCGACTTATATATTTTCATTTATCAAAAGATAAATGTTTTTATTTAATTTATAAAATATATTTATAAATTGATCTTCTCAATTCATCTGTTAAAAAAAACATATTTCTATTTAAAATCCTATTTGAAAACATCTTTTCGTTGTTCTTTTATATCTCGACAATTCCTTTTCATAATTCCACAAATTTCTAAAACTATATTTTTCCATAAAATTCTTCGTCTACATGTTATTGTCTCCATTATGTATTTTTAACCAAAATGGTGTTTAGACTTCCATATCAATTAATAACTCTATACAAAGGTTCCTTATTGACTTTTCAAAAAAAATCTACTTTGATAGCATCCATTGGATTTTATAAAATTCTAAAATCCCCTATTCACTTCATACTTTTCCTTTATAAAATACTTTGATTTTATACGAATATTTTCATTTCAATATACATTTTGAAAATTCCTTATTATATAAAATCCTTTGATTTTATATAAATATTTTATTTCAAATTTTAGTTTGAAATTCTCTTTCTACATTCCAGTATTTTCCTTTGGTATTTAAGGTTACCAAATAACCACAATCAACATACCAAATCAACAACTGATTATAATCACATCACATATCACAATATATGACAAATAGTAAAATAGGTGTTGAGGAACCCAGTTGGGTCCCCCAACCTGTTTACCTGCATCCACAGATGTCAGTCAACACAAATATAAAATATTCTGATAAACAGAGTCAATATTTCAATACGATTTATATATATCATTATCAATAATTTCAGCCAACCGACTAGCAGTTCAACCAAACAACCAACACACAACAAAGCAACCAATAATTTCAATTCTAATAATACTTTATAGAAATATAAATTTGTCAGAGTTAGGGAGAGTTACTCACATTGGACGGTGCTCGTTAAATAACGATATATCGGTCATTGATTTGATTCAGGCATTTAATTTCACCATAAATCAAACGAGCTTGAATTCACTCCCGGTCGGTTCCATTGGGTAGTGCCCGTCCATACGATCCCAACGGATCTTGTTTCGCTCAATTCTGATCATGTATGAATAAGTTATTAAATTTACAAATTTTAATACTATATTTTAAAAAAATTACTTAGTTTTTTTTCCTATTCGTGCTTACCACTATAAAACAGGCACAACTAACCCCGTTGAAACCCAGGCCACTACAAGACTCTTCTTCCTTCTGTACGCCGAACTGCTCTACTCCTCCATTGTCAAATATTTAACCTCAAACCGATCCTTCGTATGTCCATGGATTTCCAAATGCCCTTCACCATTGTTCCTCTCTTCCGCTGCTTTACTCCTCCATACCCCTCTGGTTAAACTCGCACCCGATCCCCTCAATATGCCGAAACCACCTCTCGCGATCCCCTGTAGAACCCTCGACACAAGTTGGCATCGAATTCCACAATAATCCAGACGCAGGTGCCAAACTCCTTTCCGAACTCATACACGAACTCAGAATCTTGAATTAAGGCTTCACCCCGCCGAATACTTGAACCCTAGTTTTGCGTTCAGAACTGGAGCAACAGTAAAGGTCATCGCGACCCATACAACCGGTATAAAAAGGAAGCCGGTCCCAAAACAATTTCAAAGACACTGGTTTTGTAATTTTTTGTAATTTATTTGAATTTATATTGATTTTTGAATAAGGACATTTGCTGTGGATTTTTCTTGGATGGTGGCGGCGCAAATATTGAAGAGAGAAAAATGCGGGTTAGGGTTAGGATAGTGTAGTGATATTTATAGGGTAGTAAAAATATATTTTTATTTGATTTTTATATTTATTTTATCGTATCGCTGTTTGTATACGCTATTTAAAAATTCCTGTGATCACACACAATACTCAAAAATCACGGAAATGGATATGCGGCTACAGTTTGACATTGCGGACCCAACGAAACTGATTTCGTCGAATTCCGACTTCGTATGCTTAAACAGCGTATTTTTAAAGTGAAAAAATCGATTGTTTTTCACTTTAAAATCCCATACGGCCATATGCTGACCCCAAATATCACGAAAATTGAAATCTAGCAATAATTTGACATTACAAATCCAACAAAATTATTTTCGTCAAATTCTGAGGTCGTTTGCAAAAGTGGCTAATTTTATAGCTCAAAATAGACCATTTAAATATATAAATATATTTAAAAACATTTAAATTTTATATTTAAAAATAAATATTATCGTATATATTCACAGTGGAATACCATACAGCTCCACTGGGTTTTGTAACTCGATATTTCAAAATTCCCAGTTATACCGATATTCGATATATATTAAAAATCCTTTTATAATATAAATAAATCGTTATAAATTATAAAGGAATTCCATAGCGACTTTTTCTAAATTTTGATTTTGACATAAATAAAAATCTACACGACGAAATCCTGATTTTTCGCTTCCACTAGAAAAATGTAGTTCACCAGGTCCTAACGTTTCTTGTTTCACAGAAATCCAACTTAAAACGGCTTCTATATATTCGTTTAAAGTTCGAATCGCCAAATTACGAACTACCGCGCCATTTCGAGCTCTATTATAATTATAATATAAATTATATGTTTCATCGTCGTTTCTAGAATAGATTCGTTATTAAAAATCGAATCTAAACTTAACCAAATCTCTTATACTGCCCAATTCACACGATATTGCAGATTCTGCTATTTTCGTCTATTTCGAAAATTAATATATTATTCTATTATTTATATTAATTAAATATAAATATTATTTAATTCAAATTATTGATAACGCCAAATCGATATTTAATAATTAAATAAATTTATTATTCAGCCGTTAAAAATGCGGGACGTTACATTCTTCCCCCATTAAAATAATTTCGTCCTCGAAATTGCTAGGGTAGGAAAGAAACCCTATTCACTAGGTTAAAAATTATTAGTTTAACTTTAACTTCAGTTTCAACCGAACCGATTAATTTCAATTAAAATATTAATTAATTTCGATTAACGAAAATTTTCTAAAATTCTGAAAATTTTCTAACACCCTAAATTTTTGGAAAATTTCGCCGGCACCTCCTCTGCACCGTTCAATATTTCAAACTTCAACTCGCCTTTCTAGGCCCTTTCCTTCCAAAAAGAAAACCAAAAAGCCAAGCGGCTTGCCGATTTGGCGCATAAAACCTCATATGAAAATTTAAACATGTACCTTTTTGTCGGGCATGCCATTATATCCTTGCACTTGCTTCTACTCAATACCTAATGATCATATATCCATCTATACCAATCGATTTCCAATCAATTTCAATCAATCAAATCTCAACACAATCATTCGCCTATCCAAAGCCAAATTCCTTTTCAAACTCGAGTTCCATTCTCGATTCCAAACTCCTAACTCACCAATGCAGCACCATTTTAGATTCTTATCTCATAATTAAAAATCTGATTTCACTTGATATATTTATATTCCAATTAAATTTCCAGTTAATTGGTATCATTTCAATTCACAAATTTCTTTAAATTTTATTTTAATTCATGCTATCTCTCTTGGAAGTTTTAAACAGTTCAGTTTTTCTAAAATAAATTATTCCCTTTCGGGATTCAAAACAACTTGTTTTCCTCAAAACAATTGAGCACAAAATCTTTGGTAGTAATCCGTCACTTAGGACTCGAAAATGAACACTGATGACGTGGCCAGCATCATCAGAGTTATTTCCCAGTGATAAAAGTGAGTTCAATACTATATCACTCTAAAAACCGTTTTTAAACAATTTCATTTTTGAAATATTTTTCAAAATACCATTCACGATGCTTGTAAACAAATTCAAATCTTCTAGGATCTTAAAATTTCTTATATTTAACTCAAATCCATTTGCGCACACTTTTCCCAGTTTTCAGAATTTTTAATTCCAAATTCTGATTTAATTCAAATTTAATTAATCTGCTTTTACATATTACACTTATATGAATTCTGTTTGGTTATTTATATAACCATTTCAATTACAATCAACCAACACATCCAATATATGATAATAATTCCAAGATATCCCATTCCTATATATCAAAATATATTTTGGGTAAAATTATTCCATTTACCCTCTTTCAAAACATACTGCGTTGGTTCATCGTATCAAAGTGTTTGGAAATCCCTATCGATACAGTGGATCAAACTGATCGACCAGAATTCACAAACAACTCAACCAATAAATCTCCACAATATAAAACAATTTCATAAAAATCTACAAATACATTCACTCGTATATATACACTCAAACTCAATCTAGGGTATTACTAACCCCATCTCTACTGAGTCATGCCACAGAGCCAAGGTAATCACTTAACCTTCAGCTCTGATACCACTGTAACGACCTGGAGTTTTTGACTCAGAAAATCAACACAAAACTGCCATGTTGACTATTCGAACATCGAAAATACCTGATCATCAATAGAAAGAAGTTAGAGGGTGAGAATAGATAAGATAGAAAATTAGAATAGAAGAGGAAGAAGAAGATCACCACGGAATAGAATCAGAGTAATACGAATCTCACAGCGGAACGAATAAAATATAATATATAACATAACTTTGAAATAAAACAGTATATATATGCAACAACATTATCAGAGCACAACACTTACACACAGCGGAAATAACAATAGCTATATAATCCTGAAGCCTCCTGCTTTAAGCTCCTCCAAGTATATCTGTAAAGGCCTGAACTACTTGACTTCCCGTACAAATTTGGGCACCCAAGAGTTTAGGGAAAACAAAACAAAAATAAACACTGGGTCAGTCATGGGACTGGTGTGAGCAGCTCAAATCATGGGTTTAACTTTTCAAAAGAAAAGATAATCGTAAGACCAATCCACACATAAACATGGATGGTTTTTACCTTACGATAACCCAAAACAGTTTTGGAATTCAATACTTCTTTGATATTATAATAATGTCTAATCACAATTAAATAGAATCTAGCAGAACGCTTGCATCTCACGTTCCACATATATACTATACAAACAAAACAGAGGGCGCTTATTGGAAATTGGATTCCGACCTTGACAAGGTATGGGACCACCTGCCGATAATGTATCTCTAGAGGCAAATACACTGGGTTCAACAAGAACATCTTGCAACCCGGCCCTCACATGACCGACCACTCATTTCGCTTGAATGTATCGAATGTATATCACCAACGGTTGGGAGCTACCCACCGTCTTCTCGAAAAGGGACAGCATCGAAATAGACAATAGAATGAAATGGATTTTCTCTAGATAGGAGATATAGACCCTAATGGGCGCGACCCACATAGCCATGCTGCCTGCCCGATTTCTGTCATCTCCCGGTTTATGAGGCTTGAGGTCATTACGTATCTTTTGTAACACTTGACCACCATTCACTTTGAATGCCACATCGTCATACCCATCAAATCACAAATTGATTTCCCCAAAAATACCACGGGCATAAAGCTAAGAGAAACGAATTCCTCCACCACCAAACGTAAGTACGTTTAAAGAGATCAACTTACGCGATCCATTAGATATACTCTGCCAGACATTCGTCCATTCACGTTTGTCCTGGGACTGGACAAACCGAAGGCACTATTCTGTAAACAGGATAGCCCTTGCATACTCCGTCTTCAAAATTTGATCACAACGCTAGCATCTATACAGAGTGGTTTTCATATAATGAATCTGATCCCGGTCTCTCCGTATTGACGACGTAAAAATGGTCAAAAACTTCGAGAGTCGGTGATTTAACTATCAAAGAAAATAGGTGTGCAAACAATGATATTATTTCCAGATGGAAACTCTATCGATCAACCATCATTCAACATTTATCTCTTTATCTTAAATTATCTTTAATTTATCCATTTTCCCATTCTATATATTCGTAGATTCTTATTTTCTAAATTTAGAAAATATACTTTATAAATCATTTGGAAAACATCACCACATTTACTTCCATTTCTTGTATCCTATACTATAAAACATTCCTGATCCTTATTTGGAAAAAGTTTCCAAACTTCTTCCTTTGATTTAAACCGATGTTTAAATAAAACACCTCTAAACCAATTCGAACTCTTCCACTCATTGGCTCAATTCACTTGACCAATCTTCACTAACGAACCTTACCCATCCCTTAGTTAAAAACGAAGCCAATCAAGTTGGGGTATAATTTACCTCTCAGACCTTAACTGAATGACATTTCTAACCTCGGGATAGACAAAGTCCAACTTTCAAATCTTTTAACACACTTCCTTACGTTTCTCTCGGAATTGATTTACGAATCCACTTCTTTTACCAAAATCCTTTGATTATAACCATAATGTTACAACTCCAGGCTTTCGAAATATATTAACTTAAATCTAGCGTACATTACTTAATTTGGATAAATGACAAACTACTAATTGAGTATCAATAAGTAAATTAAATTTTGAAACGGAAAGTAAACATTACTTCCCTTAATTCGATTATATCAAATTCCAATGTATAATTCACTCTCGAATAATCACTATTTGATAATTCTCTCCTTCGAATAAACTATATTTGATTCCTCTTGTTCGAATAACGAATATTCGATAATCCTTTTCTTCGAATAACTATATTCGAAAATCTCCCTTCGAATAAACCATATTTGATAATTCTCTACTTCAAATAATTATTCGATTTAACTCACTCCAAATGAACTATATTCGATTACCCTTCTCAAGTAAACTATATTCGATAACTCTACTTCGAATAGGTGATATTCGATAACTCTACTTCGAATAGGTGATATTCGATAACTCTACTTCGAATAAGTGATATTCGATAACTCTACTTCGAATAAGTGATATTCGATAACTCTACTTGGCTAATTAGACTTATTAACTTCTATCGATTAACTACTATTAGATTTTACACCATTCGCTTGACTCTAGATCACAACGATCACAATGGTTACGCCTGATTCCCTCAGGAAACATCCGACCGCCGTAGGCTATCTGCAGCCCTGTGAATTACACTAGCAGTCGTACGAAATGGAAACTCTTCCTGAATAACTAGGTTTGACTAACTCTACCCCTATATAACTATATTTGATCAACTCTGATTGAATAACCAATATTAATTTAAATCCAAATCTGATTAACTAAGTTCAATTACTCTATCCGGTCAACTCTTATATTTGAATAACTAATATTCGATAATCTCTCTCTCTCTACGGATTTTATTTAATCCCTTTACATTTCGAATATCGAAATGGATTTCATCGCTCCCTTTAAAACAACTCCAATTTCCTATTATCCAAATTCACTATTGAATTTGCAAATCTCAATTATCCACTGATAATTTTATTCTAATTCATTTATAAACTTTGTTTATAAATCTCAGCACTTGTTTTCATTATTAAACAAGTTATTCATTTCTAACCCTTAGAAATTCCCTTTCTATTTAAATTTACTCGAAAACCCACTTTTCTTAATAAATGTGTTTTGTAACAACCCGAAAATCTGGGCCAGTTTGAAATTTTTATTTTGGCAATTTTAGCGAATTTTTATTATTTAAAATGAATTATTTTAAATAATATCGACGAAAAAATTATTTTGAATATAATTCGACGTATATATTATACGCGTCGTCGTTAGAATATAAATAATTATATATAATAATAAATAGAATTGAAAATGGCGCGGTAGTTCGATAATTCGATTTCAAACTTCAATTGAACGTACCGGGTGCAAAACAATCCGGATTTTAGTGAAACCAAAAACATTAGGATCTAATTGATGATATCTTTCCAACGAATCCGAAAAATCAAGATTTCATATCAGGAATCAAAAGATATGTCCAGTTGAAATTCTGAATAGTCGCTATGGAATTCAGGCCCTTAAAAATGGACATTTTGCAAACGACCTCGGATTTCGACGAAACCAGTTTTGTTGGGTCCGTGATGTCAAATTATTGCTAGGTTTCAAATTTCATAATTTTTCGAATCAATATGTGAGTGTGGCAAAGGAAAACGCGTTTGACCAGTTTCAGTTGATTTTAATCGACTGGAAATTGGCTATTTTTCCAACGGTCTCAGAATTCAACGAAACTAGTTTTGTTAGGACCGTATCGTCAATACGAAGCTAGAAAATATTTTTCTGGAAATTTTCATGTTCGTATGTGGCCCCGGTAATTTGAAATGCACGTTTAAAATTGAATATAATGATTTAAATGTAAATGCAACGGAAACTGATCGAAACGGTCGATTCAGCTTGTGGTATATAACCCATTGTGTTCGGAATGGGGGTGAAACAATATGGACGACAGGCGGTGGGCCTCGTTTCGAGGTCGTATGTAAAAGTCAACTTTTTGAAAATAAATAAATTAAATAAATTAAAATTTTAATTTCTCTCTCCCTCCACCTACATCCACTCTGCCCCCCCCCCCCCCCCCCCACGATTCATTTCGAATCGGAAAAAGAAGAAAAAAAATATGGCAACCGCGACTCCTGGCGATCGACGCCAGCACCACCGCCGCCTCCACCCGTCGCTCCACCGATCGCGCCTCCATCGCCTCCCATCCCCGTCAATACCTCCCCTCCGCATCAGATCGAAGACCGTCCTCCCCCACGGCTCCTCTCTCCTCGTTCTACCGAACCCCAATCGCCCCTGGCCCGACGCCCCCGTCGACCGCCAGCTTCCCTCAGCCACCCTCCCTCCTCCGCGCCACTCTCTCTTCCTCCTCCCCTTATAAATTGAATCGCAGCAACCCTCCGAGCGACGACAGCTCCACAGGCCTGACCAAACCCCCCCTTCTTCGGCAAAACACTGTAAGTTTTTCTTATGTTAATTTTATTTTTATTTATATACTCTATTTACTTTATTATTTAAATTATAAAAGTTAGGATTTTTAAATTATAAAAGTTCGATATTTTTAAAACATAAAAGACTATATTTTTAAAACATAAATGACGATATTTTGAGATGAGTAGTGAAGTAAAAATATAATTTTTATATAAGGAAGATAATCAAAATATGATTTTTATATTTTTAAAGAATTAAAAATATGATCTTTATATTTTTAAAGTATTAAAAATATAATCTTTACTATATAGAAGATGTAAAAATATGATTTTCGTTTATGTAGAGAATTAGAAATATAATTTTTACATGATAGCAATATTAAAAATAGCATCTTTATATGTGTAGAAAAATAAAAATGTGATTTTTATAATGATGTATGTGAAAAAGTTCAATCTTTATATTTGAAAAGTTCAATCTTTTTATGTAAAAAGGCGAAATCTTTATATGGAAAAATAGCGTGATCAAAATATAATTTTTATCTATATAACATAGTAGTAAAAATTAGATTTTTATATATTGAATAGCATAGTAAAAATTCGATTTTTTTTATATATTGAATAACGAAGTAAAAATTCGATTTTTACATATGTAGTGGCTACAGCAACGAAGATGCGATGAAGATTTCTATCAAAGAAGAGTCAAGATGATTGGATAGCTATATGTGAGAATTTCTCACCTTTCAATTTCATTTCTACTTATATATATATATATATACTAGGATGCAGACGGTGTTTAGTAGCACCCGACACAATCGTCCACAGACCATGGACTTGTTTGTTTGATTGCAAAAATTAGTTAGATTATTGGATTGAAATTGAATTGTTTGATGAATTGAATGAATTTGATTGATGTGTGAATGGCGTGGGCCTTCACTAGACCGGGGATAAGGCTAAGCCTCGTCCCGTTTCTAGTATCGTGCCGTTATGCCGCCGAAATTTTCTAAAATTTGTTAGAAAAATAAAAACATCATTTTATTTAAAGAATGAACTGAATAGAAATTCATATGTTGGAATAAAATGTTTTATCGTTAAAAATATAATTTTTAACGTGAATGTGAAAAAAAAATATTCATTTACAAACCAGACGGTTTGTTTATGTACACCTGTTTGAAGGACATTGATTGGGTCGATAAATTTTACACATCGCCCAACTGCACTAATAAAATATGCGTTTGATTGTTTGAAACCCCACACGGGTGTTGGGATGAAATTTGAAGTTCACTCATCCTGATTGATTAAATATGTCGATCGATTGATTGACAGGCTGTTATAAGCGTTAGATATCTATATTTGATGCTTATACAGTGTAGTGCACTTTGGTTGATGGTTGATTATTCTTCAATGCTATTACATGTGTGTAATGTATGAAAATCCATATAATTAACTTTATATGGTAATTGATTGGGCCTCATTCCAATTTGAAAAATAAAGAATATTATAAAATAAAAGTTCATGTGTTGACAGTTTCATCCATTGAGATTGGTCATGTGTTGAACGAAATATTTTAGTAATAAAATTTACATCTTTATCAATATAAAATAAAGGTTCATGTGTTGACAGTTTCATCCATTGAGATTGGTCATGTGTTGAACGAAATAATTTAGTAATAAAATTTACATCTTTATCAATATAAAATAAAGGTTCATGTGTTGACAGTTTCATCCATTGAGATTGGTCATGTGTTGAATGAAATATTTTAGTAATAAAAGTTACATCTTTATCAATATAAAATAAAGGTTCATGTGTTGACAGTTTCATCCATTGAGATTGGTCATGTGTTGAACGAAATATTTTGATAATAACAACTATTTTGAAAAAGAAATATTTGAAATAGAATATTTGAAAATAAAAATTTATGAAGCCGTGTTGATTAGATTGACGCCATTTTGACGTGAACGATATTTATATCGATTGTATTCGATTTCGAAATGAATTGAATTGAAAACGATTTCGAAATGAATTGAATTGAAAACGATTTCGAAATGAATTGAATTGAAAACGATTTCGAAATGAATTGAATTGAAAACGATTTCGAAATGAATTGAATTGATAACGATTTCGAAATGAATTGAATTGAAAACGATTTCGAAATGAATTGAATTGAAAACGATTTCGAAATGAATTGAATTGAAAACGATTTCGAAATGAATTGAATTGATAACGATTTCGAAATGAATTGAATTGAAAACGATTTCGAAATGAATTGAATTGAAAACGATTTCGAAATGAATTGAATTGAAAACGATTTCGAAATGAATTGAATTGAAAACGATTTCGAAATGAATTGAATTGATAACGATTTCGAAATGAATTGAATTGAAAACGATTTCGAAATGAATTGAATTGAAAACGATTTCGAAATGAATTGAATTGAAAACGATTTCGAAATGAATTGAATTGAAAACGATTTCGAAATGAATTGAATTGAAAACGATTTCGAAATGAATTGAATTGAAAAGGATTTCGAAATGAATTGAATTGAAAACGATTTCGAAATGAATTGAATTGAAAACGATTTCGAAATGAATTGAATTGAAAACGAATTCAAATTGAATTGAAAGCGCAGTGAAATGAATTCAAATTGAATTGAAATTTGAATTGAATAGAAATGGATTTTAAAACGAATTTATAAAGAAGAATTCAATTTTAATTTGAATTGAAACGGAAGTAGAAATTGCTTTTGAAACGAATTCAAAACTATTTATATAATTCGTTTTAAATAGAAATCGACGAAATATATATTATATATTATATATATAATATAATGGCCTGAATAGAACGCGCCGCGCCGCGGCAGTTCGTGAATTTCGACCATTTATTTCAAACGGAGATTACGGGAGATCCGACCTTCGGATTCTCCTAAAACTGGAACCGTTGGGTTCGTATCGAAAAGAGCTTTCTAACGAATATTAGAAATTTGAAATCTAACGGTTGGATTTGGAGTTATGTCCAAATCAAATTCGAAAAAGGTCGCTGTAAGTGCAGTTCGATGGCCATTGATGGAAATCAACTGTACGGGCCATGATAAAATTATTAAAAACAGTAATAATTTGTGTAAAATGATAAGAAATGATTTGGAAAGAATAGGGATGAAAAACTCCATATTTGAAAAGATAAAAATAGATTTTTATCGAAATGAACTAGTTTTGAACTAGAAATATAATTCTATTTATTTTTAAATAAATAAATTGAATTTGAAAAGGGTTTTAAAAATAACCAAAATTTCCAATGATTGCATTGGAGTGGATTTGAATCGAAATTGTCTTCGGAATATTTCGATGTTGGAATTCGTGATTATACAGATGTTGTTATGGAAATTTGAAAGATATATTTATATCGTTATTTCCAATACAACATTTGTTAGTCGTGGAATTTGATATTGAATATAAGCCGGTATATTTTCTATTCAGAGCCTTGTATTGAATATCAAATGTGATTTGGGGTTTGTTGTGAATGGTGTCTTCACTAACACTGTTCTTGAACCCAGTTGAGAAAAGATTAAATCTTTTTATTTAGATTTAATGAAGTGTACCAATTAAATAATATTTAATTGGAATTGAATTGATATTGATTTTTGGGTTTATCGTGGACAGTGTTTTAAATAACACTCGTTCTTTAACCCGATAATTAATGAAGGTGATTTTGGGTTTATTGTGAACTGTGTTTTTAAATGACACGGATTCTTTAACCCAGTTAACGATTAAAACTAAGTTGAGTTTTAATGAATCTTTAATTAGATTGAAATGGTCGAGGATGGAGTATCACCAATTTTGCTCCAGGCGATAGTCAAATCTTTAATTAGATTTGAACGTGAAATGGTAATTGAATTTACCGATAACACCGTGGTGTTGGATATGAAGTATTACTAGTTTTACTTCATGGGATGAATAGGTTGGGATTGGGAAATTAAAACAAATGATTACTTCGGTAAGTTTCGTTAATCCCGACTAGTTGAATCGAAATTCAAAAGAAGATTAGAGAATAAATTCAAGAAATTTATCTTGGATAAAATTAATGGGAACCTTTCCCTATGAATGTGAAATTTAGTAACTAACTATCGGTTGGCCAAGCAGAATGGTTTTCTGGGTATTGATCTGATGTTGGTTTCGGCCTTCGGGGTTAATATTTGGGGAATTATTCTCTTGATTAATTTACGGTTAGTGACTGATGAATTGGAATGAGGCGTATGTTGTGTTTGTGTAACACTTATTTAAAATATACGTGAGTTATTTGGAAAGACCGGGTTTATCCCATTCTGGATAACTGATACGACGATAAGTCGAAGATGAAGACGATGGTCGAAGACCGGAGGTCTTCACGTCGTTTGGGTGATTACTGATGATCTTGATTGGGCTGTACACCCAAGAAGATGGAAACAGTTGGTGGTCGTCCAGACGTACTTGGAGACCGAAGGATATGCGGGGTACTAGGTGCCTCCGGTTTCGTTCAGACCCAGAACGGACTTGTAAATGGACTGTGTGTCTGACATTGGATTTTAGTCCGTGTGATTGATCTCTATTAAATATATATCTGTTTGGCGGCGGAGAATTTATTCTCTTGCTTAACGCCCTTCTCTGAGACGTACGAGCTCAGGGGTTATATATTGATGGATATCAAACGCATGGAGTGAATTGCCTGTGTGGCATGCCTAAGTGGCAATTGATCGAGGCTTCTGTTGAAAAGCAAAGTCTTGTGGTGATGATCAAGGCACGGCCTTTATGGCGTAGCTTTGTGTAAGGTTTACTTCGCGAGTTTCACACCCGGTATGAACCAAAAACGGGAGACGGACCTCAGGGAGGGCATGCGTTTCCTTCTAGTTAGAAGTGGCGTCATTGGTTTTACACGCCCTGACGAGTTTGACTTATGTGGTTGTTGCTGTTGCGAGGCGCCTCGGATTGATCGGTCGTTCTCGAACCGATGGAGTCATTTAGTTGGCTCACCTACGCCCCATAGGGCGGGGAAACGCATGTTCAGGGTTTAAGTTTAATCCACATCGGTGGACTGGCCCTGACGATCCAAGGGCCCACCTGAGTCTGGGTCCTGTGGCTCGGGCTAGAGAGTCACGAATCGGTTGAGGACTATCTTTTGCCTCGGTTCATAGATGGAAATCCAATTTCCAAATACGTGACATTTGCGGTTTTATTTGTAAACCTATATATGGCGACATGATATATGGTACCCATGCCGCCTATGATTGATACTTATGATTTGAAGTTGTTTTATACACTATACACTTATAATAGTATCAAATGATTTGTTTTAAACGTATCAAGCATTCTTTGGCTGTTATAAGGGAAAACCCTATCCTCGGCTGCGTTGCATTGTGTGATGGGACCTGGGTCTTATAACAGCTTCATTTTTCTTTATTTAGCATTGCGCTGTTTGTTTTATGCACTGGTATTCTTGGGAGGAAACCCGTTCCGTGTTAGACGGCGTGGTCCCTTGATTTACCTAATGATTTAAAATAAATATTAACTGTTTTAGTTCTCACACCAGTCACATGACTGACCTGGAGTTTATTGTTTTAACCTAAACTCTGGGTGCCCTTATTTTGACACGGGCAGCTAGTAGTTTTGGTTTTGCAGATTTATATTCACAGGATCCTGGTTTACAGCTGGAACGATATACGGAAAGCTTTGTATCCGTATATCTCTTCTAGTTGTGTATTGTATTATTTTCCGCTGCTATGTATTTAAATGTAATTTAAAACCTCTGATATTGATTTCTGTGTAATATTCATTTGTACTCTGTATATTCTTGTAATCTGATGCATTGTTGTAATATACATTGAAATGTTCTTCTGTATGTGTTCTGCTGTGGTTTGTTCTCGAACTATCCGACGCTTTCCTTAACGGGGAAGTTACGGGTTTTCACATGTTTATTCGCAAAACCTTTGCTTAAATCCATGTTTCATACCAACGGTGGAAAATATTCCTTTATATTATCTCTTTAGTTTGATTTTGTATTAAAAACGATATCTCATTTTCAATTTCTATTTATATTCTATTTACAGAGTTATTTGTATAAAAACTCCTTTTAACTTCTAACACGTAAAATCTCACTTAATTTATCCTTTATAATGCTGAATTCCTATCCCATAAAATATCGGTGTTAAACCGATTTCTAATTCTCTAGATAAGTTCGACTTATATATTTTCATTTATCAAAGGATAAATGTTTTTATTTAATTTATAAAATATGTTTATAAATTGATCTTCTCAATTCATCTGGTAAAAAAAACAGATTTCTATTTAAAATCCTCTTTGAAAACATCTTCTCGTTGTTCTTTTATATCTCGACAATTCCTTTTCGTAATTCCATAAATTTCTAAAACTATATTTTTCCATAAAATTCTTCATCTACATGTTATTGTCTCCATTATGTATTTTTAACCAAAAATGGTCTTTAGACTTCCATATCAATTATAACTCTATACAAAGGTTCCTTATTGAATTTTCAAAAAAAATGTACTTTGATAGCATCCATTGGATTTTATAAAATTCTAAAATCCCTTATTCACTTCATACTTTTCCTTTATAAAATACTTTGATTTTATACGAATATTTTCATTTCAATATACATTTTGAAAATTCCTTATTATATAAAATCCTTTGATTTTATATAAATATTTTAGTTTGAAATTCTCTTTCCACATTCCAGTACTTTCCTTTGGTATTTAAAGTTACCAAATAACCATAATCAACACACCAAATCAACAACTGATTATAATCACATCACATATCACAATATATGACAAACAGTAAAATAAGTGTTGAGGAACCCAGTTGGGTCCCCCAACCTGTTTACCTGCATCCACAGATGTCAGTCAACACAAATTTAAAATATTCTGATAAACAGAATCAATATTTCGATACGATTTATATATATCGTTATCGATAATTTCAGCCAACTGACTAGCAGTTCAACCAAACAACCAACACACAACAAAGCAACCAATAATTTCAATTCTAATAATACTTTATAGAAATATAAATTTATTAGAGTTAGGGAGAGTTACTCACATTGGACGGTGCTCATTAAATAACGATATATCGGTCATTGATTTGATTTAGGCGTTTAATTTCACCATAAATCCAAAGGAGCTTGAATTCACTCCCGGTCAGTTCCATTGGGTAGTGCCCGTCCATACGATCCCAACGGATCTTGTTTCGCTCAATTCTAATCATGTATGAATAAGTTATTAAATTTACAAATTTTAATACTATATTTTAAATAAATTACTTACTTTTTTTCCTATTCGGGCTTACCACTATAAAACCGGCCCAACTAACCCCGTTGAAACCCAGACCACTACTAGACTCTACTTCCTCCTGTACGTTGAATTGCTCTACTCCTCCATTGTCAAATTTTTAACCTCAAACTGATCCTTCATGTCTATGGATTTCCAAACGCCCTTCACCATTGTTCCTCTCTTCCGCTGCTCTACTCCTCCATACCCTTCTGGTTAAACTCGCACCCGATCCCCTCAATATGCTGAAACCACCTCTCGCGATTCCCTGTAGAACCCTCGACACAAGTTGGCACCGGATTCCACAAAAATCCAGACGCAGGTGCCAAACTCCTTCCCGAACTCATACACGAACTCAGAATCTTGAATTAAGGCTTCACTCCGCCGAATACTTGAACCCTAGTTTTGCATTCAGAACTAGAGCAACAGCAAAGCTCATCGCGACCCATACAACCGGTATAGAAATGAAGCCGGTCCCAAAACAATTTCAAAGACACTGGTTTTGTAATTTTTTGTAATTTATTTGAATTTATATTGATTTTTGAATGAGGACATTTGCTGTGGATTTTTCTTGGATGGTGGCAGCGCATATATTGAAGAGAAAAAAATGAGGGTTAGGGTTAGGAAAGTGTAGTGATATTTATAGGGTAGTAAAAATATTTTTTTATTCGATTTTTATATTTATTTTATCGTATCGCTGTTTGTATACGCTGTTTAAAAATTCTTGTGATCACACACAATACTCAAAAATCACGGAAATGGATATGCGGCTACAGTTTGACATTGCGGACCCAACGAAACTGGTTTCGTCGAATTCCGACTTCGTATGCTTACACAGCGTATTTTTAAAGTCAAAAAATCGATTGTTTTTCGCTTTAAAATCCCATACGGCCATATACTGACCCCAAAAATCACGGAAATTGAAATATAGCAATAATTTGACATTACGAATCCAACAAAATCAGTTTCGTCAAATTCTGAGGTTGTTTGCAAAAGTGGCCATTTTTAAAGCTCAAAATAGACCATTTAAATATATAAATATATTTAAAAACATTTAAATTTGATATTTAAAAATATATTATCGTATATATTAACTGTGGAATACCATACAGCTCCACTGGGTTTTGTAACTCGATATTTCAAAATTCCCAGTTATATCGATATTCGATTTATATTAAAAATCCTTTTATAATATAAATAAATCATTATAATTTATAAAGGAATTCCATAAAGACTTTTTCTAAATTTTGATTTCGACATAAATAAAAATCTACACGACGAAATCCTGATTTTTCTCTTCCACTAGAAAAATGTAGTTCACCAGGTCCTAACGTTTCTTGTTTCACAGAAATCCGACTTAAAACGGCTTCTGTATTTTCGTTTAAAGTTCGAATCGCCAAATTACGAACTGCCGTGCCATTTCGAGCTCGATTATAATTATAATATAAATTATACGTTTCATCGTCGTTTCTAGAATAGATTCGTTATTAAAAATCGAATCTAAACATAACCAAATCTCTTATACTACCCAATTCACACGATATTGCAGATTCTGCTATTTTCGACTATTTCAAAAATAAATATATTATTCTATTATTTATATTAATTAAATATAAATATTATTTAATTCAAATTATTGATAATGCCAAATCGATATTTAATAATTAAATAAATTTATTATTCAACCGTTAAAAATGCGGGATGTTACATATGTAGTGAATACGGTTGATGAAAGTGACAAAAGGACGAGCGTCGAAGATTTTCTACATTAGAAGAATCGTGGCGTTTGGTTTAGCTAGTCGGTGAGAACTCCTCACCTTTAATTTATTTCTAGTTTGAAATATATGCTAGGATGCAGACGGTGTTTAGTAGCACCCGACACCCGTCGTCCACAGACCATGTACGGCTTGTATGCTTGTTTGTTTGATTTTGATGTGTAGTTGATTGTGTGATGTGATGTGAAATGATGTAAAATATTTATATCATTAAAAATATTTTTATAGTTAAAAGTAGAATTTTTAACGCATATATAAAATGAAATAAATATAAACAAATCAAAGGATTTGTTTATATATACACACATTTGACTGATATTGATTGGGACGATAAATTTTACACATCGCCCAACTGCACAAATAAAATCTGTGTTTGATTGTTTGAAATCCCACACGGGTATTGGGATGATATATGACATACACTAATCCCAATAATTAGTTGTATGTCAATCGATTGATTGACAGGCAGTTATAAGCGTTAAATATTTATATTTGATGCTTATACAGTGTAGAACGCACTCTAGATGATGGTTGATTATTTATCGTTGTTATTTTGTACATGTGTTGTAGAAAATCCATATAACTAACATTATATGGTAACTGATTGGGCCTCATTCCAGTTTTGAATAGAAATATTTGAAAAAAATATTTGAATAGAAATAATGGAAAAAAATATTTGAATAGAAATATTTAAAAAAGAAATATTTGAAATAGAATATTTGAAAATAGAAATATATGAAGCCGTGTTGATTAGATTGACGCCATTTTGACGTGAATGATATTTATATCGATTTTATTCATTTTATAATGAATATCGAAAGTGATTTCAAAATCTGATATTTTGAAAAGAATTAGAATTCGAATTAAATTGAAATGAATTGAAATTCGAATTAAATTGAATAGATTTGAAATTCGAATTAAACTGAAATGAATTGAAATTCGAATTAAATTGAAATAAATTGAAATTCGAATCAAATTGAAATGAATTGAAATTCGAATTAAATTGAAATTGAATTGGAATCGAGTTGAAATGAATTTAAAACGAATTTATATTGGAAAGATTCAATTTTTGATTTGAATTTGAGATGGAAGTTGAAATCGTTTTGAAAACGAATTTTAAACGATTTATCGAATACGTTTTAAAAGGAAATCGACGAAGTATATATAATATATATTATATATATTATAATGGCCTGAATAGAACGCACCGCGCCGCGGTAGTTCGCGAATTTCGACCATTGACTTCGAATGGATATTACGGGAGATCCGACCGTCGGATTCTCCTAAAACCGGAACCGTTGGGTTCGTATCGAAAAGAGCTTTCTAACAAATATTGGAAATTTGAAATCTAACGGTTGGATTTGGAATTATATCCAAATCAATTTTGGAAAAGGTCACTGTAAGTACAGTTCGATGGCCATTGATGGAAATCGACTGTACGGGCCTTGATAAAATTATTAAAAATAGTGATAATTTGTGTAAAATCATAAGAAATAATTTGTGAAGAAATGGGATGAAAAACTCCATATTTGAAAAGATAAAAATAGATTTTTATCGAAATGAACTAGTTTTGAACTAGAATAATAATTTATTTATTTTTAAAATAAATAAAGTGGATTTGAAATGGTTTAGAAAATAACCAGAACCTCCAATAATTAAATTGGAATGGATTTGAATCGAAATTGTCTTCGAAATATTTCGATGTTGGACTTCGTGATGATACAGATATTGTTATGGGAATTTGAAAGATATATTAATATCGTTATTTCCAATACGATATTTGTTGGTCGTAGAATTTGATTTAGAATATAAGCCGATATATTTTCTATTCAGAGCCTTGTATTTAATATCAAATGTGATTTGGGTTTGTCGCGAATGGTGTCTTCATTAACACTGTTCTCAAGCCCAATGGAGAAAAAGATTAAATCTTTTTATTTAGATTTAATGAAGTGTACCAATTAAATAATATTTAATTGGAATTGAATCGGTATTGATTTTTGGGTTTATCGTGAACAGTGTTTTAAATAACACTTGTTCTTTAACCCGATAATTAATGGAATGTGATTTTGGGTTTATCGTGAACCGTGTTTTCAATGACACTGATTCTTTAACCCAGTTAAAGATTAAAACTAAGTGGAGTTTTAATGAATCTTTAATTAGATTGAAAAGATCGAGCATGGAATACCACCAGTTTTGCTCCAAAGCGATAGTTAAATCTTTAATTAGATTTGAATGTGAAATGGTAATTGAATTTACCGATAACACCGTGGTGTTAGATATGAAGTATTACCAGTTTTACTTCATGGGATGAATAGGTTGGGATTGGGAAATTAAAATAAATGATTACTTCGGTGTGGTTCGCTAATCCCGACTAGTTTGAATTGATATTCAAAGGAGATTAAGGAATAAATTTAAAGAATTTATCTTTGATAAAATTAATGGGAACCTTTCCCAAAGTATAAGAATATTTGAACAAAAGAATATTCTGAATTGGTATGAGGCGTATGTTGTGTTTGTGTAACACTTGTTTATTATATACGCAAGTTATTCAGAAAGACCGGGTTTATCCCATTCTGAATAACTGATTCGACGTGGTGTCGAAGATGAAGACGGTGGTCGAAGACCGGAAATCTTCACATCGTTTGGGTGACTGCTGATGATCTCGATTGGGTTGTACACCCAAGAGGAGAGAAACGGTTGGTGATCGTCCAGACGTACTTGGAGATCGATGGATATGCGAGGAAAGTGCCTCCAGTTTCGTTCAGACCCGGAACGAACTTGTAATGGACTGTGTGTCTGACATTGGATTTTATTCTGTGTGGTTGATTTCTATTAAATATATATCTGTTTGGCGACGGAGAATTTATTCTCTTACTTAACGCCCTTCTCTAAGATGCACGAGCTCAGAGGTTATATATTGATAGATATCAAACGCATGGAGTGAACTGCCTTTGTGGCATGCCTAAGTGGCAATATGATCAAGGCTTCTGTTGAAAAGCAAAGTCTTGTGGGTGATGATCAAAGCACAGCCTGTGTGTCACAGCTTTGTGTAACGTGAATTCGCGAGCCTCACACCCCAGTGGTGAACCAAAAACGGGAGAGGACCTCAGGGAGGACATGCGTTTCCTTCTAGCTAGAAGTGGCGTCAGTGGTTTTAAATGCCTTGACGAGTTTGACTTATGTGGTTGTTGCTGTTGCGAGGCGCCACGGTTTGATCGGACGATCCGGGTCCGATGGAGTCATTTGTTGGCTCATTGACACCCCATAGGGTGGGGAAACGCAGTGTTCAGGCATTTTAATCCACATCGGTGGACCGGCCCTGACGATCGAAAGGCTTGACTGAGTACTTGCCTGAGACACGGGCTAGAGCGTCTCGAATTCGGTGGAGGACGATCCCTTGCCTCAGTTCACAGATGGAAATACAATTTCCAAATACACGACTTTGCGGTTTTATTTGTAGAGCCTAGTATGGTGACATAGTGGGATGGGGCGCTTTTGCCGTCTATGATTGATACTTATGATTTGAAATTGTTTTGACACTATACACTTATAGTAATAATAAAACATGAAATTTTACGTACCAAGCATTCTTGGCTATTATAAGGTAAAAACCCTATCCTCCGGCTTGCGTTGCATTATGTGATGGGACCTGGGTCTTATAATAGCTTCATTGTTCTTTATTTAGCATTGCGCTGTTGTTTTATGCACTGGTATTCTTGGGAGGAAACCCGTTCCGTGTTATACTGTAACGACCCAGCAGATTTTTGGCCTCGAAAATCGACATAAATACTCTTATCCTGACTCATGCCGACCTTCCAAACACCGAAAAACACTGGATAGTTATTAGAAAGAAATTAGTGGGTGAGATAAGAAAGAAAGAAAGTTAGAATAGAAGAAGGAGAATTAACACAGAGTCTCACATCGCAACGGAACAAAATATAATACAGAAATAAATTTTATTGAGAGATTTTGAAAATATACTTACAGTATCAAAGTACACATACATCTGGACAGTTCTGATAATCTGTCCTCATATATATAATCACACAACAGAATATCATTCATCTGAACATCTTTAGCTCGTCTCTGGACTTCTCAGTACTTGATAACCTGAACCTGTAAACCTCGGTCTAACCCGAGCATTTACAAAACACCGGGTCAGTCTGGTGGACCAGAGTGAGAAAACTCGCACAACATTTAGAGTATCACACAACTTGATTTTAAAGTTAAAATCCTTTTGAGAGAAAAAGATAATCGTAAGACCGATCCACACATAAACACGGACGGTTTTTACCTTACGATGGCCCAAACCAGTTTTTCGAAATTAATATCTTGATCTGATATTATGATAATGTCTAGATACAAATAATTAACAAATCTAGAGGAACGCTTGCATCTCACGCTCCCCGTATATAGTATACAATCGAAAAAACCGTGGGCGCTTATTGGATATTGGATTTCCAACTTGACAAGGTATGGGACCACCTTCCGCACGTGTATCTCTAGAGGCAAATACACTGGGTTCAACAAGAACGTCTTGCAACCCGGCCCTCACATGACCGACCACTCATTTCGCTTGTGTTTATCGAATGTATATCACCAACGGTTGGACTCAAACCACTGTTCCCGAATGGGGAGAATCGATAAAATAAGAAACAAAAGGAATTTCTCTAGATAGGTGATTATACATCCTAATGGGAGCGACCCACTTGGCCATGCTGCCTGCCCGATTTCTGTCATCTCCCCGGTTGATGAGGCTTGAGGTCAGAACACATCTGGTCATCATACACTTTGAATGCCGCATCGTCAGATCCGCCAGATCACACTTGATCGATGTCCACAAACATACTCTAGCTATCTGGCTAGAGAATAACCATTTCTCTGCCATCAACTATGGTACGATTGGAGAAATCAACGTGTGTAAATCCTTTGGAAATACTCTGTCAGACATCCGTCCATACAAGTCATCCAGGAACAGGATGAACCGAAGGTACTTTCCTACTGCATCCAATATAGGAATCACCCCATGGATCAGTAGCGAGAAGTCCTTGCAACCCGTAGATTTCACCCACGACAGAACCACAGTTTAACTCTGACCGCGATCCAGAGATTATTAGCGGTCCTTCTATTTATGAAGATCCATAGTCTTCAATGCTCCATCTCGATCATCTTCCGATCTTCTTCACGTATTTGTTGGTCGGAATGGTTTTTGAATATAATTCGATCCCGGACTTTCCATACCAACAAGCATATTGGTCAAACTTCGATAGTCGGTGATTTAACTATCGAATAACAATAGTGTTAATACAACACTTGACACAACTCGACCACTTTAAAATATACTTAACGATATAAAACATTTTTTCTCTGATTAACTCTGCTTGAATTACTTTGATTGGTTAACTCTACTTAACTAACTCGACTTATTTAACTAGATTAACTTGACTTGATTACTCCTATTGATTAATTTATACTTGACTGCTTGACTCTAGATCGCAGCGATCACAATGGTAACGCCTGATTCCCTCAGGAAACATCCGACCGCCGTAGGCTATCTGCAGCCCTGCGAATTACGCTAGCAGTCGCATGGAAACTTCCCTAGATAACTTTGTTTGACTATCTCTAACTATATTTGATCAATTCTATACGACTAACAAATGTTTACTATAAATTTGAAAACAACATTCTTATTTCTTTTGAACTCATATCGTAATATTATTTAATTTCCAAAACCTTGCATCAGAGTTTGATATTCTCGTATAGGATAAAACCAATCCCAACACTTCACTCGTTCCAAACTAATACTATTCCTTGATAATAGTGAAGCCCATCAAGTTGGGGTATTTTAGTTACCTCTCAGACCTTGATCGACCCGTTCTTACATCAGAATAACATTAGTTCGTCCACTAACCTCAAAAAGCCCTTTTTCCCTTTTGGGTTTCAATCTGGTTTTTAAGCCCATATTTGAAATCCTCGTTTAAGGTCTTTTACTTAATTCCTTTATTTAAGTAAACATCCCTTAAAACGCCACTTAATCTTCAAGTATTCTTTCACTTTAAACCCCCTTGACTTATAATGTCAATCCCTCGTCAAATGATTTTATTCCATCTACTTGGACATTCTATAATAAACCCTTATCTCCTCTTTGGCTAAAACTCATCGTCAGTTAATCACTTGTTAATTTGATTCCCATTTATCAAATCTTGTTTGAAGCTTGGATTTACAAATCCCCTTATTAAAATTCTTACTTGGCATTAAATTGACTTCACTACTTCAAATCATTTTAAATTAAAGAATAATTTGCTTTAACATCTACTATATTAAAATATAATTAACTTTAATCTTAACCAAAAATAGCATTATCATTAACAAGCTTACTCAATAATAATCCAGTTTATTCACAATAACCAATTCAATTATCCCTTTAGATTATAGTTAATCAAAGATTAACTAATATCCAATACTATTCATTACCCTTTTATGAATATTTAAACCAATATTTATTTCCTCTGTCCATTCTATTCACAATGGTGGATTTTACCAACCATACACATCAGTTAACTATTAACTGAATTCCAATTGTCATCTCCCCTTTCTTAAATTAATTAATTAACTTAATTAATTAAAGTCACTTTTTAATTGTTTGCAAACAATTATTTCCCCTTTTTACCAATCCATGGAAAATTCTCGATCTCTGCTTCCCAACTGATCTAAACCATTTAACTAAATTCTCTTACTAACTCGATTAAAAATATTTATTTGTGAATTTCAAATTTAAAATCCCATACAAAATAAATTTGAAAACTTTAATTCAGTTATAAATGAATTTATAACTTTTAAAAATACATCAATTCACCTGACGGGTCGAATGACGTTAAAACCTCACATTTGGCCTTTTACTGCCAATTATCAAATCAACTAACATCCAATTCAAACAATTCCAATAATTTCCAAACACGTTTATAAACGTGATCAACCTAAGGAGTTTCTTTGTTATGGGTCATCCCCAACAGTGGGTATTTTCTAAATTTAAACGATCGATGATCAACAGTATATATACCTAACACTCAACCACTAACAATCAGAACACGCAAAATAAAAACCCAATTTATATAAAATGTAAATGGGAAGATCTGAGTGAGTTTAACTCACCTTGGGTTAAATTCATCGATAATATATGGTTTTTAATCGAATTAAACTGACGTTTAATTCGAATAAAAATTCTGGTCACTTCAGATCTGGGCTAGGCTTGTTCCATCTCGATGTACTCGCCTCCACGGTCCCAACGCAACTGACCGTCTGTAAATCCGATACTGTATGAGCGAGAAATCGCGTAAACAAATTTATAAAGTGATTAAATTTAAAACTTATTTTTTCATTTGAATTTACAATTGGGCTTTACCTTTATTATTGGCCCAACCATCTCAACCCGTCCCTTTTAAACCCTATATCCACCGATCCCCTTCATTCTATTCAAGCCACCTCCAGAAATTTGATCCAAAACCGAAAACAATGGCACCCTAATCCCCTTTTAATCATCAAAATCCGAAATCGATGCCATCGTACCCCTTTCCAGCCTTCGATCCACCTTCTCCCCTTCCAATGATCGGCCCGAACCCACAACAACCTCTCAGTGCTCCCTCGTTCGAACCGCAACCCTCTAAATCGACAAGCCAACTCGAAAACCCTCCCATGAACGAAGCGGTTCTCTCATATTAAGCTAAGTATTTTTTTCTATTTTGATTTCAGTAAGATTCGCTTTGATTTATTGTTGTTCCGAACTGCTTTCCTGTGTTGTTCGAATGGATGAATGAACCCCTGTTGTATTTATAGTTGCGGTTTTGGGTTGGGATAAAATCAATCTCTTTCAGTGGTTGCGAATTGTTATGTCAATTAAAATCAAATCTGAAATTTAGATTTTAGGTACAGATTTAGTATATGATGTTCAGATCGATTTGAAATGGATTGTGATTTAGATAGTTGTGCTATGTCTAGTTAATCTTCAATCAGAGATTTTTTTTTTAAAAACTGAACCATAGATTTTTTTAGTGGATTTTGAATCAGAAGTTCACTGTTCCTCCATGTAGTTTTACTGTTCGATCAGTCTTTTTGGGTACATGCATATATATCGGTTTCCCTGCATTGTTTTGGCTTGTCATTGATTATGCTGTCCACTGTATTGTTCAATCAATCCTTATGTATTTTTATCTGGATTCGATCATGTATATATAGTAGGTCATTGTTTATGGATTTTATTGTATAGACATGTTCACACATTATTTAGATGAGTTGTTCATCAAATCTTTTTGCTTAGATTGCTTCCTAGCTATTCTTGGACTTTGGTTTCTTCACTGTTTAGCTATGAAGGTTGTACAATTGAATATATCCTAGAACTATGTAGGTTCGATTAGCTGTTTCATTTCAGCTATGTAGATCTGATAAAAATATACATTCATTTTGTATTATTTGTTTTCTTTTCTCTTTTCTTATTTCTTATTTACTATTCAATTAGTTGTACCCTAACCATTTTGCTTATCTGTTCCTACTCTATATATATTAGTTGTTACTTCCTTTCTATTTTCTTTTCATTTGATCATGATGTGTATTTCTTAGCTGTCTCATTGATCTTTCCTTACACTGTTCACTACTATCATGAGATTTCCCTTTTTAATGGGTTCTCTTCTTTCTTTTTCGCAGATCAAGACTGACGGGGACGACTCAGATCCGCTGGTTGAGAAGAACATGCAGAAGTTGATTCAAAAATGTTGTTTCTTCCTTATAAAATTCTGTATATAATGCATGTAATGTTGTTTAATAAAACCACTCATTGTTTTCCTATTATTATTTTTCTTTTATTCGAGAGCTTGCATATAAATGTGAAATTGAAATTGAGGCAACATTCTGACTTGATGAGTACATATGGAACCACAAACAACAAACATGCTGAAATAACAAACATAAGAAAGAAGTTGATTAAGTTTAGATAATTCAGTCGATTCCAAGTTCAATAACATGCCTATATGGACATCATTGTGACTGAAATTGCATGTCATGTGGTATCAAAATTTTTGAAGTGGTTTATTTAAGCACAAAAAATCTTCCAACTAATACCATTTATTTGATGAGTGCAATTTCTAATCTCAAAAGGTGGCAAATGGCAACTAATAAGAACTGTAATGGCTTCCGCCCAGCTTAAAAAGAAGTAAAAATATAAATTAAATTTAAATGGTGAGATTAAAAACAAACAAATACATAAATAAATATCACTGTATTTATTGAACAACAAATTCAACTTCTGATGGAAAAATTTAAACTCGACATTAACATACAAATTTTATAATAACATATAAATATATATATATATATATACATATTTGAACACTATTTTAATTAAATAAAATTTCATTAAATAGCTATTATATTTCAAATATAAAATAAAATTTAAATATTCTATTTTAAATGGCCAAAAAATCCGGGACATTACATATACGGCGTGGTCCCTTGATTTACATAACTTTAAAATAAAGATTAATAACTGTTTTAGTTCTCACACCAGTCCCATGACTGACCTGGAGTTTATTGTTTTAACCTAAACTCCGAGTGCCCTTATTTTGACATGGGCAGCTAGTAGCTTTGGTTTTGAAGATTTATATTCACAGGAACCTGGTTTATAGCTGGAAAGATATCCAGAAAGCTTTGTATCCGTGTATCTTCTTCAGTTGTATTTTTTATTGTTTTTCCGCTGCTATGTAATTTATTGTAATCTCTGATATTTATCGAATGTGTAATATTGATTTATACTCTGTATATTCTTGTATTCTGATGAAATTGTTGTAATTAACAATGACATGTTCTTCCGTCTGCGTTCGATTGTGGCTTGTTCTCGAACTATCCGGGCTTTCCTCACCGGGGAAGTTTCGGGTCATTTCAGCTGGTATCAGAGCTTTGGTTTACTAAGCTCAGAGAACAAGACACATTAGAACCATATGAATGAATTCATCAGATATTGGATTAGTAATATCCAATGAGAATGACTCGTTAGAGATGGGATCAGGAGTATCCTAGAACGAGTGTGAAGAGTATATTTTTAAAATGAAAACAAATTTTGTTTTGAAAATTTAAATCAATTATTCGTATTTGATTATTTATTTGTATTGATTTGGACAATTCGGTATATAAAGATTTTGCATATACGTCTGATCCACGGGTATTCGAAATTTTAATATATTGGGTAGATATAGAATTATACTCTAGTCGCTCAAAGATGATTCTGATGATCGCTCGAGCATTATCAGAATTTATTTTCGTGTTTCGAAGGTGTGATATCTATATATTTCCATTAGACTGGTGTGAGAAACAAAATTATACAGGGCCTATTATTGTGATTTGGCATCAAAAATCTGATTTTTGACTATGTATCAAAGTTATGAATTTGAAACATTAATCAACTAAATGATTGATGGTTGTGTTGTTTGATTATAGTTTGATTAATTAAAACGTTGAACCTTTAGCCAAATTGTATCAAATAGTAAATTGTATTGAAAATTAGTCACATATGCTTGCATGTACATGTATATCTATTGAACAAGTCATTGCAAAGAGGCTAGAGCAGAGGAATAAAATTGTTTGCCCGACAAATATGTACATGTTTATTGTATTTCTTGAGTTTTGGGTGATTTTGTGAGCCGATTGGCTAGCCGCTTGGCTTTTTCTTTTTCTTTTGGATTGAAGAAGGCCATAGGAGGCTATATGAAATATCCCGAAGTCCCCGGTGCAGGGGAGGTTATGGCGAAAATTTTCGAAAATTTAGGGTGTTAGCTAAATTTTTGAAAAATTTGAAAAGTTCTTAGAAATTGAAAAGTTGAAGAACTTAAGCCGTAATGAAAATAATGGAAGTTGAGTTGGTTTGTAAAACAACTTTCGGCTTCGTTCCTTTTCGGGGACGAAAAGTTTTAAGTGGGGGAGATGGTAATAACCCGGAAATATGGGCCAATTTAAAATTTTTATTTTGGCAATTTTAGCGAATTTTGAATATTTAAAATGAATTATTTTAAATAATATCGATGAAAAATTTATTATGAATAGAATTCGAACGTCTATATTTATATAGATCATCGTTAGAATATAAATATTTATTTTAAATTATAAAAGGAATTGAAAAAGGCATGGTAGTTCGATAATTCGATTTCAAATTTCAAATGAATGTACCGGGTGCAAAATAAACCGGAATTTAGCGAAACCAAAAATATATGAATTTAATAGAGGATATCTTTCCAAGAATAAGAAAAATAGAAATTTCATAGCGGGGATCAAAAGTTATGTCTAGTTGAAAATTCAAAATAGTCGCTATGGAATTTCGGCCCTTAAAAATAGCCATTTTGCAAACGACCTCGGATTTCGACGAAATTTTTGTTGGATCCGTGATGTCAAGTTATTGCTAGATGCCAATTTTCATAATTTTTCGATTCTGTATGTGAGCGTGGTGAAGGAAAACGCGTTTGACCAATTTCAGTTGATTTTAATCGACTGGAAAATGGCCATTTTTCAAACGGTCTCAGAATTTGACGAAACTAGTTTTGTTAGGACCGTATCGTCAATACGAAGCTAGAAAATATATTTCTGGAATTTTTCGAGTCCGTATGTGGGCCTAGTAAATTGAAATGTACGTTTAAAATTGAATATATAGATTTGAATTTTAATTTAAGAGGAGACTGATCGTAACAGCCGAATTGGCCTGTGATACATATCCCATTGTGTTCGGAATGGGGGTATTACCCTAGGGACGACAGTCGGTGGGCTCAAAAAGGAGTTCGAATGTTTGAAGTAACTTTTAGAGAATAAAATTTATATAAATATATATATAAAATTATATAAAATCCCTCTTTGCCATCCTCTCCTTCCTCACTACTCAGTCAACGCCTCTGGAAAAAAAAAATCTAGTCGATGCCAGCGCCGCTTCCTCCCTGGCGCCACCGCGCTGCTCCGCCGTCGGCCTCCAAGCGAGCCCCTCCGTCGATCAAACCCCCCCTCCCGGTTTTCTCCCTCCCGCGCGAGCCAGGGTTCGAACCCTTTTCCCGAATCGAACCCCATGCTGAACCGCCACGCCCAGCCCAAAAGTCTGCCTCCTCCAGCGCCGGCGTGGGCCACGCGCCCCTCCTCAGTCCAACTCCGACCACCTCAGTCACTGAGGACCCCCTTCCCTCCTTCGAACGATGGAAAAAGTGAGCTTCTTTCTTTACTTTATTTTAAATTCAGTTTTAGTATGAACACATAGATTAAATTCAGTTTTATAGATTTTAAACAATAGAAAAGTTTGATTTTTTTTATTTTTTTATATAAATAGCAAAGTAAAAATTCGATTTTTATATATTGAATAGCAAAGTAAAAATTCGATTTTTATATATTGAATAGCAAAGTAAAAATTTGATTTTTTTATATTGAATAGCAAAGTAAAAATTCGATTTTTATATATTGAATAGCACAGTAAAAATTCGATTTTTATATATTGAATAGCAAAGTAAAAATTCGATTTTTATATATTGAATAGCGAAGTAAAAATTCGATTTTTATATATGTAGTGAATACGGTTGATGAAAGTAACAAATGGACGAGCGTCGAAGATTTTCTACATTAGAAGAATCGCGGCGTTTCGTTTAGCTAGCCGGTGAGAACTCCTCACCTTTAATTTATTTCTAGTTTGAAATATATGCTAGGATGCAGACGGTGTTTAGTAGCGCCCGACACTCGCCGTCCACAGATCATGGACGGCTTGTATGCTTGTTTGTTTGATTTTGATGTGTAGTTGATTGTGTGATGTGATGTGAAATGAAGTAAAATATTTATATAGTTAAAAATATTTTTATAGTTAAAAATAGAATTTTTAACGCGTATATAAAATGAAATAAATATAAACAAATCAAAGGATTTGTTTATATATACACACATTTGACTGATATTGATCGGGACGATAAATTTTACACATCGCCCAACTTCACAAATAAAATCTGTGTTTGATTATTTGAAACCCCACACGGGTATTGGGATGATATATGACATACACTAATCCCAATAATTAGTTGTATGTCGATCGATTGATTGACAGGCTGTTATAAGCGTTAAATATTTATATTTGATGCCTATATAGTGTAGAACGCACTCTGGATGATGGTTGATTATTGATCGTTGTTATTTTGTACATGTGTTGTAGAAAATCCATATAACTAACATTATATGGTAACTGATTGGGCCTCATTCCAGTTTTGAATAGAAATATTTGAAAAAAATATTTGAATAGAAATATTTGAAAAATATATTTGAATAGAAATATTTAAAAAAGAAATATTTTAAATAGAATATTTGAAAATAGATATATTTGAAATAGAATATTTGAAAATAGAAATATATGAAGCCGTGTTGATTAGATTGACGCCATTTTTACGTGAACGATATTTATATCGATTTTATTCATTTTATAATGAATATAGAAAGTGATTTTAAAATCTGATATTTTGAAAAGAATTAGAATTCGAATTAAATTGAAATAAATTGAAATTCGAATTAAATTGAAATGAATAGAAATTCGAATTAAATTGAATAGATTTGAAATTCGAATTAAATTGAAATGAATTGAAATTTGAATTAATTGAAATAAATTGAAATTCGAATCAAATTGAAATGAATTGAAATTGAATTGGAATCGAGTTGAAATGAATTTAAAACGAATTTATATTGGAAAGATTCAATTTTTGATTTGAATTTGAGATGGAAGTTGAAATCGTTTTGAAAACGAATTCTAAACGATTTATAGAATACGTTTTAAAAGGAAATCGACGAAGTATATATAATATATATTATATATATATTATAATGGCCTGAATAGAACGCGCCGCGGCAGTTCTCGAGTTTCGACCATTGACTTCGAATGGATATTACGGGAGATCCGACCGTCGGATTCTCCTAAAATCGGAACCGTTGGGTTCGTATCAAAAAGAGCTTTCTAACGAATATTGGAAATTTGAAATCAAACAGTTGGATTTGGAATTATGTCCAAATCGAATTTGGAAAAGGTCGCTGTAAGTGCAGTTCGATGGCCGTTGATGGAAATCGAATGTACGGACCTTGATAAAATTATTAAAAATAGTGATAATTTGTGTAAAATCATAAGAAATGATTTGTGAAGAAATGGGATGAAAAACTCCATATTTGAAAAGATAAAAATAGATTTTTATCGAAACGAACTAGTTTTGAACTAGAATAATAATTTATTTATTTTTAAAATAAATAAAGTGGATTTGAAATGGTTTTGAAAATAACCAGAACTTCCAATAATTAAATTGGAATGGATTTGAATCGAAATTGTCTTCAAAATATTTCGATGTTCGATTTCATGATGATACAGATATTATGGGAATTTGAAAGATATATTAATATCGTTATTTCCAATACGATATTTGTTGGTCGTAGAATTTGATATTGAATATAAGCCGATATATTTTCTATTTTAGAGCCTTGTATTTAATATCAAATGTGATTTGGTATGTCGCGAATGGTGTCTTCATTAACACTGTTCTCAAGCCTAGTGGAGAAAAAATTAAATCTTTTTATTTAGATTTAATGAAGTCTACCAATTAAATAATATTTAATTGGAATTGAATCGGTATTGATTTTTGGGTTTATCGTGAACAGGGTTTTAAATAACACTTGTTCTTTAACCCGATAATTAATGGAATGTGATTTTGGGTTTATCGTGAACCGTGTTTTCAATGACACTGATTCTTTAACCTAGTTAAAGATTAAAATTAAGTGGAGTTTTAATGAATCTTTAATTAGAAAAGATCGAGCATGGAGTACCACCAGTTTTGCTCCAAAGCGATAGTGAAATCTTTAATTAGATTTGAACGTGAAATGGTAATTGAATTTACCGATATAACCGTGGTGTTAGATATGAAGTATTACCAGTTTTACTTCATGGGATGAATAGGTTGGGATTGGGAAATTAAAATAAATGATTACTTCGGTGTGGTTCGCTAATCCCGACTAGTTTGAATTGATATTCAAAGGAGATTAAGGAATAAATTTAAAGAATTTATCTTTGATAAAATTAATGGGAACCTTTCCCAAAGTATAAGAATATTTGAACAAAAGAATATTCTGAATTGGTATGAGGCGTATGTTGTGCTTGTGTAACACTTGTTTATTATATACGCGAGTTATTCAGAAAGACCGGGTTTATCCCATTCTGAATAACTGATTCGACGTGGTGTCGAAGATGAAGACGGTGGTCTAAGACCGGAAATCTTCACATTGTTTGGGTGATTGCTGATGATCTCGATTGGGCTGTACACCCAAGAGGATAGAAACAGTTGGTGATCGTCCAGACGTACTTGGAGATCGATGGATATGCGAAGAAAGTGCCTCCGGTTTCGTTCAGACCCAGAACGAACTTGTAAATGGACTGTGTGTCTGACATTGGATTTTATTCTGTGTGGTTGATTTCTATTAAATATATATCTGTTTAACAGTGGAGAATTTATTCTCTTGCTTAACGCGCTTCTCTAAGACGCACGAGCTCAGAGGTTATATATTGATAGATATCAAACGCATGGAGTGAACTGCCTGTGTGGCATGCCTAAGTGGCAATATGATAAAGGCTTCTGTTGAAAAGCAAAGTCTTGTGGGTGATGATCAAAGCACAGCCTGTGTGGCACAACTTTGTGTAACGTGAATTCGCGAACCTCACGCTCCGGTGGTGAACCAAAAACGGGAGAGGACCTCAGGGAGGACATGCGTTTCCTTCTAGCTAGATGTGGCGTCAGTGGTTTTACACGCCCTGACGAGTTTGACTTGTGTGGTTGTCGCTGTTTCGAGGCACCCCGGTTTGATCGGACGATCCGGTTCCGATGGAGTCATTCGTTGGCTCATTGACACCCCATAAGGTGGGAAAACACAATGTTCAGGCATTTTAATCCACATCGATGGACCGGCCCTGACGATCTAAAGGCTTGACTGAGTACTTGCCTGAGACACGGGCTAGAGCATATCGAATTCGGTGGAGGACGATCCCTTGCCTCAATTCATAGATGGAAATCCAATTTCCAAATACACGACTTTGCGGTTTTATTTGTAGAGCCTAGTATGGCGACATACTAGGATGGGGCGCTTATGCCGTCTATGATTGATACTTATGATTTGAAACTGTTTTGACACTATACACTTATAGTAATAATAAAACATGAAATTTCACGTACCAAGCATTCTTGGCTATTATAAGGTAAAAACCCTATCCTCCGGCTTGCGTTGCATTGTGTGTTGGGACCTGGGCCTTATAATAGCTTCATTGTTCTTTATTTAGCATTGCGCTGTTGTTTTATGCACTGGTATTCTTGGGAGGAAACCCGTTCCGTGTTATATGGCGTGGTCCCTTGATTTACCTAACTTTAAAATAAAGATTAATAACTGTTTTAGTTCTCACACCAGTCCCATGACTGACCTGGAGTTTATTGTTTTAACCTAAACTCTATGCACCCTTATTTAGACACGAGTAGCTAGTAGTTTTGGTTTTGCAGATTTATATTCACAAGAACCTAGTTTACAGCTGGAACGATATCCGGAAAGCTTTGTATCCGTGTATCTTCTTCAGTTGTATTTTGTATTATTTTTCCGCTGCTATGTAATTTATTGTAATCTCTGATATTTATCGAATGTGTAATATTGATTTATACTCTGTATATTCTTGTATTCTGATGGAATTGTTGTAATTAACAATGAAATGTTTTTCCGTCTGCGTTCGATTGTGGCTTGTTCTCGAACTATCCGGGCTTTCCTCACCGGGGAAGTTTCGGGTCGTTTCATCATTCGAGCTATAGGTGGTGTTCAAGTTTTAAGGAAAAGCATGCTTAAGGTATATTTTCTTTACTTAAGCTAAGTAAATAAATTTTGATTAATAAAAATCAAACTTGTAGTTACATAATTTATTTTAGATATTTGATTAAGTAATTAATAAAGCGAATAAACAAATTACAAGGTCAAATTAATCAAATCAAGCTCATGCGGGGTTTGGAGCTGCAAAAATATCTGCTAAGGAATAGGAATTTGGAATGAATAACAGTTAAAAAACCACAGTGAGTAAATCTCACTCACCTTTTATTTAAAATTTAGTTTTATCCATAAAAACAATTGTTTGTTGCTTGTTTGGATTTTTCCTGGTTGTTTAAATTATATTAGTTATCTAGGCTTCCTATTATATATATATATATATATATATATATATATATATATTGGTTTGGTGATTGATTGGATTCCCGCAGTTTCATTAGCAGATGCCCGCAGTATCATTAGCGGATGACCCTATGCCCAAGTATATAAGTGGATCCCCTTTTATACCGCGATATCCTGCCTCGAAGCAAGATGGGTATTACTATGTTGACTAACGTCTATGGATGCAGGAAAACAGGTTGGAGGGATCTAACTGGATTCCTCAAAAATTATTATCTGTTTATTTATTTGTTTGCATATATACTATTATATATGATGTGTTAGAAAACCCGGAATAAATAATTGGTTGTTTGGTGTTTAAGTATCACAGGGCCTAAGTGATAATTTATAAAAATTGACTGAAAGGGGTATTTGGGATTTAAAAAGGGAAATTCTATTTTTCTAAAATAGAATTTTAATTTTTAAATAGATTCGAAATATAAACTTGTTTTGAAAATAAAACAAGTAGTTCCTTTATAAACGAAGTTTGTAGATAATTCTTTTATAACGAAGTTATAAATGAAGTGAAAAGAATTATCATATGATAATTCAGAAATAAAATACAAGTGTGAAATTGAAAAGGGAAATCTATTTTCAAAAAAAAATAGGAATATTGATTTCAAAGGGAATTGAAATCGAGACATGTTTAAAGAAATTGAGTATAAGAATTCAAATGGAAATTGAATATAGAAAATATAAAGGAATTCAAATATAGAATTTAAACAGATTGAAACAAGAATTTGAATATAGAATTCAAATAGAAACAGACTTTGAGTATAGAATTTAATAAAGTTAAAATGGAATTTGAAAATGAAATTCAAACAGAATTTATACATAGAAAATTTAAATAGAATTTGAATATATTGAATTTGAATAGAATTTGAATATACAGAAATTTGAATTCAAAAGAATTAAAATAGAATTTGAATTCAAAGGAATTCAAATGGATTTGAATAAAGAAAATTCAAATGGAGTTAACTATAGAGATTTGAAAATAGAATTCAAATGGACTTAACTATAGAGATTTGAAAATAAAATTCAAATGGGGTTTAACTATAGAATTTGAAATTAGAAGTGAAATGGAATTTAAACTATGGAATTCGAATAGAAAATTCAAAGGGAATTTAAATATAGAAATTTAAATGGAGTTTTAATATATGAAAATCAAAGGAAAATTCAAATATAGAATTGGAACGTAGAATTCAAATGGGATTTGAATAAAGGAAATTCTAATATAGAAATTCTAATAGAATTTGAAAAAATAGAAGTGAATTGAAATTTGGATATAGAACTTCAAATAGAAGTAAAATAGATCGGAAATATAATGTTGAATTGGAAAATGGATTTAATATATAGTAAAATATATCAGAATAGAGTTGAATTTATATAAACGAAGTTTCAAAACGTTTATATTTATAAATATAATTAAAACGAACTCGCCGCAGCGCTGCAGTTCGTAAATTGGCGTTTCGAACTTCAATTGAGTATATAGAACTCAATTGAAGTTGGAATTCTTTGAAACAAGAATCGTCGGGACTGGTTGAATAATAGTTTTCTAATGAAAGAGAAAAATCTCGATTTCGTCGAATAAATTTTGAGTTATGTCAAAATCAAATTTTCATAAAAGCAGCGCCATAACCATTTAAAACCATAACGGTTTATTTAATTTTATAAAAGGATTTTAAGCGAATAAAATCCGAATTTTGATTTAGAAAATTTCAGATTTGAGTTGTAAATTATATATGAACTCAAGTGGATTAATGAATTGTTTTTGAAATAGAAATCAGATTTTTGATTATTGAATAGAATTAACTAATTTGAATAGTAATTAGTTAATGAAATTTTGAATTGATATTGGGCTTTGGAATAAGTGAATTCGATTTGAAAAATTATATTTGAAATCGAAAAAGAAACTAGAATTGAATTTGAAATTCAATTTGGCTATGAGCAAGTTAAATATTTTGTTTGAACATGTATGTTCAAACAAAGAAGTAAAATAGGAAAAATAGCTAATTAAAGAATAAATGGGCGAAACTAAATTCAACGAATGGATAGTGTTGAATTAAATTGAAAACAGGTGAGCATGTGTTAGACAGGTTTGGGATGAAGTATATGAAGAATTTAATTTATGTGCCCGACAAAAAGGTACATGTTTAAATTCATATATGAGGTTTTATGCGCCGTATCGGCAAGCCGCTTGGCTTTTTCTTTTTCTTCTGGATTGGTAAGGGCCATGGGAGGCTATTTGAAATATCCCGAAGCTCCCGGTGCAGGGGAGGTTATGGAGAAATTTTCCGGGAATTTAAGGAGTTAGAATATTTTTAAGATAATTTGATAGTTAGAAATCAATGTATCGATATATATAGAATTCGATAAGGAAACGAAATAAAAAAAACAGAATATTGTATAACAAAAAGGGAAATCTATAAATTAGAAATATAAAGCGAACCATAAAATGTTTTAAAAATGAATAATTGGGTTTTATAGTGTGTTTATTCGAGATAAGTGGTTTTGTCGTTTTGAAGTTGGGGATGTTTCAGTCAAGATCTGAGAGGTAATTTTACCCCAACTTGATTGATTTCATTTTTAATGGATAAATAGCAAGGTCCAGTCTCGAAGAGAAGTGTTGAATAATAGTTAGTTGAATAAAATATTTTGGGTTGTTGTAACGATGTTTATACAGCATTCGTTTTAACCTAAGTGATGAAATTTAGGGAATATAAAAGTAAATATTTCCTGAGTATAATTAAAGGAATCGGGAAAGAGATAAGTGATTGGAATTGTTGAGACGACCCCAAATCCCGTTCTGTCGGAGACAAGGGTTATCGTTGGAATATAACACAGAAACAGATAATAGCAAAACATAATTAAATAAATACACCAGATAACGAACAATAGAATATACTGGATAAAAGTAATCATCAGAGTTACACAGTATACAGGATCATACTTAGTACAAATACAGTTCAGCTATACATAAATGTCTACAGCGGAAAACAAACATAATATGTACAATAGGAACTGAACAGCATAAAAAGAGATAAATGATAGAATCCATCTTCAGCTCCAGCTATCCAGAAAGAACCAGCTAAACCTGAATACAAGGCTGCCCGTGTAGAAAAAGGGGCACCCGAGTTTGAAAGTGAAACAAACTACGAGTCAGTCATGGGACTGATATGAGAAATCTACTCAACACATATATAATTTGGCTAATCACAGGACCACGCCACTTTCGTGGAACGAGTTTACTCCATTGGATTGCCAGTGCTTTAAAACAAATCATTCTTTTAAACAACGCAATGCTTTTTATAAAAATGAAGCCATTATAAGACTCAGTTCCCATCACACAATGCAACGCAGACCGGAGGATAGAATTTTACCTTATAATGGCCAAAATATGATTGATACGAATTAAACAAAGACATTTGATATTATTGCTAGTGTTTATATGGTTTTGAAAACAATTTCATATCATAACTATCAATCATAGACGGCATGGGTACCATATATCATGTTGCCATATATATATACAATCAAAACCGCACAGTCACGTACTTGGAAATTGGATTTCCATCATGAACCAAGGCAAAAGATAGTCCTTACCGAATTAGAGACAATCTAGCCCATGTATCAGGCCCAGACTCAGGTGGGCCCTTGGATCGTCAGGGCCAGTCAACCGATGTGGATTATTATGCCTGAACACTACGTTTCTCCGCCCTATGGGGCGTAAACGAGCCAACGAATGGCTCCATCGGTCCCGGATCGACCGATATATCCGAGGCGCCTCGCAACAGCAACAACCACACAGGTGAAAAGTATATAAATGTCAGGGCTGGTAGGTCACTGTCACCACCCTAGCTAGAAAGAAACGCATGCCCTCCCTGAGGTCCTTCTCCCGTTTCTGGTTCATACCGGGGTGTGAGGCTCGCGAATTCACGTCATACACAAAGCTACGCCACACAGGCTGTGCTTTGATCATCACCACAAGACTTTGCTTTTCAACAGAAGCCCTGATCATTTACCACTTAGGCATGCCACACTAGCAATTCATGCCATGCGACTGATGTCCATCGATACACAACCTCTGAGCTCGTGTGTCTCAAAGAAGGGCGTTAAGCAAAAGAATAAATTCTCCGCCGCCAAACAGATGTATATTTAATAGAGATCAATCAATACAGAATAAAATCCAATGTCAGACACACAGTCCATTTACAAGTCCGTTCTGGGTCTGAACGAAACCGGAGGCACTAAATACCTCGCAAACCCATCGAACACCACGTACGTCTGGACGATCACCACTCATTATCCATATTTCGGGATGCCTCCTAATCAGAACCTCGGTTACCATCCAAACGAGGTGAAGATCTCCGGTCTTCGACCACCGTCTTCATCTTCGACTTTCAATCATCGGTCAATTATTTGAAATGAGAAATAACTCGGCCCTTTCAAAAAACTCACGGATATTTAGAATTTCAAATCAATTTATTTCAATGGTTAAATCATTCGACAACACCAATTTTGTTCTTTAATTTAATTTTCACACCAAACACATTCAACCATCAAATACCACTTAAATCGAGCAAATTCAGTTTATTCCCATTCCATATCGTTTATGATATTTTATAACGATTTATCGCTATTTTTATTTATTTTAAAATAGCCAATTTATTCAAAACGACGCTTTGGGCCATAACGCGGCCGTGGCGCTGTTTTTCTTCAGATTTGATTTACATATATCTGAAAATCTAACTGTTGGATCTTTACATCATTAGAAAGATCTTTCCAAAACGAATCCAACGATTCCAGTTTCGGCAAAATCCGACGGTCGGATCTCCCGGTACATTCGTTTGAAGTTTTGGTTACAAAATACAAACTGCAGCGTCGTTATTCGATTAAATATAATTATATATATATATAATCGATTCTGGCGCTGTTTTTCTTCATTTTTGAATTAAACATTCTAGACAAACCAACCGTTGGATCTTTACAAAGTTGGTGCCGTTGGAAAGATATTTCCAAGGTGAACCCAACGGTTGTGGTTTCGGGAAGATCCAATGGTCAGATTTCCCGCACTAGTTGTTTGAAATCACGGTTTCAAAACACGAACTGCACGGCGACGTTTCGTTTTAATTTTATTCATATTTATATATTTATATAAATATAGTTCATTCAACAATTTCAATATCGTTTTCACTTCAAATATCTCACTAACGCCTTTAAATTTTGGAAAATTTCGCCATAACCTCCTTTGTACGAGAGGGACTGGGAAAATTCCCAAATAGCCACACGGGCGTCTCATGTCAAAAAGAAAAAGAAAAATCCAAGCGGCTAGCCAACAGGCTCATAAAATCATCACCCAAACAAAACAGTAAATGTGTACCTATTTGTCGGTCATAAAATTTTATTCCTCTTCTCTAGCCCCTTTGCTATAACCTGTTCAATAAATATGCACGTACATATATACAATTTTTATCACTTATCATTTTCCATTCAACTTCACATTTGATTTACTTTGGTTTTAAAACACCATTCATTCTAATAATGCATGCATAGGCTAAAATCATATCATTGGCTAATTAATGTATATTTCAACTCATGCATATTTTATTTGAACAAGTGGATATTTTTAACACTTCACATTTCAAAGATGATAATTTTGGCGAATTAAAACACATTTCAACACATGACTATTTTCTTTAGTTCCTATGCATGTTGAAAATAATATTTCTTCACAAATATTTATTTCAACATCCACACATCTTTAGCATATGACATAGATGATAAAAATGATATTTTTATCATTTAAAATATTTATTCGACAAATAGATGTTTTCAACACTTCATAGTTTCAATAAAAAGGTAATTTTTATTGTTCGATCGTTTTATTCAACACATGAACTTTTCCATTATACACACTTCTCAACACATGAGCACTTCCACACATGGATATTTTATTTATGTTGTTCATATAAGAAAGATAGAATTTTTTGTTGTTGAAACTATTTATATATAAGGCGAATATTTTACATACTTCATATATATTATAAAAATGTGATTTTTTATTGTTTAGACACTTCATTCATTCACAAATGAATTTAATTTTCACACAACACTTTTCAACACATGAACATTTCCACACATGGATATAGTTTCAACATATGACTTTAATTTCAACGCATGAAAATAATTTCAACATATGAAAATTATTCTAACACACAAAGATTATTCAAAATTTCGGCAACATAACGGCAGGGTAGTTAAAACCGGGACCGTCCCTAGTACGGATCCTCGCTCTACCTTAAAACCTCGCGGTTTTTGACAATGGGGCCCATGCATCTAGTTCGCACGCAGGCGGCATGTATATATTTATTTCATTTCCGCAAACTAATCCTATGTGGTTTCAACCAAATATTTCTCAACCACAAACGGGTATTTTTCAACCACAATCAATCAATATCAACCACAAACAATCCCAAACAATCATTCGCTATCAATCAATTTTCACACCAATCGCAACCAATAAATATCGTCCAAGGTTTGTGGACGAGGGGCGTATATATATATATATATATATATATATATATAGCAATTCACTTCTATTTCAACACATATATAATTTTTACAACGCATATACAACTTATACATCGAACGTACAACTTATACAATGCTTATACATGAGGTGTACAACGCTTATATAACTCATACATCGACCATATAATTTATACATCGTCGTTTTCCATATCGTTTATAAATTAAAAATCTCACATTGGGTTCCACTCCACCAAAAATAGCAGAAGGCTCAGAAAAATATGCGGTCTCTTTTAAAATGTAGAAGACGTCCACACGGTCACGATGTTTCCTGTTTCATCGAATTTCGTTAACATATGATAAAGATATGATTTTTATTCAAAGGACAAGATTTGCAACACTAAAAAGTGTTATTTTCCATTCTGAAATTTAAACCCGTTTACCTCGTTAAAACTTCGAAACTAGGTTTCGAATTTAAACCAAATCCGCTGCACTTCGTCGAGATCCAACCGCACCACGTTGACAATCTTGGAGAGGCGCGCCTGCACCCCTGATGGCGGTGAACACGGCGGCGGCGAGGAGGAAATCGGCTGCGAACGGCGCGACTTTGGGGGCTTGTATCTCGACGAACACGCGATGGTAAGGGACGAGGCTTATACGGATTTGAAGAGCTCGGAGGGATCTACAAAAAGTTCAACTGGGCCATGGCGTTTCGGTGATCGGAGCGGCCAGAAAAGAGGAGAGAAGGTGGCGTGCTATTTTTGCCGTGAATCAATATCGGGGAGAGAGAAAATTGAAGGATTTTCTTTTTTTTATGAAAATTTTGATTGGCCGATGGGTTTTATAAGGGGTTTTCTGACGCGACCACCAATCTAAACCCAACGACTATCGTCCCTAGCGTTTTACCCCCATTCCGAACACAATGGAATATGTTTCGTAGGCCCATTCGAATGTTTCAGTCAGTTTTCCTTCAAACTAAAATATAAAACATTCAATATTTAATTTGAACGTGCATTTCAACCTGCCAGGGCCACAAACTGATTCGAAAAATTCCGAAAAAATAAATCTAGCTATGTTTTGACGATACGGTCCCAACAAAACTAGTTTCATCGAATTCTGAGACCGTTTGCAAAAAAATCCATTTTTGGTCGATCCAATTTAACTATAATTGGCCGAAACACGTTTCCCTTTGCCGCGCTCGCATACTAGCTTCAAAAATTATGAAATTTGAAACCTAGTGATAACTTCACATCCCGGATCCAACAAAAGTGGTTTCGTCGAATTCCGAGGTCGTATGCAAAATGGCCAATTTCACGGGCTATACAAATTCCATAGCGACCTTTCTGAAAATTCATTCGGCCATAAGTTTTGCTTTCCGCTATGAAAATTCGATTTTTAAGATTCATTAGAAAGGTATTCACTAACAGATTTAAATGTGTTTGGTTTCAATAAAATCCGTTTTGTTTTGCACCCGGTACAATCCGACAAAATTTGAATTCAATTTTTGAAACTACAGCGCCTTTTCAAGCCTTGTTTATAATTAGAATTAATTATATTCGTTTTCAATTGTCGATTCAAACTCACTTTTCATCCCTATTATTTAAAATATTTATTTTAAATATTTAAAATCCATTATTTTAGCCAATTTAAAAATTTTAAATTGGTTCAGATTTTCGGGTCGTTACAATTGTTTCCAATTGCAAATAGAATATATTTTCTAAATACAGAAAATAAAGGAGGGCGATATTCAGAAATGTTTTTCCAAATAGCGTAAAGGGCCAATATGGTTATTGAAAATATTTGGTTAACAAATATTGATAAGGAAATGGAGAAGAGATTTAATTAATGAAATATTAATTAAAGAGCCCAGTGATTTGTTTGATATGTTGGATGAACACTTGCTTTTCTTCGATAGTTAAATCATCGACTATCGAAACACTTGTTTTATTTGATAGTTAAATCACAGACTATCGAAGTTTTTGACCATCGTTGTCAATATGGAGAGACTGGTTGGATTATTATTCGTGAACCACTCATTATTGGCAGTAGCGTTGCGAATCAGATTATATGAAGATAGCCGAAGACGGAGTGAATTGCAAGGGCTTTTTCTATAAATAGAAATTGTGCCTTCGGTTTCGTTCAATCCCAGAACGAACGTATATGGACGAATTTCTGACAAAGTATTTCCAATGATCAAATATGTTGGTCTGTATAAATATATATGGTTGCAATGGATTTATTCCCTTAGCATAACATCCAGAATATTTGTGCAAATCAATTAGTGATTAACGGATCTGACAATGTGGCATTCAAAGTGATTGTGCTATCAAGGAATGATAAATAATCGTAGCCTCAGGCCTCACCAACCGGGAAATGACAAAAATCGAGCAGGCAGCATGGCTCTGTGGGTCTCTCCCATTAGGATGTATAATCACCTATCTAGAGATTCATTTAACTCCTTATTCTATTCGATGCTGTCCCATTTGGGAAACAGTTGCTGATCCCAACCGTTGGTGATATACATTCGATACACTCAAGTGAAATGAGTGGTCGGCCATGTGTGGGCCGGGTTGCAAGATGTTCTTGTTGAACCCAGTGTATTCCTCTCTAGAGATACACTAGCAGAAGGTGGTTACATACCTTGTCATGTTGGAAATCCAATCTCCAATAAGCGCCCTGCGGTTTTTGATTTTATACTATGTATGTGGAGCGTGAGATGCAAGCGTTCCGCTAGATTCTATTTTTTAGACTTAGACACTATTATAATATCATTGGATTTTTGATATCAAAGTGTTTTGGGTTATAGTAAGGTAAAAACCATCCATGTTTATGTGTGGGATGGTCTTACTATTATCTTTCCTTTCGAAAGAATTTTGAAAGTTAAAAAAAATGGTTGGAGTTTTCTCACACCAGTCCCATGACTAACCCAGAGTTTATTTTGTATGTTTTCCTTAAACTCTTGGGTGCCCAAATTTGTACGGGCAGTCAAGTAGTCGGGATTTTACAGATTCACTTGGAGTAGCTTGGAGCAGGAGGCTTCAGCGTTAGATATATAGTATTTTTATTTCCGCTGTGCTGTAAGTGTTGTACTCTGATAACTGTATGTTATACAGTGAAAATTTTGTATTTCAAAGTTTATGTTATATAATATATTTTATTCGTTCCGCTGTGAGATTTGTCCTCTTGTTTTCTTCTATTATAATATTTCTTTCTTTCTATTTCTCATCCTTTAACTTCTTTCTAATAATAATATTTCGTATTTCTGTGCAATTTGGGTTGGACGTGTGGTGTTATTAGTCAACTCAAAGGGTACGGATTTGCGAGCCATTACAGTTGGTATCAGAGCCAGGTGGAGCGAATACCTAGGCTTGTGTGGCATGTGCTCATTAGAATTAGGGTCAATAGTACCCTAGAATGAGTTAAGTGTATATACGAGAGAGCGTATTTGTTAATTGATATAAAAAACTGTTTTATATTATGTTGGCTAGCATGTTGAGCTATTTGGGAATTCTGATCGAATCGTGGGACGCCACGAAGTCGATAGGGATTTTTAAATACTTAACAGAGAAATTCGACACAGTATTGTTTAAGTGGGTGAATGAAATAATTTTGCCCAAATTTCTATTTTGATATAGAAAGAATAATTTTTGAAATTATTACAATATATGGGTGTGTTTGTTGTTATTGTTATAATCAAATGGGATTATAAAATTTGAAATGGTTATATATAACCAAAACAAAATTTGTATGTGAATTAAATATACAAATGAGATGAATTAAAATTGAATTCAAACCAGAATTCAGAATTTAAATCCTGGGAAGTTTGAAAATATTTTCTAAAGTATATTAGAAAAATGTAGCTTTGTTTTAAAAGGATTTTGAATGGGTTTTGAAATTGTTTAAGCACTGAACTCACTTCAGTGGCTGGAAAATAATTCTGATGAGGACTGCAGCTTCATCAGTGTTCATTTTCGAGTTTCTAAGTGATGGGTTGCTCCCTTAGAAAAGTTTTGATGGAAATTTGTTTTGAAAGAAAACAAGTGGTTTGAAAATTCAAATGTTTTGAATTTAAAATGGAAATAAATATATATGTTTATATTTATGTAATTTCAGAAGGATTCAAAAGGAAAACTCAGGAATTTGAATTCTGAAGTTTAAATTTAACTGAAGCAAGTTAAATGGATCGAGGTGAATAAATTAATGAAATTCAAATTGAATAAGATTGAATAGAATTTGAATTGGGTGTAAATCATTTAGATTAAGTGTAAGAAAACCAAAAGTTTTGGTGGAATTAAATTTGTTGAAATATGAGGAGTTGAGTTTCAACATAAGTGAGATTTTGAAAAGTAATGGATTTGTACCATTTTTCCTACCTTAGCAATTTCGAGGACGAAATTATTTTAAGGGGGAAAGTATGTAACGACCCGGATTTTTGGTCGCTTTATTTTAAATATTTAGTATGGTTTTAAATATTGAATTTATAATATAAATGGTATTTTATTGGGTTATCGATTAAATAATCGAAATACGATTTATTTTGATAATCATCGTAATACGAGAATTTAAAATAATTCAATTCAAAGTTAGAATTAAATCAAAACAATCCAGATGACCGGTATAAATTCAATTTCAATATATATTCTATTTGAATATAGACGACGATAATAATAATTTATTATCAGAGAATTTATTTGTTTTTTAATTTAAAGTATATTATATGATTTAATATGGTTATTTTATATATACGTTCGAATTAAATTTTACAGTATATTCTGTTGAGTGCAGAATAGTGTAATTACGTTGAAACGTCGGTCGGTAGGTTAAAATAGCGGTTCGTGATATCAAGTTATGAACTCCGATATTATTTTGGTGGATAAGCAGGAGATCAAATCGATATCTGTTTAAAATAAAGTGAAAATCTCTTTAAATCAAATCAGAATCCTTTTAAATTAAATAAAAATCGCTTTATCTCAAATCACATTAATATACTGTACCACATTTCCTTAGTGCTCAAGTATCAGCCTTTATAAATACGCGACTACCACCATCTTCTTTCTATGTTCCTCGTTCATTTTCTTCATTTCAGAGAGAATTCCAAAGCTCCTAAATGGCCGCTACTTTCTTAAGTAAATCAAACAAAACTCTGTTCCTCACTTCCCATTTTAAATCGAAATAAAACCCAAATCAGTCACAATTCCCTTTCCAGAATAATCAAAGAGAAAAAAAGAGGGTGTTCCTCCTTAATTCAAAATCCACGTCCTTGCCCCTTTCATCTCCAAAATCGGCCTCATTCGAAGTAGGAAATTGCAAGTATGTTCTCGTTCTTATTTGCATTAGGACCGCAATACCCTTTATCAGATAGCGAAGCCTGATGCTCGAGCCAATCTAGAAGCGCACTCTAGGGCAAAGGGGTGACTTCGTTTAACTACATCGAAGGTGGATTTAAGGGACTTTATGAACATCAGGAGGAGTGCGACATCGATTCAGGGTGTTCGATGAGGACCTAGGGCTGACCTTAAGCGACGGTTGGTTGGCCGATGGTTGCTTGAGGCTTATCGAATGGAGGAGCAAGCATTGGAAGGTCTGGGGTGGGATTTTGTGACAGGAAAGTCAAACTTAGGGCTCGATCTGGTGGCGCAACGGATTGGGTGATGAATGGAGAGTGATCGTCGATGTCTGGGTGTTTGGTGGGTTGCAACAACTTCATGGACTAATCATCGATTTTGGGTACTTGCCTGGATTAGTACAGAGGGGTTTATTTAAGATTTTGTTATCGGTTTTGGTTACAAAAAGACTTGCGATTTGCCTGTGTATATGTTTGTGAGTTTGGAGGATTATGGCCTAGACGATGCTGAGTGTTCTGGAGGACAACAACAGTAAAGTCATAATGAATTGGAATTCTTGAAATGGGTTCGAAATGTTTAACTGAGGACTTTTAAGGTGGTTACGTTCTAAAATCTAAAAACAAGATAGAGTGGTCCGTGATTGCAACATTCGAGCTAGAGGTGGTGTTCAAGTTTTAAGGAAAAGCATGCTTAAGGTATATTTTCTTTACTTAAGCTAAGTAAATAAATTTTGATTATTAAAAATCAAACTTGTAGTTACATAATTTATTTCAGATATTTGATTATGTAATTAATAAAGTGAATAAACAAATTACAAGGTCAAATTAATCAAATCAAGCTCATGCGGCGTTTGGGGCTGCAAAAATCTCTGCTAAGGAATAGGAATTTGGAATGAATAACAGTTAAAAAATCACGGTGATTAAATCTCACTGAACTTTTATATAAAATTTATTTTTATCCGTAAAAATAATTGTTTGTTGCTTATTTGGATTTTTCCTGGTTGTTTAAATTATATTAGTTATTTAGGCTTGCTATTATATATATATATATATATATATATATATATATATATTGGTTTGGTGATTGATTGGATTCCCGCAGTTTCATTAGCGGATGCCCGCAGTATCATTAGCGGATGATCCTACGCCCACGTATATAAGTGGATCCCCTTTTATGCCGCGATATCCTGCCTCGAAGCAGGATGGGTATTACTATGTTGACTAACGTCTATGGATGCAGGAAAACAGGTTGGAGGGATCCAACTGGATTCCTCAAAAATATATTATCTGTTTGTTTATTCATTTGCATATATATATTGTCATATATGATGTGTTAGAAAACCCAAAATAAATAATTGGTTTTTTGGTGTTTAAATATCACTGGGCCTAAGTGATAATTTATAAAAATACACTGAAAGGGGTATTTGGGATTTAAAAAGGGAAATTCTATTTTTCTAAAATAGAATTTGAATTTTTAAATAGATTCGAAATATAAACTTGTTTTGAAAATAAAACAAGTAGTTCCTTTACAAACGAAGTTTATAGATAATTCTTTTATAACGAAGTTATAAATGAAGTGAAAAGAATTATCATTTGATAATTCAGAAATAAAAATACAAGTGTGAAATTGAAAAGGGAAATCTATTTTCAAAAAAAAATAGGAATATCGATTTCAAAGGGAATTGAAATCGAGACTTGTTTAAAGAAATTGAATATAAGAATTCAAATGGTAACTGAATATAGAAAATATAAAGGAATTCAAATATAGAATTCAAACAGATTGAAACAAGAATTTGAATATAGGATTCAAATAGAAACAGACTTTGAGTATAGAATTTAATAGAGTTAAAATGGAATTTGAAAATGAAATTCAAATAGAATTTATACATAGAAAATTTAAATAGAATTTGAATATATTGAATTTGAATAGAATTTGAATATACAGAAATTTGAATTCAAAAGAATTCAAATAGAATTTGAATTTAAAGGAATTCAAATGGATTTGAATAAAGAAAATTCAAATGGAGTTAACTATAGAGATTTGAAAATAGAATTCAAATGGAGTTAACTATAGAGATTTGAAAATAAAACACAAATGGGGTTTAACTATATAATTTGAAATTAGAAGTGAAATGGAATTTAAACTATGGAATTCGAACTGAAAATTCAAAGGGAATTTAAATATAGAAATTTAAATGGAGTTTGAATATATGAAATTCAAAGGAAAATTCAAATATAGAATTGGAACGTAGAATTCAAATGGGATTTGAATAAAGGAAATTCTAATATAGAAATTCAAATAGAATTTGAAAAAATAGAAGTGAATTGAAATTTGAATATTGAATTTCAAATAGATGTAAAATAGATCAGAAATATTATGTTGAATTGGAAAATGGATTTAATATGTAGTAAACTATATCAGAATAGAGTAAAGTTTATATAAACGAAGTTTTAAAACGTTTATATTTATAAATATAATCAAAACGAACTCGCCGCAGCGCTGCAGTCCGTAAATTGGCGTTTCGAACTTCAATTGAGTATATAGAACTTAATTGAAGTCGTAATTCTTTGGAACAAGAATCGTCGGGACTGGTTGAATAATAGTTTTCTAATGAAAGAGAAAAATCTCGATTTCGTCAAATAAATTTTGAGTTATGTCAAAATCAAATTTTCATAAAAGCAGCGCCATAACCATTTAAAACCAATAATGGTTTATTTAATTTTATAAAAGGATTTTAAGCGAATAAAATCCGAATTTCGATTTAGAAAATTTCAGATTTGAGTTATAAATTATATATGAACTCAAGTGGATTAATGAATTGTTTTTGAAACAGAAATCAGATTTTTGATTATTGAATAGAATTAACTAATTTGAATAGTAATTAGTTAATGAAATTTTGAATTGATATTGGGCTTTGGAAAAAGTGAATTCGAATTGAAAAATTATATTTGAAATCGAAAAAGAAACTAGAATTGAATTTGAAATTCAATTTGGTTATGAGCAAGTTAAATATTTTGTTTGAACATGTCTGTTCAAACAAAGAAGAAAAATAGGAAAAATAGCTAATTAAAGAATAAATGGGCGAAACTAAATTCAACGAATGGATAGTGTTGAATTAAATTGAAAACAGGTAAGCATGTGTTAGACAGGTTTGGGATGAAGTATATGAAGATTTTAATTTATGTGCCCGACAAAAAGGTACATGTTTAAATTCATATATGAGGTTTTATTTGCCGTATCGGCAAGCCGCTTGGCTTTTTCTTTTTTTTTTGGATTGGTAAGGGCCATGGGAGGCTATTTGAAATATCCCGAAGCTCCCGGTGAAGGGAAGGTTATGGCAAAAAAATTCAGGAATTTAAGGAGTTAGAATATTCTTAAGATAATTTGATAGTTAGAAATCAATGTATCAGTATATATAGAATTCGATAAGGAAACGAAATAAAAAAATAGAATATTGTAAAACAAAAAGGGAAATCTATAAATTAGAAATAGAAAGAGAACCATATACATGTTTTAAAAATGAATAATTGGGTTTTATAGTGTGTTTATTCGAGGTAAGTGTTTTTGCCGTTTTGAAGTTGGGGAGGTTTCAGTCAAGGTCTGATAGGTAATTTTACCCCAACTTGATTGATTTCATTTTTAATGGATAAATAGCAAGCTCCAGTCTCGAAGAGAAGTGTTGAATAATAGTTAGTTGAATAAAATATTTTGGGTTGTTGTAATGATGTTTATACAGCATTCATTTTAACCTAAGTGATGAAAGTTTAGGAATATAAAAGTAAATATTTCCTGAGTATAATTAAAGGAATCGGGAAAGAGATAAGTGATTGAAATTGTTTCCAATTGCAAATAGAATATATTTTCTAAATACAGAAAATAAAGGAGGGCGATATTCGGAAATGTTTTTCCATATAGCGTAAAGGGCCAACATGGTTATTGAAAATATTTGGTTAACAAATATTGATAAGGAAATGGAGAAGAGATTTAATTAATGAATTATTAATTAAAGAGCCCGGTGATTTGTTTGATATGTTGGATGAACACTTGTTTTTCTTCGATAGTTAAATCATCGACTATCGAAACACTTGTTTTATTCGATAGTTAAATCACAGACTATCGAAGTTTTTGACCATCGTTGTCAATATGGAGAGACCGATTGGATTATTATCTGTGAACCACTCTGTATTGGCAATAGCGGTGCGAATCAGATTATATGAAGATAGCCGAAGACGGAGTGAATTGCAAGGGATTTTTCTATAAATAGAAATTGTGCCTTCGGTTTCGTTCAATCCCAAAACGAACGTATATGGACGAATGTCTGACAAAGTATTTCCAATGATCAAATATGTTGGTCTGTATAAATATATATGGTTGCAACGGATTTATTCCCTTAGCATAATGAGAGAACCCGTAACTTCCCCGTGAAGGAAAGCACGAATACTTTGAGAACAACACACAACAGGACGCATACGGAAGAACATTTCATTGCTATTACAACAATTCCATCAGATACAAGAATATACAGAGTATAAACGAATAAATTACATTCGATAAATATCAGAGATTACAATAAATTACATAGCAGCGAAAAATAATACAAAAGCACAACTAGAAGTGATACACGGATACAGAGCTTTCCGAGCATCGTTCCAGCTGTATATCAGGACCCTGTGAATATAAATCTGCAAAACCAAAACTACTAGCTGCCCGTGCGGAAAATAGGGGCACCCAGAGTTTAGGTTAAAACAATAAACTCCAGGTCAGTCATGTGACTGGTGTGAGAACTAAAACAGTTATTAATCTTTATTTTTTAAAGTTAGGTAAATCAAGGGACCACGCCGTATAACACGGAACGGGTTTCCTCCCAAGAATACCAGTGCATAGAACAAACAGCGCAATGCTAAATAAAGAAAAATGAAGCTGTTATAAGACCCAGGTCCCATCACACAATGCAACGCAAGCCGGAGGATAGGGTTTTTACCTTATAACAGCCAAAGCATGCTTGATACGTTTAAAACACATTATTTTGATATTACTATAAGTGTATAGTGTCAAAACAATTTCAATCATAAATATCAATCATAGGCGGCATGAATGACCCATACCACTATGTCGCCATACTAGGTTCTGCAAATAAAACCGCAATATCACGTATTGGAAATTGGATTCCGTCATGAGCCGAGGCAAGGGGCAAGCTCCTCTCCGCGTTCGAGACACTCTAGCAAATGCCTCGGGACCGCACACAACAATCCCTGGATCCTCCAAGGCCGGTCCTCTCTTACTTTTGAGGATTGGAAATTCCTGAACACACGTTTCCTGGTCCTTACAGACCTATATCCGAGGCGCCTCGTATCCAACAACCACACAGGTGAAAAGTATATAAATGTCAGGGCTGGTAGGTCACTGACACCACCATAGCTAGAAAGAAACGTCGTGCACTCCTTGGGTCCGTATCCCGTTTTTGACTCATACCGAGGTGTGAGGCTCGCGAATTCACGTTATACACAAAGCTACGCCACACAGGCTGTGCTTTGATCATCAACCATAAGACTTTGCTTTTCAACAAAAGCCTTGATCAATTGCCACTTACGCGTGCCACATTGGCAATTCACTCCATGCGACTGATGTCCATCAATATACAACCTCTGAGCTCGTATGTCTCAGAGAAGGGCGTTAAGCAAGAGAATAAATTCTCCGCCGCCAAACAGATGTATATTTAATAGAGATCAATCAACACAGAATAAAATCCAATGTCAGACACACAATCCATTTACAAGTTCGTTCTGGGTCTGAACGAAACCGGAGGCACTTTCCTCGCATATCCATCCATCTCCAAGTACGTCTGGACGATCACCAACTGATTCCCTCATCCTGGGTGTACAGCCCAATCAAGATCATCAGTAACCACCCAAACGATGTGAAGACTTCCGGTCTTCAACCACCGTCTTCATCTTCGACATCTCGTCGAATCGGTTATTCAGAATGGGTATAAACCCGGCCTTTCTGAATAACCCATGTATATAATAAACGAATGTTACACAAACACAACAAACGCCTCATTCCAATTCAGAATATTCTTTTATTCACAAAATCACATTCTTAGGGAAAGGTTCCCATTAATTTTATCAAAGATAAATTCTTCTAAATTTATTCTTTAATCTTCCTTTGGATATCATCTCAAATTAGTCGGGATTAACGAACCACACCGAAGTAATTATTTAGTTTATTTCCCAATCCCAACCTATATATCCCATGGAGCAAAACTGGTGATACTCCATATCTAACACCACGGTGTTATCGGTAAAATTAATTACCATTTCACGTTCAAATCTAATTAAAGATTTAACTATCGCTTTGGAGCAAAACTGGTGATACTCCACTCTCGATCACTTTTCAGATTTGATAATTTAAATTATCAATTCACATTTTAATCTAATTAAAGATTTATTAAAACTTCACTTAGTTTTAATCTTTTCAAAAATCAACATCTTGCCTTTAACTGGGTTAAAGAACCAATGTCATCTAAAACACGATTCACGATAAACCCAAATCACATTCGATACTAAATACAAGGCTCTGAATAGAAAATATACCGGCTTATATTCAATATCAAATTCTGAAACCAACAAATATCGTATTGGAAATAACGATATAAAATATATCTTTCAAATTCCCATAACCATATCTGCATAGTCACGAAATCCAACATCGAAATACTCCGAAGATAATTTCGATTCAACTCCAGCCCAATTCACGTATTGGGAATATTGATTATTTTTAAAATCACTTTCAAATTCAATTTATTTATTTCAAAAATAAATTGATTTTAATTCTAGTTCAAAACTAGTTCATTTCGATAAAAATCTATTTTTATCTTTTCAAATGTGGAATTTTCCAGCCCAATTCTTTCCAATTCACATATTATAATTTTACACAAATTATAGATATTTTTAATAATTTTATCAAGGCCCGTACAGTCGATTTCCAACAACGGCCATCGAACTGCACTCACGGCGACCTTTTTCGAATTTGATTTGGACATAATTCCAAATCCAACCGTTAGATTTCAAATTTCTAATATTCATTGGAAATCTCTTTTCGATACGAACCCAACGGTTCCGGTTTTAGAAGAATCCGACGGTCGGATCTCCCGCAATGTCCGTTTGAAATAAATGGTCGAAATTCACGAACTACCGCGGCGCGGCGCGTTCTATTCAGGCCATTATATTATATATATAATATATATAATATATATTTCGTCGATTTCTATTTAAAACGAATTTTATAAATCGTTTTAAATTCGTTTCTAAAACAATTCAACTTCTATATTCAATTTCAAATCGATTTGATTTCAATTCAATTCGAATTCATTTCAATTCAATTCCAATTCTAATTCGTTTCAATTCAATTCAATTTGAATTCGTTTTAAATTGATTTCTATTCAATTTCAGTTCGTTTTAAATTTCAATTTAATTCAATTTGAATTCATCTTTATTTTATTCGAATTCAAATTCACTTTCTATTCAATTCGAATCGAATTCATTTTCTATTCGATTCGAATTCATTTCAAATTGATTCAATAAAATTTCCATTTGAATTTTAATCTAATTCAATTTGAATTTCCTTTCAAAATAAAAAAAATAAAATATTAAATTTTGAAATCACTTTTCAATATTCATTATAAAACGAATAAAATCGATATAAACATCGTTCGCGTCAAAATAACGCATCTCTAATCAACACGGCTTTATATTTCAATAATTCGTTATTCTATTCAACAAATGAATATTTGTTCTATTCAACACATGAATCTATATTTCTTTCAACACACGACTAATCTCAACACATGAGTACTGTCAACACCTCACTATTTCTGTTATGTAAAATATTTTATAAAACTAAGGTATCTATCGTTTGATTTTTAATTAGACTCCACCGTGAAGTAGTTCTAATTTTAAATATGATAAAGATGTAATTTATTTTATTTAAAATATTTTACTCAACACATGAATAGTTTCAACACATAATCATCGTCCACACATGACTATTTTTTTATATTCAACACATGAATTTTCTTTTATAATATTCCTTATTTTCCCGATTTGAAATGAGGCCCAATCAATCACCATATAACGTTAATTATATGGATTCCATACAACACATGTATATAATAGCATTGAAAAATAATCAATCATCAACCAAAGTGCACTACACTGTATAAGCATCAAATATAGATATCTGACGCTTATAACAGCCTGTCAATCGACCGATCGACATATTTAATCCATCAGGATGAGTGAACTTCAAATTTCATCCCAACACCCATGTGGGGTTTCAAACAATCAAACACAGATTTTATTTGTGCAGTTGGGCGATGTGTAAAATTTATCCTCCCAATCAATGTCCTTCAAATAGGTGTACATAAACAAACCGTCCGGTTTGTAAATGAATATTTTATTTTATTCAATTCCACGTTAAAAATTATATTTTTAACGATAAAATATTCTATTTCAACACATGAATTTCTATTCAGTTCATTTACACAATAAAAACGATATTTTTATTTTTCTAACATATTTTGGGAAATTTCGGCGGCATAACGGCACGATACTAGAAACGGGACGAGGCCTAGCCTTATCCCCGGTCTAGTGAAGGCCCACGCCATTCACACATCAATCAAATCAATTTCAATTCACTAAACAATTCAATTCAGCCCAAATCATCTAACTAATTTATGCAACCAAACAAACAAGTCCATGGTTTGTGGACGATTGTGTCGGGTGCTACTAAGCACCGTCTGCATCCTAATATATATATATATATAACTAGAAAAAGAATTTGAAGAGTGAGAAGTTCTCACCGATAGCTATCCAACTTCACGACACTTCATTTATAGAAATCTTCTTCATTCTCGCCCTTTTATCATCTTCGTTGCCCGTAGTCACTACATATATAAAAATCACACATTTTTATATTTTGATGTCTTTAAAATAAAAGTCACATGTTTATTTGTTTACTTTCAATTTAAAAGTCATATTTTTATAATCACTTCATATATTTAGAAATCGAATTTTTACTATGCTATTCAATATATAAAAATCGAATTTTTACTTCGATGTTCAATATATAAAAATCACATTTTTACTTCGTTATTCAATATATAAAAATCACATTTTTACACCGCTACTATATAGATAAAAATTCTATTTTTACATCGTTATCATCTATATAAAGATCTCGCCTTTTCAAATTTCTCCTTTTCAAATATAAAGACTTTATCTTTTCAAAAATATAGATTTCATCGTTATGAAAATCATCACTTTATTTCAACGTATATAAAATAAAAATCAGATTTTTATTTCGCTACATATACAAAGATGATATTTTTATATTCTCTATCCTATAAAGATTATATTTTTAATACTTTAAAAATATAAAAATCATATTTTTAATATGTCTATATAGTAAAGATTATATTTTTAATACTTTTCTAATTCAAAGATTTCTAAATAAAAATCATTGCTTTATAACATAAAATAAAATCAGTTTTTAAATTAACAAAAGTCAGTTTTTAAATTAGAAAATCAGTTTTTAAATTATGACAAAAATTAGTTTTTAAATTAAAACAAAAGTCAGTTTTTAAGTTATGACAAAAATTAGTTTTTAAATTAACACTAAATATTAAAAACTCACCTTTTTTTTCCTAGGTCAGAAGGGGGTCGCTGCTACGAACGGAGACGGAGGGTGGCGGTCGGCTGGGACGCGGCGGCGGTGGGAGGAGGTGCGCTCGAGGTCGGGGGGGGGGGGGGGGGGGGCTGCGGTGCCTGGCGTCGGTAGCCAGAGGTGGGCGGTGGTTTAAGGTGGAGAAGAAGAAGAGGAGGGCGTCGTGCGGTTGGAGGAGGTGGAGAGGGTTGCGGTGCCCGGGTGGGCGGCGCTGGCGATGGCGCGACGGCCAGGGGGGTGGCGCGATCTTGCGCCCCCTTTTCCTCTTTTTTTTTTTCCTTTGATTAAATGAACTAACGGGGGGGGGGGCTGGAGGTATAGGAGAGAAAAAAAGGGGGGAAATATTTTTTTTATTATTATTATAATTAATTTAATTTCTAGAAGTTGACTTTTTATTTCGACCTCAAAACGAGGCCCACCGCCTGTCGTCCATAGCGTTTTACCCCCATTCCGAACACAATGGGATATGTATCGTAGGCTGATTCGACTATTTGAATCAGTTTTCGTCAAATTTACACTTAAATCGCTATATTGAATTTTAAACGTACATTTCAATTTACTGGGGTCACATACTAACTCTATAAATTCTCGAAAAATATTTTCTAGCTTCGTATTGACGATACGGTCCTAACAAAACTAGTTTCGTCGAATTCTGAGACCGTTAGAAAAATGGCCATTTTCCAGTCGATTAAAATCAACTAAAACTGGTCAAACGCGTTTTCCTTTGCCACGCTCACATATTGATTCGAAAAATTATGAAATTTGGAATTTAGCAATAATCTTACATCACGGACCCAACAAAACTGGTTTCGTCGAAATCCGAGGTCGTTTGCAAAATGTCCATTTTTAAGGGCCTGAATTCCATAGCGACTATTCAGAATTTTCAACTGGGCATATCTTTTGATTCCCGCTATGAAATTTTGATCTTTCGGATTCGTTGGAAAGATATTCTCATTTAGATCCTATTATTTTTGGTTTCACTAAAATCCGGATGGTTTTGCACCCGGTACATTCAATTGAAGTTTGAAATCAAATTATCGAACTACCGCGCCGTTTTCAATTCTATTTATAATTATATATAAATATTTATATTCTAACGACGACGTGTATAAATATATACGTCGAATTCTATTCAAAATAAATTTCTCGTCGATATTATTTAAAATAATTCATTTTAAATATTCAAAATTCGCTAAAATTGCCAAAATAAAAATTTCAAACTGGCCCAGATTTTCGGGTTATTACAATCTCTCCCACTTAAAACTTTTCGTCCCCGAAAAGGAACAAAGTCGAAAGTGGTTTGATTAATTAACTCTACATTCGGTCTGGCTTCCATTCTCCAACTTTTCAGTTTCTGAGAATTTTCAAAATTTCAAAAATTTGGCTAACACCCTAAATTTTCGAAAAATTTCGCCATAACCTCCACTGCACCGGGAGCATCGGGGAATTTCAAATAACTTCCCCGGTCCTTCAGATCTCAAAAAGAAAAAGAAAAAGCCAAGCGGCTAGCCAATAGGCTCACAAAATCATCATCACCCAAACAAAACAGGAAATTATGTAGTAAACATGTACCTATTTGTCGGGCAAACAAATTTTATTCTCTGCTCTAGCCTCCTTGCTATGACCTGTTCAAGGTAAGTACAAGTATACGCAAGCAAATGCGACCAATTTTCAATATAGTTCAATATTTGATACAATTAGGCATAAATGGATAAAATTATCAAACAAATGAACAAATAACACAAACATCAATCAATTAGTGGATTAGAGTTTCAAATTCATAATTTGATATATATACAAAAAATCATGTTTTTGATGCCAATTCACAACAATGTGTTCTAGCTATATAAGTTTTGGTTCTCACACTAGTCTAATGGAAATATGTAGAAATCACACCTTCGAAACACGAATATAAATACTGAGGATGTGGCCACATCATCAGAATTATCCCCGGGTGTCTAGAATGTGACTCTATATCTATCCAGTATATTAAAACTTCGAATATACGTTCATGACGCGTATACGCGAAATCTATATATACTCGATTGTCCATATTCAAAATAATTAAATAATCAAATACGTATAAAGCGATTTAAATTTTAAAACAAAATTGTTTTCATTTGAAAAAATATACTCTTCACACTCGTTCTAGGATACTACTGATCCTATCTCTAACGAGTTATTCTAATCGGATATTACTAATCCAATATCTGATGAATTCTTTCGTATGGTTCTAATGTGTCTTGTTCTCGAGCTCTGTAAACCAAAGCTCTGATACTAACTGAGAGAACCCGTAACTTCCCCGTGAAGGAAAGCACGAATACTTTGAGAACAACACACAACAGGACGCATACGGAAGAACATTTCATTGCTATTACCGCAATTCCATCAGATACAAGAATATACAGAGTATAAACGAATAAATTACATTCGATAAATATCAGAGATTACAATAAATTACATAGCAGCGGAAAATAATACAAAAGCACAACTAGAAGTGATACACGGATACAGAGCTTTCCGAGCATCGTTCCAGCTGTATATCAGGACCCTGTGAATATAAATCTGCAAAACCAAAACTACTAGCTGCCCGTGCGGAAAATAGGGGCACCCAGAGTTTAGGTTAAAACAATAAACTCCAGGTCAGTCATGTGACTGGTGTGAGAACTAAAACAGTTATTAATCTTTATTTTTTAAAGTTAGGTAAATCAAGGGACCACGCCGTATAACACGGAACGGGTTTCCTCCCAAGAATACCAGTGCATAGAACAAACAGCGCAATGCTAAATAAAGAAAAATGAAGCTGTTATAAGACCCAGGTCCCATCACACAATGCAACGCAAGCCGGAGGATAGGGTTTTTACCTTATAACAGCCAAAGCATGCTTGATACGTTTAAAACACATTATTTTGATATTACTATAAGTGTATAGTGTCAAAACAATTTCAATCATAAATATCAATCATAGGCGGCATGAATGACCCATACCACTATGTCGCCATACTAGGTTCTGCAAATAAAACCGCAATATCACGTATTGGAAATTGGATTCCGTCATGAGCCGAGGCAAGGGGCAAGCTCCTCTCCGCGTTCGAGACACTCTAGCAAATGCCTCGGGACCGCACACAGCAATCCCTGGATCCTCCAAGGCCGGTCCTCTCTTACTTTTGAGGATTGGCAATTCCTGAACATACGTTTCCCGGTCCTTACAGACCTATATCCGTGGCGCCTCTTATCCAACAACCACACAGGTGAAAAGTATATAAATGTCAGGGCTGGTAGGTCACTGACACCACCATAGCTAGAAAGAAACGTCGTGCACTCCTTGGGTCCGTATCCCGTTTTTGACTCATACCGAGGTGTGAGGCTCGCGAATTCACGTTATACACAAAGCTACGCCACACAGGCCGTGCTTTGATCATCAACCACAAGACTTTGCTTTTCAACAAAAGCCTTGATCAATTGCCACTTACGCGTGCCACATTGGCAATTCACTCCATGCGACTGATGTCCATCAATATACAACCTCTGAGCTCGTATGTCTCAGAGAAGGGCGTTAAGCAAGAGAATAAATTCTCCGCCGCCAAACAGATGTATATTTAATAGAGATCAATCAACACAGAATAAAATCCAATGTCAGACACACAATCCATTTACAAGTTCGTTCTGGGTCTGAACGAAACCGGAGGCACTTTCCTCGCATATCCATCCATCTCCAAGTACGTCTGGACGATCACCAACTGATTCCCTCATCCTGGGTGTACAGCCCAATCAAGATCATCAGTAACCACCCAAACGATGTGAAGACTTCCGGTCTTCAACCACCGTCTTCATCTTCGACATCTCGTCGAATCGGTTATTCAGAATGGGTATAAACCCGGCCTTTCTGAATAACCCACGTATATAATAAACGAATGTTACACAAACACAACAAACGCCTCATTCCAATTCAGAATATTCTTTTATTCACAAAATCACATTCTTAGGGAAAGGTTCCCAATAATTTTATCAAAGATAAATTCTTCTAAATTTATTCTTTAATCTTCCTTTGGATATCATCTCAAATTAGTCGGGATTAACGAACCACATCGAAGTAATTATTTAGTTTATTTCCCAATCCCAACCTATATATCCCATGGAGCAAAACTGGTGATACTCCATATCTAACACCACGGTGTTATCGGTAAAATTAATTACCATTTCACGTTCAAATCTAATTAAAGATTTAACTATCGCTTTGGAGCAAAACTGGTGATACTCCACTCTCGATCACTTTTCAGATTTGATAATTTAAATTATCAATTCACATTTTAATCTAATTAAAGATTTATTAAAACTTCACTTAGTTTTAATCTTTTCAAAAATCAACATCTTGCCTTTAACTGGGTTAAAGAACCAATGTCATCTAAAACACGATTTACGATAAACCCAAATCACATTCGATACTAAATACAAGGCTCTGAATAGAAAATATACCGTCTTATATTCAATATCAAATTCTGAAACCAACAAATATCGTATTGGAAATAACGATATAAAATATATCTTTCAAATTCCCATAACCATATCTGCATAGTCACGAAATCCAACATCGAAATACTCCGAAGATAATTTCGATTCAACTCCAGCCCAATTCACGTATTGGGAATATTGATTATTTTTAAAATCACTTTCAAATTCAATTTATTTATTTCAAAAATAAATTGATTTTAATTCTAGTTCAAAACTAGTTCATTTCGATAAAAATCTATTTTTATCTTTTCAAATGTGGAATTTTCCAGCCCAATTCTTTCCAATTCACATATTATAATTTTACACAAATTATAGATATTTTTAATAATTTTATCAAGGCCCGTACTGTCGATTTCTAACAACGGCCATCGAACTGCACTCACGGCGACCTTTTTCGAATTTGATTTGGACATAATTCCAAATCCAACCGTTAGATTTCAAATTTCTAATATTCATTGGAAAGCTCTTTTCGATACGAACCCAACGGTTCCGGTTTTAGGAGAATCCGACGGTCGGATCTCCCGCAATGTCCGTTTGAAATAAATGGTCGAAATTCACGAACTGCCGCGGCGCGGCGCGTTCTATTCAGGCCATTATATTATATATATAATATATATAATATATATTTCGTCGATTTCTATTTAAAACGAATTTTATAAATCGTTTTAAATTCGTTTCTAAAACAATTCAACTTCTATATTCAATTTCAAATCGATTTGATTTCAATTCAATTCGAATTCATTTCAATTCAATTCCAATTCTAATTCGTTTCAATTCAATTCAATTTGAATTCGTTTTAAATTGATTTCTATTCAATTTCAGTTCGTTTTAAATTTCATTTTCAATTTAATTCAATTTGAATTCATCTTTATTTTATTCGAATTCAAATTCACTTTCTATTCAATTCGAATCGAATTCATTTTCTATTCGATTCGAATTCATTTCAAATTGATTCAATAAAATTTCCATTTGAATTTTAATCTAATTCAATTTGAATTTCCTTTCAAAATAAAAAAAATAAAATATTAAATTTTGAAATCACTTTTCAATATTCATTATAAAACGAATAAAATCGATATAAACATCGTTCGCGTCAAAATAACGCATCTCTAATCAACACGGCTTTATATTTCAATAATTCGTTATTCTATTCAACAAATGAATATTTGTTCTATTCAACACATGAATCTATATTTCTTTCAACACACGACTAATCTCAACACATGAGTACTGTCAACACCTCACTATTTCTGTTATGTAAAATATTTTATAAAACTAAGGTATCTATCGTTTGATTTTTAATTAGACTCCACCGTGAAGTAGTTCTAATTTTAAATATGATAAAGATGTAATTTATTTTATTTAAAATATTTTACTCAACACATGAATAGTTTCAACACATAATCATCGTCCACACATGACTATTTTTTTATATTCAACACATGAATTTTCTTTTATAATATTCCTTATTTTCCCGATTTGAAATGAGGCCCAATCAATCACCATATAACGTTAATTATATGGATTCCATACAACACATGTATATAATAGCATTGAAAAATAATCAATCATCAACCAAAGTGCACTACACTGTATAAGCATCAAATATAGATATCTGACGCTTATAACAGCCTGTCAATCGACCGATCGACATATTTAATCCATCAGGATGAGTGAACTTCAAATTTCATCCCAACACCCGTGTGGGGTTTCAAACAATCAAACACAGATTCTATTTGTGCAGTTGGGCGATGTGTAAAATTTATCCTCCCAATCAATGTCCTTCAAATAGGTGTACATAAACAAACCGTCCGGTTTGTAAATGAATATTTTATTTTATTCAATTCCACGTTAAAAATTATATTTTTAACGATAAAATATTCTATTTCAACACATGAATTTCTATTCAGTTCATTTACACAATAAAAATGATATTTTTATTTTTCTAACATATTTTGGGAAATTTCGGCGGCATAACGGCACGATACTAGAAACGGGACGAGGCCTAGCCTTATCCCCGGTCTAGTGAAGGCCCACGCCATTCACACATCAATCAAATCAATTTCAATTCACCAAACAATTCAATTCAGCCCAAATCATCTAACTAATTTATGCAACCAAACAAACAAGTCCATGGTTTGTGGACGATTGTGTCGGGTGCTACTAAGCACCGTCTGCATCCTAATATATATATATATATATATATATATATATATATATATATATATATATATAACTAGAAAAAGAATTTGAAGAGTGAGAAGTTCTCACCGATAGCTATCCAACTTCACGACACTTCATTTATAGAAATCTTCTTCATTCTCGCCCTTTTATCATCTTCGTTGCCCGTAGTCACTACATATATAAAAATCAAACATTTTTATATTTTGATGTCTTTAAAATAAAAGTCACATTTTTATTTGTTTACTTTCAATTTAAAAGTCATATTTTTATAATCACTTCATATATTTAGAAATTGAATTTTTACTATGCTATTCAATATATAAAAATCGAATTTTTACTTCGATGTTCAATATATAAAAATCACATTTTTACTTCGTTATTCAATATATAAAAATCACATTTTTACACCGCTACTATATAGATAAAAATTCTATTTTTACATCGTTATCATCTATATAAAGATCTCGCCTTTTCAAATTTCTCCTTTTCAAATATAAAGACTTTATCTTTTCAAAAATATAGATTTCATCGTTATGAAAATCATCACTTTATTTCAACGTATATAAAATAAAAATCAGATTTTTATTTCGCTACATATACAAAGATGATATTTTTATATTCTCTATCCTATAAAGATTATATTTTTAATACTTTAAAAATATAAAAATCATATTTTTAATATGTCTATATAGTAAAGATTATATTTTTAATAATTTTCTAATTCAAAGATTTCTAAATAAAAATCATTGCTTTATAACATAAAATAAAATCAGTTTTTAAATTAACAAAAATCAGTTTTTAAATTAGAAAATCAGTTTTTAAGTTATGACAAAAATTAGTTTTTAAATTAAAACAAAAGTCAGTTTTTAAGTTATGACAAAAATTAGTTTTTAAATTAACACTAAATATTAAAAACTCACCTTTTTTTTTTCCTAGGTCAGAAGGGGGTCGCTGCTACGAACGGAGACGGAGGGTGGCGGTCGGCTGGGACGCGGCGGCGGTGGGAGGAGGTGCGCTCGAGGTCGGGGGGGGGGGGGGGGGGGGCTGCGGTGCCTGGCGTCGATAGCCAGAGGTGGGCGGTGGTTTAAGGTGGAGAAGAAGAAGAGGAGGGCGTCGTGCGGTTGGAGGAGGTGGAGAGGGTTGCGGCACCCGGGTGGGCGACGCTGGCGATGGCGCGACGGCCAGGGGGGTGGCGCGATCGTGCACCCCCTTTTCCTCTTTTCTTTTCTTTTCTTTTTTTTCCCTTTGATTAAATGAACTAACGGGGGGGCCTGGAGGTATAAGAGAGAAAAAAAGGGGGGAAATATTTTTTTTTATTATTATAATTAATTTAATTTCTAAAAGTTGACTTTTTATTTCGACCTCAAAACGAGGCCCACCGCCTGTCGTCCATAGCGTTTTACCCCCATTCCGAACACAATGGGATATGTATCGTAGGCTGATTCGACTATTTGAATCAGTTTTCGTCAAATTTACACTTAAATCGCTATATTGAATTTTAAACGTACATTTCAATTTACTGGGGTCATATACTAACTCTATAAATTCTTGAAAAATATTTTCTAGCTTCGTATTGACGATACGGTCCTAACAAAACTAGTTTCGTCGAATTCTGAGACCGTTAGAAAAATGGCCATTTTCCAGTCGATTAAAATCAACTGAAACTGGTCAAACGCGTTTTCCTTTGCCACGCTCACATATTGATTTGAAAAATTATGAAATTTGGAATCTAGCAATAATCTTACATCACGGACCCAACAAAACTGGTTTCGTCGAAATCCGAGGTCGTTTGCAAAATGTCCATTTTTAAGGGCCTGAATTCCATAGCGACTATTCAGAATTTTCAACTGGGCATATCTTTTGATTCCCGCTATGAAATTTTGATCTTTCGGATTCGTTGGAAATATATTCTCATTTAGATCCTATTATTTTTGGTTTCACTAAAATCCGGATGGTTTTGCACCCGGTACATTCAATTGAAGTTTGAAATCAAATTATCGAACTACCGCGCCGTTTTCAATTCTATTTATAATTATATATAAATATTTATATTCTAACGACGACGTGTATAAATATATACGTCGAATTCTATTCAAAATAAATTTCTCGTCAATATTATTTAAAATAATTCATTTTAAATATTCAAAATTCGCTAAAATTGCCAAAATAAAAATTTCAAACTGGCCCAGATTTTCGGGTTAGTACACATAACATCCAGAATATTTGTGCAAATCAATTAGTGATTAACGGATCTGACAATGTGGCATTCAAAGTGATTGTGCTATCAAGGAATGATAAGTAATCGTAGCCTCAGGCCTCAACAACCGGGAAATGTCAAAAATCGGGCAGGCAGCGTGGCTATGTGGGTCGCTCCCATTAGGATGTATAATCACCAATCTAGAGATTCATTTAATTCCTTATTCTATTCGATGTTGTCCCATTTGGGAAACGGTTGCTGATCCCAACTGTTGGTGATATACATTCGATACACCCAAGTGAAATGAGTGGTCGGCCATGTGTGGGCCGGGTTGCAAGATGTTCTTGTTGAACCCAGTGTATTCCTCTCTAGAGATACACTAGCGGAAGGTGGTTCCATACCTTGTCATGTTGGAAATCCAATCTCCAATAAGCGCCATGCGGTTTTTGATTTTATACTATGTATGTGGAGCGTGAGACGCAAGCGTTCCGCTAGATTCTATTTATTTGATTTAGACACTATTATAATATCATTGGATTTTTGATATCAAAGTGTTTTGGGTTATAATAAGGTAAAAACGATCCATGTTTATGTGTGGGATGGTCTTACTATTATCTTTCCTTTCGAAAGAATTTTGAAAGTTAAAAAAAATGGTTGGAGTTTACTCACACCAGTCCCATGACTGACCCAGAGTTTATTTTGTTTGTTTCCCCTAAACTCTTGGGTGCCCAAATTTATACGGGCAGTCAAGTAGTCAGGATTTACAGATTCACTTGGAGGAGCTTGGAGCAGGAGGCTTCAGCGTTAGATATATAGTGTTTTTATTTCCGCTGTGCTGTAAGTGTTGTACTCTGATAACTGCATGTTATACAGTGAAAATTTTGTATTTCAAAGTTTTTGTTATATAATATATTTTATTCGTTCCGCTGTGAGATTTGTCCTCTTGTTTTCTTCTATTCTAATATTTCTTTCTTTCTATTTCTCATTCTCTAACTTCTTTCTAATGATGATTCATATTTCTGTGCAATTTGGGTTGGACGTGTGGTGTTATTAGTCAACTCAAAGGGTACGGATTTGCGGGCTATTACACTGAACCCATAATATCTCACAAGGGAAATAAAATTTATACAATATTACAAAATCTTCAAATTTACATGATATCAGAGTAAATAAATAAATATATAATCATACTAATATTCAGTAATAAGAAGAGATGGGCACAACTGCAACTGACATTGTACTTTTACTCAAAATATCACTATCGCCTGGAACCTTCATTTTCAATCCTTTCGGATTCATTAGCTCGGACTGGTCAAGGATCGTTTAAATTTACAAAACTAATTAGAATAGTAACTAGAAAACAATGTAATGTACAAATTGAAAATAATGTATATAGTTGTAAATAGTATAAAAATCCTTAATTGCTGAAATAAGTATAAATTTAACATTGATTTTACAGAATATGTTCAGGAAAGTAGAATCGAAAATACAGTATATAGATATGCTTATAGTTGAAAACAGTTACAAAATGGAAATAAGATAATTATAAGGTTTGGATAGTCAAAATAGTTTAAAATATTCATTATAAGTAATTTATGAAACCCAGTAATAAGGAAAACTTGCTTTTATAAATATACATGATCCAACCCGATCTAATTCCAAATCCATATTTTAACCATTCATTTTCTAATTCAAATCAATATTCCATTTATTGGTTTGAAATTAAAATTAATTTCGTAACTCGATATATTCCCAAATCATCATTACAAGTGGGATTTAACTAAATTCTAAGTTCACTCATTATAATGGATTCCAAATAGCTTTGGTGATTATTTATTAAGTCATTACTTAGATCGATACTTAATATATTCCAAACGTACAATTTTCATACTTAAAATCGCATGTCAAGCTCTTTTACTATTTTCCATTTACTTGGATTTAACAAGTAATCACTCCTTAGTCTTCAACTCTTTCCATTAAATCATATTTGAAAAAAATTCTCTACATCAAATCTTAGTATTTCAAATACCTTGATAATCCTTTAAAGAAATTTGAAATTTCGCTAGTCGATCGATTTCCTTGGTTATTGGTTTGAATTCGAATTCATCTCAAAACAGGAACATTTCCAAATTATTTCTTTTTAATAAAAATCAAATCCAAATTTAATACACCAAGTAAGATTTTGTTAAATCCATAAAGCAATTTCCTTTCAAGAAATCAATGCCTTGAATTATTCATTTGTATAAATCGATTTCAAAAATCTTGTTTACCGTCAACCAAACCTTAAATATAAGTCCTTGCAAAATACATCAAATACCTTTTTTGTAACAACTCGGATTTTCAAAACGAATTTAAACATTTTATTTTGGCTATTTTAATGGATTTTGAATATTTAAAATGATTTATTTTAAATGATAACGACTAAGATTTTATTTAAAACGAAGTTAGAATGTATAAATTTATTTTAATTATAAAACGACCGCGAAATGGCGGGTAGTTTGAAAATTCGATTTTAAATTTCAATTGAATGTACAAAATTCAAAATAAATAGGATTTCAGTAAAGCAAGAAATATTTGGATCTGTTTAATAATATCTTTCTAATGAATGTGAAAAATCCAGATTTCATAATATAAATTGAAAGTTATGTCCAGTTTAAAATTTGAATTAGTCGTTATGGAATTTATATATTTTTATATAATATATAGCCCTTAAAAATAGCCATTTTGCAAACGACCTCCGTTTTCGATGAAACAACTTTTGTTGGATCCGGAATGTCAAATTATTGCTATATTCCAATTTTCACAATTTTTGGAATTGATATGTGAGCGTGGTGGATATAAGCGTGTTTGGTCAATTCAGTTTGAATTTAATCGACTGGAAAATAACTTTTTTCAAACGGTCTCCAAATTTGATGATATTAGTTTTGTTAGGACTGTATCGTCAAAACATAGCTAGATTTATTTTTCTGGAACTTTTGGAGTTAGTATGTGGCCTCGGTAAATTAAAATGTACGTTGAACTCAATTTTGAACGTTATATTAATTTGTATTTTAATTTTCATAAAAACTGACCGAAACAGTCGAATTGGCTTATGGGATATATCCCATTGTGTTCGGAATGGGAGTATTTGGTTAAGGGCGATAGTCGTTGAGTTTGAATTGGAGTTCAAATGAAAATTTTACTTTTTGGAACTTAAAATAACTAAATATATATAATTATATAAAGTCAAGCACCTCTCTCACTCCTCCTCATAAATTCCAACCCATCGTTCAGCGAAAAAGAAAAAAAGAAAAGTGCTCGTCGCCTACCTGGCGGGATCACCACCGCCCGCATCGCGGGATCCCCCCTCCATCGACACAACCTGCATCACCCACTCTGATGCTCCTTCGGCCATCTCTAAAACCCCATGCTCTTAAAACCCAAAACCCTAACAAAACCCGCTACTTCCAGCTGCTTGTGGGCCACCGCCCCAGTGCCACCAGCCACCCCCTGCGCCTCTCCCCGCCACCTCAGCACCACCGTGGGACCCCTATTCGCCAAAAACCCCAATTTTTAACATTTACAGTTTTGCAATAAACACCCTAACCTTCTTTCCTCAATAACTCCCCAACCGTGCGCCTCTGGCTAAAACTCTATAATATCAAAATCGAATAGCACGATTTTCTCTTCGATTTGGGTATATGGAATTCATATTTTGTATTGCGGAGCCACCCGAAAATGTATCCAATGTCTACTGTCCAAATACTGCCTTTTCGCAAATTCTGGCGAAATGATGCAATTTTCGAAGAAAGGCCACTAGGCGAAAGTCGTCTGGAATGGCGCGTTTAAGCAAAAAAAAGACCGTGTGAAGATTGGATCTCATTTGCAAATTCTGGGATCAGAACAGCGAATCAGAACGTCAGAAAAGAACGGCGAAGTGGATCCCGATGTGAGAACTCTTTCTTACTCAAATTATTTTGCAGTTAAAACATTTTAGGTTGCAGACGGGCCTTAGAAGCCCCTGACACTATTTATTGTACAAACCATGATAGTTTGTTTGGGTTGTATTATGCAAATTTGGTTGTGTTGAAAATTGATTGTATTGTGATGTATTGAATGTGATTGACTATTGTGTATGGCGCGAGCCAGTATCAGGAGAGGGGTAATGCTAGACATTACTCCGGTTGTAATATCGCGCCGTTATATTGCCGAAATTTTCTGAAATAAATATTTATTCATTAAAAATATAATTTTTAATGCGTATATGAACTGTATAAAGTATTCGTATGTTGAATAAAATGTTTGAACAATAAAAATATCCTTTCTATTGGAAGTATGAACTATTAGAAGTATTCATGTGTTGAAATAAATATTTTATCGTTAAATTTTTTTTACGTATATATGAACGACATAAAATTTTCCTAAAATGAAAATAAATATTCATTTACAAATCAGACGATAGCTACATATCGTTATTCCCCATACGATATGTGTTGGTTTCAGAATTTGATATTGAATATAAGCCGATATAATTTTTATTCAGAGCCTTATAATTAATATAAAATTGGATTTTGGGTTTATTGTGAATGGTGTCTTAAATAACACAATTCTTAAACCCTGTGTGAAAAGAATAAATCTTTAATTAAAATTGTTAGAGTTTCCAATTATACTTAATAATTGGAATAAAATGGAATATGAATTGGGTTTATTATGAACTGTGTTTTTAACGACATTCGTTCTTTAACCCGATTAACAGTGAAATGTGATTTGGAATTTATAAATCTTTTATTAAGATTTAATGGAAAATTTCCAAAGTTTAGTTTTCCAAATTAATATAATAAATTGGAATGGAATGGAATTCGATTTGGTAAAAATCAAAACGAGCTTCCGTGGAGGAAGATTGTTAATATATATATATGTTTAAAAGGCTTTATCGTTATTCCATTTATATTATAATTCGGATACGGAAATTGATATCGATTATATATTGATTTGTTTACCGTGATGATTCCATTGTTGATGGAATATGATTTTCGGTTTATCGTGAACTGTGTTTTAAATGACATTAGTTCTTTAACCCAGTTAAAAATAGGATTACATCCCCAACATTATATTTTGAACCGTATTGTTGATCTCTACAAAATATATATCTGTTTGGTGGCGGAGAATTTATTCTCTTGCTTAACACCTTTCTCTGAGACGTATAAGCTTAAAGGTCATATATTGGCAGAAATCAATGGTATGGTGTAGATTGTCGATGTGACATGTTTGGGTTTCCAAAGTTAAATCATTAAATAATAATTTTTGGAAGATTAAAACTAAGTGAAGTTTTAATGAATATGTAGTTAGATTGAAATGAGAATGTGATAATTTAGATTATCAAATTTGTGAAATGACCGAGAATGGAGTACCACCAGTTTTACTCCAGGCGATAGTTAAATCTTTAATTAAATTTGAACGTGAAATGGTAATTAATTTTACCGATAACACAGTATTGTTAGCAATGGAGTATTACCAGTTTTGCTCCATGGGATGAATAGGTTGGGATTGGGAAATAAAACAAATGATTACTTCGGTAAGGCTCGACAATCCCGACTAGTTGATAAACCATAATTTGGTTTGAATTGATATCCAAAGTAAGATTAAAGAATAATCTAAAGAATTTATCTTTGATAAAGTTAATGGGAGCCTTTACCTGATGATGTGAATATTTGAATAAAAGAATATTCTTGATTGGAATGAGGCATATGTTGTGTTTTTATAGCACTTGTTTATGAGATACGCGAGTTATTCGGAAAGACCGGGTTTATTCCCATTCTGAATAGCTAATTTGACGATTATTCGGCGATGAAGATGGTGGTTGAAGACAGGATGTCTTCACATCGTTTGGATGAATACTGATGTATTGATTGGGCTGTACACCCAAGACAAGGTAATAAGTGGTGATCGTTCAGATGTACTTGGAGATCGACCGGGTATGTGAGGACCTCTCTCCTGTATTGGACATAAGGGACGAGGAATAAGGTGCCTTCGGTTTCGTTCATACCCAGAACGAACTTGTAAATGGATGTGTGTCTGACATTCGATTTTACTCTGTGTTAATTGGTTTGTATTAAATATATATCTGTTTGGTGGCGGAGAAATTATTCACTTGTTGAACACCCTTCTCTAAGAAGTACGAGCTTAGATGTTATATATTGATAGACATCAGTTGCATGGCGTGAATTGCCCGTGTGGCATGCTGAGATGCAAATGATCAAGGCTTATGTTGAAAAGCAGAGTCTTGTGGTTGGTGATTAAAGCACGACTTTAAATAGTATAGCTTTGCGTATAGCGTTAATTCACGAGCCTCACACCTCGGTATGAGTTAAAAACGGGATTGGACCATTGGGAATGCACAACGTTTCGTTCTAGCTATGGGTGGTGTCATGGTTTGGAGCCCAGACATTTATATTTTTTTTTATCTATGTGTATGATGGATAGTGAGGCGCCTCGGATATATCGATCACTACGGGGCTGATGGATTGGTCCGATAGGATCAGGAAACGTGTGTTCAGGAATAATTAATCCACAAACGTAAGGGTGGACCGGCCCAACCGTTCCAAGGTGGGGGATCATGAGGCATTTGCTAGAGTGTCTCGAACCGGTGAGGTGTCATCCCTGGCCTCGACTCATAGATGGAATCCAATTTCCAATACGTGACATTTTGGTTTTAATTGCAGAACTAGTTTGGCGACATAGTTGCATGGGATAGTATGCCATCTATGATTGATACATTTATATTTGAAGTTGATTTTGACACTATACACTTATAGTAATATCAAAATGATTTGTTTTAAATGTACCAATCATGTTCGGCTATTATAAGGTAAAACTCTATCCTCCGGCTTGCGTTGCATAGTGTGATGGGACCTGAGTCTTGTAATAGCTTCATTTTTCCAAAATAACCTTGCATTGTTTGTTTTATGCACTAATATTCTTTGGAGAAAACCCATTCTGTGTTATACAGTGTGGTCCCTTGATTTACTCTATTTTAAAGTCAAGTTTTAAATAATTGTTTTAGTTCTCACACCAGTCCCATGATTGACCTGGATTTATGGTTTTAACCTAAACTGTGGGTGCCCATATTTTCCACACGGGCAGCTAGTATTTTTGGTTTTGCAGATTATTTCTTTTCCTAGGATCATGGATATACAGCTGGAGCTATATTTGGAAAGCTTTTTATCCGTGTATTTTTTCGACAGTGTTATGTATTATTTTTCCCTGCTTTATAATTTAAATCTCTGATATTTTTCTGATGTATATTATTTATTTATACTCTGTTATATTCTTGTACTCTGATGAGATTGTTGTAATAAGCAATGAAATGTTCTATGTTTGTGTTCAAATCTGTCGTGTTCTCATTACAATCAGCGTTTTCCGGTCTCCTTGGAGGCTAGCGAATTCAGGTCGTAACACTTTTATTAAACAAGATCTTACTTAACTTTACCAAATTTAAGTTAATTTAAGGAAAATAATTTTCAAACATTTTTTAAATTACATTTGGTTCTTCCACTTCAAATTTATAAACTAAATCAAATTAAATCTCTATATAAATTGAAAGGTAGTAAAACTTTTAAACCGAAATCCTTTAACTAAAATATTTTATGAATTCAAGTATTTTAGCAAACTTAGATCTGTATATTACAAGAATCAAATATATTAGAAATCTTGTTCAAAACAAATATTAGTTCAAATATTAAATTTAACACCATATTTTAAACAAGGTTAAGGTTTGGTTTGATAAATTTTTTCCCATAATTTCCTTTATTTAGAAATTTCACTTCAAAATCTATTTATAAAATCGATACGTATTTCTAACCTTTTCAAAATAGATTTTTATTGGCCATGGCCTCCGTATATATAACTCTCTATCCAATGGTCAAGTGATACAAATATATATCATTTCAATCCATCTTAAAGGAAAAATTCGAACCCCGTGTATGTATCATTTCAACAGGCATCCCAAATCGATTCGAATTTATTTTCAAATCTATACAATTCATTTGGGTGTATATCATTTCAACCCATGGTGATTTTTTCCTAAATCTATAAGGAAATTTGCATGGTGAGATCAATACAAAGCATAGCATATCATACATCGCATCCATATGTGTCATATAACGGGGCTGTGCATGTGTCACATATGCACCAATCACATAGTAACGTTTCTCGAGAAACCAAACATTTCATTTAACTTCGCAAATATTTAATTCACTTAATCAAATGTTAGTCTACGAGTGAGGGAAACTCACCTCACGAGGTGATTAAAACGAATATGAAATTGACACGAGATCTGAGGGTGAAACTTGATAGCAAATCCACGAGCATGCATCCATAAATTTGTATACATATGTATATATGCACACAAATGTGATGTTGAAGATGCCCAAACCCCATTCCAGCTCAATCCTCTAACCAAATTTCCAACGAATATTAAATCGGCCCAATGGTATTATACTTATATGTATATTTTAATCTACGATAATTTAATTATTAACAAGTTAGTTTTTAGAAAATACCAAGGCTTTACAACAGACCGGCAAGGCGAATAAACGAGCCCGGACCCAAAATTGACCCCCAACAGTAAGCCTCAAACAAACAGCTGCCTTTCATACATTTTTCCAAGCATTTAGAGTGCCTGCTATGCTGGACGCCATTTGCAGCAATTCAAAGAGTTGCACGACTCGATGGGTGGCAAGTGTGTAGTGACAAGCGTGAACTCCTAATGATGGGTGCCTCATGGGTCCGGGGTTGTCAATCCGATCAGATTATTTTAAGGGTTTTGGGCCTCAATGGCTTGCTGGAACGGCTTCACGCATCGCAGGTATACTTGAGGATGCAGAATCAAACATGCAGTGACGAACATCGATGGCGGAGGCACCGCAGGCCAGGTCAAATTATGGCCTTCAATTGGATACAGGGACGGAGCTATGTTGTTTGTGCCCTGGGCTACAGCCCACGTCATTGTAGAATTACTATATAATTACTACAATCACTAAATCAAAGTCACAAAAGGTCTTTGCTACATATACTTAATGCTTTTGGGGATGGCGGCTGTATTTGCAAGGTTTAGTGGAAGTGAAGTTTCCTTTTCTAACGTGGCCTTTTATTTGGCAAGTTGTTTTGTTGTTGCGTGCATACGAATTGTATGTTTGATGTTATGGGTTATGTTGTGGTTTGTTTTCTATGGGTTTGGAAGCAAGGTGATGTGTAATTTGCTTGCCTATATGTATAAACTCTTGTACATATTTTATTGATGCGTTATCGATAAAGCACTCCATTCTTTTTTCCTGATCAGTACTCACGCTGAGTATTGAACAAATTATATATAGTTTTGATGTTTGACAAAAACCTGCAAAACAATATGCATGTTAATTGAAGTGAATGAAAACCAAGCATACGCTTAAATTATAGCACAATATTTTGTATTTATTTTTTTGTTCACCTTTCGTTTCAAATTAAAATTATTTGTTCATGCATTTAATTCTATTATTTTCATATTTATGTTCCATTCATAGACTTTTCAATTTTCTTTTCACCTTCTGCTGCTATGAAATTAGTTTTTTTTTAATTTAGTAATTACTTCTTATTCTTTTATGTATGTAGGCGAAGTATTAATGTTATAATAGCCCTGGGTGATCTCAATTCCTGGCTCCGCCCCTGATTGGATATCGACATTTTTTTTCTTTTATTTCCATTCAGTTCTAGTTGAAGCGAAGAAAGGCAGAAGGGTTTTGAGATGGTCGGATCTCGCTGGTGACGGCGCTTTCCTGGTGGTGCGATGGCATCGTAAGCGGCGGTGGAGTGGTGGATGCTTGCGTTTTGTCCGCGTGAGGAGTAGAGGGTTGAATTTTGGGGAAAACTTAAATGGCGATTTAGGATTTGGGGTTTTTGATGGTTTCATGTGGAAAGCCAATATTTGTTTCTTTTCTTTGATTCACCCTTTTTACTATTATTGTTATTGTTATACACTGCAAATTCCTTTTCGAGAAAGATTTTAATACCCGATTTCAGGAAGGAGGAGTTATACATGGTACAAAAAGAGGAAGCGATGTTCATACCAGGCAAAAAAGGAAGGGCACATGGTTTAATTTCTCTGATTGTTTAGACACTGGTGATTTATTCAGTAGAGAAAATATCCAAGCAAAATTTGTTTTCAGAGAAGTACGGACAGGTGCCAATTATTTCCAGCACAAAATATTCAGATGTTCCCACCAAATCTTAGAGTATATTAGATCAGATATGGTGTTTGAATAAACATTGGGCTAGACTAGGTAAGTGATTTGAACGTTGCTGAATAAAAGGGTATGCGTGAACGAAGTAACGGGTTGAATGATAACACATAATGTTGTTTGTTTTTAACGAATTTAGATTTCAACAACTACTCAATGAAAATAAATAAATTAACGTAAACGAAAATACATATGCATATTCAATACGTAATTCATTTCTTTGTTTTTGTTGCACCAACTTTATTTCGACTATTGCCGTTTTGAAATAAATTTATACTTAACAATTTAATTCGTAATAAACCAATTAACATTTTTAAATAAAAAATCAAACTTTACATTTGAACTCAAGATTTTAAAATAAATTTGATTTCGAATTCTCAAATTATGATGGATTATATTTTTACATATTCAAAAAAGTTTAATTAATTAATAATGGTAATAACACTTTGTTTCTATAACATTCATATTAAAACCTCAAAAGAATTCCAATGTTAAATATTTAGTTCAAACTACACCGTTCATGTTAAAAATAATTTTATGAAAAGAATTCTACTTAAAATAAATGCAAACTGGGTTCAGAGTAGATAAAATCCCAAATTCTATGTCGAAATCCAAATACAAAAATTTATTTTAACGTCAAGTCTTAATTCAACTTATATTTAAATATGTCAAAATTTCCGTTCATTACATTCTCCCCCACTTAGCTCTTTTCATCCTCGAAAAGGAACGTTATACAAATTTTAGCCTACATATATCACTTTACAATTACCTTTATTAGTCTAAAACTTTGTTAAGAAGAAAACAATAAGTTATAGATTTTCAAAACTCAAAAGTTTTCTAATACCCGGAATTTACGGAAAATTTCGGCAGCATCTCCTTTGTACGGCTTGCCCGAAAAAATTTACAAGTACAATATTTATCAATATACATCTCATCCACACAATGAGGTATCCCAAATTAGGGGAAACAAAATAAAAACAACTCAAATGCAATATGTAAATCGAGATATGTACCTTATTTAGTGATTTTAAAGCATATTTGCTTATTTTTCTTACCGTTTTGCGCAAAAGAGAGCTCCGTAAGCAAAGAACGCCATTGCAACCTACTAAGACACTCAAACATGTAGTGAGAATCAACATATACATAGAAAAGTTGAATGTACATAACAATGAGCAATATGTATCATAACTTAGCATGTTTGTCAAAATATAAATGAAACAAATGCATGTACACGCAAAATATGTCATCAATTAAAATAGCATTTTGTCGTCATGCGAATGAAATTAATGGCGCATACAATTTTATAAACGTTCTTCATTTTATCATACCCTTTTTTTCTTTTTTTTCAATGTACACCTTGCTATCATGAAATTTATTCACTTCTATGTTGAAAATACATGTTATGTCAAAGGGTGATGGGCTCCTAGCAACTCTAAAAGTCCAATACTAATGTTCCAACACAAGTTACAATTTATTTGGTATTCAAGCTATATTGAGTTTGGTGAATTATTCTCCCTTTCAACTTATGTACATACAATATGTTAGTAGTTCATTTGTTCGCTTTCCATTTCTATTTTACTTATGTCAAAATTATTTATTTAATTCATTCATTCATGTATCTTTAGTATTCAAGTTATTGCTCTAATTTAGAGTTACAAGCATCCCAATACTGAATTATAACGATTAACAGTGTAAATAAGAAGTAGTAAATAACAATTTGTGGCATATATTTTGATAAGTTGCTAAATATCTTTCTTTTTCAATTACAATAAAACATGGCTCAAATGCTCCGTTTGGAAGCATTATCTGCTTTATACTACAAGCTTATATATAAGGTAGCAGTGTCCACAAGCTCGTAGTTAGATATAGTTGCTTATTTATTTATTTTATGATAAAAGGAAAGCACATAAATGCAGTTTCCCTTCTTCTTTTGCGTTTATTGCTGCTGTCGTGAAGCAGTAGCTTATTTTTATAAATAGAATTCCACTACTGCTACCATATGGCAGCGACCCCCTTTTGTAGAAGCAGCAGCCTTGTTCTGCCCTCCTTTTCTCGCTTTTTTTTCTTGGACAGACACACTTATAATTTTATTTAATTGGCATAATTAACATTTCAATATTGATCTATCTTGAACTAATGTTACCAATTTTCCCATATCATACTTATTGGGTAGCCTTTATCCTTTACATTAAGAACTAATGAATTCAAAATCATTTATACACATACTTATCATTCCAGGTTTCAACACTCTTTCAAAATACCTTAAGGCAAAGATTGATTTTTATTTTACTCAAAACACTTTAAATTTCATACTTCAGCATATAAAAAGTTACACACCAACACCATTCCCTTTTTGATTCATATGAAGAAATATTGTTATAGTTTTATAAATATTCTCATAGATATCATATTTGTATTTTACTTCTTTTTTAATTCAATACTCAGAAAAAATTCTCATTCTTCCATAACTATTTTCAAATAAGGCGTTAAGTATAGATTTGACGTCTCAACTAGCATTATACATCTTCCTGTAACAACCAAAATTCCGATAGACATAATTTTTTTTTCAAAATTCTAATCCATTAAAACTCATGTTAGTTTGCTGTAGTATCCTGCAAAAAAGAAAGAGATATAAAATATATCAGAACTCAGAAAAATATCTCACAGCGGAATGGATAAAATATAATGTAATCAAAATATAGCCTTGCCGTGGTAATAATACTGCCTAACCAGTATCCAAAGCCATTATATCTCTGCCACAAATCTAACCTGCGAGTATGTTATAAAGAGGGGGTCAGAACACAAGTTCTGGTGACTGGATTTAAACTATACACTTTAGATAATCCTACATATACCGTTCAGCTACATTTTCTTGTTTATTTGGTTACTTGGGTTATCAGCACTCAAGGCTTACACACACATTGTACCCATCTACTTCCCAATGGATTAACCAAATACAGTATATATGTAGCTACCCCCCCCCCATATTGAGGTACACCCCATGGTACCCCACTCGCACGTTCTCCGTCGTAATGCCACAGAAATGTATGTGGTCCCTCATCCTACGCCGGAGTGACATACGGATCTCTATATAACAATGTTACGTTCTGCATATATCTGTTATTACTATGCTACATAAGCGTACGGACTGCCACCTTCGATCGAATAAGATTCTATGACAGATTAATGCCCTCAAGTCTACGATGCATCACCCAAAGCAGACATACGTGTATCTAGACTTTCCCATATATGTATCGTCAATTGTATTCGATGCCTTAACTGCACATAACCTCTAATGTGTGCCGAGTTCGTGGCAGGGCTATACAAGAAACACGAAACTCAATAGGGAGCTTTTCCATATCTGTACAGTCCCGCCTTTAAGGGCCTTAAAATACATATATCCATCAGATTTGTTTTTCATGGAGGCTATGGCCCCACCTCGGCCCCTCCCTCAACTAGTAAAGACTACAAGAGCTAAGCGACTTGACCCTAACAACGAATCTAAACATCCAGTTGGTGTCGCCCCTCAACCACAGTACCTCGATAGTGAAAGGTAAATGGCGTCTTAGGTTTAGCTCTAATCTTTTTGCATCCCACTGGCTGCTGATGATGGGTACCCGACGATCTACTATCCTTGCTGGTCCTGACTGCGCCTCCCATTGAAGCGATCGCCGAATCACCATAGTGTCACATCGTCATAGCATTCTGACTGCAAAGCTACTTTTGCAGTCAAGGCCCACCCACTTGGTAGTAACGCACATACCCATCCTCTACGAGCACAGCCTAAACATCTGCCACCACGCAAAGGACTACCAGGAGCACCTTACGTATCTCAAGAAGCCGCGTGCTTCCCCTTCCAGTCCTTCGGAGCTAACAGAATAATCAGATGGATGAGCGCTCCCCTCGTGCCTCATGACACCGCGATGATCTACCCCGGTTGGTTATTCACCTTAAACGTGCGGACTGGTCCAATCGCCTTATTTTAATATGTTATTAGACACTGTGTATAAACATTCAATTATGCGCTTGCTCTACCTCATCGGTTTTCCGTTCAACTTGATTATTCTCATTCATATTGACTTCTTAATCAAGTTACCAAGTTCCTCTCGCTTATTAATTTCAGTCATATAACTTAAACCATTTAAGTTTATTAATAAGCCCACAACATGTTATTCTCTAGATTGTGATCCAAGGTCTGTAATCCATAATATCTTTTATATTATTCATTGTCCAATAACATGTTCTACTTAATATGTAATTAAGTATATCTCATTTCACATATTTTCTGTTTAACATGTCACTTATTATTTATGATTGAATATCACTTATTTCATTTGATAAGTTTACCTTCTTCATTCTTACTTAACCATAATTCCGTCTTATATTGTCACTACCACTTATCGTTGTTTACTTATTAACTTAGTTCCCTTAACTAAGGTTTACTAATAAGTTTGTCTTCCCATAAATATAACTTATGTTGTCCTAATCCGTAGATTTTAGATTCTCGTTCTTACAAATAACTTAATTTACAATTAAGTACAACTTATCTCATTACATAAGTTATTCCATTTTCTTTATCTTTTATTATAACCTAGGTTATAATTTCCACTTGTCCCTAGGACAAGTTTACTTATTATATAACATTCTCGTTAATGTAATTTATCTATAATAGGTCATTATCATTCCCCATTCATTCCACTTCTTTTACTGTTGTAATTATCTTTCATTCGGTTCCTTATTCATTTCCAATAATCACAATTAGTGCCATTTATCACTATCCATTTACATACAGATATTTATATATATGTTTATATACTAGACCTCTCACATTAAGCCTACCATTTGCGGATGCTGGATGTGCGGGCGGTTCCGGGCAGACTTCTTCCATAAGTTGACTTAACCTTATGTCTTAGCACCACTACATGTTTTATTTATGCACAAGACCCCTCACATTAAATTAACAACTTTTGAATGCTGGATTTGTTGGGCGGTTCCGGGCAGACTTCTACTACAAGTTGAATTTAACCTCGTGTCTAAGTGCAGTTACAGTTTTCTATTTACTATAAATTTCCTATATAATTTAGGCGTGTCTATTATTTCAAAATTTTACTATAATATATGTTTTTCATGTCATCATATTAAGCCCATTTTATGTCGCATGTTCTTCTTAACATGTAATTAATTTCATCTCAAAATAACATGTGATCGTCAAATCATGTAATTATTCTAATTTAACACGTAATGATTCCAATTTCTACAATTAAGGGTTCAAGTACATAAATGTCACTTGTGATCATGAAACTAGAACAACAGTAATAGCTACACATTTAACAAGTTTACATTTCAACATGTGAACATTTAAACGTTTCAAAATATGAATTTCCCAACATTTCAATATTTTAATATTTCAACATGTCATATTAGCATTTCAACACTTTTAATCATTCTAGCAGCTTACATTGCATATTAACGGGGAATGTCAAACGATAATATACCATTATCATAAATGATATAACTTAAATCCACTCACCTAATATGCTTTCCAGATCTTGTATTCCATGGTCCTCTTAACTGAATTTAGAACCTAGCAATCATGGATCCACAATTCTTACTAAAAGAAAAAGGGAAGAAAGAGGAGAAGATTGAAATAGACCAGATCTAAGAAATTACCTTACTTTGAATATGATTCTGAAAAACTTCTTATTAATATTCATTCTTTTCCTCCAGATATTGATTCAGAATTTTCCTAAGCTAATTATCTTATTTTTCTGAAGAGATTTGAGGAGGAGGAAGAATGGCGAGCTTAGACGTTGTCTTAGAGAATATGAGATTTAGGCTAGGCTCTGCTGGCCTATTTGTAATGACCCGTATTCTACACATCATAGGATCGTAGAATATTTATTTCTTTCCCATGTGAAGTCGTATGGTCATGTAACTTTGGGAAACATCTATTAGAGTCATTTCCCATGCTTATGATTTTTGTCGATTTTTTTTAAATGACCATTTTGCCCCTAGTTGGTACTGTTTTGGCCATAACTTTTGATTGGAAAGGAATTTTGACCTAAAACCACTTCCATTTGATTCGTTTGATGGTTTCTCTTTCCGTTGAGTGGTCGCATTAGCCAAACGGACTTACCGTTTGGGAGATATGGCTGAAACAAGGTTTGGAGGGTGAAAAACTGCTTAACCGGGCCAAATCGGGTGATTAGCAAGTAGGCCCATAACCCATTTCGGGATTAGGGTTATGGGAGGGCTGAAATGAGATGGAGAATCATTCCATTTCAGTTTTCTAGCCTCCACTTATCACCAAGGATCCCTAAAAATGGCCTCTAACCTCTAAATCACCTCCAAATCATCTTTTGGTCAAGGATTAAGCTTAGCAACCCCTAATCAAGGAAGATCTTCACCAAATCAACATAGGAGCTGCTGTTGGCATTGAGATTCACATCAAATCAGAGAATTATTTCAGATCTTAGATTATTTTGTGGCTAAGGTGAGTGATTTGCATAGTTTTACACTAATTATGGCTAATTAGGGGTGATTAGTGCTAATTAGCGAATTTAAGCATGATAAAATTCGGGAAAAATGTTCATAAATTCCTAAATGATGTTTTAGACCTCTGATATGAATTTGGGTTAATTTGGTTAAATTTTGCTAAGCCTATCATTAGTTTCACCTAAACATGCTTAAGGGGAAATATGGGATTTTGGGTATGTTTGATCCATTTTAACCTATGATATTGATGTGAATGGTGTTTGTGGTTGATTATGCATGTTGCTATGACAGTATGAAATGCTTTGTGATTGATTTCAATAGTTAGAATGGTCGAAAACGTCGTCGAATGGCGTAAACCCTTGCTGGAACAGTTTCAGAAAATAGTGCAGGGTTCGGATCGGATCGGATAAGGGGGCTCGGATCGGATATGTGGAACTGAGCAAAGAATCTGATCGGATCGGAACCCAACACTTGGGAAAAGTGGCAAAAAGGAAGGCCACGCTAGCTGAACTGGGATCGGATCGGATGGAGAAAAGCGGATCGGATCGAGAAGGACGGATCGGATCGAAGAGGACGGATCGGATCGGAAAAACAAAGGCGAATCAGAGCAGGAGCAAGAAAGCGGATCGGATAGGAGCATATGAAGGGGAGCATGAAGACGGATCGAAAGCACGAAACAGGAAGGACCCGACCCGACCCGAAAGGAAGCACCGACCCGACCCGAAGAAGTAGAAGCAGCTGACTCGAACCCAGAGGAATGCCGACCCGAACCGCATCAGAAGGGGGACCCGACCCGAACGGATAAAGAACACCGACCTGAACCGATGACCTGAGGAAGAACCCGACCCGACCCAGTATTGACCAATAACCCGAGATACGAAGGTAGTCCAATAGGGGAAGTTAGAGCTCAGGATCCCGGAACCAGTTGGGAACCAACGAGTTCACTTCATGGTTGGACTTTGCTGCGGGACGTGTGCTAAGGAGTTGTCGACGTTCATAACTTCGATTCACCACTAAAAGGAATGATGGGCTACTTATCAGTGCAGTAGGGTCATTATGACCTGAGGGGCAAGGTGATGGTAGCAAGACTACGTTATCAGTGCAGTAGGGTCATTATGACCTGAGGGGCAAGGTGATGCGTAGTAAGACTATGAGCCAGCGCAGATGGGGTGAATAACTCCATGGGGCAAGTGGACATAGTAAGGATTGGTAAGGCTATGAGCCAGCGCAGATGGGGTGAATAACTCCATGGGGCAAGTGGACATAGCGAGGAATTTGTGGCTATGTTATCAGTGCAGTGAAGCCATTTATGACTTCATGGGGCAAAGTGATCGTAGCAAGGAATGTTGGGTGATCGAAGTGGTGAATGTTGTATGCTTTATGCACCGAGTGAGAGATGCGAGGATGGATGCTATGTTTGATTGTTTGCCATCCCTATGACATACACACCTCCCCCACCTCCGTATCTTTACACTGTTTGATATGATACCTTAGAGTGTTGTACAGTATGTAGTGCTAACTCTTTGGTTGCAGGTCCAGGTTCAGGTATGTTTTAGTCTACCTGTTATTGTTCACTTTAGATGCTTATCGCTCATACCAGGCTTTATGTCTGACCCAGAGTTTTATGTCTCCTCTTATTACTCTGGGTGCTCACACGAGCAGACTAGAGATAGGTTAGCTGGTGATGCACGAGTAACTGATTCGGAGGCGGGCAGGAGGCTTCAACGTATTATATATATACACATTCTCCCTGTGTCGTTGGTGGTCGCTACTTGGGCATTAGTAGTGTACCTCATTTATCTTACTTTGCTTTGAGACAGTTGAAAAGTTGTAATAAGCTGTATTTTGGATTTCCGCTGCTATGATGTTTAGTTCTGATTTTCAGCTTATGCCCTGTCTCTCCTGTTTTATGTCAAGTATGTTATTATTATATTTTGTTCTATGCGCTGTGAGACATTCTACAGGTTCCTTGTTTGTTCATTTCCTTCTCCCTTTTTCCTTCTGATGACCCGTTCCGTGCCAATTGGACATGTGTACAGCGCACTTTTGGAGTAAATGTCGGTTGGTGCGGGGCGGGCCGTCACACTTGGTATCAGAGCTCTAGGTTGCGTAGTTAACCTAGGGAAAGACACTAGGGAGAGTTAGTACGTATATGAGAGCGCGTATTTGTGATTACTTTGGTTTTCAAAAGCTATGTATATATATACTATTAGTAGTATAAGAATGAAGTTGCACTGCACTAGTACCACTATGGGGTCGTTAATCTTTTCCTTTTTACAGATTGACGATGAGCCGACATGTTAGAGGTACCGGTAGAGGGGCCAATAATGGGAATGTCGCTGACATGAGGGCGATGTTTACCAACCTCATGAGAGACATGCTTAGAGAAGTGCAAGGGGCAATTCCCAATCCCGGAGTTGGTGCTGGCCCAGTAGTGCAGGCGCCTAGGGTCGATTTTGCCAAGTTGTGCAAAGATTACACTAATCTTGGTGGGAAGCCGTTCCATGGAACGGAGTCGGCCACAGATGTTCAAGATTGGATGGATAGCTGTGATCGTATCTTTGATGACTTGGGTCTTGAGGATGAGATGAAGAGAAGGCTAGCGTCTCGTCAGCTGCAAGGGCGAGCGATGAATTGGTGGAATGCTATCAGAACAGCTACTCCAGAGGATCAGGTTACTTGGGATCAGTTCAAGGCTCGCTTTAGTGAGAAGTTTATTCCAGCTGCCCAGAAGTCAGTATTGTTTAAGAGGTTCTTGGAACTCAAGCAAAACGGGAGGGCAGTTTCTGATTATATTGCTGAGTTCGACACTTTGTCGAAGTATGGACTGTCTCTCATTGATACTCCTAAAAAGAAGAACGAGAAGTTCATTACTGGCCTGGATGGGTACTTGGGGGAGAGGCTTATTAACCACATCGATGAGACTTTTGAATCGATTGTGGGGAAAGCTTTGAGGTCAGAGAGTCTTTACCCTAAGTCAAAGACTGAGGCTGCATCTGCAGAAGGGCCAAAACCGCAAGCAGGCGGTGGAGGCAAGAATAATTCTCAGAATAAGAGGAAGCAGGACCAATCTAAGGGTGGCCAGAAAAAGAGCAAGAAGGTTGTTGAGTGCTTCAGCTGTGGAAAGAAAGGCCATTATGCTAAAGATTGTCGGGCCAAGCCAGCGGATAAGAAGTGCTTCAACTGTGGTCAAGTGGGACATTTCAAGGACAAGTGTCCGCAACCTCTTAAGGAGAAGCAGATTGTGAAAGCATATGCTCTTGATGCTATTCCTTCTTCGTCGAATGCCCCAACTGCGGCGGAGAAAGGAAAGAATGTTGTTATTCAAGGTATGCTTTCTATTTATGATATACCAGTTCGAGTTTTTTTTGATACTGGGGCTTCCCGTTCCTTCATATCTAGTGACCTGGTAGATAGGTTGGGACTGGAACCCGAGATAGTCGATAGACCATTGATTGTGACGAACCCGATTGGTGGTTCGACTAGCCTTAGTATGATTTGCAGGAATTTGGTCTTATCGAGTCATGGATGTATGTTTGTATGTGATTTCTTTGTTTTGGGCTTTACTGGGTATGGCATTATATTGGGAGTCGATTGGCTCCAAAGATACGGGGTGGTTGTAGACTGTGAGGGCTTTTTGGTGACAGTGAGGGCTGATGATGGGCGGAGGGTAGTGTTTGGTAGCCTACCTAGTGATGGGGTTATGGCTAGTTTTGTAAATTCCCTCGACATCCCGCAAGATGAGTTGTCAGATGTGCCCGTGGTTGGCCAGTATCCGGACGTCTTCGAGGAGGTGACCGGGCTTCCACCACACCGAGAGATTGAATTCCGTATTGATTTAGTGAAAGATGCCAGACCTATAGTGATGCCACTTCGTCGTATGGCACCAAGGGAGCAGCGAGAGCTTGGGGTGCAAGTCAGCAATCTTTTGAAGAAGGGATTTATTAGAAGGAGTGTCTCCGAGTGGGGAGCACCAGTTGTGTTTGCCACTAAAGCAGATGGTTCCCTTCGTTTGTGTGTGGACTATCGCGAGTTGAATAAGGTGACGAGGAAGAATAAGTATCCTCTACCGTGGATAGATGATTTGTTTGATCAGCTGGAAGGAGCTAGAGTGTTCTCCCAGTTGGACTTCGCGACAGGATTTCATCAACTTCGAGTAGCAGATGAGAGTGTTCCGAAAACGGCATTTAGGACGCCGTCTGGATTTTATGAGTGGTTGGTTATGCCATTTGGGTTGACCAATGCACCAGCCTATTTTGTGGATCTTATGAATCGAGTATTTAGAGATCAGTTAAATAAGTTTGTTCTTGTGTTCGTGGATGATATCCTTGTTTATTCAGGGACAGAGGAGGAACACAAGGGACACTTGAGGACAGTGATGGAGGTGTTGAGGAAACACCAATTGAAAGCGAAATTCTCTAAGTGTCATTTTTGGAGAAGGGAAGTGAGATTCTTGGGTCATTTTGTTTCAGAGAGTGGTATTGCCATGGACCCTGCGAAGGTGGCTACGGTACAGGATTGGCCTACACCCAAGAATGCAACAGATGTAAGAAGTTTCTTGGGATTAGCTGGATATTATCGTAAGTTTATCCAGGACTTCTCCAAGATTGCAGCACCGTTGACTCAGTTGACTAAGAAGAACCAGTCCTTCATCTGGGACGGAGTGTGTGAACATGCCTTCAAGAGTCTAAAGGAGAGGTTGACGCGTGCGCCAGTGTTAGTCATTCCTAAAGGGAATGAAGAGATGACGGTATACACGGATGCTTGTGGTACCGGACTGGGTGCAATATTCATGCAAGGAGGTAGGGTTGTAGCTTATGCTAGTCGACAGCTAAAGCCGCATGAGAAGAAGTATCCTACCCATGATTTGGAATTGGCAGCGATTGTATTTGCGCTGAAGATGTGGAGACACTATCTCTTGGGAGAAAGATTTGAGCTGTTTACCGATCACAAATCGTTAAAGTATCTCTTCTCTCAGAAAGATCTGAATCTCCGTCAGCAGAGATGGTTAGAGTTTTTGGCTTCGTATGATTTTGATATCGCGTATACACCTGGGAAAGGTAATGCAGTAGCCGATGCCTTGAGTAGGAGACATGCCAGCTTAGGGGCAATGTTTCTTGAATGGAAGCAACTGGAGTTTATCGCGGGGTTTGATTTCAGACCAAAGTGCGAATTGGATCCAGTTATGTTAGCTAGTTTGACGATCAGACCCACTTTGATAGAGCGGATTGGTTCTAGCCACAGGGACGATCCTAATTTATTAGAAATCATCTCCAAGTTAGAGATGGGTATCGATAAGGAGATGAATGTGTATGGGCTTGATCGAGATGGATGGCTTCGAAAGAATGGAAGACTAGTTGTGCCCAACGTGAATGGTTTGAGAGATGAAGTGCTTAGAGAATGTCATCACTCAAAACTGACTATACATCCTGGTGGTAATAAGATGTATCGAGACATGAGACAGACTTACTACTGGGAAGGGATGAAAAGAGACGTTGGGAAGTTTATATCCAAATGCATGAATTGCCAGCTAGTTAAAGCCGAGAAAAGGAAGCCTAGTGGATTGTTACAACCATTAGAAATTCCCGAATGGAAATGGGAGCAAGTCTCGATGGATTTCATCGATGGCCTACCAAGGACTAGATCGGGATATGATAGTATTTGGGTAATTGTGGATCGATTGACTAAAAGTGCAAGATTTATACCAGTCAAATCGACCAGAACAGCAGCCAAGTTGGCAGAATTGTATATGAAGTGGGTAGTGAGATTTCATGGAGTACCCAAAAGCATTGTGAGTAACCGAGACCCGTTGTTCACTAGTGGGTTTTGGAAGAGCTTACAAGAGGCTCTAGGGTCAGGATTACATCTCAGTACCGCATATCATCCTCAGACCGACGGTCAGACGGAGAGGGTGAATCGTATATTGGAAGATCTCTTGAGAGCTTGTATATTGGATTTTGGTGGATCATGGGATGATCAATTGCATCTAGTAGAGTTTGCATATAATAACAGCTACCAATCCAGTATCGGTATGGCTCCATATGAAGCTTTGTACGGAAGACCGTGCAACTCACCATCATGTTGGATAGAGACTGGCGAGAAGTTTGTGCTTGGACCAGATGTGGTGAGAGAAACTTCCGATAAGATTAAGGTCATTCAGCAACGAATGAAAGCTTCCCAAGATAGACAGAAGAGTTACGCCGATAAGAGGAGAAGAGACTTGAAATTCTCCGTTGGTGACTTGGTGTTTGTCAAGATCTCTCCGTTGAAGAGCGTGATACGATTTGGCAGGAGAGGCAAGTTGGCACCAAGATTTGTTGGGCCATTCCCTGTTCTTGAACTAGTCGGGAATTTGGCGTATAGGGTTGACTTACCAGAGAAGATGGCAGGAGTTCACAATGTATTTCATGTTTCCCAACTAAGGAAGTTCGTTCACGACTCAGATGTGACTATTTCACCCGATCAGTTAGAGGACTTCGAAGTAGAACCCGAGGCGGTTGGGAACCGCAAGCCGATTCGTATTGTGGGGCACGATACGAAGCAACTTCTAAGGAAGTCGGTGAAGCTAGTCAAGGTTCAGTGGGGCGAGAACGAGAATGATTGTACTTGGGAGACAGAGGAGAGCATTAGGAAGGCTTATCCAGAACTCTTTGCCTGGTAAGATTTACTTTGCGATTTAGTTTTCCGCATGCTAGGATAGACTTGCTTTGCTTTTTTGCATGTTTGATTGTTGTTTTATGATTGATAGGCATGCGGGAACCTTTGTGTATGTTTGGATTAGGGAATTTCGGGGGCGAAATTTCTTAAGGGGGGGAGAGTGTAATGACCCGTATTCTACACATCATAGGATCGTAGAATATTTATTTCTTTCCCATGTGAAGTCGTATGGTCATGTAACTTTGGGAAACATCTATTTGAGTCATTTCCCATGCTTATGATTTTTGTCGATTTTTTTTAAATGACCATTTTTCCCCTAGTTGGTACTGTTTTGGCCATAACTTTTGATTGGAAAGGAATTTTGACCTGAAACCACTTCCATTTTATTCGTTTGATGGTTTTTCTTTCCGTAGAGTGGTCGCATTAGCCAAACGGACTTACCGTTTGGGAGATATGGCTGAAACAAGGTTTGGAGGGTGAAAAACTGCTTAACCGGGCCAAATCGGGTGATTAACAAGTAGGCCCATAACCCATTTCGGGATTAGGTTTATGGGAGGGCTGAAATGAGATGGAGAATCATTCCATTTCAGTTTTCTAGCCTCCACTTATCACCAAGGATCCCTAAAAATGGCCTCTAACCTCTAAATCACCTCCAAATCATCTTTTGGTCAAGGATTAAGCTTAGCAACCCCTAATCAAGGAAGATCTTCACCAAATCAACATAGGAGCTGCTGTTGGCATTGAGATTCACATCAAATCAGAGAATTATTTCAGATCTTAGTTTATTTTGTGGCTAAGGTGAGTGATTTGCATAGTTTTACACTAATTATGGCTAATTAGGGGTGATTAGTGCTAATTAGCGAATTTAAGCATGATAAAATTCGGGAAAAATGTTCATAAATTCCTAAATGATGTTTCAGACCTCTGATATGAATTTGGGTTAATTTGGTTAAATTTTGCTAAGCCTATCATTAGTTTCACCTAAACATGCTTAAGGGGAAATATGGGATTTTGGGTATGTTTGATCCATTTTAACCTATGATATTGATGTGAATGGTGTTTGTGGTTGATTATGCATGTTGCTATGACAGTATGAAATGCTTTGTGATTGATTTCAATAGTTAGAATGGTCGAAAACGTCGTCGAATGGCGTAAACCCTTGCTGGAACAGTTTCAGAAAACAGTGCAGGGTTCGGATCGGATCGGATAAGGGGGCTCGGATCGGATATGTGGAACTGAGCAAAGAATCTGATCGGATCGGAACCCAACACTTGGGAAAAGTGGCAAAAAGGAAGGCCACGCTAGCTGAACTGGGATCGGATCGGATAGAGAAAAGCGGATCGGATCGAGAAGGACGGATCGGATCGAAGAGGACGGATCGGATCGGAAAAACAAAGGCGAATCAGAGCAGGAGCAAGAAAGCGGATCGGATAGGAGCATATGAAGGGGAGCATGAAGACGGATCGAAAGCACGAACCAGGAAGGACCCGACCCGACCCGAAAGGAAGCACCGACCTGACCCGAAGAAGAAGAAGCAGCTGACTCGAACCCAGAGGAATGCCGACCCGAACCGCATCAGAAGGGGGACCCGACCCGAACGGATAAAGAACACCGACCCGAACCGATGACCTGAGGAAGAACCCGACCCGACCCAGTATTGACCAATAACCCGAGATGCGAAGGTAGTCCAATAGGGGAAGTTAGAGCTCAGGATCCCGGAACCAGTTGGGAACCAACGAGTTCACTTCATGGTTGGACTTTGCTGCGGGACGTGTGCTAAGGAGTTGTCGACGTTCATAACTTCGATTCACCACTAAAAGGAATGATGGGCTACTTATCAGTGCAGTAGGGTCATTATGACCTGAGGGGCAAGGTGATGGTAGCAAGACTACGTTATCAGTGCAGTAGGGTCATTATGACCTGAGGGGCAAGGTGATGCGTAGTAAGACTATGAGCCAGCGCAGATGGGGTGAATAACTCCATGGGGCAAGTGGACATAGTAAGGATTGGTAAGGCTATGAGCCAGCGCAGATGGGGTGAATAACTCCACGGGGCAAGTGGACATAGCGAGGAATTTGTGGCTATGTTATCAGTGCAGTGAAGCCATTTATGACTTCATGGGGCAAAGTGATCGTAGCAAGGAATGTTGGGTGATCGAAGTGGTGAATGTTGTATGCTTTATGCACCGAGTGAGAGATGCGAGGATGGATGCTATGTTTGATTGTTTGCCATCCCTATGACATACACACCTCCCCCCCTCCGTATCTTTACACTGTTTGATATGATACCTTAGAGTGTTGTACAGTATGTAGTGCTAACTCTTTGGTTGCAGGTCCAGGTTCAGGTATGTTTTAGTCTACCTGTTATTGTTCACTTTAGATGCTTATCGCTCATACCAGGCTTTATGTCTGACCCAGAGTTTTATGTCTCCTCTTATTACTCTGGGTGCTCACACGAGCAGACTAGAGACAGGTTAGCTGGTGATGCGCGAGTAGCTGATTCGGAGGCGGGCAGGAGGCTTCCACGTATTATATACATATACACATTCTCCCTGTGTCGTTGGTGCTCGCTACTTGGGCATTAGTAGTGTACCTCATTTATCTTACTTTGCTTTGAGACAGTTGAAAAGTTGTAATAAGCTGTATTTTGGATTTTCGCTGCTATGATGTTTAGTTCTGATTTTCAGCTTATGCACTGTCTCTCCTGTTTTATGTCAAGTATGTTATTATTATATTTTGTTCTATGCGCTGTGAGACATTCTACAGGTTCCTTGTATGTTCATTTCCTTCTCCCTTTTTCCTTCTGATGACCCGTTCCGTGCCAATTGGACATGTGTACAGCGCACTTTTGGAGTAAATGTCGGTTGGTGCGGGGCGGGCCGTCACACTATTTATAGGTATTCATGATCTTATAGTACACGCAACGCTGAGTCATCATTGAACCCAGTTAAGAAATAGTCCAAGTTCACAAATGAATCTAGCCGTATCTAGGGGGTGTCGACCCACCTACAAGGGTGTCGGCCCCTGGGTCGACCCCATAGTGGGTCCCGCGAGTTGTTTTGGCATAAAAGTTCGATTTTCGAATGTCTGAATTTTAGGAATTTATTTAACTGTTATATTCTCATGTAATATACATATACAAATCTTCTACTGACCATTTTATGCATATATATACGCATAATTTTTATTTTGATTTCAAAATTCAAATGGTGTTGTAACTTTATTTAATTCTTGCTATATTTCTTTGATTGCACCCTTATCTTGAACTCTATCTCTTGTATATATATATTTCTACACATATATACACGTATATTCTCATATATATACATATATTTTCTTTACTTCCTTATATGTATTTTTTCCCCCTATATGTGCATTTATACATATTTTCTCTTTAGAGCTTGTGTTATTTTAGTCGTTCCCTTATAACAAAAATATGATGCCAGTGGAGATCGAACTCTATACCTTTTGTATGCAAGCCACATGCTCTAACCAACTAGACTACTAAGGCTATTGTTAACAAGACTTAGAACAATGGTAATTATTGTTCTCTTCTTACTTCTCTTTTTCATGTTTGTTACAATATTTCAATTAAACCATTGCATGAATCTTTTTCTTTTGTTTCTTTTTTATTATTAATACATAATATTTGTAAATCAGTGCATGCAACATATTTACACCGCATGCAACCAATTTGTTCTTTCTTTTAATGCATGCATTACATTTTTATTTGCATTAATCTTTTCTTCTTTTTCAGTGCATGTATTTATTACATCCAACCACATATAATCATCATTATATTTTTCTTCTAAATGTTTATGTCTATGCATATATACACATATGCATTATTTAATTATTAAATTTTCATAAAATGCGGGGTGTTACACTTCCTCACTTTCGAAACTTGAAAATAAACATTAGTGATATTGCAACGACCACCAAATTCATTTTCAAGTGACTACGGTGTGAATTTATATTTATCTAGTACACAAAGAATTTAGTACATACGTTAGCAAGGCGTATGTCCAAAAATCTCCACATACCCGATATTCCAATCTTGACGTCAACAAATTATTTGAAATTCTTCTCTTTAGAATAGCAGTGTACAAATTTCTAAATACAAAATTTCTGAATATATGTTGAAATAAAATATTTTAAAACTTATCTTATTATAACCTTTTCAAGCAGGGAAATTATGTATTTTCCCTACTTCTTTATTTTGTCATATTTGATTATTATCATTTATTTATTTATATTATCTTAGAATATACCATGGAAATCATACAAAATGTTATTCTCAACATGTTTTATATAGCACCTTTCCTTATTGCATTTTCCAAATATGCATTGTTTTCCAAAATCTTAAGTTTAGTGTTTGCCTGCTTGTAAAACCTTATAATTCATATAAATATTTTCACAAGTCAAATACTATAAACTCCTTGTTTTATATGAGGATTTTTTTTTAATTCCGACAGTACCCATATAAATACCAAGTTGCTATTTTAATACATTTACTCAAACCAATTCATATTCACACTTTGAACGCATATTATTCTTATTTATGAATTTTTAATATCTTTTAGCTATTTATTTCAATCTCACATGTTATGTTTATAGTTTATTTTAATATAGTTTATGAGTTCGCAAATATCTATGAAATTTCCTTCAATGTAGGGTTGAAATTTTATATAACTCACTTATATTGGATTTTCACTTCAATTTATTCAATACCACTTAAGTACTTAACACTTAGTTGTTTGTTCATGTTTTGTCAAGCCTTAATCTAATTTGATTCGAGCTAAGTTGAAACATAGGGTGGAAACTGGACGAAGAATAAAAAAAATGGATTTTATCAAGGATAGATTAAATGAATTAAGGAAGATCCAGGATTTAGGAAGCAACAATTCCCAAATTTTCTAGGATGGGACAAAGCAAGATCGAAACTCATATTTGAGAAGTCCTAACCTAAGAGGGATCTATCTAAAAGGACAAGTTATAAGGATATATTTAAAACAAGGCTAAAATTTCAAATTATTTCACATACAGAAATCCTTTTAAATTCCTTAAAAAACATTTAAAATATTTTTATTTTAAAATACGCTCTCTTGGGTATGATTCTAAGATGATTTCACTCATTCTAAGGTATTATTACCTTATCTCTAATGAGTGTTTCAATCCCATAAGCTAAGCTTTGTATAACCAAAGCTCTTGTACCAAATGTAACGACCTGGCTTTTTGACTGCATCAATTGGTAATTAAACCAACTCAAACATTCAAAATGATAGATTGTTATTGCTTATAAAATACAAATCATCACAAAATCACAAATGCAGAACACATAATATCTCACAACGTAAGTAAAATTTATAAAATATTACAAAATCTTTAATTTTTCATGATATCGGAGTACAGAAATAAATATTGAATCATACTAATATTCGGTAATAAGCAGAGATGGGCACAACTGCAACTGACATAGTAGATGGATGGCTGGTCTCCAACGAATCTCAAGCTCTAATAGATATATCTCCAAGCTGAAATACTCGGTCTGACCCGAGCTTTTTGCAAGGAATAAAACAAACAAAATACCCGAGTCAGGACTAACACTCTTATATAAGTGAATTAACTCAAGTGACATTTATAAATGGACTGCATCAGTAACTCAAAGGATGGTTGGGATCTCCATCCCTTAAGGATCCGTGAAACTAATACATATAGTATAATACGCTATTATAATAATGTCTATTTAGTAAAGTAAATATATTAAAATAGCCTAAGAAGGATTACATTTTTACCCTTACATCGTTTATAATACCGTAGTTTATACAGGACCGTAAACCCACAGTAACCCGATGGCATCAAAGGACACTCCATAGGTTTGATACTAATCAAAATCGTAGAGGGTTCGATTAGGATAATATGACAAGGCACACGAGGAATACCCACGGCAGGATTCTACCGGATTGCGGCCACTGGGCCATGGTAACGCAAAGTAGCAAATACCGCCCACCTCGAACAACACTCCCAAAATCAAAGGGTGCACCCAAATTAATCACAACAGTAATAGATATGGTATCGAAGAAGCATGTCCGATCAGAGGTGTGACCTCAATTAACCCGGGTATGGCTCCTGTTTTAGTCATTTTAATTATGACAAGAAGGTCAAGGTCAATCCATCAGCTTTCTCTGTCTTCAAATCCAGTAATCGCCTCCATACCATCCTACTTCATTTTGGAATCTCCACCAAATGCATAGTTGTTAAAGTGGTGTCGGCATTGGCACAGAGTATGACATCTACCGACTCCGGTCTCTTTAACAATCAAACGCTTACGTTTTTCACATCATGGTCATTAAATTTTGAAATCATATTTCGAGTATCGCAAAATCGATTTATTTCAAGTATTGCCCTATAGTCGATTTACCAAATAATTCATTATCGATTTGGTTGATATTTCAAATCCGACATTTACAAATATTCCTTTGTCAACCATTTGAGTTTAGATTTCAAATTCCACAAAAAACTCAATTTCTTGAATTCTTCAATTTTAAATCACTTATCAAAACCATCCAAGTTTGGATTTCACTTTTACTCAAAATATCAATATTGCCTGAAACCTTCATTTTTAATGCTTTCGGATTCATTAGCCCATATGGGTCTAGGATCATTTAAATTTATAAAACAAATTAGAATAGTAACTTGAAAATAATGTATATAGTTGTGAATGGTATAAAAATCCTTAATTACCAAAATAAGTATAAGTTTTATATTGATTATACAGAATATGTTCAGGAAAGTAGAATCGAAAATATAGTATATAGATATGCTTATAGTTGAAAACAGTTACAAAATGGCCATAAGATAACTATAAGGTTTGGATAGTCAAAATAGTTTAAAATTATTCATCATAAGTAATTTTTGAAACCCACTAATAAGGAAAACTTGCTTTTAGAAATAGATATGATCCAACCTGATCTAATTCCAAGTCCATATTTCAACAATTCATTTTCTGATTCAAATCAATATTTCATTTATTGGTTTGACTTTAAAATTCATCTCGTAACTCCATATATTCCTAAATCATCATTACAAGGGGGATTTAACTAAATTCTGAGTTCACTCATTATAATGGATTCCAAATAGCTTTGGAGATTATTTACTAAGTCGTTACTTAGATCGATACTTAATAAATTCCAAACGTACAATTTTCATACTTAAAATCGCATGTCAAGCTCCTTTACTATTTTCCAATTACTCGGATTTAACGAAGTAATATCTCCTTAGTCTTCTACTCTTTCCTTTAAATCACATTTGTAAAAAATTCGCTATATCAAATCTTAGTATTTCAAAGACCTTATTGACCCTTTATAACAATTTGATATTTCGCTAGTCAATCGATTTCCTTGGTTATTGGTTTGAATTCGAATTCATCTCAAAACAGGAACATTTCCAAATTATTTCTTTTTAACAAAAATCAAATCCTAAGTAAGATTTTGTTAAATCTATAAAGCAATTTCCTTTCAAGAAATCAACACATTCAATTATTCATTTGTATAAATCGATTTCAAAAATCTTGTTTACCTTCAACCAAACCTTAAATATAAGTCTTTACAAAATACTTCAAATACCTTTTATTAGACAAGATCTTACTTAACATTACCAAATTTAAGTTAATTTAAGGAAAATCCCTTTCAAACAATATTTAAATTACATTTGGTTCTTCCAGTTCAAATTTATAAACTAAATCAAATTAAATCTCTATACAAATTGAAAGGTAGTAAAACTGTTATACACAAATCCTTTAACTAAAATATTTTATGAATTCTCGTATTTTAGCTAACATAAATCTGTATACTACAAGAATCAAATATATTAAAAATCTTGTTCAAAACAAATATTAGTTCTAATATTAAATTTAATTTAACACCGTATTTTAAACAGGGTTAAGATTTGGTTTGAGTATTTTTTCCCCCATTATTTCCTTTATTCAAAAATTTCACTTCAAAATCTATTTATAAAATCAATACGTATTTTTAACCTTTTCCAAATAGATTTTTATTGACCATGACAAACATATACAAAAAAATTTATCCCATGGTCACATGATACGGATATGTATCACTTCAATCTATCTTAAAGGAAAAATTTGAATCTCGGGTATGTATCATTTTAACCCGCATCCCAAATCGATTCGAATTTATTTTCAAATCTATACAATTCATTTGGGTGTATATCATTTCAACCCATGGTGATATTTTTCCTAAATTTATAAGGACACTTGCATGGTGAGGTCAATACAAAACATGGCATATCATACATTGCATCCATATGTGTCATATAACTGGATAGTGTATGTGTCACATGTGCACTAATCACATAGTAACATTTATAGAGCAACCAAACATTTCATTTAACATCTCAAATATTTAATTCACTTAATCAAAAATTAGTCTATGAGTGAGGGAAAATCATCTTACGAGGTGATAAATACGAATATGAAATTGACACGAGATCTAAGGATGAAACTTGATAGCAAATCGACAAGCATACATCCATAAATTTGTATACATACGTGCATACGTATATATGCACACAAATGTGATGTTGAAGATGCCCAAACCCTATTCCAACTCGATCCTCTAATCAAATTACAGACGAATATTAAATTGGCCTAATTGTACTATACTCATATCTATATTCTAATCTATGATAATTTAATTATTAACAAGTGGGTTTTTAGAAAATACCAAGGGTTTACGACATACCAGCAAGGCGAATAAACGAGCCTTGACCCAAACTTGACCCCCAAAAGTAAGCCTTAAACAAACAGTTGACTTTCAGACATTTTTCCAAGCACTTGGAGTGCATACTATCCTCGATGCCATTTTGTAGCAAATCGTAGAGCAACACGACTAGATGGGTGGCAAGTTTGTAGAGACAAGCGTGAACTCCAAGTGATGGGTGCCTCACAGGTCTGGAGTTGTAGATTCGATCAATTTTTTTTAAGGATTTTGGGCCTCGATGGCTTGTAGGGAATGGCTTCAAGCATCGCAGGTATACTGGAGGAGGTAGAACCAAACATGCAGTGACGAGATCGACGGCAAAGGCACCACGAGCCAGGTCAAATTGTGGCCTTCAACTGAATATTGACTTTGGTTTTTTCTTTTATTTCCGTTCGGTTCCAGTTGAAGCGAAGAAAGGCAGAAAGGTTTCGAGTTGGCTGGAGCTCGTAGGTGACGGCGCTTTGCTGTTGGTGCGATAACGTCGCAAGCGGCGGTGGAGTGGTGGATGCTCGTGTTTTATCAGCGTGAGGAGTAAAGGGTTGAATTATGGGGAAGACTTAAATCGTGATTTAGGATTTGGGGTTTTCGATGGTTTCATGAGAAAAGCCAGTATTTATTTCTTTTCCTTGATTCACCCTTTTTACTATTATTGTTATTATTATACACTTCAAATTCCTATCTAGAAAGATTTTAGTACCCGATTTCAGGAAAGAGGAGATATACAGGGTACAGAAAGAGGAAATAACATGTATACCGGGCAGAGAAGGAAGGTCATATGGTCTAATTTCTCTGATTGTTCAGACACGTGGTGGTTTATTCAAAAGAGAAGATATGCAAGCAAAATTTGTTTTCAGAGAAGTAAGGACATGTGGAAATTATTTCAAGCGCAAAATATTCAGATGTTTCCACCAAATCTTAGAGTATATTATATCAGATATGGTGTTTGAATAAACACTGGGCTGGACGAGAAAGTGGTTTGAACGTTGCTGAATAAAAGGGTATGCGTGAATGAAGTAACAGGTTGAACGATAACACACAATGTTGTTTGTTTTTAATGAATTTAAATTTCAACAACTACGCTATGAAAATAAATAAATTAACATAAACGAAAATACATATGCGTATTAAATACGTAATTCATTTCTTTTCTTTTACTGCACCAACAGTATTTCGACTATTGCCGTTTTGAAATAAATTTATACTTAACAATTTTATTTGAAATAAACCAATTAACCATTTTAAATAAAAATTCAAACTTTACATTTGAAGTCAAGCTTTTAAAATAAATTTGATTTCAAATTCTCAGATTATGATGGATTATATTTTTACATATTTGAAGAAATTAAATTAATTAATAATGGTAATTACACTTGTTTCTACAACGTTCATATTAAAACCCCAAAAGAATTCCAACGTTAAATATTTAGTTTAAACTACACCGTTCATGTTAAAAATAAATTTACGAACAGAATTCTATATAAAATAAATTCAAACTGGTTTCAAAGTAGATAAAATCCAAAATTCTGTGTCAAAATCCAAATATAAATATTTATTTTAACGTCCAGTCTTAATTCGACTTATATTTAAATATGTCGAAATTTCCGTTTCGCTACAGAAATGGTTTTGGGTTTGTCGTGATAGTGTGTTATTTACATTCATCTTTAACCCATACGGATTATATCATCGAAGTTCGTTTAATTGAATCTTTAAATGAACATTTAAAGATGATTATAAAAAGGAATTGTTTTGGGTTTGCTGTAAACAATGTTTTGGAAACACTTGTTTTTAAATCCCTAGAATATAGTGAAACTGAAATATATAGTTTAACGAGTTTGAATATACTTAGATCTTTAAATGATTGATTATTAAAGATAGGAACAAGTATAGGGTTCTTTCAGGATAAATTTTTTGAATAAGATGTTTAACTTATAAAAGAGAAGAGGTTCTTTACTAAACAACGATTTTAATCTCTTTGACTATATTTAAGAAATCTTAGAAATGAATCATAGTTATACTTATATTAAAGGGATAATTATATGAATACGTTTTGAAATATTGAAGTTAGAAAGGAAATCTTGAAAATGAATTATGATTATACTTATACCGAAGGGTTAAGTATATTAAAGCATTTTAAAGTAGTCAAGACCAAAAAGGGATAGGGAATTAGTAGAATATATACATATCCACCTTTTATATGTTTGATTTGAATTTATACACTAGTATATAAAGGAAAATAATCGAGTATGAGTTGTTTATTAATAAGAGAAGTCTTATTCGATAAGTGAAGTATTATTAGATAAAAATGACTTTTACTAATAGAAGAAGATTTTTTATGTAATACCCCACACTTTTTTATGCCCAAATTTCGATAAAAATCAAAACTCAAACACATCCAAGCACGGAGCGTTTAAATCTGGTACCTACAATAAATGAGCATGAGCATAATCAGAGTACGATAAAATAACTCACAGCAGAAACACAATAGGATAAACTATTATTAACTCAAGTAACTACCTTTTAAAGGTAAGTCACATCACCAATACCGAGCATAAGAGATTCGAGAACCGAAATCCAAACTAAACTCCTATGAGGGCCCGACCTTCTCTAGAAAACCTGGGTGGTTGTAATGAGGGGGGTCAGAACAACAAGATTCAGGTGAATAGGAAAACTCCTTTATATTATCTCTTTAGTTTGATTTTGTATTAAAAACGATATCTCATTTTCAATTTCTATTTATATTCTATTTACGGAGTTATTTGTATAAAAACTCCTTTTAACTTCTAACACGTAAAATCTCACTTAATTTATCCTTTATAATGCTGAATTCCTATCCCATAAAATATCGGTGTTAAACCGATTTCTAATTCTCTAGATAAGTTCGACTTATATATTTTCATTTATCAAAAGATAAATGTTTTTATTTAATTTATAAAATATATTTATAAATTGATCTTCTCAATTCATCTGTTAAAAAAACAGATTTCTATTTAAAATCCTCTTTGAAAACATCATCTCGTTGTTCTTTTATATCTCGACAATTCCTTTTCATAATTCCATAAATTTCTAAAACTATATTTTTCGATAAAATTCTTCATCTACATGTTATTGTCTCCATTATGTATTTTTAACCAAAAATGGTCTTTAGACTTCCATATCAATTAATAACTCTATACAAAGGTTCCTTATTGACTTTTCAAAAAAAATCTACTTTGATAGCATCCATTGGATTTTATAAAATTCTAAAATCCCCTATTCACTTCATACTTTTCCTTTATAAAATACTTTGATTTTATACGAATATTTTCATTTCAATATACATTTTGAAAATTCCTTATTATATAAAATCCTTTGATTTTATATAAATATTTTATTTCAAATTTTAGTTTGAAATTCTCTTTCCACATTCCAGTATTTTCCTTTGGTATTTAAAGTTACCAAATAACCACAATCAACACACCAAATCAACAACTGATTATAATCACATCACATATCACAATATATGACAAACAGTAAAATAAGTGTTGAGGAACCCAGTTGGGTCCCCCCAACCTGTTTACCTGCATCCACAGATGTCAGTCAACACAAATAAAAAATATTTTGATAAACAAAGTCAATATTTCGATACGATTTATATATATCGTTATCGATAATTTCAACCAACTGACTAGCAGTTCAACCAATCAACCAACACATAACAAAGCAACTAATGATTTCAATTCTAATAATACTTTATAGAAATATAAATTTATCAGAGTTAGGGAGAGTTACTCACATTGGACGGTGCTCGTTAAGTAACGATATATCAGTCATTGATTTGATTCAGGCATTTAATTTCACCATAAATCCAAACGAGCTTGAATTCACTTCTGGTCAGTTCCATTGGGTAGTGCCCGTCCATACGATCCCAACGGATCTTGTTTCGCTCAATTCTGATCATGTATGAATAAGTTATTAAATTTACAAATTTTAATACTATATTTTAAATAAATTACTTAGTTTTTTTCCTATTCGGGCTTACCACTATAAAACCGGCCCAACTAATCCCGTTGAAACCCAGACCAATACAAGACTCTTCTTCCTCGTGTACGCCGAAATTCTCTACTCCTCCATTGTCAAATTTTTAACCTCAAACCGATCCTTCATATGTCCATGGATTTCCAAACGCCCTTCACCATTGTTCCTCTCTTCCGCTGCTCTACTCCTCCATACCAGTCTGGTTAAACTCGCACCCGATCCCCTCAATATGCCGAAACCACCTCTCGCGATCCCCTGTAGAACCCTCAACACAAGCTGGCACAGGATTCCACAAAAATCCAGACGCAGGTGCCAAACTCCTTCCCGAACTCATACACGAACTCAGAATCTCGAATTAAGGCTTCACTCCGCCGAATACTTGAACCCTAGTTTTGCGTTCAGAACTGGAGCAACAGCAAAGCTCATTGCGACCCATACAACCGGTATAGAAAGGAACCCGGTCCCAAAACAATTTCAAAGACACTGGTTTTGTAATTTTTTGTAATTTATTTGAATTTATATTAATTTTTGAATGAGGACATTTGCTGTGGATTTTTCTTCGATGGTGGCGGCGTAGATATTGAAGTGAGAAAAATGAGGGTTAGGGTTAGGACGGTGTAGTGATATTTATAGGGTACTAAAAATATTTTTTTATTCGATTTTTATATTTATTTTATCGTATCGATGTTTGTATACGCTGTTTAAAAATTCCTGTGATCACACACAATACTCAAAAATCACGGAAATGGATATGCGGCTATAGTTTGACATTGCAGACCCAACGAAACTGGTTTCGTCGAATTCCGACTTCGTATGCTTACAGAGCGTATTTTTAAAGTAAACAAATCGATTGTTTTTCACTTTAAAATCCCATACGGCCATATACTGACCCCGAAAATCATGGAAATTGAAATATAGCAATAATTTGACATTACGAATCCAACAAAATTAGTTTCGTCAAATTCTGAGGTCGTTTGCAAAAGTGGCTATTTTTAAAGCTCAAAATAGACCATTTAAATATATAAATATATTTAAAAACATTTAAATTTGATATTTAAAAATAAATATTATCGTATATATTCACTGTGGAATACCATACAGCTCCACTGGGTTTTGTAACTCGATATTTCAAAATTCCCAGTTATATCGATATTCGATTTATATTAAAAATCCTTTTATAATATAAATAAATCGTTATAAATTATAAAGGAATTCCATAGCGACTTTTTCTAAATTTTGATTTCGACATAAATAAAAATCTACATGATGAAATCCTGATTTTTCTCTTCCACTAGAAAAATGTAGTTCACCAGGTCCTAACGTTTCTTGTTTCACATAAATCCGACTTAAAACGGCTTCTGTATATTCGTTTAAAGTTCGAATCGCCAAATTATGGACTGTCGCGCCATTTCGAGCTCGATTATAATTATAATATAAATTATACGTTTCATCGTCGTTTCTAGAATAGATTCGTTATTAAAAATCGAATCCAAACTTAACCAAATCTCTTATACTGCCCAATTCACACGATATTGCAGATTCTGCTATTTTCGACTATTTCGAAAATAAATATATTATTCTATTATTTATATTAATTAAATATAAATATTATTTAATTCAAATTATTGATAATGCCAAATAGATATTTAATAATTAAATAAATTTATTATTCAGCCGTTAAAAATGCGGGACGTTACATATGTAGTGAATACGGTTGATGAAAGTGACAAAAGGACGAGCGTCGAAGATTTTCTACATCAGAAGAATCGCGGCGTTTGGTTTAGCTAGCCGGTGAGAACTCCTCACCTTTAATTTATTTCTAGTTTGAAATATATGCTAGGATGCAGACGGTGTTTAGTAGCACCCGACACCCGTCGTCCACAGACCATGGACGGCTTGTATGCTTGTTTGTTTGATTTTGATGTGTAGTTGATTGTGTGATGTGATGTGAAATGAAGTAAAATATTTATATCTTTAAAAATATTTTTATAGTTAAAAGTAGAATTTTTAACGCGTATATAAAATGAAATAAATATAAACAAATCAAAGGATTTGTTTATATATACACATTTGACTGATATTGATTGGGACGATAAATTTTACACATCGCCCAACTGCACAAATAAAATCTGTGTTTGATTGTTTGAAACCCCACACGAGTATTGGGATGATATATGACATACACCAATCCCAATAATTAGTTGTATGTCGATTGATTGTTTCACAGGCTGTTATAAGCGTTAAATATTTATATTTGATGCTTATACAGTGTAGAACGCACTCTGGATGATGGTTGATTATTTATCGTTGTTATTTTGTACATGTGTTGTAGAAAATCCATATAACTAACATTATATGGTAACTGATTGGGCCTCATTCCAGTTTTGAATAGAAATATTTGAAAAAAATATTTGAATAGAAATATTTGAAAAAAATATTTGGATAGAAATATTTAAAAAAGAAATATTTGAAATAGAATATTTGAAAATAGAAATATATGAAGCCGTGTTGATTAGATTAACGCCATTTTGATGTGAACGATATTTATATCGATTTTATTCATTTTATAATGAATATCGAAAGTGATTTCAAAATCTGATATTTTGAAAAGAATTAGAATTCAAATTAAATTGAAATAAATTGAAATTCGAATTAAATTGAAATGAATTGAAATTCGAATTAAATTGAATAGATTTGAAATTCGAATTAAATTGAAATGAATTGAAATTTGAATTAATTGAAATAAATTGAAATTCGAATCAAATTGAAATGAATTGAAATTGAATTGGAATCGAGCTGAAATGAATTTTAAACGAATTTATATTGGAAAGATTCAATTTTTGATTTGAATTTGAGATGGAAGTTGAAATCGTTTTGAAAACGAAGTTTAAACGATTTATAGAATACGGTTTAAGAGGAAATCGACGAAGTATATAATATATATATATATATATATATATATTATAATGGCCTGAATAGAACTCGCCGCACCGCAGAAGTTCGCGAATTTCGACCATTGACTTCGAATGGATATTACGGGAGATCCGACCGTCGGATTCTCCTAAAATCGGAACTGTTGGGTTCGTATCGAAAAGAGCTTTCTAATGAATATTGGAAATTTGAATTCTAACTTTTGGATTTGGAATTATGTCCAAATCGAATTTGGAAAAGGTCGTTGTAAGTGCAGTTCGATGGCCGTTGATGGAAATCGACTGTACGGGCCTTGATAAAATTATTAAAAATAGTGATAATTTGTGTAAAATCATAAGAAATGATTTGTGAAGAAATGGGATGATAAACTCCATATTTGAAAAGATAAAAATAGATTTTTATCGAAATTAACTAGTTTTGAACTAGAATAATAATTTATTTATTTTTAAAATAAATAAAGTGGATTTGAAACGGTTTTGAAAATAACCAGAACTTCCAATAATTAAATTGGAATGGATTTGAATCGAAATTGTCTTCGGAATATTTTGATGTTGGATTTCGTGATGATACAGATATTGTTATGGGAATTTGAAAGATATATTAATATCGTTATTTCCAATATGATATTTGTTGGTCGTATAATTTGATATTAAATATAAGCCGATATATTTTCTATTCCGAGCCTTGTATTTAATATCAAATGTGATTTAGGTTTTTCGCGAATGGTGTCTTCATTAACACTGTTCTCAAGCCCAGTGGAGAAAAAGATTAAATCCTTTGATTTAGATTTAATGAAGTGTACCAATTAAATAATATTTAATTGGAATTGAATCGGCATTGATTTTTGGGTTTATCGTGAACAGTGTTTTAAATAACACTTGTTCTTTAACCCGATAATTAATGGAATGTGATTTTGGGTTTATCGTGAACCGTGTTTTCAATGACACTGATTCTTTAACCCAGTTAAAGATTAAAACTAAGTGGAGTTTTAATGAGTCTTTAATTAGATTGAAAAGATCGAGCATGAAGTACCACCAGTTTTGCTCCAAAGCGATAGTTAAATCTTTAATTAGATTTGAACGTGAAATGGTAATTGAATTTACCGATATAACCGTGGTGTTAGATATGATGTATTACCAGTTTTACTTCATGGGATGAATAGGTTGGGATTGGGAAATTAAAATAAGTGATTACTTCGGTGTGGTTCGCTAATCCCGACTAGTTTGAATTGATATTCAAAGGAGATTAAGGAATAAATTTAAAGAATTTATCTTTGATAAAATTAATGGGAACCTTTCCCAAAGTATAAGAATATTTGAACAAAAGAATATTCTGAATTGGTATGAGGCGTATGTTGTGTTTGTGTAATACTTGTTTTTTATATACGCGAGTTATTCAGAAAGACCGGGTTTATCCCATTCTGAATAACTAATTCGACGTGGTGTCGATGATGAAGACGGTGGTCTAAGACCGGAAATCTTCACATTGTTTGGGTGATTGCTGATGATCTCGATTGGGCTGTACACCCAAGAGGAGAGAAACAGTTAGTGATCGTCCAGACGTACTTGGAGATCGATGGATATGCGAGGAAAGTGCCTCCGGTTTCGTTCAGACCCAGAACGAACTTGTAAATGGACTGTGTGTCTAACATTGGATTTTATTCTGTGTGGTTTATTTCTATTAAATATATATATTTTTGGCGGTGGAGAATTTATTCTCTTGCTTAACGCCCTTCTCTGAGACGCACGAGCTCAGAGGTTATATATTGATAGATATCAAACGCATGGAGTGAACTGCCTGTGTGGCATGCCTAAGTGGCAATATGATCAAGGCTTCTGTTGAAAAGCGAAGTCTTGTGGGTGATGATCAAAGCACAGCCTGTGTGGCACAACTTTGTGTAACGTGAATTCGCGAACCTCACACCCCGGTGGTGAACCAAAACCGGGAGAGGACCTCAGGGAGGACATGCGTTTCCTTCTAGCTAGAAGTGGCGTCAGTGGTTTTACACACCCTGACGAGTTTGACTTATGTGGTTGTTGTTGTTGCGAGGCACCTTGGTTTGATCGGACGATCCGGGTCCGATGGAGTCATTCGTTGGCTCATTGGCACCCCATAAGGTGGGAAAACGCAATGTTCAGGCATTTTAATCCACATCGATGGACCGGCCCTGACGATCTAAAGGCTTGACTGAGTACTTTCCTGAGACATAGGATAGAGCCTCTCGAATTCGATGGAGGACGATCCCTTGCCTCAGTTCACTGATGGAAATCCAATTTCCAAATACGCGACTTTGCGGTTTTATTTGTACAGCTTAGTATGGCGACATAGTGGGATGGGGCGCTTATGCCATCTATGATTGATACTTATGATTTGAAATTGTTTTGACACTATACACTTATAGTAATAATAAAACATGAAATTTCACGTACCATGCATTCTTGGCTATTATAAGGTAAAAACCCTATCCTCTGGCTTGCGTTGCATTGTGTGATTTGACCTGGGTCTTATAATAGCTTCATTGTTCTTTATTTAGCATTGCGTTGTTGTTTTATGCACTGGTATTCTTGGGAGGAAACCCGTTCCGTGTTATACGGCGTGGTCCCTTGATTTACCTAACTTTAAAATAAAGATTAATAACTGTTTTAGTTCTCACACCAGTCCCATGACTGACCTGGAGTTTATTGTTTTAACCTAAACTCTGGGTGCCCTTATTTTGACACGGGCAGCTAGTAGTTTTGGTTTTGCAGATTTATATTCACAAGAACCTGGTTTATAGCTGGAACGATATCCGGAAAGCTTTGTATCCGTGTATCTTCTTCAGTTGTATTTGTTTTATTTTTCCGCTGCTATGTAATTTATTGTAATCTCTGATATTTATCGAATGTGTAATATTGATTTATACTCTGTATATTCTTGTATTCTGATGGAATTGTTGTAATTAACAATGAAATGTTCTTCCGTCTGCGTTCGATTGTGGCTTGTTCTCGAACTATCCGGGCTTTCCTCATCGAGGAAGTTTCGGGTCGTTTCATCATTCGAGCTAGAGGTGGTGTTCAAGTTTTAAGGAAAAGCATGCTTAAGGTATATTTTCTTTACTTAATCTAAGTAAATAAATTTTGATTATTAAAAATCAAACTTGTAGTTACATAATTTATTTCAGATATTTGATTAAGTAACTAATAAAGCGAATAAACAAATTACAAGGTCAAATTAATCAAATCAAGCTCATGCAGGGTTTGGAGCTACAAAAATCTCTGCTAAGGAATAGGAATTTGGAATGAATAACAGTTAAAAAACCACGGTGAGTAAATCTCACTCACCTTTTATTTAAAATTTATTTTTATCCGTAAAAATAATTGTTTTTTGCTTGTTTGGATTTTTCCTGGTTGTTTAAATTATATTAGTTATCTAGGCTCGCTATTATATATATATATATATATATTGGTTTGGTGATTGACTGGATTCCCGCAGTTTCATTAGCGGATGCCCGCAGTATCATTAGCGGATGACCCTATGCCTACGTATATAAGTGGATCCCCTTTTATACCGCGATATCCTGCCTCGAAGCAGGATGGGTATTACTATGTTGACTAACGTCTGTGGATGCAGGAAAACAGGTTGGAGAGATCCAACTGGATTCCTCGAAAATATATTATCTGTTTATTTATTTGTTTGCATATATACTATCATATATGATGTGTTAGAAAACCCGGAATAAATAATTAGTTGTTTGGTGTTTAAATATCACTGGGCCTAAGTGATAATTTATAAAAATAGGCTGAAAGGGGTATTTGGGATTTAAAAAGGGAAATTCTATTTTTCTAAAATAGAATTTGAATTTTTAAATGGATTCGAAATATAAACTTGTTTTGAAAATAAAACAAGTAGTTCCTTTATAAACGAAGTTTATAGATAATTCTTTTATAACGAAGTTATAAATGAAGTGAAAAGAATTATCATTTGATAATTCAGAAATAAAAATACAAGTGTGAAATTGAAAAGGGAAATCTATTTTAAAAAAAAATAGGAATATCGATTTTAAAGGGAATTGAAATCGAGACATGTTTAATGAAATTGAATATAAGAATTCAAATGGAAATTGAATATAGAAAATATAAAGGAATTCAAATATAGAATTTAAACAGATTGAAACAAGAATTTGAATATAGAATTCAAATAGAAACAAACTTTGAGTATAGAATTTAATAAAGTTAAAATGGAATTTGAAAATGAAATTCAATTAAAATTTATACATAGAAAATTTAAATAGAATTTGAATATACTGAATTTGAATAGAATTTGAATATACATAAATTTGAATTCAAAAGAATTCAAATAGAATTTGAATTCAAAGGAATTCAAATGGATTTGAATGAAGAAAATTCAAATGGAGTTAACTATAGAGATTTGAAAATAGAATTCAAATGGAGTTAACTATAGAGATTTGAAAATAAAATTCAAATGGGGTTTAACTATATAATTTGAAATTAGAAGTGAAATGGAATATAAACTATGGAATTCGAATAGAAAATTCAAAGAGAATTTAAATATAGAAATTTAAATGGAGTTTGAATATATGAAATTCAAAGGAAAATTCAAATATAGAATTGGAACGTAGAATTCAAATGGGATTTGAATAAAGGAAATTCTAATATAGAAATTCAAATAGAATTTGAAAAAATAGAAGTGAATTGAAATTTGAATATAGAATTTCAAATAGAAGTAAAATAGATCGGAAATATTATGTTGAATTGGAAAATGGATTTAATATATAGTAAAATATATCAGAATAGAGTTGAATTTATATAAACGAAGTTTCAAAATGTTTATATTTATAAATATAATTAAAACGAACTCGCCGCAGCACTGCAGTTCGTAAATTGGCTTTTCGAACTTCAATTGAGTATATAGAACTCAATTGAAGTCGGAATTCTTTGAAACATGAATCGTCGGGACTGGTTGAATAATAGTTTTCTAACGACAGAGAAAAATCTCGATTTCGTGGAATAAATTTTGAGTTATGTCAAAATCAAATTTTCAGAAAAGCAGCGTCATAACCATTTAAAAACCATAACGGTTTATTTAATTCTATACAAGGATTTTAAGCGAATTAAATCCAAATTTCTATTTAGAAAATTTCAGATTTGAGTTGTAAATTATATATGAACTCAAGTGGATTAATGAATTGTTTTTGAAACAGAAATCAGATTTTTGATTATTGAATAGAATTAACTAATTTGAATAGTAATTAGTTAATGAAATTTTGAATTGATATTGGGCTTTGGAATAAGTGAATTCGATTTGAAAAATTATATTTGAAATTGAAAAAGAAACTAGAATTGAATTTGAAATTCAATTTGGCTATGAGCAAGTTAAATATTTTGTTTGAACATGTATGTTCAAACAAAGAAGTAAAATTAGCAAAATAGCTAATTAAATAATAAATGGGCGAAACTAAATTCCACGAATGGATAGTGTTGAATTAAATTGAAAACAGGTGAGCATGTGTTAGATAGGTTTGGGATGAAGTATATGAAGAATTTAATTTATGTGCCCGACAAAACGGTACATGTTTAAATTCATATATGAGGTTTTATGCGCCGTATCGGCAAGCCGCTTGGCCTTTTCTTTTTCTTTTGGATTGGTAAGGGCCATGGGAGGCTATTTGAAATATCCCGAAGCTCCCGGTGCAGGGGAGGCTATGGAGAAATTTTCCGGGAATTTAAGGAGTTAGAATATTTTTAAGATAATTTGATAGTTAGAAATTAATGTATCGATATATATAGAATTCGATAAGGAAACGAAATAAAAAAATAGAATATTGTATAACAAAAAGGGAAATCTATAAATTAGAAATAGAAAGCGAACCATATACATGTTTTAAAAATGAATAATTGGGTTTTATAGTGTGTTTATTCGAGGTAAGTGGTTTTGCCGTTTTGAAGTTGGGGACGTTTCAATCAAGGTCTGAGAGGTAATTTTACCCCAACTTGATTGATTTCATTTTTAATGGATAAATAGCGAGGTCTAGTCTCGAAGAAAAGTGTTGAATAATAGTTAGTTGAATAAAATATTTTGGGTTGTTGTAACGATGTTTATACAGCATTCGTTCTAACCTAAGTGATGACATTTTGGGAATATAAAAGTAAATATTTCCTGAGTATAATTAAAGGAATCGGGAAAGAGATAATTGATTGAAATTGTTTCCAATTGCAAATAGAATATATTTTCTAAATACAGAAAATAAAGGAGGGCGATATTCAGAAATGTTTTTCCAAATAGCGTAAAGGGCCAATATGGTTATTGAAAATATTTGGTTAACAAATATTGATAATGAAATGGAGAAGAGATTTAATTAATGAAATATTAATTAAAGAGCCCAGTGATTTGTTTGATATGTTGGATGAACACTTGTTTTTCTTCGATAGTTAAATCATCGACTATCGAAACACTTGTTTTATTCAATAGTTAAATCACAGACTATCGAAGTTTTTGACCATCGTTGTCAATATGGAGAGACCGGTTGGATTATTATCCGTGAACCACTATGTATTGGCAGTAGCGTTGCGAATCATATTATATGAAGATAGCCGAAGACATAGTGAATTGCAATGGCTTTTTCTATAAATAGAAATTGTGCCTTCGGTTTCGTTCAATCTCAGAACGAACGTATATGGACGAATTTCTGACAAAGTATTTCCAATGATCAAATATGTTGGTCTGTATAAATATATATGGTTGCAATGGATTTATTCCCTTAGCATAACATCCAGAATATTTGTGCAAATCAATTAGTGATTAACGGATCTGACAATGTGGCATTCAAAGTGATTGTGCTATCAAGGAATGATAAGTAATCGTAGCCTCAGTCCTCAACAACCAGGAAATGACAAAAATCGGGCAGGCAGCATGGCTATGTGGGTCGCTCCTATTAGGATGTATAATCACCTATCTAGAGATTCATTTAATTCCTTATTCTATTCGATGTTGTCCCATTTGGGAAACAGTTGCTGATCCCAACCGTTGGGGATATACATTCGATACACCCAAGTGAAATGAGTGGTCGGCCATGTGTGGGCCGGGTTGCAAGATGTTCTTGTTGAACCCAGTGTATTCCTCTCTAGAGATACACTAGCGGAAGGTGGTTCCATACCTTGTCATGTTGGAAATCCAATCTCCAATAAGTGCCCTGCGGTTATTGATTTTATACTATGTATGTGGAGCGTGAGATGCAAGCGTTCCGCTAGATTCTATTTATTTGATTTAGACAGTATTATAATATCATTGGATTTTTGATATCAAAGTGTTTTGGGTTATAGTAAGGTAAAAACCATCCATGTTTATGTGTGGGATGGTCTTACTATTATCTTTCCTTTCGAAAGAATTTTGAAAGTTAAAAAAAATGGTTGGAGTTTTCTCACACCAGCCCCATGACTAACCCAAAGTTTATTTTGTTTGTTTTCCCTAAACTCTTGGGTGCCGAAATTTGTACGGGCAGTCAAGTAGTCAGGATTTTACAGATTCACTTGGAGGAGCTTGGAGCAGGAGGCTTCAGCGTTAGATATATAGTATTTTTATTTTCGCTGTGCTATAAGTGTTATACTCTGATAACTGTATGTTATAAAGTGAAAATTTTGTATTTCAAAGTTTATGTTATATAATATATTTTATTCGTTCCGCTATGAGATTTGTCCTCTTGTTTTCTTCTATTCTAATATTTCTTTCTTTCTATTTCTCATCCTTTAACTTCTTTCTAATAATGATTCGTATTTCTGTGCAATTTGGGTTGGACGTGTGGTGTTGTTAGTCAACTCAAAGGGTACGGATTTGCGGGCCATTACAGTTGGTATCAGAGCTAGGTGGAGCGAATACCTAGGCTTGTGTGGCATGTGCTCATTAGAGATAGGGTCAATAGTATCCTAGAATGAGTTAAGTGTATATACGAGAGAGCGTATTTGTTAATTGATATAAAAAAACTATTTTATATTGTGTTGGCTAGCCTGTTGAGCTATTTGTGAATTCTGATCGAATCGTGGGACGCCACGAAGTCGATAGGGATTTTTAAATACTTAACAGAGAAATTCGACACAGTATTGTTTAAGTGGGTGAATGAAATAATTTTGCCCAAATTTCTATTTTGATATAGAAAGAATAATTTTTGAAATTATTACAATATATGGGTGTGTTGGTTGTTATTGTTATAATCAGATGGAATTATAAAATTTGAAATGGTTATATATAACCAAAACAGAATTTGAATATGAATTAAATATACAAATGAGATGAATTAAAATTGAATTCAAACCAGAATTCAGAATTTAAATCCTGGGAAGTTTGAAAGTATTTTCTAAAGTATATTAGAAAAATGTAGCTTTATTTTAAAAGGATTTTGAATGGGTTTTGAAATTGTTTAAGCACTGAACTCACTTCAGTGGCTGGAAAATAATTCTGATGAGGACTGCAGCTTCATCAGTGTTCATTTTCGAGTTTCTAAGTGATGGGTTGCTCCCTTAGAAAAGTTTTGATGGAAATTTGTTTTGAAAGAAAACAAGTGGTTTGAAAATTCAAATGTTTTGAATTTAAAATGGAAATAAATATATATGTTTATATTTATGTAATTTCAGAAGGATTCAAAAGGAAAACTCAGGTATTTGAATTCTGAAGTTTAAATTTAACTGAAGCAAGTTAAATGGATCGAGGTAAATAAATTAATGAAATACAAATTGAATAAGATTGAATACAATTTGAATTGGGTGTAAATCATTTAGATTAAGTGTAAGAAAACCAAAAGTTTTGGTGGAATTAAATTTGTTGAAATATGAGGAGTTGAGTTTCAACATAAGTGAGATTTTGAAAAGTAATGGATTTGTACCATTTTTCCTACCTTAGCAATTTCGAGGACGAAATTATTTTAAGGGGGAAAGTACGTAACGACCCGGATTTTTGGTCGCTTTATTTTAAATAGTTAGTATGGTTTTAAATATTGAATTTATAATATAAATGGTATTTTATTGGATTATCGATTAAATAATCGAAATACGATTTATTTTGATAATCATCGTAATACGAGAATTTAAAATAATTCAATTCAAAGTTAGAATTAAATCAAAACAATCCAGATGACTGGTATAAATTCAATTTCAATATATATTCTATTTGAATATAGACGACGATAATAATAATTTATTATCAGAGAATTTATTTGTTTTTGAATTTAAAGTATATTATATCGATTTAATATGGTTATTTTATGTATACGTTCGAATTAAATTTTACAGTCTATTCTGTTGAGTGCAGAATATTGTAATTATGTTGGAACGTCGGTCGGTAGATTAAAATAGCGGTTCGTGATGTCGAGTTATGAACTCCGATATTATTTTGGTGGATAAGCACATGATCAAATCGATATCTGTTTAAAATAAAGTGAAAATCTCTTTAAATCAAATCAGAATCCTTTTAAATTAAATAAAAATCGCTTTATCTTAAATCACATTAATATACTGTACCACATTTCCTTAGTGCTCAAGTATCAGCCTTTATAAATACGCGACTACCACCATCTTCTTTCTATGTTCCTCGTTCATTTTCTTCATTTCAGAGAGAATTCCAAAGCTCCTAAATGCCCGCTACTTTCTTAAGTAAATCAAACAAAACTCTGTTCCTCACTTCCCATTTTAAATCGAAATAAAACCCAAATCAGTAACAATTCCCTTTCAAGAATAATCAAAGAGAAAAAAAGAGGGTGTTCCTCCTTAATTCAAAATCCATGTCCTTGCCCCTTTCATCTCCAAAATCGGCCTCATTCGAAGTAGGAAATTGCAAGTATGTTCTCGTTCTTGTTTGCAGCAGGACCACAATACCCTTTATCAAATGGCGAAGCCTGATGCTCGAGCCAATCAAGAAGCGCACTCTAGGGCAAAGGGGCGACTTCGTTTGACAACATCGAAGGTGGATTTAAGGGACTTTATGAACATCTGGAGGAGTGCGACATCGATTCAGGGTGTTCGATGAGGACCTAGGGCTGACCTTAAGCGACGGTTGGTTGGCCGATGGATGCTTGAGGCTTACCGAATGGAGGAGCAAGCGTTGTAAGGTCTGGGGTGGGATTTCGTGATAGGAAACTCAAACTTAGGGCTCGATCTGGTGGCGCAACGGATTGGGTGATGTATGGAGAGTGATCGTCGATGTCTGGGTGTTTGGTGGGTTGCAACAACTTCATGGACTAATCATCGATTTTGGGTACTTGCCTGGATTAGTACAGAGGGGTTTATTTAAAATTTTGTTATTGGTTTTGGCTACAAAAAGACTTGCGATTTGCCTGTGTGTATGTTTGTGAGGTTGGAGGATTATGGCCTAGACGATGCTGAGTGTTCTGGAGGACAACAACAGTAAAGTCATAATGAATTGGAATTCTAGAAATGGGTTCGAAATATTTAACTGAGGACTTTTGAGGTGATTACGTTCTAAAATCTGAAAACAAGATAGAGTGGTCCGTGACTGCATCATTCGAGCTAGAGGTGGTGTTCAAGTTTTAAGGAAAAGCATGCTTAAGGTATATTTTCTTTACTAAAGCTAAGTAAATAAATTTTGATTATTAAAAATCAAACTTGTAGTTACATAATTTATTTCAGATATTTGATTATGTAATTAATAAAGCGAATAAACAAATTACAAGGTCAAATTAATCAAATCAAGCTCATGCGGGGTTTGGAGCTGCAAAAATCTCTGCTAAGGAATAGGAATTTGGAATGAATAATAGTTAAAAAATCATGGTGAGTAAATCTCACTCACCTTTTATATAAAATTTATTTTTATCCGTAAAAATAATTGTTTGTTGCTTGTTTGGATTTTTCCTGGTTGTTTAAATTATATTAGTTATCCAGGCTTGCTATTATATATATATATATATATATATATATATATATATATTGGTTTGGTGATTGATTGGATTCCCGCAGTTTCATTAGCGGATGCCCGCAGTATCATTAGCGGATGATCTTACGCCCACGTATATAAGTGGATCCCCTTTAATGCCGCGATATCCTGCCTCGAAGCAGGATGGGTATTACTATGTTGACTAACGTCTATGGATGCAGGAAAACAGGTTGGAGGGATCCAACTGGATTCCTCAAAAATATATTATCTGTTTATTTATTTGTTTGCATATATACTGTCATATATGATGTGTTAGAAAACCCAGAATAAATAATTGGTTTTTTGGTGTTTAAATATCACTGGGCCTAAGTGATAATTTATAAAAATACACTGAAAGGGGTATTTGGGATTTAAAAAGGGAAATTCTATTTTTCTAAAATAGAATTTGAATTTTTAAATAGATTCGAAATATAAACTTGTTTTGAAAATAAAACAAGTAGTTCCTTTATAAACGAAGTTTATAGATAATTCTTTTATAACGAAGTTATAAATGAAGTGAAAAGAATTATCATTTGATAATTCAGAAATAAAAATACAAGTGTGAAATTGAAAAGGGAAATCTATTTTCAAAAAAAATAGGAATATCGATTTCAAAGGGAATTGAAATCGAGACTTGTTTAAAGAAATTGAATATAAGAATTCAAATGGAAATTGAATATAGAAAATATAAAGGAATTCAAATATAGAATTCAAACAGATTGAAACAAGAATTTGAATATAGAATTCAAATAGAAACAGACTTTGAGTATAGAATTTAATAGAGTTAAAATGGAATTAGAAAATGAAATTCAAATAGAATTTATACATAGAAAATTTAAATAGAATTTGAATATATTGAATTTGAATAGAATTTGAATATACAGAAATTTGAATTCAAAAGAATTCAAATAGAATTTGAATTTAAAGGAATTCAAATGGATTTGAATAAAGAAAATTCAAATGGAGTTAACTATAGAGATTTGAAAATAGAATTCAAATGGAGTTAACTATAGAGATTTGAAAATAAAATTCAAATGGGGTTTAACTATATAATTTGAAATTAGAAGTGAAATGGAATTTAAACTATGGAATTCGAATTGAAAATTCAAAGGGAATTTAAATATAGAAATTTAAATGGAGTTTGAATATATGAAATTCAAAGGAAAATTCAAATATAGAATTGGAACGTAGAATTCAAATGGGATTTGAATAAAGGAAATTCTAATATAGAAATTCAAATAGAATTTGAAAAAATAGAAGTGAATTGAAATTTGAATATAGAATTTCAAATAGAAGTAAAATAGATCGGAAATATTATGTTGAATTGGAAAATGGATTAAATATGTAGTAAACTATATCAGAATAGAGTAGAATTTATATAAATGAAGTTTTAAAACATTTATATATATAAATATAATTAAAACGAACTCGCCGCAGCGCTGCAGTCCGTAAATTGGCGTTTCGAACTTCAATTGAGTATATAAAACTCAATTGAAGTTGTAATTCTTTGAAACAAGAATCGTCGGGGCTGGTTGAATAATAGTTTTCTAATGAAAGAGAAAAATCTCGATTTCGTCGAATAAATTTTGAGTTATGTCAAAATCAAATTTTCAGAAAAGCAGCGCCATAACCATTTAAAAACCATAACGGTTTATTTAATTTTACAAAAGGATTTTAAGCGAATAAAATCCGAATTTCAATTTAGAAAATTTCAGATTTGAGTTGTAAATTATATATGAACTCAAGTGGATTAATGAATTGTTTTTGAAACAGAAATCAGATTTTTGATTATTGAATAGAATTAACTAATTTGAATAGTAATTAGTTAATGAAATTTTGAATTGATATTGGGCTTTAGAATAAGTGAATTCGATTTGAAAAATTATATTTGAAATCGAAAAAGAAACTAGAATTGAATTTGAAATTCAATTTGGTTATGAGCAAGTTAAATATTTTGTTTGAACATGTATGTTCAAACAAAGAAGTAAAATAGGCAAAATAGCTAATTAAAGAATAAATGGGAGAAACTAAATTCAACGAATGGATAGTGTTGAATTAAATTGAAAACAGGTGAGCATGTGTTAGACAGCTTTGGGATGAAGTATATGAAGATTTTAATTTATGTGCCCAACAAAAAGGTACATGTTTAAATTCATATATGAGTTTTTATGCACCGTATCGGCAAGCCGCTTGGCTTTTTCTTTTTCTTTTGGATTGGTAAGGGCCATTGGAGGCTATTTGAAATATCCCGAAGCTCCCGGTGCAGGGAAGGTTATGGCGAAATTTTCCGGGAATTTAAGGAGTTAGAATATTTTTAAGACAATTTGATAGTTAGAAATCAATGTATCGATATATATAGAATTCGATAAGGAAACGAAATAAAAAAATAGAATATTGTAAAACAAAAAGGGAAATCTATAAATTAGATTTAGAAAGCGAACCATATACATGTTTTAAAAATGAATAATTGGGTTTTATAGTGTGTTTATTCGAGGTAAGTGGTTGTGCCGTTTTGAAGTTAGGGAAGTTTCAGTCAAGGTCTGAGAGGTAATTTTACCCCAACTTGATTGATTCCATTTTTAATGGATAAATAGCAAGGTCCAGTCTCAAAGAGAAGTGTTGAATAATAGTTAGTTGAATAAAATATTTTGGGTTGTTGTAACGATATTTATACAGAATTCATTTTAACCTAAGTGATGAAATTTTAGGAATATAAAAGTAAATATTTCCTAAGTATAATTAAAGGAATCGGGAAAGAGATAAGTGATGGAAATCGTTTCCAATTGCAAATAGAATATATTTTCTAAATACAGAAAATAAAGGAGGGCGATATTCGGAAATGTTTTTCCAAATAGCGTAAAGGGCCGATATGTTTATTGAAAATATTTGGTTAACAAATATTGATAAGGAAATAAAGAAGATATTTAATTAATGAACTATTAATTAAAGAGCCCGGTGATTTGTTTGATATGTTGGATGAACACTTGTTTTTCTTCGATAGTTAAATCATCGACTATCGAATCACTTGTTTTATTCGATAGTTAAATCACAGACTATCGAAGTTTTTGACCATCGTTGTCAATATGGAGAGACCGGTTGGATTATTATCTGTGAACCACTCTGTATTGGCAGTAGCGGTGCGAATCAGATTATATGAAGATAGCCGAAGACGGAGTGAATTGCAAGGGATTTTTCTATAAATAAAAATTGTGCCTTCGGTTTCGTTCAATCCCAGAACGAACGTATATGGACGAATGTCTGACAAAGTATTTCCAATGATCAAATATGTTGGTCTGTATAAATATATATGGTTCAACGGATTTATTCCCTTAGCATAACATCCAGAATATTTGTGCAAATCAATTAGTGATTAATGGGTCTGACAATGTGGCATTCAAAGTGGTTGTGCTATCAAGGAATGATAAGTAATCGTAGCCTCAGGCCTCAACAACCGGGAAATGACAAAAATCGGGCAGGCAGCATGGCTATGTGGGTCGCTCCCATTAGGATGTATAATCACCTATCTAGATATTCATTTAATTCCTTATTCTATTCGATGTTGTCCCATTTGGGAAACGGTTGCTGATCCCAACCGTTGGTGATATACATTCGATACACCCAAGTGAAATGATTGGTCGGCCATGTGTGGGCTGGGTTGCAAGATGTTCTTGTTGAACCCAGTGTATTCCTCTCTAGAGATACACTAGCGGGAGGTGGTTCCATACCTTGTCATGTTGGAAATTCAATCTCCAATAAGCGCCCTGCGGTTTTTGATTTTATACTATGTATGTGGAGCGTGAGATGCAAGCGTTCCGCTAGATTCTATTTATTTGATTTAGACACTATTATAATATCATTGGATTTTTGATATCAAAATGTTTTGGGTTATAGTAAGGTAAAAACCATCCATGTTTATGCGTGGGCTGGTCTTACTATTATCTTTCCTTTCGAAAGAATTTTGAAAGTTAAAAAAAATGGGTGGAGTTTACTCACACCAGTCCCATGACTGACCCAGAGTTTATTTTGTTTGTTTCCCCTAAACTCTTGGGTGCCCAAATTTATACGGGCAGTCAAGTAGTCAGGATTTTACAGATTCACTTGGAGGAGCTTGGAGAAGGAGGCTTCAACGTTAGATATATAGTATTTTTATTTCCGCTGTGCTGTAAGTGTTGTACTTTGATAACTGCATGTTATACAGTGAAAATTTTGTATTTCAAAGTTTATGTTATATAATAAATTTTATTTGTTCCGCTGTGAGATTTGTCCTCTTGTTTTCTTCTATTCTAATATTTCTTTCTTTCTATTTCTCATCCTCTAACTTCTTTCTAATAATGATTCATATTTCTGTGCAATTTGGGTTGGACGTGTGGTGTTATTAGTCAACTCAAAGGTTACGGATTTGCGGGCTATTACACTGAACCTATAATATCTCACAAGGGAAGTAAAATTTATAAAATATTAAAAAATCTTCAAATTTACATGATATCAGAGTACATAAATAAATATATAATCATACTAATATTCAGTAATAAGAAGAAATGGGCACAACTGCAACTGACATTGTACTTTTACTCAAAATATCACTATCGCCTGGAACCTTCATTTTCAATCCTTTCGGATTCATTAGCTCGGACTGGCCAAGGATCGTTTAAATTTACAAAACTAATTAGAATAGTAACTAGAAAACAATGTAATGTACAAATTGAAAATAATGTATATAGTTGTAAATAGTATAAAATTCCTTAATTGCCGAAATAAGTAGAAATTTAACATTGATTTTACAGAATATGTTCAGGAATGTGAATCGAAAATATAGTATATAGATATGCTTATAGTTGAAAACAGTTACAAAATGGAAATAAGATAATTATAAGGTTTGGATAGTCAAAATAGTTTAAAATATTCATTATAAGTAATTTATGAAACCCAGTAATAAGGAAAACTTGCTTTTATAAATATACATGATCCAACCTGATCTAATTCCAAATCCATATTTTAACCATTCATTTTCTAATTCAAATCAATATTCCATTTATTGGTTTGAATTTAAAATTAATTTCTTAACTCGATATATTCCCAAATCATCATTACAAGTGGGATTTAACTAAATTCTAAGTTCACTCATTATAATGGATTCCAAATAGCTTTGGTGATTATTTATTAAGTCGTTACGTAGATCGATACTTAATATATTCCAAACATACAATTTTCATACTTAAAATCGCATGTCAGGCTCCTTTACTATTTTCCATTTACTCGGATTTAACAAGTAATCACTCCTTAGTCTTCAACTCTTTCCTTTAAATCATATTTGAAAAAAATTCTCTACATCAAATCTTAGTAGTTCAAAGACCTTGATAATCCTCTATAGAAATTTGAAATTTCGCTAGTCGATCGATTTCCTTGGTTATTGGTTTGAATTCGAATTCTTCTCAAAACAGGAACATTTCCATATTATTTCTTTTTAATAAAAATCAAATCCAAATTTAATACACCAAGTAAGATTTTATTAAATCCATAAAGCAATTTCTTTTCAAGAAATAAATGCCTTGAATTATTCATTTGTATAAATCGATTTCAAAAATCTTGTTTACCGTCAACCAAACCTTAAATATAAGTCTTTGCAAAATACATCAAATACCTTTTTTGTAACAACTCGGATTTTCAGAACTAATTTAAAATTTTTATTTTGGCTATTTTAATGGATTTTGAATATTTAAAATGATTTATTTTAAATGATAACGACTAAAATTTTATTTATAACGAAGTTAGAATGTATAAATTTATTTTAATTATAAAACAAACGCGAAATGGCGCGGTAGTTTGAAAATTTGATTTTAAATTTCAATTGAATGTACAAAATTCAAAATAAATAGGATTTCAGTAAAACAAGAAATATTTGGATCTGTTTAATAATATCTTTCTAATGAATGTGAAAAATTCAGATTTCATAATATAAATTGAAAGTTATGTCCAGTTTAAAATTTGAATTAGTCGCTATGGAATTTATATATTTTTATATAATATATAGCCCTTAAAAATAGCCATTTTGCAAACGACCTCCGTTTTCGATGAAACAACTTTTTTTGGATCCGGAATGTCAAATTATTGCTATATTCCAATTTTCACAATTTTTGGAATTGATATGTGAGCGTGGTGGATATAAGCATGTTTGGTCAATTCAGTTTGAATTTAATCGACTGGAAAAGAACCATTTTTCAAACGGTCTCCAAATTTGATGATATTAGTTTTGTTAGGACCGTATCATCAAAACATAGCTGGATTTATTTTTCTGGAATTTTTGGAGTTAGTATGTGGCCTCGGTAAATTAAAATGTACGTTGAACTCAATTTTGAACGTTATATTAATTTTTATTTTAATTTTGATAAAAACAGATCGTAACAGTCGAATTGGCTTATGGGATACATCCCATTGTGTTCGGAATGGGAGTATTTGGTTAAGGGCGATAGTCGTTGGGTTTGAATTGGAGTTCAAATGAAAATTTTACTTTTTGGAACTTAAAATAACTATATATATATAATTATATAAAGTCAAGCACCTCTCTCACTCCTCCTCATAAATTCCAACCCATCGTTCAGCGAAAAAGAAAAAAACAAAAGTGCTCGTCGCCTACCTGGCCGGATCACCACCGCCCACCTCGCGGGACCCCCCCTCCATCGACACAACCTGCATCACCCACTCTGATGCTCCTTCGGCCATCTCTAAAACCCCATGCTCTTAAAACCCAAAACCCTAACAAAACCCACTACTTCCAGCTGCTTGTGGGCCACCGCCCCAGTGCCACCAGCCACCCCCTGCGCCTCTCCCCGCAACCTCAGCACCACCGTGGGATCCCTATTCGCCAAAAACCCCAATTTTTAACATTTACAGTTTTGCAATAAACACCCTAACCTTCTTTCCTCAATCACTCCACAACCGTGCGCCTCTAGCCAAAACTCCACAATATCAAAATCGAATAGCACGATTTTCTCTTTGATTTGGGTATATGGAATTCATATTTTGGATTGCGGAGCCGCCCGAAAATGCATCCAATGTCTACTGTCCAAATACTGTCTTTTCGCAAATTCTGGTGAAATGATGCAATTTTCGAAGAAAGGCCACTAGGCGAAAGTCGTTTGGAATGGCACGTTTAAGCAAAAAAAGACCGTGTGAAGATTGGATCTCATTTGCAAATTCTGGCATCAGAACAGCGAATCAGAACGTCAGAAAAGAACGGCGAAGTGGATCCCGATGTGAGAACTCTTTATCACTCAAATTATTTTGCAGTTAAAATATTTTAGGTTGCAGACGGGCCTTAGAAGCCCCAGACACTATTTATTGTACAAACCATGATTGTTTGTTTGGGTTGTATTGTGGAAATTTGGTTGTGTTGAAAATTGATTGTATTGTGATGTATTGAATGTGATTGACTATTGTGTATGACGCGAGCCAGTATCAGGAGAGGGGTAATGCTAGACATTACTCTGGTTTAATATCGCGCCATTATATTGCCGAAATTTTCTGAAATAAATATTTATTCATTAAAAATATAATTTTTAATGCGTATATAACTGTATAAAGTATTCATATGTTGAATAAAATGTTTGAACAATAAAAATATCCTTTCTATTGGAAGTATGAACTATTAGAAATATTCATCTATTGAAATAAATATTTTATCCTTAAATTTTTTTTACGTATATATGAACGGCATAAAATTCTCCTAAAATGAAAATAAATATTCATTTACAAATCAGACGATAGCTACATATCGTTATTCCCCATACGATATGTGTTGGTTTCAGAATTTGATATTGAATATAAGCCGAATAATTTTTATTCAGAGCCTTATAATTAATATAAAATTGGATTTTGGGTTTGTTGTGAATGGTGTCTTAAATAACACAGTTCTTAAACCCTGTGTGAAAAGAATAAATCTTTAATTAAGATTGTTAGAGTTTCCAATTATACTTAATAATTGGAATAAAATGGAATGTGAATTGGGTTTATTATGAACTGTGTTTTTAACGACATTCGTTCTTTAACCCGAATAACAGTGAAATGTGATTTGGAATTTATAAATCTTTTATTAAGATTTAATGGAAATTTTCCAAAGTTTAGTTTTCCAAATTAATATAATAAATTGGAATGGAATTCGATTTGGTAAAAATCAAAACGAGCTTCCGTGGAGGAAGATTGTTAATATATATATATATATATATATATATATATATATATATATTTATATATGTGTGTGTGTTTAAAAGGCTTTATCGTTATTCCATTTATATTATAATTCGGATACGGAAATTGATATCGATTATATATTGATTTGTTTTCCATGAAGATTCCATTGTTGATGGAATATGATTTTGGGTTTATCGTGAACTGTGTTTTAAATGACATTGGTTCTTTAACCCAGTTAAAAACAGGATTACATCCCCAACATTATATTTTGAACTGTATTGTTGATCTCTGCAAAATATATATCTGTTTGGTGGCAGAGAATTTATTCTCTTGCTTAACACCCTTCTCTAAGACGTATAAGCTTAGAGGTCATATATTGCCAGAAATCAATGGTATGGTGTAGATTGTCGATGTGACATGTTTGAGTTTCGAAAGTTAAATAATCATTAAATAATTATTTTCGGAAGATTAAAACTAAGTGAAGTTTTAATGAATCTGTAATTAGATTGAAATGTGAATGTGATAATTTAAATTATCAAATTTGTGAAATGACCGAGAATGGAGTACCACCAGTTTTACTCCAGGCGATAGTTAAATCTTTAATTAAATTTGAACGTGAAATGGTAATTAATTTTATCGATAACCCAGTGGTGTTAGCAATGGAGTATTACCAGTTTTGCTCCATGGGATGAATAGGTTGGGATTGGTAAATAAAACAAATGATTACTTCGGTAAGGCTCGACAATCCCGACTAGTTGATAAACCATAATTTGATATGAATTGATATCCAAAGTAAGATTAAAGAATAAATCTAAACAATTTATCTTTGATAAAGTTAATGGGAACCTTTACCTGATGATGTGAATATTTGAATAAAAGAATATTCTTGATTGGAATGAGGCATATGTTGTGTTTTTATATCACTTGTTTATGAGATACGCGAGTTATTCGGAAAGACCGGGTTTATTCCCATTCTGAATAGCTAATTTGACGATTATTCGGCGATGATGATGGTGGTTGAAGACAGGATGTCTTCACATCGTTTGGATGAATACTGATGTATTGATTGGGCTGTACACCCAAGACAAGGTAATAAGTGGTGATCGTTCAGATGTACTTGGAGATCGACCGGGTATGTGAGGACCTCTCTCCTGTATTGGACATAAGGGACGAGGAATAAGGTGCCTTCAGTTTCGTTCATACCCAGAACGAACTTGTAAATAGATGTGTGTCTGACATTGGATTTTACTCTATGTTAATTGGTTTGTATTAAATATATATCTGTTTGGTGGCGGAGAAATTATTCACTTGCTGAACATCCTTCTCTAAGAAGTACGAGCTTAGATGTTATATATTGATAGACATCAGTTGCATGGCGTGAATTGCCGTGTGGCATGCTGAGATGCAAATGATCAAGGCTTATGTTGAAAAGCAGAGTCTTGTGGTTGGTGATTAAAGAACGATTTTAAATAGTATAGCTTTGCGTATAGCGTTAATTCACGAGCCTCACACCTCGGTATGAGTTAAAAACGGGATTGGACCATTGGGAGTGCACAACTTTTCGTTCTAGCTATGGGTGGTGTCATGGTTTGGAGCCCAGACATTTATATTATTTTTTTTATCTATGTGGATGATGGATAGTGAGGCGCCTCGGATATAACGATCACTACGGGGCCGATGGATTGGTCCGATAGGATCGGGAAACGTTTGTTCAGGAATAATTAATCCACAAACGTAAGGGTGGACCGGCCCAACCGTTCCAAGGTGGGGGATCATGAGGCATTTGCTAGATTGTCTCGAACCGATGAGGTGTCATCCCTGGCCTCGACTCATAGATGGAATCCAATTTCCAATACGTGACATTTTGGTTTTAATTGCAGAACTAGTATGGCGACATAGTAGCATGGGATAGTATGCCGTCTATGATTGATACATTTATATTTGAAGTTGATTTTGACACTATACACTTATAGTAATATCAAAATGATTTGTTTTAAACGTACCAATCATGTTCGGCTATTATAAGGTAAAACTCTATCCTCCGGCTTGCGTTGCATAGTGTGATGGGACCTGAGTCTTATAATAGCTTCATTTTTTCAAAATAACCTTGCATTGTTTGTTTTATGCACTAATATTCTTTGGAGAAAACCCATTCCGTGTTATACAGCGTGGTCCCTTGATTTACTCTATTTTAAAGTCAAGTTTTAAATAATTGTTTTAGTTCTCACACCATTCCCATGACTGACCTGGATTTATGTATTTAACCTAAACTCTGGGTGCCCATATTTTCCACACAGGCAGCTAGTAGTTTTGGTTTTGCAGATTATTTCTTTTCCTAGGATCATGGATATACAGCTGGAGCTATATTTGGAAAGCTTTTTATCCGTGTATTTCTTTCAACAGTGTTATGTATTATTTTTCCGCTGCTTTATAATTTAAATCTCTGATATTTTTCTGATGTATATTATTTATTTATACTCTGTTATATTCTTGTACTCTGATGAGATTGTTGTAATAAGCAATGAAATGTTCTATGTTTGTGTTCAAATCTGTCGTGTTCTCATTACAATCAGCGTTTTCCGGTCCCCTTGGAGGCTAGCGAATTCAGGTCGTAACACTTTTATTAAACAAGATCTTACTTAACTTTACCAAATTTAAGTTAATTTAAGGAAAATAATTTTCAAACAATATTTAAATTACATTTGGTTCTTCCACTTCAAATTTATAAACTAAATCAAATTAAATCTCTATATAAAATGAAAGGTAGTAAAACTTTTAAACCGAAATCCTTTAACTAAAATATTTTATGAATTCAAGTATTTTAGCAAACTTAGATCTGTATATTACAAGAATCAAATATATTTGAAATCTTGTTCAAAACAAATATTAGTTCAAATATTAAATTTAACACCATATTTTAAACAAAGTTAAGGTTTGGTTTGATAAAATTTTTCCCATAATTTCCTTTATTCAGAAATTTCACTTCAAAATCTATTTATAAAATCGATACGTATTTCTAACCTTTTCAAAATAGATTTTTATTGACCATGGCCCCCGTATATATAATTTTCTATCCAATGGTCAAGTGATACAAATATATATCATTTCAATCCATCTTAAAGGAAAAATTCGAACCCGGAGTATGTATTCTTTTAACGGGCATCCCAAATCGATTCGAATTTATTTTCAAATCTATACAATTCATTTGGGTGTATATCATTTCAGCCCATGGTGATTTTTTCCTAAATCTATAAGGAAACTTGCATGGTGAGATCAATACAAAGCATAGCATATCATACATCGCATCCATATGTGTCATATAACAGGGTTGTGCATGTGTCACATATGCACTAATCACATAGTAACATTTCTCGAGAAACCAAACATTTCATTTAACTTCGCAAATACTTAATTCACTTAATCAAATGTTAGTCTACGAGTGAGGGAAACTCACCTTACGAGGTGATTAAAACGAATATGAAATTGACACGAGATTTGAGGGTGAAACTTGATAGCAAATCCACGAGCATGCATCCATAAATCTGTATACATATGTATATATGCACAAAAATGTGAAGTTGAAGATGCCCAAACCCCATTCCAGCTCAATCCTCTAATCAAATTTCCAACGAATATTAAATCGGCCCAATCGTATTATACTTATATGTATATTTTAATCTACGATAATTTAATTATTAACAAGTTGGTTTTTAGAAAATAACATGGCTTTACAACAGACCGGCAAGGCGAATAAACGAGCCCTGACCCAAACTTGACCCCCAACAGTAAGCCTCAAACAAACAGCTGCCTTTCATACATTTTTCCAAGCATTTGGAGTGCCGGCTATGCTGGACGCCATTTGCAGCGAATCAAAGAGTTGCACGACTCGATGGGTGGCAAGTGTGTAGTGACAAGCGTGAACTCCTAATGATGGGTGCCTCATGGGTCTAGGGTTGTCAATCCGATCAGATTATTTTAAGGGTTTTGGGCCTCAATGGCTTGCTGGAACGACTTCACGCATCGCAGGTATACTTGAGGAGACAGAATCAAACATGCACTGACGAACATCAGTGGCGGAGGCACCGCAGGCCAGGTCAAATTATGGCCTTCAATTGGATATAGGGACAGAGCTATGTTGTTTGTGCCCTGTGCTACAGCCCACGTCATTGTAGAATTATTATATAATTACTACAGTCAATAAATCAAAGTCACAAAAGGTCTTTGCTATAGATACTTAATGCTTTTGGGGATGGCGGCTGTATTTGCAAGGTTTAGTGGTAGTGAAGTTTCCTTTTCTAGCGTGGCCTTTTATTTGGCAAGTTGTTTTGCTGTTGCGTGCATACGAATTGTATGTTTGATGTTATGGGTTATGTTGTGGTTTGTTTTCTATGGGTTTGGCAGCAAGGTGATATGTAATTTGCTTGCCTATATGTATAAACTCTTGTACATATTTTATTGATGCGTTATCGATAAAGCACTCCATTCTTTTTTCCTGATCAGTACTCACGCTGAGTATTGAACAAATTATATATAGTTTTGATGTTTGACAAAAAACTGCAAAACAATATGCATGTTAATTGAAGTGAATGAAAACCAAGCATATGCTTAAATTATAGCACAATATTTTGTACTTATTTTTTTGTTCACCTTTCGTTTCAAATTAAAATTGTTTGTTCATGCATTTAATTCTAATATTTTCATATTTATGTTCCGTTCTTAGACTTTTCATTTTTCTTTTCACCTTCTGCTGCTATGAAATTAGTTTTTTTTTATTTAGTAATTACTTCTTATTCTTTTATGTATGTAGGCGAAGTATTAATGTTATAATAGCCCTGGGTGATCTCAATTCCTGGCTCCGCCCCTGATTGGATATCGACTTTTTTTTATTTCCATTCTGTTATAGTTGAAGCGAAGAAAGGCAGAAGGGTTTTGAGATGGTCGGATCTCGCTAGTGACGACGCTTTCCTAGTGGTGCGATGGCATCGTAAGCGGCGGTGGAGTGGTGGATGCTCGTGTTTTGTCCGCGTGAGGAGTAGAGAGTTGAATTTTGAGGAAAACTTAAATGGCGATTTAGGATTTGGGGTTTTCGATGGCTTCATGTGGAAAGCCAATATTGGTTTCTTTTCTTTGATTCACCCTTTTTACTATTATTGTTATTGTTATACACTGCAAATTCCTTTTCGAGAAAGATTTTAATACCCGATTTCAGGAAGGAGGAGCTATACATGGTACAAAAAGAGGAAGCGATGTTCATACCAGGCAGAAAAGGAAGGGCACGTGGTTTAATTTCTCTGATTGTTCACACACTGGTGATTTATTCAGTAGAGAAAATATCCAAGCAAAATTTGTTTTCAGAGAAGTATGGACAGGTGCCAATTATTTCCAGCACAAAATATTCAGATGTTCCCACCAAATCTTAGAGTATATTAGATCAGATATGGTGTTTGAATAAACATTGGGCTAGACTAGGTAAGTGATTTGAACGTTGCTGAATAAAAGGGTATGCGTGAACGAAGTAACGAGTTGAATGATAACACATAATGTTGTTTGTTTTTAACGAATTTAAATTTCAACAACTACTCTATGAAAATAAATAAATTAACGTAAACGAAAATACATATGCATATTCAATACGTAATTCATTTCTTTGTTTTTGTTGCACCAACTTTATTTCGACTATTGCCGTTTTGAAATAAATTTATACTTAACAATTTAAATCGAAATAAACCAATTAACTTTTTTAAATAAAAATTCAAACTTTACATTTGAACCCAAGATTTTAAAATAAATTTGATTTCGAATTCTCAAATTATGATGGATTATATTTTTACATATTCAAAAAAGTTTAATTAATTAATTATGGTAATAACACTTTGTTTCTATAACGTTCATATTAAAACCTCAAAATAATTCCAATGTTAAATATTTAGTTCAAACTACACCGTTCAAGTTAAAAATAATTTTATGAAAAGAATTCTATTTAAAATAAATGCAAACTGGGTTCAAAGTAGATAAAATCCCAAATTCTATGTCGAAATCCAAATACAAAAATTTATTTTAACGTCAAGTCATAATTGAACTTATATTTAAATATGTCAAAATTTCCGTTCATTACATTCTCCCCCTCTTAGCTCTTTTCATCCTCGAAAAGGAACGTTATACAAATTTTAGTCTACATATATCACTTTACAATTACCTTTATTAGTCTAAAACTTTGTTAAGAAGAAAACAATAAGTTATAGATTTTCAAAACTCAAAATTTTTCTAACACCCGGAATTTACGGAAAATTTCGGCAGCATCTCCTTTGTACGGCTTGCCGAAAAAATTTACAAGTACAATATTTATCAATATACATCTCATCCACACAATGAGGTATCCCAAATTAGGGGAAATAAAATAAAAACAACTCAAATGCAATATGTAAATCGAGATATGTACCTTATTTAGTGATTTTAAAGCGTATTTGCTTATTTTTCTTACCATTTTGTGCAAAAGCGAGCTCCGTAAGCAAAGCACGCCATTGCAACCTAATAAGACACTCAAACATGTAGTGGGAATCAACATATACATAGCAAAGTTGAATGTACATAACAATGAGCAACATGTATCATAACTTAACATGTTTGTCAAAATATAAATGAAACAAATGCATGTACACGCAAAATATGTCATCAATTAAAATAGCATTTTGTCGTCATGCGAATGAAACTAATGACGCATACAATTTTATGAACGTTCTTCATTTTATCATACCCTTTTTTTCTTTTTTCTTTCAATGTACACCTTGCTATCATGAAATTTATTCACTTCTATGTTGAAAATACATGTTATGTCAAAGGGCGATGGGCTCCTAGCAACTCTAAAAGTCCAATACTAATGTTCCAACACAAGTTACAGTTTATTCGGTATTCAAGCTATATTGAGTTTGGTGAATTATTCTCCCTTTCAACTTATGTACATACAATAAGTTAGTAGTTCATTTATTCGCTTTCCATTTCTATTTTACTTATGTCAATTTTTTTTTTTCATTCATTCATGTATCTATAGTATTCAAGTTATTGCTCTAATTTAGAGTTACAAGCATCCCAATACTGAATTATAACGGTTAACAGTGTAAATAAGAAGTAGTAAATAACAATTTGTGGCATATATTTTGATAAGTTGCTAAATATCTTTCTTTTTCAATTACAACAAAACATGGCTCAAATTCTCCATTTGGAAGCATTATCTGCTTTAGACTACAAGCTTATATATAAGGTAGCAGTGTCCACAAGCTCGTAGTTAGATATAGTTGCTTATTTATATATTTTATGATATAATGAAAGCACATAAATGCAGTTTCCCTTCTTCTTTTGCGTTTATTGCTGCTGTCGTGAAGCAGTAGCTTATTTTTCTAAATAGAATTCCACTGCTGCTACCATATGGCAGCGACCCCCTTTTGTAGAAGCAGCAGCCTTGCTGCTGCCCTCCTTTTATCGCTTTTTTTTCTTGGAGAACCACACTTATAATTTTATTTAATTGGTATAATTAACATTTCCATATTGATCTATCTTGAACTAATGTTACCAATTTTCCCATATCATACTTATTGGGTAGCCTTTATCCTTTACATTAAGAACTAATGAATTCAAAATCATTTATACACATACATATCATTCCAGGTTTCAACACTCTTTCAAAATACCTTAAGGCAAAGATTGCTTTTTATTTTACTCAAAACACTTTAAATTTCATACTTCAGCATATAAAAAGTTACACACCAACACCATTCCCTTTTTGATTCATATGAAGAAATATTGTTATGGTTTTATAAATATTCTCATAGATATCATATTTGTATTTTATTTCTTTTTTAATACAATACTCAGAAAAAAATTCTCATTCTTCCATAACTATTTTCAAATAAGGCGTTAAGTATAGATTTGACGTCTCAACTAGTATTATACATCTTCCTGTAACAACCTAAATTCCGAAAGACAGAATTTTTTTTCAAAATTCTAATCCATTAAAACTCATGTTAGTTTGCTGTAGTATTATGCAAAAAAGAAAGAGATATAAAATATATCAGAACTCAGAAAAATATCTCACAGCAGAATGGATAAAATATAATGTAATCAAAATATAGCCTTGCCGTAGTAATAATACTGCCTAACCAGTATCCAAAGCCTTCATATCTCTGCCACAAATCTAACCTGCGAGTATGTTATAAAGAGGGGGTCAGAACACAAGTTCTGGTGACTGGATTTAAACTATACACTTTAGATAATCCTACATATACCGTTCAGCTACATTTTCTTGTTTATTATGTTACTTGGGTTATCAGCACTCAAGGCTTACACACACATTGTACCCATCTACTTCCCAATGGATTAACCTAATACAGTATATATGTAGCTACCCCCCCCCCCAATATTGAGGTACACCCAATGTTACCCCACTCGCACGTTCTCCGTCGTAATGCCACAGAAATGTATGTGGTCCCTCATCCTATGCCGGAGTGACATACGGATCTCTATATAACAATGTTACGTTCTGCATATATATGTTATTACTATGCTACGTAAGCGTACGGACTGCCACCTTCGATCGAATAAGATTCTATCACAGAGTAATGCCCTCAAGTCTACGATGCATCACCCAAAGCAGACATACGTGTATCTAAACTTTCCCATATATGTATCGTCAATCGTATTCGATGCCTTAACTGCACATAACCTCTAATGTGCGCCGAGTTCGTGCCAGGGCTATACAACAAACACAAAACTCAATCGGGAGCTTTTCCATATCTGTACAGTCCTGCCTTTAAGGGTCTTAAAATACATATATCCTTCAGGTTTGTTTTTCATGGCGGCTATGGCCCTACCTCGGCCCCTCCCTCAACTAGTAAAGACTACAAGAGCTAAGCGACTTGACCCTAACAACGAATCTAAACATCCAGTTGGTGTCGCCCCTCAACCACCGTACCTCGATAGTGAAAGGTAAATGGCGTCTTAGGTTTAGCTCTAATCTTTTTGCATCCCACTGGCTGCTGATGATGGGTACCCGACGATCTACTATCCTTGCTGGTCCTGACCTCGCCTCCCATTGAAGCGATCGCCGAATCACCCTAGTGTCACATCGTCATAGCATTTTGACTGCAAAGCTACTTTTGCAGTCAAGGCCCACCCACTTGGTAGTAACGCGCATACCCAACCTCTGCGAGCACAGCCTAAACATCTGCCACCATGCAAAGGACTACCAGGAGCACCTTACGTATCTCAAGAAGAAGCGTGCTTCCCCTTCTAGTCCTTCGGAGCTAACAGAATAATCAGATGGACAAGCGCTCCCCTCGTGCCTCATGACACCGCGATGATCTACCCCGGTTGGTTATTCACCTTAAACGTGCGGACTGGTCCAATCGCCTTATTTTAATATGTTATTAGACACTGTGTATAAACATTCAATTATGCGCTTGCTCTACCTCATCGGTTTTCCGTTCAACTTGATTATTCTCATTTATATTGACTTCTTAATCAAGTTACCAAGTTTCTCTCGCTTATTAATTTCAGTCATATAACTTAAACCATTTAAGTTTATTAATAAGCTCACAACATGTTATTCTCTAGATTGTGATCCAAGGTCGGTAATCCATAATATCTTTTATATTATTCATTGTCCAATAACATGTTCTACTTAATATGTAATTAAGTATATCTCAATTCACATGTTTTATGTTTAACATGTCACTTATTATTTATGATTAAATATCACTTATTTCATTTGATAAGTTTACCTTCTTCTTTCTTACTTAACCATAATTTCGTCTTATATTGTCACTACCACTTATCGTTGTTTACTTATTAACTTAGTTCCCTTAACTAAGGTTTACTAATAAGTTTGTCTTCCCATAAATATAACTTATGTTGTCCTCATCCATAGGTTTCAGATTCTCGTTCTTACAAATAAATTAATTTACAATTAAGTACAACTTATCTCATTACATAAGTTATTCCATTTTCTTTATCTTTTATTATAACCTAAGTTATAATTTCCACTTGTCCCTAGGACAAGTATACCTATTATATAACATTCTCGTTAATGTAATTTATCTATAATAGGTTATTATCATTCCCCATTCATTCCACTTCTTTTACTGTTGTAATCGGCTTTCATTCAGTTCCTTATTCATTTCCATTAATCACAATTAGTTCCATATATCACTATCCATTTACATACAGATATTTATATATATGTTTATATACTAGACCTCTCACATTAAGCCTACCATTTGTGGATGCTGGATTTGCAGGCGGTTCCGGGCAGACTTCTTCCATAAGTTGACTTAACCTTATGTTTTAGCACCACTACATGTTTTATTTACGCACAAGACCCCTCACATTAAATTAACATCTTGTGAATGCTGAATTTGTTGGGAGGTTCCGGGCAGACTTCTACTACAAGTTGAATTTAACCTCGTGTCTAAGTGCAGTTACAGTTTTCTATTTACTATAAATTTCCTATATAATTTAGGCGTGTCTATTATTTCAAAATTTTACTATAATCTATGTTTTTCATGTCATCATATTAAGCCTATTTTATGTCGCATATTCTTCTTAACATGTAATTAATTTGATCTCAAAATAACATGTGATTGTCAAATCATGTAATTATTCTAATTTAACACGTAATGATTCCAATTTCTACAATTAAGGGTTCAAGTACATAATTGTCACTTGTGATCATGAAATTAGAACAACAATAATAGCTACACATTTAACAAGTTTACATTTCAACATGTGAACATTTAAACGTTTCAACATATGAATTTCCCAACATATTAGTATTTTAATATTTCAACATGTCATATTAGCATTTCAACACTTTTAATCATTCTAGCAGCTTACATTGCATATTAACGGGGAATGTCAAACGATAATATACCATTATCATAAATGATATAACTTAAATCCACTCACCTAATATGCTTTCCAAATCCTAAATCTGGTCCAGATCTTGTATTCCATGGTCCTCTTAACTGAATTTAGAACCTAGCAATCATGGATCCACAATTCTTACTAAAAGAAAAAGGGAAGAAAGAGGAGAAGATTGAAATAGACCAGATCTAAGAAATTACCTTACTTTGAATATGATTCTGAACACCTTCTTATTAATATTCATTCTTTTCCTCCAGATATTGATTCAATATTTTCTTAAGCTAATTATCTTATTTTTCTAAAGAGATTTGAGGAGGAGGAAGAATGGCGAGCTTAGACGTTGTCTCAGAGAATATGAGAATTAGGCTAGGCTCTGCTAGCCTATTTATAGGTATTCATGATCTTATAGTACACGCAACGCTGAGTCATCATTGAACCCAGTTAAGAAATAGTCCAATTTAAAAATGAATCTAGCCGTATCTGGGGGGTGTCGACCCCCCTACAAGGGTGTCGGCCCCTGGGTCGACCCCATAGTGGGTCCCGCGAGTTGTTTTGGCATAAAAGTTTGATTTTCGAATGTTTGAATTTTAGGAATTTATTTAACTGTTATATTCTCATGTAATATACATATACAAATCTTCTACTGACCATTTTATGCATATACATACACATAATTTTTATTTTGATTTCAAAATTCAAATGGTGTTGTAACTTTATTTAATTCTTGCTATATTTCTTTGATTGCATCCTTATCTTGAACTCTATCTCTTGTATATTTCAAAATTCAAATGGCGAGCTTGTGTTATTTTAGCCGTTCCCTTAAAACAAAAATATGACGCCAGTGGAGATCGAACTCTATACCTCTTGTACGCAAGCCACATGCTCTAACCAACTAGACTACTAAGGCTATTGTTAACAAGACTTAGAACAATGGTAATTATTGTTCTCTTCTTACTTTTCTTTTTCATGTTTGTTACAATATTTCAATTAAACTATTGCATGAATCTTTTTCTTTTGTTTCTTTTTTATTATTAATACATAATATTTGTAAATCAGTGCATGCAACATATTTACACCGCATGCAACCAATCTGTTCTTTCTTTTAATGCATGCATTACATTTTTATTTGCATTAATCTTTTCTTCTATTTCAGTGCATGTATTTATTACATCCAACCACATATAATCATCATTATATTTTTATTCAAATGTTTATGTCTATGCATATATATACACATATGCATTATTTAATTATTAAATTTTCATAAAATACGGGGTGTTACACTTCCTCACTTTCGAAACTTGAAAACAAACATTAGTGATATTGCAACGACCACCAAATTCATTTTCAAGTGACTACGGTGTGAATCTATATTTATCTAGTACACAAAGAATTTAGTACATACGTTAGCAAGGCATATGTCCAAAAATCTCCACATACCCGATATTCCAATCTTGACGTCAACAAATTATTTGAAATTCTTCTCTTTAGAATAGCAGTGTACAAATTTCTACATACAAAATTTCTGAATATATGTTGAAATAAAATATTTTAAAACTTATCTTATTATAACCTTTTCAAGTAGGGAAATTATGTATCTTCCCTACTTCTTTATTTTGTCATTTATTTATTTATATTATCTTAGAATATACCATGGAAATCATACAAAATGTTATTCTCAACATGTTTTATATAGCACCTTTCCTTATTGCATTTTCCAAATATGCATTGTTTTCCAAAATCTTAAGTTTAGTGTTTGTGTGCTTGTAAAACCATATAATTCATATAAATATTTTCACAAGTCAAATACTATAAACTCCTTGTTTTATATGAGGATTTTTTTTAATTCCGACAGTACCCATATAAATACCAAGTTGCTATTTTAATACATTTACTCAAACCAATTCATATTCACACTTTGAACTCATATTATTCTTATTTATGAATTTTTAATATCTTGTAGCTATTTATTTCAATCTCACATGTTATGTTTACAGTTTATTTTAATATAGTTTATGAGTTCGCAAATATCTATGAAATTTCCTTCAATGTAGGGTTGAAATTTTATATAACTCACTTCTATTGGATTTCCACTTCAATTTATTCAATACCACTTAAGTACTTAACACTTAGTTGTTTGTTCATGTTTTGTCAAGTCTTAATCTAATTTGATTCGAGCTAAGTTGAAACATAGGGTGGAAACTGGACGAAGAATGAAAAAAATGGATTTTATCAAGGATAGATTAAATGAATTAAGGAAGATCCAGGATTTAGGAAGCAACAATTCCCAAATTTTCGAGGATGGGACAAAGCAAGATCGAGACTCATATTTGAGAAGTCCTAACCTAAGAGGGATCTATCTAAAAGGACAAGTTATAAGGATATATTTAAAACAAGGCTAAAATTTCAAATTACTTCACATACAGAAATCCTTTTAAATTCCTTAAAAAACATTTAAAATGTTTTTATTTTAAAATACGCTCTCTTGGGTATGATTCTAAGATGATTTCACTCATTCTAAGGTATTATTACCTTATCTCTAATGAGTATTTCAATCCCATAAGCTAAGCTCTGTATAACCAAAGCTCTTATACCAAATGTAACGACCTGGCTTTTTGACTGCCTCAGTTCGGAATTAAACCAACTCAAACATTCAAAATGATAGATTGTTATTGCTCATAAAATAAAAATCATCACAAAATCACAAACGCAGAACACATAATATCTCACAGCGTAAGTAAAATTTATAAAATATTACAAAATCTTTAATTTTTCATGATATCAGATTATAGAAATAAATAGTGAATCATACTAATATTCGGTAATAAGCAGAGATGGGCACAACTGCAACTGACATAGTAGATGGATGGCTGGACTCCAACAAATCTCAAGCTCTAATAGATATATCTCCAAGCTGAAATACTTGGTCTGAGCCGAGCTTTTTGCAAGGAATAAAACATACAAAATACCCGAGTCAGGACTAACACTCTCATATAAGTGAATTAACTCAAGTGACATTTATAAATGGACTGCATCAGTAACTCAAAGGATGGTTGGGATCTCCATCCCTTATGGATCCGTGAAACTAATACATATAGTATAATACGCTATTATAATAATGTCTATTTAGTAAAGTAAATATATTAAAATAGCCTAAGAAGGATTACATTTTTACCCTTACATCATTTATAATACCGTAGTTTATATAGTACCGTAAACCCACAATAACCCGATGGCATCCAAGGACACTCCATAGGTTTGATACTAATCAAAATCGTAGACAGCTCGATTAGGATAATATGACAAGGCACACGAGGAATACCCACGGCATGATTCTACCGGATTGCGGCCACTGGGCCGTGGTAACGCATAGTAGCAACTACCGCCCACCTCGAACAACACTCTCAAAATCAAAGGGTGCACCCAAACTAATCACAATAGTAATAGATATGGTATCGAAGAAGCATGTCCGATGAGAGGTGTGACCTCAATTAACCCGGGTATGGCTCCTGTTTTAGTCATTTTAATTATGACAAGAAGGTCAAGGTCAATCCATCAGCTTTCTCTGTCTTCAAATCCAGTAATCGCCTCCATACCATCCTACTTCATTTTGGAATCTCCACCAAATGCACAGTTGTTAAAGTGGTGTCGGCATTGGCAGAGAGTATGACATCTACTGACTCCAGTCTCTCTAACAATCAAACACTTACGTTTTTCACACCGTGGTCATTAAATTTTGAAATCATATTTCGAGTATCGCAAAATCCATTTATTTCAAGTATTGCCCTATAGTCGATTTACCAAATAATTCATTATCGATTTGGTTGATATTTCAAATCCGACATTTACAAATATTCCTTTGTCAACCATTTGAGTTTAGATTTCAAATTCCACAAAAAACTCAATTATTGAATTCTTCAATTTTAAATCACTTATCAAAACCATTCAAGTTTGGATTTCACTTTTACTCAAAATATCATTATCGCTTGAAACCTTCATTTTTAACACTTTCGGATTCATTAGCCCAGATGGGTCAACGATCGTTTAAATTTATAAAACAAATTAGAATAGTAACTTGTAAACAATGTAATGTATAAATTGAAAATAATGTATATAGTTGTGAATTGTATAAAAATCTTAATTACCAAAATAAGTATAAATTTTATATTGATTATACAGAATATGTTCAGGAAAGTAGAATCGGAAATATAGTATATAAATATGCTTATAGTTGAAATCAGTTACAAAATGGCCGTAAGATAACTATAAGGTTTGGATAGTCAAAATAGTTTAAAATTATTCATCATAAGTAATTTCTGAAACCCACTAATAAGGAAAACTTGCTTTTATAAATAGATATGATCTAACCTGATCTAATTCCAAGTCCATATTTCAACAGTTCATTTTCTGGTTCAAATCAATATTTCATTTATTGGTTTGACTTTAAAATTCATCTCGTAACTCGATATATTCCTAAATCATCATTACAAGGGGGATTTAACTAAATTCTGAGTTCACTCATTATAATGGATTCCAAATAGCTTTGGAGATTACTTACTAAGTCGTTACTCAGATCGATACTTAATAAATTCCAAACGTACAATTTTCATACTTAAAATCGCATGTCAAGCTCCTTTACTATTTTCCATTACTCGGATTTAACCAAGTAATATCTCCTTAGTCTTCTACTCTTTCCTTTAAATCACATTTGTAAAAAATTCGCTATATCAAATCTTAGTATTTCAAAGACCTTATTGACCCTTTATAACAATTTGATATTTCGCTAGTCAATCGATTTCCTTGGTTATTGGTTTGAATTCGAATTCATCTCAAAATAGGAACATTTCCAAATTATTTCTTTTTAACAAAAATCAAATCCTAATTTAATACATCAAGTAAGAGTTTGTTAAACCTATAAAGCAATTTCCTTTCAAGAAATCAACACATTCAATTATTCATTTGTATAAATCGATTTCAAAAATCTTGTTTACCATCAACCAAACCTTAAATATAAGTCTTTACAAAATACTTCAAATACCTTTTATTAGACAAGATCTTACTTAACATTACCAAATTTAAGTTAATTTAAGGAAAATCCCTTTCAAACATTATTTAAATTACATTTGGTTCTTCCAATTCAAATTTATAAACTAAATCAAATTAAATCTCTATATAAATTGAAAGGTAGTAAAACTTTTATACACAAATCCTTTAACTAAAATATTTTATGAATTCTCGTATTTTAGCTAACATAAATCTGTATATTACAAGAATCAAATATATTAAAAATCTTGTTCAAAACAAATATTAGTTCTAATATTAAATTTAACACCGTATTTTAAACAGGGCTAAGATTTGGTTTCAGTATTTTTTTCCCCATAATTTCCTTTATTCAAAAATTTCACTTCAAAATCTATTTATAAAATCAATACGTATTTTAAACCTTTTCCAAATAGATTTTTATTGACCATGACAACTATATACAAAAATATTTATCCTATGGTCACATGATACGGATATGTATCACTTCAATCTGTCTTAAAGGAAAATTTTGAATCTCGGGTATGTATCATTTTAACCCGCATCCCAAATCAATTCGAATTTATTTTCAAATCTATACAATTCATTCGGGTGTATATCATTTCAACCCATGGTGATTTTTTTCCTAAATTTATAAGGACACTTGCATGGTGTGGTCAATACAAAACATAGCATATCATACATTGCATCCATATGTGTCATATAACGGGATAGTGTATGTGTCACGTGTGCACTAATCACATAGTAACATTTATAGAGCAACCAAACATTTCATTTAACATCTCAAATATTTAATTCACTTAATCAAAAATTAGTCTATGAGTGAGGGAAAATCATCTTACGAGGTGATAAATACGAATATGAAATTGACACGAGATCTAAGGATGAAACTTGATAGCAAATCGACAAGCATGCATCCATAAATTTGTATACATATGTGCATACGTATATATGCACACAAATGTGATGTGGAAGATGCCCAACCCCTATTCCAACTCGATCCTCTAATCAAATTACAGAAGAATATTAAATTGGCCTAATCGTACTATACTCATATGTATATTCTAATCTATGATAATTTAATTATTAACAAGTGGGTTTTTAGAAAATACCAAGGGTTTACGACATACCAGCAAGGCGAATAAACGAGCCTTGACCCTAACTTGACCCCCAAAAGTAAGCCTTAAACAAACAGCTGACTTTCAGACATTTTTCCAAGCACTTGGAGTGCATACTATCCTCGATGCCATTTTGTAGCAAATCGTAGAGCAACACGACTAGATGTGTGGCAGGTTTGTAGAGACAAGCGTGAACTCCAAGAGATGGGTGCCTCACAGGTCTGGATTTGTCGATCCGATCAATTTTTTTAAGGGTTTTGGGCCTCGATGGCTTGCAGAGAACAGCTTCAAGCATCGCAGGTATACTGGAGGAGGTGGAACCAAACATGCAGTGACGAGATCGACGGCAAAGGCACCACGAGCTAGGTCAATTTGTGGCCTTCAACTGAATATTGACATTGGTTTTTTCTTTTATTTCAGTTCGGTTCCAGTTGAAGCGAAGAAAGGCAGAAAGGTTTCGAGTTGGCTGGAGCTCGTAGGTGACGGCGATTTGATGTTGGTGCGATAACGTCGCAAGCGGCGGTGGAGTGGTGGATGCTCGTGTTTTATCAGCATGAGGAGTAAAGGGTTGAATTATGGGGAAGACTTAAATCGTGATTTAGGATTTAGGGTTTTCGATGGTTTCATGAGAAAAGCCAGTATTTATTTCTTTTCCTTGATTCACCCTTTTTACTATTATTGTTATTATTATACACTTCAAATTCCTATCTAGAAAGATTTTAGTACCCGATTTCAGGAAAGAGGAGATATACAGGGTACAGAAAGAGGAAATAACATGTATACCGGGCAGAGAAGGAAGGTCATATGGTCTAATTTCTCTGATTGTTCAGACACGTGGTGGTTTATTCAAAAGAGAAGATATGCAAGCAAAATTTGTTTTCAGAGAAGTAAGGACAGGTGGAAATTATTTCCAGCACAAAATATTTAGATGTTTCCACCAAATCTTAGAGTATATTATATCAGATATGGTGTTTTAATAAATACTGGGCTGGACTAGGAAAGTGGTTTGAATGTTGCTGAATAAAAGGGTATGCGTGAACGAAGTAACAGGTTGAACGATAACACACAATGTTGTTTGTTTTTAATGAATTTAAATTTCAACAACTACGCTATGAAAATAAATAAATTAACATAAACGAAAATACATATGCGTATTAAATACGTAATTCATTTCTTTTCTTTTACTGCACCAACCGTATTTCGACTATTGTCGTTTTGAAATAAATTTATACTTAACAATTTTATTTGAAATAAACCAATTAACCGTTTTAAATAAAAATTCAAACTTTACATTTGAAGTCAAGCTTTTAAAATAAATTTGATTTCAAATTCTCAGATTATGATGGATTATATTTTTACATATTCGAAGAAATTAAATTAATTAATAATGGTTATTACACTTGTTTCTATAACGTTCATATTAAAACCCCAAAAGAATTCCAATATTAATTATTTAGTTTAAACTACACCGTTCATGTTAAAAATAAATTTACGAAAAGAATTCTACATAAAATAAATTCAAATTGGTTTCAAAGTAGATAAAATCCAAAATTCTGTGTCAAAATCCAAATATAAATATTTATTTTAACATCCAGTCTTAATTCGACTTATATATAAATATGTCGAAATTTCCGTTTCGCTACAGAAATGGTTTTGGGTTTGTCATGATAGTGTGTTATTTACATTCATCTTTAACCCACATTGATTATATCATCGAAGTTCATATAATTGAATCTTTAAATGAACATTTAAAGATGATTATAAAAAGGAATTGTTTTGGGTTTGCTGTAAACAATGTTTTGGAAACACTTGTTTTTAAACCCCTGGAATATAGTGAAACTGAAATATATAGTTTAACGAGTTTGAATTTACTTAGATCTTTAAATGATTGATTATTAAAGATAGGAACAAGTATAGGGTTCTTTTAGGATAAAAATGTTGAATAAGATGTTTAACTTATAAAAGAGAAGAGGTTCTTTACTAAACAACGGTTTTAACCTCTTTGACTATATTTAAGAAATCTTAGAAATGAATCATAGTTATACTTATACTAAAGGGATAATTATATGAATACGTTTTGAAATATTGAAGTTAGAAAGGAAATCTTGAAAATGAATTATGATTATACTTATACCGAAGGGTTAAGTATATTAAAGCATTTTAAAGTAGTCAAGATCAAAAAGGGATAGGGAATTAGTAGAATATATACATATCCACCTTTTATATGTTTAATTTGAATTTATACACTAGTATATAAAGGAAAATAATCGAGTATGAGTTGCTTATTAATACGAGAAGTCTTATTTGATAAGTGAAGTATTATTAGGTAAAAATGACTTTTACTAATAGAAGAAGTTTTTTTATGTAATACCCCACACTTTTCTATGCCCAAATTTCGATAAAAATCGAAACTCAAACACATCCAAGAACGGAGCGTTTAAATCTGGTACCTACAATAAATGAGATGAGCATAATCAGAGTACGATAAAATAAGTCACAACAGAAACACAATTGGATAAACTATTATTAACTCAAGTAACTACCTTTTAAAGGTAAGTCACATCGCCAATACCGAGCATAAGAGATTCGAGAACCGAAATCCAAACTAAACTCCTATGAGGGGCCGACCTTCTCTAGAAAACCTTGGTGGTTGTAATGAAGGGGGTCATAACAACAAGATTCAGGTGAATAGGAAACGTACAACACAAATCATAATACACAGATGTATCCCATTTATTTCAACACAAGATATATGCCTATCAAGGTTAGTAATTCTAGCCTAACCTTATGGATGGTTACGCACGACTCCACCATTCTTTCCAAAGTGGTATTCTAAGATATAATACCGAGATAGAACGTTTACGCGCATACTGAGGAATCCCCTTAAACCTTAATTTAGTTGATTATTAGACCGAGAAGTGAACCCCTAACTGCAGAGTTTTTATATGTATATATATAACTTTCCATACACTTTCCATTTATCGATTTCCACCTCACTATCGATGATAGATGGAGTAGATTCCCCTGAGCACTTAAGACCCTATGCGGACTTATTGGTTTCCAGACTTATTGGTTACTTAATACCTCTCGTTGGTTTGTTCCACATTCTTATAAACTAGAGAACACCAACTACAGGCTCTACTAGTTAAGGCTTCCGTCATTCATCCATATACCCTTACCCCGCATAAGGTGAGAGATGGTATTTTATCGCTCACTATACCTCTAGCTGACCTTATTAGATAACTCCCTTAACTGCTTAGTACTTCCCGCTGGGTAGGTAGCCATATCTGACCTTTTTAATTTCCAGGTTTGGGTAGATAATACACACACATGTCGTTTAAGACCCTTATACTGAAGGACCTATCTCTAGGTGGACTCTCCAACCCCAGCAACTTAAGACCTACGAAGCGGACTATACGCGAAGGTTTTTAGGTTCATCCCCCATTATCTGTTAATACCTTTCTCTATTAGGATAAAGTGGGCTATATTATTACGCCTTTTCTATTTAGTCACTCTCCATACGATTTATTATTGTCACGGGTTCTTTTGGTTAATAATATTTTTCCATTATTAACCTACTACATCCAACTCTATTTTTAATTATAATTTCTATATTCATTAATATAAATAAGGAAGGTTATGTCCCCTTTTTCCCAAGGATATTTATTTGATTTCTTCCCTAGTTTGGACTTAGTATTTAAACAACAATCAATCCCCAATAATCCACTTTTGACACCCATTTTTTATTATTTCTATTTTTTCCATTTATGACTATAACGATTATATTTTCCAAAGGCAACTATTTATCCGTCCCACGGTTTCTATTTATTGTACCCAACAGAAAATTACTATTTTTATTCATTTAACTATTTATTGATTAACTGTTATATATATATATATATATATATATATTGTCACAACCCAGAAAATCAGAACCAATTTAAAATTTTTATTTTGGCAATTTTAATGAATTTTGAATAATTAAAATGATTTATTTTAAATAATAATGACTAGAAATTTATTTGAATAGAGGTTAGAATGAATAATTTTAATTTAATTATAAAAGGGATTAGAAATGGCGCGGTAGTTTGAAAATTCGATTTCAAATTTCAAATGAATGTACATGATTCAAAATAAACCGGATCTTAGTGAAACTAGAAATATTTAAATCTATTAGAAAATATCTTTCTAACGAATCTGAAAAATTGAAATTTCATAGCGGGATTCAAAAGTTATGGCCAATTGTATATTCAGAATAGTCGCTATGGAATAAATATAGCCCTTGGAAATAGCCATTTTGCAAACGACCTCCATTTTTGACGAAAACACTTTTGTTGGATCTGAAATGTCATGTTATTGCTAGATTCCAATTTTAATAATTTTTGGAATCAATATGTGAGCGTGGCGAAGTTAAATGTGTTTTGACAGTTTAAATCAAATTGGATCGACCAGAAAAGGGCCATTTTTCAAACGGTCTCCAAATTCGATGAAATTAGTTTTGTTAGGACTGTATCGTCAATACGAAGCTAGAAATATTTTTTTCTAGAATTTTTGGAGTCAGTATGTGGCCCTGGTAAATTAAAATGTACGTTTGAATTCAATATATATATTAGTTTATATTTTAATTTAAAGAAAAACCTATCATAATAGCCGAAATGGGTTATGAAACATATTTCATTGTGTTCGGAATAGGGGTCTTTAGCTAGGGGCGATAGTCGTTTGGTTCGATTTGGAGATCGAAGCGTTAAACTTTGAGAGTTAGAAATAAAAGAATTAAATAATAATATAAAATATTATATATACTGTTAATCTCCCAACCCTACCCTCACAATTCAGAATCCTGCCACCACAAATAAACCGAACGGCCAAGAAGCTCCTAAATTAAAATCCTTCGATCTCACAATCCAATAAATGTTTTGAGGAATTTCAAAAGGGAAATCGAAGAGCACAACCTGATCTGTAAACTCAACGGCCAAGATCTGAAAATTCAAAGTAAATCAACCGGGATTCGTGCTCAAACTCGAGCCATTTGCTGCCATTTTCGAGCGGCTAGGGGGTTTCGAACTACACCAGGGGGCAGGCGATAGGAGGAGGTGGTCGGGAGTTCGTCGTGGTCCACTCTGATCAAAGACCGATCAACTTTGGTGGCCGGCGCGGTGAATTTCTCCAGTCAACAGTTCGGTTTCTTTTTCAAACGAGAAACAGACATTTAATGGGAAGAAATAGTTAAGAGGGTAATTAGGAATGGTAATCAATTAAAATTAATTGTGTAATTAGTTGAATAAATTTAATTAAAACTTTGAACACTTATATCTTCTTCGTACGGACACAGAATCAAGCAAATTCAAAAGCGTTGGAACCGTATTTTCGAGCACTTCGTGATGAAGCAGATCAGAACAGAATTGGAGCTAATTGGAAATTCTGACTGAGTTAAACATACAGTTTAATTTGATTAAGACAATTGTTTTATAACAATTTCAAAACCGACCAAAGTGAGAACATCTCACTATTATTTTTGTATAGTTATTTAAATTATTTTGTAACTTCACATATGAACTGCTCCCCGTCGTCCGCAGACCATGGACGACCTGTTTTGTAACAACCAAGAAAATCGGAGCCAGTTTAAAAAATTTATTCTGGCAATTTTGATGAATTTTGAATATTTAAAATGAATATATTTAAATAATATCGACGAGAAATTTAATTTGAATAGAATTAGAACGTATATATTTATATACGTCGTCGTTAGAATATAAATAATTATATATGATCATAAAAGGAATTGAAAATGGCGCGGTAGTTCAATAATTCGATTTCAAATTTCAAATGAATTTACCGGGTTCAAAATAAACCGGATTTTTGCAAAACCAAAAATATTAGAATCTAATTGAGAATATCTCTCCAACGAATCCGAAAAATCAAAATTTCATAGCGGGAATCAAAAGATATGTCCAGTTGAAATTTCAGAATAGTCGCTATGGAATTTCGGCCCTTAAAAATAGTCATTTTGCAAACGACCTCGGATTTCGACGAAACTACTTTTGTTGGATCCGCGATGTCAAATTATTGCTAGGTTTCAAATTTCGTAATTTTTCGAATCAATATGTGAGTGTGGCAAAGGAAAACGTGTTTGACCATTTTCAGTTGATTTTAATCGACTGGAAATTGGCCATTTTTCAAACGGTCTCAGAATTCGATGAAATTAGTTTTGTTAGGACCGTATCGTCAATACGAAGCTAGAAAATATTTTTCTAGAATATTTCTAGTTAGTATGTTGCCCCAGTAAATTGAAATGCGCGTTCAAATTTAATATATAGAGTTATATGTTGATTTTGACGAAAACTGATCGAAACGATCGAATCAGCTTACGATACATATCTCATTGTGTTCGGAATAGGGGTATTACGTTAGGGACGATAGTCGGTGGACTCCGTTTGGTGTTCAAATCGTAAAGAAACTTTTTGGATTAAATTAAATAATAAATTATCAACACCCCCCTCCTTTCTCTTACACCAAGTCAACCCATACCCCTCCTATACAAATCGTTTGAACAGAAAAAAAAATCGTGATTCAGGAAACCGCGTGGCCCCTCCACCCACCCATCGACGCCGACAGCCGCTAGAGGCGGAGACCCCCACCAGACCCCCATCGCCCTAGCGCTCCTCCTTCTCCATCCTCTCCTCCCAGATCGAAGACCCCTTTCCCCATTGCGTCAGAGCCCCCCCCCCCTCGAATCCCACAAACGCATGACGCCAGTACCCGCTCACCCACTCCGACCAACTACGAACCCGCGCCCCCTCTGGTCTTCTCCCTCCTCTAGCCTCTCTTCCTCCCTAAACCGAACACGAGCGAACTCCTCCCCTTCCAGCGTTGACCGAACACCTCCCCCCACTGCCTGCCGCGAACCCCGCCTCCCCAGGAGACCCTCTGATGTCGAGCTCCACCAAGAGCACCTCCGTGCCCCTTTGCTACTCTCCCCTCCTCAATCTTAGTCCAATTTCAACTGTAAGTTTTCGATTTCTTATATTTTCATTTAGCCTAAAGTTTATATTTTTATTAGCCTAAAGTTTATTTTTATTTTATTAGCATGAAATCTATATACTAATGGCATCAAGATGATATTTTTATCATGAGAAAGAAGAGATTTTTATCGTGGAAAGGATTTGATTTAAAAAGTGAAAAGGTTATATTTTTATTTATAAAAATATGATTTTTATATTTTAGAAAGAATAAAAATTCGATTTTTAATTTATAGGGGATATAAAGATATGATTTTTTATATAATGTAGATAATAAAAATATAATTTTTATATGGAGAATAGCGTGATAAAAATATAATCTTTATTATATGAACACCGTTGTAAAAATAGAATTTTTATCTATATAATAGCGATGTAAAAATAAAATTTTTATCTATATAATAGCGATGTAAAAATAGAATTTTTATCTGTATAGTAGCAATATAAAAATGTGATTTTTATATATGTAGTGAATACGGGCAACGAAAGTGACAAAAGGCGAGCACGACGAAGATTTCTACATATGAAGAGTCGTGGCGTGTGGTTTAGCTTGGGTGAGAACTTCTCACTTTAAATCTTGTTTTCTAGTTAAAATATATACTAGGATGCAGACGGTGCTTAGCAGCACCCGTCATCCACAAACCATGGATGGCTTGTATGTTTGATTGTTTGTTGTGGTGAAAATTGATTGTGTGATGTGAAGTGAAATAAAATATTTATATAGTTAAAAATATTTGATCGTTAAAAATATTATTTTTAATGTGTGTGTGTGAATAAAAATATGTGTTTGTTGATTTGAAACCCCACACGGGTATTGGGATGATATTTGGCGTACACTCATCCCGATTGATTGGTTATATGTCGATCGGTTGATTGACAGGCTGTTGTAAGCGTTAATTATTTATATTTAATGCTTATGCAGTTGTGTAGTGCACTTTGGATGATGGTTGATTATTTATCGTTGCTATTTATATACATGTGTTGTATGGAAACCATATAATTAACATTATATGGTAATTGATTGGGCCTCATTCCAATTGGGAAATAATGAATATTATAAAAGAGAATTCATGTGTTGAATGGAATAAATAGTCATGTGTTGACGATGCTCATGTGTTGAGAATTCATGGGTTGAAAGTGTATTCATGTGTTGAATAAAATATTTATACAATAAAATTTACCTTTTTATTGTAAGTAAGAAGAAATATAGATTCATGTGTTGAATAGAATAAATATTCATTTGTTGAATAGAATAACGAATTTATTGAAATATATAAAGCCGTGTTGATTAGACACGCGCCATTTTGACGTGAGCGATATTTATATCGATTATATTTGTTTTTAAAATGAATATAGAAAAGGAAGTGATTTCAAAATATAACGTTTTGAAAATATTATCATTTATATAGTAATGATATGAAATATTCAATTTTGATTTGAAATTGAATATGAAGTTGAGTTTGTTTTGAAAACGAATTTAAAACGATTTATAAAATACGTTTTAAAGGGAAATCGACGATATATATATATAATATATATTATATATATATATAATGGCCTGAATAGAACGCGCTGCGCTGCGGCAGTTCATGAATTTCAACCATTGACTTCGAATGGACATTACGGGAGATCCAACCGTCGGATTCTCCTGAAACTGGAACTGTTGGGTTCGTATCGAAAATAGCTTTCCAATGAATATTAGAAATTTGAAATCTAACGGTTGGATTTGGAATTATGTCCAAATCAAATTTGGAAAAGGTCGTTGTAAGTGCAGTTCGATGGCCGTTGATGGAAATCGTCTGTACGGGCCTTGATAAAATTATTAAAAATATCAATAATTTGTGTAAAATCATAATATGTGAATGGGAAAGAAGTGGGATGAAAATCTCCATATTTGTAAAGATAAAAATAGATTTTTATCGAAATGAACTAGTTTTGAACTAGAATTAAAATCAGTTTATTTTTGAAATAAATAAATTGAATTTGAAATGGTTTTGAAAATAACCAGGATTTCCAATATATAAAGTGGAAATGGATTTGAATCGAAATTGGCTTTGGAATATTTCGATGTTGAATTTCGTGATTATACAGATATTGTTATGGAAATTTGAAAGATATATTCATATCGTTATTTCCAATACGATATTTGTTGGTCATAGAATTTGATATTGAATATAAGCCGATATATTTTCTATTTAGAGTTTTGTATTTAATTTCAAATGTGATTTGGGTTTGTCATGAATGGTGTCTTCATTAACACTGTTCTTAAACCTAATAGAGAAAGAGATTAAATCCTTTTATTTAGATTTAATGAAGTGTACCAGTTAAATAATGTTTAATTGGAATTGAATTTGAATATGATTTTGGGTTTATCGTGAACCGTGTTTTAGATAACATTGGTTCTTTAACCTAGTTAAAGACATGATATTGATTTTTGAAAAGTTTAGAACTAAGTGGAGTTTTAATGAATCTTTAATTAGATTGAAAGTGAATTGATTATTTAAATTATCAAATCTGAAGGGTGATCGAGAATGGAGTATCACCAGTTTTGCTCCAGAGCGATAGTTAAATCATTAATTAGATTTGAACGTGAAATGGTAATTAATTTTACAGATAACACCGTGGTGTTAGATATGGAGTATTACCAGTTTTGCTCCAGGGGATAAATAGGTTGGGATTGGGAAATAAAATAAATAATTACTTCGGTGTGGTTCGCTAATCCCGACTAGTTTGAAATGATATCCAAAGGAAGATTAAAGAATAAATTTAGAAGAATTTATCTTTGATAAAATTAATGGAAACCTTTCCCTAAGAATGTGATTTTGTGAATAAAAGAATATTCTGAATTGGAATGAGGCGTTTGTTGTGTTTGTGTAACATTTGTTTACTATATACGTGGGTTATTCAGAAAGGCCGGGTTTCTACCCATTCTGAATAACCGATTCGACGATATGTCGAAGATGAAGACGGTGGTTGAAGACCGGAAGTCTTCACATCATTTGGGTGATTACTGATGATCTTGATTGGGCTGTACACCCAAGAGGAGAGAAACGGTTGGTGATCGTCCAGACGTACTTGGAGATCGATGGATATGCGAGGAAAGTGCCTCCGGTTTCGTTCAGACCCAGAACGAACTTGTAAATGGACGTGTGTCGGACATTGGATTTTATTCTGTGTTGATTGATCTCTATTAAATATACATCTATTTGGCGGCGGAGAATTTATTCTCTTGCTTAACGCCCTTCTCTGAGACGTACAAGCTCAGAGGTTGTATATCGATGGACATCAGTCGCATGGAGTGAATTGCCAGTGTGGCATGCGTAAGTGGCAATTGATCAAGGCTTCTGTTGAAAAGCAAAGTCTTGTGGTTGATGATCAAAGCACGGCCTGTGTGGTGCAGCTTTGTGTATAATGTGAATTCGCGAGTCTCACACCTCGGTATGAGTCAAAAACGGGATAGTGACTGCAGGGAGAGCACGACGTTTCTTTCTATCTATGGGTGGTGTCGGTGCTTAAACTGGCTGACATTTATATACTTTTCACCTGTGTGGTTGTTGGATGAGGCGCCTCGATTTTAGGTCTGTTAGGACCGGGAAACGTGTGTTCAGGAATAATTAATCCTCAAAAGTAAGAGAAGACCGGCCCTGAAGATCCAAGGATCATAGTGGGGTCCTGAGACATTTGCTAGAGTGTCTCGAATTGGAGAGTAGCTTGCCCCTTGCCTCGACTCATGACGGAAGTCCAATTTCCAATACGTGATATTGCGGTTTTATTTGTAGAACCTAGTATGGCGACATAGTGGTATGGGTCATTCATGCCGCCTATGATTGATATTTATGATTTGAATTGTTTTGACACTATACACTTATAGTAATATCAAAATAATGTGTTTTAAACGTATCAAGCATGCTTTGGCTATTATAAGGTAAAAACCCTATCCTCCGGCTTACGTTGCATTGTGTGATGGGACCTGGGTCTTATAATAGCTTCATTTTTCTTTATTTAGCATTGCGCTGTTTGTTTTATGCACTGGTATTCTTGGGAGGAAACTCGTTCCGTGTTATACGGCGTGGTCCCTTGATTTACCTAACTTTAAAATAAAGATTAATAACTAATTTAGTTCTCACACCAGTCACATGACTGACCTGGAGTTTATTGTTTTAACCTAAACTCTGGGTGCCCCTATTTTCCACACGGGTAGCTAGTAGTCTTGGTTTTGAAGATTTGTATTCACAGGATCCTGATTTACAGCTGGAACGATGCTCGGAAAGCTCTGTATCCGTGTATTACTTCTAGTTGTGTTTTGTAATATTTTCCGCTGCGATATATTTAAATGTAATTTAAATCTTTGATATTTATCAAATGTGTAATATTTGTTCTTACTCTGTATACTCTTGTATTCTGATGGAATTGTTGTAATAAACAATGAAATGTTCTTCTGTCTGCGTTCCGATGTGTGTTGTTCTCATCTCAATCCGGGCTTTCCTCCACGTGGAAGTTCGGGTCGTTATATGTTAGACTGTACTATGTTGTGAATTGATTAATTATGTTTGTCATGTATTGATGTGTTGTATATAAAAATTACTTATATAAAATAAATATATAAATTATTGTGAAATAGAATTAAAATAAATATTCATTTATAAACCGGACGGTTTGTTTATGTACACTTATTTATCTGATATGGATTGGAATGATAAATTTTACACATCGCCCAACTGCACAAATAATAAACAGTATTTGTTGTTTGAAAACCCCACATGGGTATTAGGATAGTATTTGACATACACTAATCCTAATAATTAGTGGTAAGTCAATCGATGGGTTGACAGGTTGTATAAGCGTTATTTAATTATTTTAATGCTTATACAATTGTAGAATGCACTCTGGATGTTATATGAATTTTTAATGATTGTTTATTGTTATATTGTATGCATGTGATGATGAAATCCATATAAATAAAATTATATGTTTATTGTTGGAGTCTGATTCCAGTTCAGAATTAACGAATATTTTAAAATAAAATTCAGTGAATATTGAAATGTGGAGCCGTGTTAAGTAGTTAAACGCCATTTTAACATGAACGGGAATTTTTTCGATTTTATTCATTTTATAATAAATATCGGAAATTGATTTCAAAATCTGATAATTTGAAAATATTATCATTTAAATATTGAGATGAGAGGGAAAATTAAATTTTGATTTAAATTTGAAAATCAAATTGAAATCGTTTTAAAATAAATTTAAAACGAATATATATGGAATATTCAATTTGATTTGAATTTAAAAATAGAATTGAAATTGATTTGAATTGAAATTGATTGGAAATGAATTTAAAACAAATTGAAATCGATTTCAATTGAAATCGATTTGAAATGAATTCAAAACGAATATATATGGAATATTCAATTTGATTTGAATTTGAAAATAGAATTGAAATCGATTTGAATTGAAATCGATTGGAAATGAATTTAAAACGAACTGAAATCGAAATGAAGGGATATCGATTTGAAATGAATTTAAACGGATTTATAATAGAATATTCAATTTTGATTGGAATTTGAAATGGAAGTGGAAATCGTTTTTGAAACAAATTTAAAACGATTTATAAATTTTGTTTTAAATGGAAATCGATGAAATATAATATATATATATATATTATATATATTATAATGGCCTGAATAGACCGCGCCGCGCAGTGGCAGTTCGCGAATTTCGACCATTAACTTCAAATGGACGTTACGGGAGATCCAACCGTCGGATTCTCCTAAAACCGGAACCGTTGGGTTCGTATCGAAAAGAGCTTTCCAATGAATACAAGAGATTTGAAATATAATGGTTAGATTTGGAGTGATGTCCAAATCAATTTCAGAAAAGGTCGCTCTGGTTGTAGTTCGGTGGCCGTTATTGGAAACCGACTGTGCGGGCGATAATAAAATCGGGAAAAATATGGAAAAATTATGTAAAATCATAATAAATGATTAGTAAAGATTTTGGATGAAAAATTCCAGTCTTGAATAGATAAAAATATATTTTTATCGTAAAGAACTAGTAATTAACTATAATATTAATTTTTTTATTTTTAAAATAAATAAATTGGATTTGAAAATGGTTTTAAATAACCAGAATTTTCCAAAGAATAAATTGGAATGGGTTTAGAATGGAAATAATCTTCGAAATATTTCGATATTGGATTTCGTGATTATATGGATATTGTTGAGGAATTTGGAAGATATATATATCGTTATTCCAATACGATATTTGTTGATTTCAGAATTTGATATTGAATATAAACCGATATATTTTCTATTAAAATCCTTGTATTTGATATCAAATTGGATTTTGGGTTTGTCGTGAATGGTGTCTTCATTAACGCTGTTCTTTAACCCGGTTGAAGAAAAGGTTAAATCATTTAATTAAGATTTAGTGAAGTTTTCCGATTAATTAATATTTAATTGGAATTGAATAAAAAAATTGGATTTTTTGGTTTATCGTGAACGATGTTTTTAAATAACACTTGTTCTTTAACCCGTTTAACAATGGAAATGAGATTTTGGGTTTGCCGTGAATGGTATCTTCAAAAATACTGTTCTTAAACCCAATGGAGTTAAGAAAATTAGAAACTAACTGGAGATTAGCTAAGTTGAATGGTTTCTTAGGTATTGATCTAATGTTGGTTGCGGCCTTCGGGATTAATACTTGGGGAATTTTTCTATTACTAATTTACGGTTAGAGACTGATGGAATGGAATGTGATTTTGGGTTTATCATTAACCATGTTTTAAATGACACTAGTTCTTTAACCCAGTTAAAGATAAGATTAATTTCTTACCTTTAAATAATGATTAATATTGATTTTTGGGAAGATTAAAACTAAATGGAGTTTTGATGAATCTTTGATTAGATTGAAAAGTGAATGTGATAATTAAAATTATCAATTCAAGAAAATGATCGAGAACGGAGTATCATCAGTTTTGCTCCAGGCGATAGTTTAATCTTTATTTAGATTTGAACGTGAAATGGTAATTAGTTTTACCGATAACACAGTGGTGTTAGATATGTAGTATTACCAGTTTTGCTCCATGGGATGAATAGGTTGGGATTGGGAAATAAAATAAATGATTACTTCGGTGTAGTTCGCTAATCCCGACTAGTTTGGAAAACCTTAATATGGTTTGTTATCAAAAGGAAGATTAAAGAATAAAATTAAAGAATTTATCTTTAATAAAATTAATGGAAACCTTTCCCAAGCGAAAAAATCTTTGAATAAAAGAATATTCTGGACCGGAATGAGGCGTATGATGTGTTGTTATAGCTCTTGATAATAACATACGCGTTATTCGGAAAGGTCGGGTTTAACCCATTCTGAATAACTGATATGACGAAAAGTCGAAGAGATTGAAGACGGTGCAAGACCGACGATCTTCACATCGAATGGATGGGTTGCTATTATTGCTCAAGATTGGAGTAGCTACCTTGAAAGGGCTACAGTGGTAGTCGTCCGGACGTACTTGTTGATTGTACGGATATGTAAGGGCCTCTCTCCTATATTGGACATATGGGACAAGGAATAAGGTGCCTCCTGGTTCAGACCTAGACTGGACTTGTAAATGGATGGTGTGTCTGACATTGTATTTTATTCTGTGCTGAATGATCTCTATTAAATATACATCTGCCTGGTGAAGGGGAATTTATTTCCTTACTTCACCCTTTTCTGAGACGTACAGGATCAGAGGTTGTATATCGATAGACATCATTCGCATGGCGTAAATTGCCTATGTGACAGGCCTAAGTGGCAAATGATCAAGGCTTCTGTTGAAAAGCAGAGTCTTGTAGTTGATGATCAAAGCACAGCTTTAATATAGCACGGCTTTGTATATCATTAATTCGCGAGCCTCACACACCGTTATGGTGGTAAACTGATGGTTAGATCAATATGCTTTTGAGATGAGGATAGACATCCTATGGGTTGTCATGGATTCGGTCGACCGAGGTGAGGGATAGGGCACACCCCCCGATTCCCTAATGGATAAAGTTAGCGGTGTTTTCGCATGCCTGCGACATAAGCCGAGGTAACTTGTTTTCCTGGATAGTGCGGATGTGCATTACGGCGTTTTCGCATGCCTACGACGTAAGCCGTTAGGAATTGTACTACGCGATCGATCTTTCGAATCAGAAATCACCAGTATGGAAATCGAATTTCCAAATACGATATTTTTCGGTTTTGATTGTATACTATATATGGCGACATAGTGGGATGAGGCGCTCATGCCGTCTATGATTGATACATTTATATTTGAAGTTAATTTCTTCACTTATAGTAATAATAAAAGATTTGTTTTAAAACGTACCAAGCATATTTGTCTATTATAAGGTAAAACTCTGTCCTCCAGCTTACGTTGCATTATGTGGTGGGACTTGGGTTTTATAATAGCTTCATTGTTCTTTATTTAGCATTGCGCTGTTTGTTTTATGCACTGGTATTCTTGGGAGGAAACCCGTTCCGTGTTATACGGCGTGGTCCCTTGATTTACCTCATTTTAAAGTAAAATTTTAAATAACTGTTTTAGTTCCCACACTAGTTACATGGCTGACCTGGAGTTTATTGTTTTAACCTAAACTCTGTATGCCCCTATTTTCCACACGGGCAGCTAGTAGTTGGGTTTTGCAGATATTATATTCACAGGATCCTGGTTTACAGCTGAAGTGATATTGGGAAAGCTCTGTATCCGTATATTTCTTTCAGTTCTGTTTTGTACATATATTTCCATTGCGATATATTTAAATGTAATTTAAATCTCTGATATTTTTCTGATGTATAATATTTATTCATACTCTGAATATTCTTGTATTCTGATGGAATTATTGTAATAAGCAATGAAATGTTCTTCTGTCTGTGTTTCGATTTGTCGTGTACTCGAAGCAATCCGGGCTTTCTTTCACGGGGAAATTTGGGTCGCCACATTTTATATCAGAGCTTTGGTTTATAGATCTAGAGAACATGACATATTAGAACCGAACGAAATAATTCATCAGAGATTGGATTAGTAATATCGATAAGAATGACTCGTTAGAGATGGGATCAGTAGTATCCTATAATGAGTTGGAAGAGTGGTATTTTTAGAACCAAATTAGATTTTGAAAATTTATATCTTAAAATACATATGTGTATATTTATTTTATATTTAATTTGGACTGTTGGGTATATGGAGATTTTGAATATACGTCTAACTAGTCGACGTGTATTCGAAGCCTCAAATTTACTGGATAGATATACAATCACACTCTAGTCGCTTGGAGATGATTTTGATGATTGATATATCATCATCAGCATTTGTGTTCGAGTTTCGAACGTGGGAAATCTATATATTTCCAATCGACTGGTGTGAGAACCAAAACCTTATTTTGAATTTATTGTTTGGAATTTGACACTAGGAATATGATTTTTGAACATATATAAAAAAGTTATATGTTTTGGAAATTTTATTCACAAATTGATTACTGCTTGTGTTGTTTGATTATTAGTTTAACTAATTAATAACATTGGAATAATAAAACCAACATGAGATTGGAAGGTAAATTTAGTCAACTCGACCAAATATTGAACTAGATTGAAGTTTTGTTAGAGTTTCCTATATACACATATATATAGACATTGTTAAACAGGTAAATGGATTTGTTGTTAAGTAAAGAATTTATTTGCGTACCCGACAAATAGGTAAACCTCATTGAGTTGGATGCGCAATTTTATTTATTATAAAAACTCTTGTGAATGCCATTGGATGTGGAGTGCTGGTTGTTCTGTGTGAAATCATAAACGTCGTCATAGGACAGTAACAATTAATTTTGAACTACACTACATGGCATACTGCGTGAAGATAGCATACTCTATCATATACCACATAAGCATTTGGAGCTTATGTGACGAGTTGAAGATTTACCATACAAGCGAGAGGCTTGTATAGCGATGGCTATATTTCAGGTTGAACCAAAGACTGATATGGACTATATAAAGTGTAACCGTAAATTGCCAGATTAATAAAAACCCCACACGAGTCTGGAGATGAAATAATCATGTCTCTCTAGTCATTAAGGCACAAAATCTATTTATAGGGTGACGAGAATTTATTCTCTAGAGTTATGATCTATATACACTCTCCTGTGAACACCGAAATATATCACTATAAATATGTGTATGCTTTTTAGGATTTATTGGGTGCCTAATACGGCCCAATAAGTTTCCAAACCCCTCTCTGTATAAAGGAGGTTATGGTGAAATTTTTCAAAAATTTAGGGTGTTAGCCAAATTTTTAAAGAATTTGAAAATTCTTAGAACCTGAAAAGTTGAAGAATGAAAGCCAGAATTAAAGTTGAGTTGGTTAGTTAAACAACTTTCAGCTCCGTTCCTTTTCGAGGATGAAAAGATTTTAAGAGGGGAGATTGTAACAACACGGAAAATCAGAACCAATTTAAAAATTTTATTTTGGAAATTTTAATGAATTTTGAATATTTAAAATGATTTATTTTAAATAATAATGACAAGAAATTTATTTGAATAGAAGTTAGAACGAATAATTTTAATTTAATCATAAAAGGGATTAGAAATGGCACAGTAATTTGAAAATTCGATTTCAAATTTCAAATGAATGTACATGACTCAAAATAAACCGGATTTTAGTGAAACCAAAAATATTTAAATTTGTTTGAAAATATCTTTCTAACGAATCTGAAAAATTGAAATTTCATAGCAGGATTCAAAAGTTATGGCCAGTTGAATATTCAGAATAGTTGCTACGGAATAAATATAGCCCTTAGAAATAGCCATTTTGCAAACGACCTCCGTTTTCGATGAAGCCACTTTTGTTGGATCCATAATGTAAAGTTATTGCTAGATTCCAATTATCATAATTTTTGGAATCAATATGTGTGCTTGGCAAAGGTAAACGTGTTTTGACAGTTTCAGTCAAATTGGATCGACTAGAAAAGGGCCATTTTTCAAACGGTCTCCAAATTCGACGAAATTAGTTTTGCTAGGACCGTATCGTCAATACAAAGCTAGAAATAATTTTTCTAGAATTTTTGGAGTCAGTATGTGGCCCCGGTAAATTAAAATGTACGTTGGAATTTAATATATATTGATTTATATCTTAGTTTAAAGATAAACCTGTCGTAACAACCAAATTGGGTTACGGAACATATTTCATTGTGTTCGGAATGGGGTATAGCTAGGGGCAACATTCGTTGGGTTCGATTTGGAGATCGGAGCATTAAAATTTGAGAGTTAGAAATAAAAGAGTTAAAAAATAATATAAAATATTATATATATCCTTAATCTCCAAACCCTACCCTCACAATTCAGAATCCCGCCGCCACAAATAAGCCGAACGGCCAGGAAGCTCCTAAATTAAAATCCTTTGATCTCACAATCCACTAAATGTTTTGAGGAATTTCAAAAGTGAAATTGAAGAGCACAACCGGATCCGTAAACTCAACGGCCAAGATCTGAAAATTCGAAGTAAATCAACCGAGATTCGTGCTCAAACTCGAGCCGTTTGTCGCCGTTTTCGAGAGGCTAGGGGTTTTCGAACTACACCAGGGGCGGGCGATAGGAGGGGGTGGTCGGGAGTTCGTCGTGGTCCACTCTGATCAAAGACCGATTAACTTTGGTGGCCGGCGAGGTGAATTTCTCCAGTCGATAGTTGGGTTTCTATTTCAAAAGAGAAACAGACGTTTACGGGGAAGAAACAGTTAAGAGGGTAATTAGAAATGGTAATTAATTAAAATTAATTGTGTAATTAGTTGAGTAAATTTAATTAAAACTTTGAACACTCATATCTTCTTCGAACAGACACAGAATCAAGCAAATTCAAAAGCGTTGCAACCATATTTTCGAGCACTTCGTGATGCAGTAGATCAGAACGGAATTGGAGCTAATTGGAAATTATGACTGAGTTAAACATGCAGTTTAATTTGATCAAGACAATTGTTTTATAACAATTTCAAAACAGACCACTATGAGAAAATCTCACTATTATTTTTGTATAGTTATTTAAATTATTTTGTAACTGCACATATGAACTGCTCCCCATCATCCACAGACCATGGACGACTTGTTTGATTGTACTGTGTTGTGAATTGATTGATTGCGATTATCATGTATTGATGTGTTGTATAAAAGTTATTTATATAAAATAAATATATAAATTATTGTGAAATGGAAATAAAATAAATATTCATTTACAAACTGGACGGTTTGTTTATGTACACTTATTTATCTGATATGGATTGGAAAGATAAATTTTACACATCGCCTAGCTGCACAAATAATAAATAGTATTTGTTGTTTGAAAACCCCACACGGGTATTGGGATAATATTTGAGATACACTGATCCCAATAATTAGTGGTATGTCAATCAATGGGTTGAAAGACTGTATAAGCGTTATTTATTTATTTTAATGCTTATACAGTTGTAGAATGCAATCTAGATGTTGTATGAATTTTTAATGATTGTTTATCGTTATTATTGTATTCATGTGATGTTGAAATCCATATAAATAAAATTATAAGGTCATTGATGAAGTCTGATTCTATTTCATAATTAACGATTATTGTAAAATAAAATTCAGTGAATATTGAAATGTGGAGCCGAGTTAAGTAGTTAAACGCCATTTTAATACGAACGGGAATTTTGTCGATTTTATTCATTTTATAATAAATATCGGAAAGTGATGTCAAAATCTGATATTTTGAAAATATTATCATTTTAATATTGAGATGATAGGGAAAATTTAATTTTGATTTAAATTTGAAAATCAAATTGAGATCGTTTTAAAATGAATTTAAAACGAATATATATGGAATATTCAATTTGATTTGAATTTGAAAATAGAATTGAAATCAATTTGAATTGAAATGGAGTGGAAATGAATTTAAAACGAATTGAAATCGATTTGAATTGAAATCGATTTGAAATGAATTCAAAATAACATATATGGAGTATTCAATTTGATTTGAATTTGAAAATAGAATTGAAATCGATTGGAAATGAATTTAAAACGAATTGAAATTGATTTGAATGGAAATCAATTTGAAATGAATTTAAACGGATTTATAATGGAATATTCAAATTTGATTTGAATTTGAAATGGAAGTGGAAATCGTTTTTGAAACAAATTTAAAACAATTTATAAATTTCGTTTTAAATGGAAATCGATGAAATATAATATATATATATATATATATATATATATATATATATATATTATAATGGCCGGAATAGAACGCGTCGCGCAGCGGTAGTTCACGAATTTCGACCATTAAATTCAAACGGACGTTACGGCAGATCCATCCGTCGGATTCTCCTAATACCTGAACCGTTGGGTTCGTATCGAAAAGAGCATTCCAATGAATACAAGAGATTTGAAATCTAATGATTAGATTTGGAGATATATCCAAATTAATTTCAGAAAAGGTCGCTATGGATGCAATTCGGTGGCCGTTATTGGAAACCGACTGTACGGGCGATAATAAATTTAGGAAAAATATGGAAAAATTATGTAAAATCATAATAAATGATTAGGAAAGATTTTGGATGAAAATTCCAGTCTTGAAAAGATAAAAATATATTTTTATCGAAATGAACTAGTTATTAACTAGAATATTAATTTTTTTTATTATTAAAATAAATAAATTTGATTTGAAAATGGTTTTAAATAACCAAAATTTTCCAAAGAATAAATTGGAATGGAAATAATCTTCGGAATATTTCGATATTAGGTTTCGTGATTATACACATATTGTTGAGGAATTTGGAAGATATATATATATATATATATATATACACACACACACACATATATATATATCGTTATTCCAATACGATATTTGTTGATTTCAAATTTGATATTGAATATAAGCCGATTTATTTTCTACTCAGAGCCTTGTATTTGATATCAAATTGGATTTTGGGCTTGTCGTGAACAATGTCTTCATTAACACTGTTCTTTAACCCAGTTGAATAAAAGAATAAATCTTTTAATTAAGTTTTAGTGAAGTTTTCCGATTAATTAATATTTAATTGGAATTGAATAAAAGAATTGAATTTTTGGGTTTATCGTGAATGGTGTTTTTAAATAACACTTTTTCTTTAACCCAATTAACAATGGAAATGGGATTTTGGGTTCATCGTGAATGGTATCTTCAAAAATACTATTCTTAAACCCAATGGAGTTAAGAAAATTAGAAACTAATTGGAGATTAGCTAAGTTGAACGGTTTCCTGGGTATTGATCTAATGTTGGTTTCGGCCTTTGGGATTAATACTGAAGGAATTGTTCTCTTACTAATTTATGGTTAGAGACTTATGGAATGGAATGTGATTTTGGATTTATCGTGAACCGTTTTTAAATGACATTGGTTCTTTAACCCGGTTAAAGATAAGATTAATTTCTTAGCTTTGAATATTCATTAATATTGGTTTTTTGGGAAGATTAAAACTAAATGGAGTTTTAATGAATCTTTGCTTGGATTGAAAAGTGAATGTGATAATTAAAATTATCATTCAAGAAAATGATCGAGAACGAAGTATCACCAGTTTTGCTCCAGGCGATAGTTAAATCTTTAATTAGATTTGAACGTGAAATGGTAGTTAGTTTTACCGATAACACCATGGTGTTAGGTATGGAGTATTACCAGTTTTGCTCCATGGGAGGAATAGATTGGGATTAGGAAATAAAATAAATGATTACTTTGGTGTAGTTCGCTAATCCCGACTAGTTTGGAAAACCTTAATATGGTTTGTTATCAAAAGGAAGATTAAAGAATAAATTTAAAGAATTTATCTTTGATAAAATTAATGGGAACCTTTCCCAAAGGAAAAGAATATTTAAATAAAAGAATATTATGGATTGGAATGAGGCATATGATGTGTTGTTATAGAACTTGATTATAAGATACGCGAGTTATTCAGAAAGGCCAGGCTTAACCCATTCTGAATAACTGATATGACGAAAAGTCGAAGAGATTGAAGACGGTGCAAGGCCGACGATCTTCACATCGAATGGATGGGTTGCGACTATTGCTCATGATTGGAGTAGCTACCTTGAAGGGGCTATGGTGGTAGTCGTCCGGACGTACTTGTTGATTGTACGAATATGCGAGGGCCTCTCTCCTGTATTGGACATACAGGACGAGGAATAAGATGCCTCCGGTTTTGTTCAGACCTAGAACGGACTTGTTAATGGATGGTATGTCTGACATTGGATTTTATTCTGTGCTGATTGATCTCAATTAAATATACATCTGCCTGGTGAAGGGGAATTTATTCCCTTACTTCACCCTTCTCTGAGACATACGGGATCAGAGGTTGTATATCGATAGACATCAGTCGCATGGCGCAAATTGCCTGTGTGGAAGGCCTAAGTGGCAAATGATCAAGGCTTCTGTTGAACAGCAGAGTCTTGTGGTTGATGATCAAAGCACAGCTTTGTGTAGCGTTAATTCGCGAGCCTCACGCACCGGTATAGTGGTAAATTGGTGGTTAGATCAGTATGCTTTTGAGATGAGGATAGATGCCTTATGGGTTGTCATGGATTCGGTTGACCGAGGTGAGGGATAGGGCACACCCCCTGATTCCCTAATGGATAGAGTTAGTGATGTTTCCGCATGCCTACGACGTAAGCTGCGGTAACTTGTTTTCCTGGATAGTGCGGATGTGCATTACGGCATTTTCGTATGCCTACGACGTAAGCCATTGGGAATTGTACTACGCGATCGATCTTTCGAATCAGAAACCACCAGTATGGAAATCCAATTTCCAAATACGACATTTTTCCGTTTTGATTGTATACTATATATGGCGACATAGTGGGATGGGGCGCTCATGCCGTCTACTATTGATACACTTATATTTGAACTTAATTTCTTCACTTATAGTAACAATAAAAGATTTGTTTTAAAACGTACCAAGCATATTTGGCTATTATAAGGTAAAACTCTATCCTCCGGCTTGTGTTGCATTGTGTGATGGGACATGGGTCTTATAATAGCTTCATTGTTCTTTATTTAGCATTGCGCTGTTTGTTTTATGCACTGGTATTCTTGGGAGGAAACCCGTTCCGTGTTATATGGCGTGGTCCCTTGATTTACCTCATTTTATTGTAAAGTTTTAAATAACTGTTTTAGTTCTCACACCAATCACATGACTGACATGGAGTTTATTGTTTTAACCTAAACTCTTCGTGCCCCTATTTTCCACACGGGCAGTTATAGTTGGGTTTTGCAGATATTATATTCAAAGGATCCTGGTTTACAGCTGAAGTGATATTCGGAAAGCTCTGTATCCATGTATTTCTTTCAGTTGTGTTTTGTACATATATTTCCATTGCGATGTATTTAAATGTAATTTAAATCTCTGATATTTTTCTGATGTATAATATTTATTCATACTCTGAAGATTCTTGTATTCTGATGGAATTGTTGTAATAAGCAATGAAATGTTCTTCTCTCTGTGTTTCGATTTGTCGTGTTCTCGAAGCAATTCGGGCTTTCCTTCATGGGGAAGTTTGGGTCCACACACACACACACACACACACACACACATATATATATATATATATATGTGTGTGTGTGTGTGTGTGTGTGTGTATGTGTGTGTGTGTACAAGGCCTCTCCCATTAAGTTGACTACTTGTGGATGTTGGATTCGCTGGTCGGTTCCGGGCATACTTCTACCACAAGTTGAACTTAACTCGTGCATTAGTATATTTATTTTTATGCATTAGACCCCTCACATTAAGCTGACTACCTATGGTTGCTGAAATTGCCGGTCGGTTCCGGGCAGGTTTATACCACAAGATTAGCTTAACCTCATGTCCAAATGCAGTTATAATTCGAATTTCCTAATTTGGGGTGTACAACATTAATCCTAATAAAATTTAGGAATTATACCCATTATCCTATTATATTTACTTTCCCAAATCAACATACAATTATTATTTATTGATTTGCAGTCCTATTTGTAGTAATTATTATATTGATTGCCATAAATGGTAACCACAAATATATTATTTCAATACGGATTACATTTACATATAATTCCATAATTGAACCTTATCCAAACATTCAACATTCCGTACAATATATATTTTACTATTTTACGCAGATTTGGACGGATAATATGTATATATTTATGTTTATGTTTTTGTGCGGTCAATGTAGTTATTATTATTATTATTACAAGTGTGTACCCGTGCTTCGCACACGGGTTTGTCTCAAAAATTAGTGGTAGTTTTGCAATTATCATTGAATATTTGTTTAGTTGTTGTGAAATATAATTGAGATGATAATTAACTTCAGCATTTTATTCCAATCACTTTGGCAAAGGTTGTATCGAAATACAGTAATATTATATTCATTTTGAAGGTAAGATTGGATTTCGTCACAATTCACAATGAAATACATTAATGTTATATTCATTTTGAAGGAAAGATTTGATCTCATCACAATTCATGCGTGCACACATATCTTTTAATGTTATCCTTTACCACACAAAGACAAAGGAATAACCATAATGTTTGACAGCCAAAATAAAATAAAAAAGCTAGTGTCTAGGTAGCCTTTTTTTGAAAAAAATGTAGCATACCGTCTTCCGTTCGGTTCAAGCTAGTAATTAACCAACTCAAACCGTTCAAAATGACAGAATATTATTAGCTTCTGAGGTAAATAGAACAAATTAATGAATCACAAATCATAGAAACAGAGTAATATAATATCTCGTAGCGGAAAAATACATAATCAATAGTAGTCCATGAAGCTACAAAATAAAATTTACAACTGAGTTTACAAAGATAATACAACGGAAGTCTAATACCATGATTATCTAATACATAAATAAATGATAACTATAAGAAACAGGAACGACAATTATAGCTGAAACTGGATCAACTGATCAATAGATATAGGTGAGAAAAACCTAAAATAAGCTCCAAACTTCAAGAGTGAACCACGAAAGCTGTAATACTCAATCTGACCCGAGCAATAATGCAAAACAAAACAACTCGGATCAGGACTAACATTTTCATAGAAGTAAATCAACTCAAATTAAATGTTCGATGAAATGCAATCAGTAAATTAGAGGATGTTTGGGATCACCATCCTCTAAGGATCCATCAAACTAATACTATATAGTATAATACGCTATATACAATAGTGTCTATCAGTAAAGTAAAATATCAAAATAGCGTAAGCGGGATTACCATGATTGCCATGATTACCCTTACACTGTTTATATATTCCTATAGTATATACACTACCGTAATTCCTCCGTAAACTAGAGGTTGATCAGAGGGCACTCCATATAAAACAGTAAAAATCAAAATCGTAGTGGGCTCGTATGAGGCATGTGACAAGAAACGCAAGGAATGTCAGGGTGGATTCACCGTTTGCAGAGTCGGACTGGTGGTTACCGCCCACCTCGATACACAATCCCATAATCAAAAAGAGCCTAAATCGAATCTCAACAATAATAGAACAATATCGAAGAAGTGTGCTCGATAGGAGTTATGACCTCATTTGGTCCATGCATAGCTCCTGTTTTAGCCACATCAAGCTGACTCAAGGTAGTCAGGGTCTCGTAATTAATATGAAATAAAATAAAATAGAGTCGTTCGCCAAATCATCCCCTTCATTCTGGAACTCCACCGCGTACACAGTTGTTAAAGTGGCTTTCGGTATTGGAAGAGAGTATGACAATAGCTGATCCCGGTCTCTTTAACAACCAAACATTTACATTTTTTACACCATGGTCATTATTTTATAAATCACTTTATAAAATCGATTATACAAAATTTCAAATTCAAATTTGAAATCAAATTTGAATATCTAACTTTGATTATATTTAAATTTGAAAACATCTCAAATCGTTTAACCCAAATCGATTTAAAACCATATCATAAAGATTCCAAATATAGTAAAAACTAATACTACAACTTTTAACTTCGATTAATTTTTTGAAATATACATATAACGAATTTCAATTTAAAATGACTTATAATAAAATCATATCTTAGAAGGTCTTAATTTCCATTTAAATCAATAACAAACATTTAACTTCGATAATATTTTTGGTTCAGTTTATATTCGCAAGAATTCAAGTTCGAAACAATTCAAATAATTCAAAATCTTCCTTTATAACAAATCGTTTCAAGTTGATTCATTTAAACCCAACATTTGGTTCAAATTCGAATATACGGTTCAAATCAAAACTTACGTTTCAATTTAAATGTAAGAACCCACAACTTCCCTGGTAAAGAAAGAACGGATTTCTTTGAGAACAACACACATCGGAATACAAACAGAAGAACAATTCATTGTTTATTACAACAATTCCATCAGAATACAAGAATATACAGAGTATGAATAAATATACATTCGAAAAATATCAGAGATTTATATTACATTTAAATACATAGCAGCGGAAAAATAATAAAACATACAACTAAAAGAAATACACGGATACAGAGCTTTCCGAGTATCGTTCCAGCTGTAAACCAGGATCCTGTGAATATAAATTTGCAAAAACCCAACTACTAGCTGCCCGTGTGGAAAATAAGGGCACCCAGAGTTTAGGTTAAAATAATAAACTCTGGGTTAGTCATGTGACTGGTGTGAGAACTAAAACAGTTATTAGTCCTTATTTTTAAAGTTAGGTAAATCAAGGGACCACGCCGTATAACACGGAACTTCCTCCCAAGAATACAGTGCATAAAACAACAGCGCAATGCTAAATAAAGAAAACGAAGCTATTATAAGACCCAGGTCCCATAACACAATGCAACGCAAGCCGGAGGATAGGGTTTTACCTTATAATAGCCAAAGAATGCTTGATACGCTAAATTTCATCTTTTATTATTACTATAAGTGTATAGTGTCAAAACAATTTCAATCATAAGTATCAATCATAGACGGCATAAGTGCCCCATACCACTATGTAGCTATACTAGGCTCTACAAATAAAACCGAAATGTCACGTATTGGAAATTGGATTCCATCATGAGTCGAGGCAAGGGGCTAGCTCCTCTTCGTGCGAGACACTCTAGCAAATGTCTCAGGACCACACACAACGATCCTTGGAATCGGTTGGGCCGGTCCTCTCTTATTTTTGAGGATTGGCAATTCCTAAACACACGTTTCCCAGTCCAATCAGACCTATATCCGAGGCGCCTCGCATTCCAAAAACCACACAGGTAAAAAGTATATAAATGTCAGGGCTGGTAGGTCAATGACATCACCCATAGCTAGAAAGAAACGTCGTGTTCTCCCAATGGTCCTTGTCCCGTTTTTGACTCATACCGAGGTGTGAGGCTCGCGAATTAACGCTATACACAAAGCTATGCCACATAGGTCATGCTTTGATCATCAACCACAAGACTTTGCTTTTCAACAGAAGCCTTGATCATTTGCCACTTAGGCAAGCCACACATGCAATTCATGCCATGCGATTGATATCCATCAATATATAACCAATGAGCTTGTATGTCTCAGAGAAGGGCGTTAAGCAAGAGAATAAATTCTCCGCCGCAAAACAGATATATATTTAATAGAAATCAATCACACATAATAAAATCCAATGTCAGACACATAGTCCATTTACAAGTTCGTTCTGAGTCTGAATGGAAACCGGAGGAACCTTATTCCTCGCATATCCATCGATCTCCAAGTACGTCTGGACGATCACCAACTGATTCCCTCCTGTTGGGTGTACAGCCCAATCAAGATCATCAATAATCATCCAAACAATGTGAAGACCTCTGGTCTTCAACCAACGTCTTCATCTTTGACTTATCGTCGAATCAGTTATTCAGAATGGGTATAAACCCGACCTTTCCGAATAACCCGCGTATATAAAAAACAAGTGTTACACAAACACAACATACGCCTCATTCCAATTCAGAATATTCTTTTATTCAAATTTTCACATTTTTAGGGAAAGGTTCCCATTAATTTTATCAAAGATAAATTCTTCTAAATTTATTCTTTAATCTTCCTTTGGATATCATTTCAAACCATGTTAAGGTTTTCCAAACTAGTCGGGATTAGCGAACCACACCGAAGTAATTATTTATTTTATTTCCTAATCCCAACCTATTCATCCCATGGATCAAAACTGGTAATACTCCATATCTAACACCACGGTGCTATCGGTAAAATTAATTACCATTTCACGTTCAAATCTAATTAAAGATTTAACTATCGCTTTGGAGCAAAACTGGTGATACTCCATTCTCGATCATTTCAATCTAATTAAAGATTCATTAAAACTCCACTTAGTTTTAATCTTCTCAAAAATCAATATCCTGTCTTTAACTGGGTTAAAGAATCAATGTCATCTAAAACACGGTTCACGATAAACCCCAAAATCACTTTCCATTGTTAATCGGGTTAAAGAACATGTGTTATTTAAAACACCGTTCACGATAAACCCAAAAATCAATTTAAATTCAATTCCAATTAAATACCATTTAATTGGTACATTTTCACTAAATCTTAATTAAAAGATTTATTCTTTTCTAAACCAGGTTCAAGAACAGTGTTATTTAAGACACCATTCACGACGAACCCAAAATTCCATTTGATATTAAATACAAGGCTCTAAATAGAAAATATATCAGCTTTTATTCAATATCAAATTCTGAAACAAACAAATATCGTATTAGAAATAACGATATAAATATATCTTTCTAATTTCCACAACCATATCTGTATAATCACGAAATCCAACATCGAAATATTCCGAAGACAATTTCGATTCAAATACATTCCAATTCGTATATTGGAAATTCTGATTATTTTTAAAACCACTTCAAATCCAATTTATTTATTCAAAAATATTGGATTATAATTCTAGTTCATAACTAGTTCATTTCGATAAAAATGCATTTTTATCCTTACAAATGTGGAATTTTTCATCCCAGTTCTTTCCAATTCATATATTATGATTTTAAACAAATTATTAATATTTTTAATAATTTTATCAAGGCCTGTACAGTCGGTTTTCAATAACGGCCACCGAACTGCGCTTACAGCGACCTTTTCCAAATTTTATTTGGACATAATTCCAAATCCAACCGTTAGATTTCAAATTTCTAATATTCATTGGAAAGCTCTTTTCGATACGAACCCAACGGTTTCTGTTTCAAGAGAATCCGACGGTCGGATCTCCCGCAACGTCAATTCGAAGTCAATAGTCGAAATTTGCGAACTACCGCGGCGCGGCGCGTTCTATTCAGGCCATTTAATATATAAAATATATATATATATATATATATGTTATATATATTTCGACGATTTCAATTCAAAACGTATTTTATAAATCGTTTTCAAAACAATTTCAACTTCATTTTCAATTTCAAATCAAAATTGAGTATTCCATATCATTAATATATAAATGATAATATTTTCAAAATATTAGATATTGAAATCACTTCCTTTTCTATATTCATGATAAAAACGAATATAATCAATATAAATACTGTTCGCATCAAAATGGCGCATATCCAATCAACACTGCTTTATATATTTCAATAACTTCGTTATTCTATTCAAAAAATGAATATTTTCTTCAACACATGAATATATACTTTATTCAACACATGAATATTTAATATTCTTACTTACAATAAAAATGTGAATTTTATTGTATAAAATATTTTGTTCAACACATGAATAGTTTCAACACATGAATATTCTCAACACATGAATATTGTCGACACATGACTATTTTGTTTATTCAACACATTAATATAATTCATTTTCTAAATTTGAATGAGACCCACTCAATTACCATATAATGTTAATTATATGGATTCCATACAACACATGTATATAATAGCAATGATAAATAATCAACCATCATCCAAAGTGCACCAAACAATTGCATAAGCATTAAATATAAATAATTAACGCTTACATAGTCTGTTAATCAAACGATCGACATACCACTAAACAACTGGGATTAGTGTGCGTCAAATATCATCCCAACACCCGTGTGGGGTTTAAATCCACAAACACTGAATATTATTTGTGCAGTTGGGCGACGTGTAAAATTTATCGTCCCAATCAATATCCTTCAAATGGATGTACATAAACAAATCGTATGATTTGTAAATGAATATTTATTTATTCACATTCACGTTAAAAATTATATTTTTAACTATATAATATTTTATTTCAACACATGAATACATATTTTCATTCATTCCACATCACAATCAATTTTCACCACACAACAAAATCAAACAAGTTGTCCATGGTCTTTGGACAACGGGTGTCGGGTGCTGCTAAGCACCATCTGCATCTTAGTATATATTTTTAACTAGAAAACAAGAATTAAAGCGAGAAGTTCTCACCGACTAGCTAAACCAATTCATCGCGATTCTTCATGTAGAAATCTTGCTGTCCGCCTTTTGTCACTTTAGCTGTCCGTAATCACTACATATATAAAAATCATATTTTTATTCTCTACATTACATAAAAATTATAATTTTTTCTCTACATTACATAAAAATCGAATTTTTATTTTCTCTATAACATATATAGAAATCCCGTCTTTCTATATATAAAAATATCGAACTTTCCTATATAAAAATATCGTCTTTACTACGATAAAAATATAATCTTTACTATGATAAAAATCTAGTCTTTTCACTGTAAAACCACACATGTAAAAAAAACCGCATTTTTATTTCACTTCTCAAATAACAAAAATTATATTTTTATTTTGTTATTCATATAAAAATCACATTTTTATTATTCATTCTTATATACAAAAATCGAATTTTTATCTTCACTTTATATATATAAAAACCAAATTTTTATCTCCACTTCACATATATAAAAATCGAATTTTATCCAATGTAGTCTAATTTTTCTTCTATTAAAAATTATAACTTCTTCCTTATAAAAATCCTACCTTCCATGTATATAAAAATATTAACTTTTCAAATTAAAAATCTAATCTTTCTATTTTTAAAAATCTTTTTGTTCATTAAAGATCAAATCTTTTACTACAATAAAAATCATAGCTTCATGTATAAGAAAGATCACAATTTTAATATTAAACCGTAGGTAAAAATCATATTTCTAATTTAAACCATAGCATAAAAATCATATTTTTATTTAAGGAAAAATCCTATTTTTTCTCTAGCAACATTGTATTTTAATTTAAATAAAATTAGGGAGAAAAGAAATAAACTAAAAAAAGTAACATAATATAAACTTACAATTATTGGCGAACGTTGAACAGCGTCAGAGGGGGAGGTGGAGGGTCAGACTGGGCGCGGCGTCGCCTAGGGGAGGGTGCGACAGGTGAGGCGGCGGCGGTCATTGGATTCGGGCGGTGGAGTTTTGGTTATGCGAGATGGAGCTCGCGTTGACCGTGAAGGAGGAGGGGGTGATCCATCGCGCTGGCGGTCCTTGGATGGCCGGACTCCGACAGTGGCGGCGCCCCCGGAGTGACTGCGACGGGGCTAGGGCACGATGCCCCTTTTCTTTTTTTTCTTTTCTGTTAATGAATTTTGAACGGGGATGGGGGGGTTTGACCGTAAAGGTTGAGAGAGATGGGAGAGGAAATTTTATATAAATAATTATTTTAATATTTAATTCATCCTCCAAAAAGTAGCTTTAAGCTTCGATCTCAAAACGAGACCCACCGCCTGTCGTCCCTAGCTAATTACCCCCATTCCGAACACAATAGGACATATTTCGTAACCCATTTCGCTTGTTACGATCAGTTTCCGATCAAATTAAAATATAAATCAATGTATATTGAATTTGAACGCACATTTCAATTTACCGGGGCAACATACGGGCTCTAAAAATTCCAGAAAAATTATTTCTAGTTTCGTATTGACGATACGGTCCTAATAAAACTAATTTCGTCAAATTCTGAGACCGTTGGAAAAATGGCCATTTTCTGGCCGATCGAAATTGACTAAAATTATTCAAACACGTTTTACTTCGCCACGCTCACATATTGATTCGAAAAATTACGAATTTTAGAATCTAGCAATAACTAGACGTCCCGGATCAAACAAAAGTGGTTTTGTCGAAAACCGAGGTCGTTTGCAAAATTTTCATTTTTAAGGGCTTAAAATTCCATAGCGACTATTCTGAAATATCAACTAGGCATAACTTTTTATCCCCGCTATGAAATTTCAATTTTTCAGATTCGTTGGAAAGATATTCTCAATTAGATTCTAATATTATTGGTTTCGCTAAAATCCGGTTTATTTTGAATCCTGTACAGTCATTTGAAATTAGAAATCGAATTTTCAAACTATTGCGCCATATTAAATTCCTTTTATATTTAAAATAAAATATTTATATTCTAACGTCGATTCAAATAAATATATACGTTCTAATTCTGATCAAATAAATTTATCGTCGTTATTATTTAAAATAAATCATTTTAAATATTCAAAATTCATTAAAATTGCCAAAATAAAAATTTTTAATTGGCTTAGATTTTCCGGGTTATTACAATCTCCCCCACTTAAAACTTTTCGTCCCTGAAAAGGAACGAAGCTGAAAGTTGTTTTACAAACCAACTCAACTTTCATTATTTTCATTACGGCTTAAGTTCTTCAAATTTCAGTTTCTAAGAACTTTCCAAATTTTTCAAAAATTTGGCTAACACCCTAAATTTTTGAAAAATTTCGCCATAACCTCCCCTGTGCCGAGAGCTTCGGGATATTTCAAATAGCCTCCTATGGCCCTCACCAATCCAAAAAGAAAAAGAAACAGCCAAGCGGCTAGCCAATCGGCTCATAAAATCATCCAAACCCAATAAATTTGTAAACATGTACCTATTTTTTTTGGCAAGGCTGACCGGTTTTTATAGTGATCCGTAACACTGTTTTATTAAAAAATAAAAAAGTACAAGGGAGATCAGGTGATATGCATATAGACATATCAGCTAAAAACTTCCACACAAGGAAGAGAGCCTACAAAATACTCACTATCTAATTTCAAAGATACATCGCATTATAAGTTGCATTCAACTTGACATTGTTTTCACCTAAACTATCTACCATGAGAATAAACCGCTAGCCATTCTCTTGGAGATTTCTCAGCATCTCCTTCTTTATGCTCCGAGTGACATGATTATGACCTGCGTTACTTTTGGAGCTAGGAGTCACCTGTTCAATAATGATATCAGGTGGGCGTTCCTTGTATGCAGGAGGGGGAGCAATGTGCGCATAATAGTTGGCCGGTTTGTCTGTGACTGAAGGAGAATTTCGCGCTTTCTTTTTTCCACTAGCAATAGTTCGTTGCAGTACAGCAGACACTGAATCTAACTGAGCTGTATGCATCTGATCAAAAACTAAACCAGAACAGAAATGCTTGAAATTTTCTTGCTTCTTCACTGTTACCTGATAATCTGGGGTGTTCTCTTCCTTGCTTGCTAGCTCTGTTTGAATTGCATTAGAAATTACAATTATATCAGCATTAATAGAACGTATGTGAGCTAATCTGGCAGATTCAATCGGACTTGTCTCCGCAGAGCAGGCTTGCTGCTGTTTCTTATCCTTGTTTTGAGTTATCAGATGGCTTTGCTTCTGAACAACAGCTTCCATACCAATTTTCATTTTAGACATAAGGACACTGTCAGTATTGTTTACTTGCTGATCCACAACAGGAGTGACATCAGCCTCACATGCTGTCGCAGTATCATTAATTCTTGCATGGGCTTGCACATTGGTTACTTGCTTTCAAGGAACACTCGGACTACCAAAGGCTTTGGATAGAAGGTCATTTACTGTTACAATTTGTCTTTCTTGTATTTTTATTTCTTTAGCAGCTTCCTGATTGCACACTTCCTGAATGTTTTCTTTCATTCTCTCAGCCGTGTTACCATTCAAAGTAACATTGTTCTCTTTATCTACAGAGGTACCAATATCACACTTGTCACTCATTTCAGCGTTTCTAATCTCTCCGTCCTCCAATTCATCGTTATCTACATTACCAGTATTTCGCATGTCGTTCACATTCAGATTAGAGAATCGATTTGAGGTTCCTACAGCAGAGATTTCTTGCGCTGGAGGAGACACATCAACAAGGACCTGCTTCCCCTTCTCTTTACTACGTACCACAAATCTTACTGGCCTTTTCTTCTTAACCACCTTGTTCCAACCGGAATCCTTGTTTTGAACATCGGATTGGGATTGTTGTACCACTCTGATTTTACGTTCATCCTTTGAGCTACATTTCTGATGGTATTTTTAGATCCCCATGTCTGATTTATCCGACTTCTTCAGGCTTTGATAGTTCTCCGATAAATGACCAAAAAATTTGCAATGTATACACAGGTCTGGCTTCCAGATGTAACACACTTTGACTATCTGAATCGTACCATATAGATTACGAAAAGGAAAGGAATCAGGCAACACTGAATCAACGCTAACTTCAACCATGCACTTTGCATACTCAAGACGCTCGAGTCTTTCCGTATTTGCATCCATACACAAGAATTTTCCAACTCTTGTTGCCAACCAGCTTATACCTCTCTTCGACCAGGTAACAAGCGGGATATTGAAAAGTTTGATCCAAACTGGCACTAATTTTACACTATTCGCTACATTACTCAGTCTAGGGTCCCAAGGTTTGACAATAAAGAGTTTGTTGTGAATAATTACAGGGTCTGCTTCAAGGACTCTGATTCTATCAGCCAACGAAGAGAACTGAAAAAAGAAAGCGTTACCATTTGATTTGAATTCCACCGTTCCTTGAGTATTCCAGTGTTTCCTGAGGTAGTTAACAACAGCGTAATATGACAAAGGGGAGTCGAGGAAGAAGCCAACAAGGTAGCCGTTCCATTGCTCAACACTCGCTTGCACTATATCCTCCGTTGGAACGAGGTTGTCGGCATCAAATTTCAGTACCAGATCTGTGGCTGAGAAGGATCCAGCGTTCATTGGCTTCGAGGCAAATAGTGTAGACCACTTTTGATGCGGTAAGGGGTTAGGGGTGGTGAGAGCGGAGGGAGGAAGAGGAGGAGGGTCAGGTGAGGGTGGAATCGGAGTCGGCGGTGGATTAGGTGGCTGATTGAATGGAAGAGAAGCAGCGGTTTAGGTGGAAAAGATTTGGGGAAGAGTGAGGTCTGAAGTCGCCATTTTGGGGATGTTGATGAGTGAAGAGATCTTTTTTATTGAAACATGTACCTATTTGTCAGGCAAACAATTTTATTCTTCTGTCTAGCCTCCTTGCTATGACCTGTTCAGTGGATATACATGTATATGCATGCAATTGTAATCGTTTTTCAATACAGTTCAATATTCGGTTCCATTTGGCATAATGGTTCAAAATTTTAATTAATCAAACCAACAATCAAACAACACAACCACCAATCAATTAGTGAATTAACGTTTCAAATTCATAATTTTTGATATACATACAGAAAATCATATTTTTGATGCCAAATCACAACAATAAACCTATCTAGTTGTGGTTCTCACACCAGTCTGATGGAAATATATAGATATCCCACTTTTCAAAACTCGAACACAAATGCTGATGATGTCTAGACTATCATCAGGATCGTCTCCGGGCGGCTATAGTGTGATTCTATATCTATCCAGTATATTAAAACTTCGAATATACGTTCATGACCCATATATGCAAAATCTTTATATACTCGATTGTCCAAATTCAATACAAATAAAATATTCAAATACGTACAAAATGGTTTAAATTTTCAAAACAAAATTTGTTTTCGATTTTATTTTGTAAAACAACACTTTTTCAACTCGCTCTGGGATACTACGGATCCCATCTCTAACGAGCCATTCTTATTGGATATTGCTAATCCAATCTCTGATGAATTCTTTCGTATGGTTCCAATGTGTCTTGTTCTCGAGCTCTGTAAACCAGAGCTTTGATACCACTGTAAGAACCCGCAAATTCCCCGGTAAAGAAAGAACGGATTGCTTTGAGAACAACACACATCGGAACACAAACAAAAGAACATTTCATTGTTTATTACAACAATTCCATCAGAATACAAGAATATACAGAGTATGAATAAATATACATTCGACAAATATTAGAGATTTAAATTACATTTAAATTCATAGCAGCGGAAAAATAATAGAACATACAACTGAAAGAAATACACGGATACAGAGCTTTCCGAGTATCGTTCCAGCTATAAACCAGGATCCTGTGAATATAAATCTGCAAAACCCAACTACTAGCTACCCGTGTGGAAAATAAGGGCACCCAGAGTTTAGGTTAAAACAATAAACTCCAGGTCAGTCATGTGACTTGTGTGAGAACTAAAACAGTTATTAGTCTCTATTTTTAAAGTTAGGTAAATCAAGGGACCACGCTGTATAACACCGAACGGGTTTCCTCCCAAGAATACCAGTGCATAAAACAACAGCGCAATGCTAAATAAAGAAAATGAAGCTTTTATAAGACCCAGGTCCCATCACACAATGCAACACAAGCCGGAGGATAGGGTTTTACCTTATAATAGCCAAAGAATTCTTGATACGCTAAATTTCATCTTTTGTTTTTACTATAAGTGTATAATGTCAAAACAATTTTAATCATAAGTATCAATCATAGACGACATAAGTGCCCCATACCACTATGTCGCCATACTAGGCTCTACAAATAAAACTGAAATGTCACTTATTGGAAATTGGATTCCATCATGAGTCAAGGCTAGGGCAAGCTCCTCTTTGTTCGAGACACTCTAGCAAATGTCTCAGAACCACACACAGCGATCCTTGGAATCGGTTGGGCCGGTCCTCTCTTACTTTTGAGGATTGGCAATTCCTAAACACACGTTTCCCGGTCCTATCAGACCTATATCCGAGGCGCCTCGCATTCCAACAACCACACATGTAAAAAGTATATAAAGGTCAGTGCTGGTAGGTTAGTGTCATCACCCATAGCTAGAAAGAAACGTCATGTTCTCCCAATGGTCCTTATCCCGTTTTTGACTCATACCAAGGTGTGAGGCTCGCGAATTAATGCTATACACAAAACTATGCCACATAGGTCGTGCTTTGATCATCAACCACAAGACTTTGTTTTTCAACAGAAGCCTTGATCATTTGCCACTTAGGCATACAACACAGGCAATTCATGCCATGCGATTGATATCCATCAATGTAATAACCCGGAAATGCGGGCCAGTTTAAAATTTTTATTTTGGCAATTTTAGCGAATTTTGAATATTTAAAATGAATTATTTTAAATAATTTCGAGGAGAAATTTATTTTGAATATAATTCGAACGTATATATTATATACGTCGTCGTTAGAATATAAATAATTATATATAAATATAAATAGAATTGAAAATGGCGCGGTAGTTCGATAATTCGATTTCAAACTTCAATGGAACATACCGGGTGCAAATTAAACCTGATTTTAGTGAAACCAAAAATAATAGGATCTAATTGGGAATATCTTTCCAACAAATCCGAAAAATCGAGATTTCAAAGCGGGAATTAAAAGATATGTCCAGTTGAAAATTCTGAATAGTCGCTATGGAATCCAAACCCTTTAAAATGGGAATTTTGCAAACGACCTCGGATTTCGACGAAACCACTTTTGTTGGGTCCGTGATGTCAAGTTATTGCTAGATTCCAAATTTCAGAATTTTTCGAATCAATATGTGAGCGTGGCGAAGGAAAACGCGTTTGAACAGTTTCAGTTGATTTTAATCGACTGGAAAATGACCATTTTACTAACGGTCTCAGAATTCGACGAAACTAGTTTTGTTAGGACCGTATCGTCATTACGAAGCCAGATATAAATTTTCTGTAATTTTTCGAGTTCGTATGTAGTCCCGGTAAATTGAAATGTGCGTTAAAATTGAATATACACTGATTTATAATTTAATTTGAATAAAAACCTATCGAAACAGTCGAATTGGCCTACGATACATATCCCATTGTGTTCGGAACTGGGGTAATACGTTAGGGACGACAGTCGGTGGGCTTGATTTCGAGTCCGTGTTAAAAAGTTACTTTGTAGAGAAATAAATTAATAAAATATTTTTTAAAAAAAAATCCCTATTCTCTCTTACTTGAAGTCAACCCCCCTACATCGTTCTGATCGATTCTCAGAATTTAAAAAAAAAATCATCGAACGAAGGAGGCGGAGCCCCGCTCCACCGACCGTCGCATGCCCCAAGGCAGGCAGCCACCGCCACCTGGCCTAGCGCCACCCCCTCCCCTTCAGCCTCTCGCACGCCGTAGCCCCCAAGCCCCAGGAAGACCCACAACCCTAAAACCGCACCCAAATACCCCCCGAACCCGAAACTCACCACCCACGACCCCCTCTGGCCGGCGCCCACCTCTTGAGACCACCGCTAACCCCGAGCTGACCACCACCACCCCCTCCGCGACCTCCCTCTTCTCCTCCACCCTCCCTTGACTGAAAATCCCCATAACCCCCCTTCTTCCAGTCCAACGAGCGCCAACGAACGATGGGATAAAAGGTAATTTATTAATTTAATTACTTAGTTCATTAATTTGTACAGTGTAGTTAATAATGTCTATTTTAATTTCAGTTTTTATAATAAAGAAATTATTGTTTTCAAATATATGATCTTTATAAATAAAAATATGATTTTTATTTAAGAAAGCTGTGGTTTTTATTAATATAAAGCTAAAGTTTTTTTACGGAAAGGTTATTGTTAGACCAAAAAATGGTCCTAACACCCAATTGATCATGTTTTGCAGAGAATAATGAAGAATCATAATCTAAAAACATAGAAAAGCAATCAACACACGAGATTTATAGTGGTTCGGCATTAACAAGCCTACATCCACTTCATAGTTTCTCAATTCATCCAGAAATTATAATTACAATGAGTATAGACACACAATCACTCAATAACAATGAAAAGTGCTCTCCGAATTCATTGATTTTGTCGAAGAAGAGTCTTGATTCTTCGTTGGCAGTCATGGCCGAAATATGTAGAGTTTCCTAGGCCAAAAGTCCCCTTAAACAATGTGTTGTATGTGTATTTATAGGTAGAAATTCGGTTAGGGTTGAGTGGCCACGTGGAAGCTTCAGAGTAAATCTCGGAAGTAGTGGAGAACATGGGGAAATGGTCTTTAACTGCCCAGAATTCGGTTAGGGGTAGAGACCCGATCCGGTTGGCCCGATCCGGATAACCCGATCCGGATGACCCGATCCGGTTTACCCGATCCGGATGACCCGATCCGGTTTAACCGATCCGGTTTGGTTGGTCAGAAATATTCGCTTTAGCTTGATCCGAAATGGTAGAATCCAACCCGAAGCTTATGTGCACAGAAATACGAGTTTTCCCATCCTTCGTTACTTCGTCCAAGCAGATGTCGATCTCTAGCAGTTCATACTCAAGCCCTGAGTGGCCTTCCTGATAGAGTTCTTGTAATGGCGCGTTTTGTAAGGTATAATAATTAATTTATTTAATTATTTAAATAACGATTAAATAAACGATAGTTGAACGTGTAATTTATAATATAATTTTATCGAGCTCGAAATGGCGCGGCAGTTCGCTATTTGGCGATTCGAACTTCAACTAAATATACAGGATTCGTTTTAAGCCGGATTTCTGTGAAACAAGAAACATGTGGAGCGGGTGGAGTATATCTTTCTAGTAGAAGAGAAAAATCTGGATTTCGTCGGATAGATTTTGAGATATGTCCAAATCAAAATTTAAAATAGTCGCTATAGAATCGTTTATCGACCGTATCAGTTTATTCGATATAACTAGAGATCGGGTTTGAATTTAGACGAGGTTCTTTTGAGACGTAGCGATAATTTAATTTTTAGAATTTTATTGTAATTTTTAATTAATTAAATAAGCAGCTTTTTATTTGAAGTATTTTGGCACCCTGTAGTCAATATTTTGGGGTTTCAAAATATGAGTCAATCTACCGGTATTATTAAATATTTGGGATCGTGACACTTTGGGCATCTCAACGGTATCTGTATTTTTGTCTGTAGCAGTCTGTTATGAGGGGAGTTTTACGAAATGAGTACCGATATTTTCTAACCATTTAATCTATGCACTAAAAAAAATATAAGTTAAGTTGTCTAACATATAGGAAGCCATACAGTACAAAGCATTTTTGCGGACTAATGAAGGCCACACAAGCTTACACTTTCAACCACACCAAAACTATGGTTTCTCAAACCTGAGCGTGGCTTCATCCTCCAACAATCAAAAGAAAACCGTATAGATATCCTAACTTTTGACTAATCAACACAAGGCCACGCACCACCCCTTTTCAGCCTCACAAATGAATCTCGTCCCCTATATAATTTTCTCAAGCGCCGCTGTTCTTTGGTTTACAGTAAAACAATTCCATCTTCATAAATTCAAGAGAAATATAAATAAAAGTCTAAAAATCCCAAAGCAAGTATTCTTGGATTCCTGGATGGCTAAGCTTCATCACGGTATCAATTTTGCTGATTGCGATTTCAGTTTTGTAGTGCTCGATTTATGTCAGCGGAACCTAGGGTTGAGATGCTCGTGGAAATGAAGCATCAATGGTTGAGATGAATATCGTTTTCATATTTGAGGTTGGATTCAGCATCTTGTTGCACAATTTTGAGGAACTTCGTGAGAAAAAGGGTCGCTATTTTCTTCAAGCACAGCAGGAAAGGGCGACGTCGCTTTCTTCCAGAGCAGTGCGGTTGGAAGGCAATGGTGATGGAGTTGTTGAGGAGGTGATGAGGTGAATTTAGGTGAATTTTGTTTGATTTTAAATTTAGTGGAGAAGGAGAACAAGAAGAGAGAAGGAGGCGTAATGGTGAGATTCAATTATACAGGAGCGTCGGGTTCAAGTGGTATTGGGGAAGAACATAGTGCGGGTCGGTTTAACGTGGGGGTTAATGGGCCAAGAGATTTAAGTAAGGCCCAAATTTCACAAATTTAAGTTCATGTTTGTTTATTTAAAATTGTATTACTTGTAAAATTCGTATCTTCCTCGTACGATATCAGATTGACAAACCGTAAGTTGCGTTGGGATCGTATGGATGGGAGCAACACAATGAGACTGACTGGGAGTGAATCCGAGCTCGTTACAATTTATGGCGAAATAAATTGTCCGTCACAATCAAATAACGCAAACCGTTATTTAACGATTAACGCGCCAATGTGAGTAAAACTCACCAACTCTGAACAGTTCTATTTTTATAACGTATTCTTAGAACTGCTAAATATTGTCTGTTTGACTGTGTGTTGATTGTTTGATTGAACTGCTAGTCAGTTAGTTGAATTTCTATATTGATTCTGTTTAACAGAATATATCATATAGAACTGAAAGTGATGTTATCTATATTGTTTAACATCTGTGATGCAGGGAAACAGGTTGGAGGAATCCAACTAGATTCCTCAACATTTATTTTACCGTTTTTCATATATTGTGATATATGATGTGTTGTGAAATCTGTTATTGATTTCATATGTTTGAATGATACCGATCATTGTTATACGACACGTTAAACACCGTAGGTGATACTAGAATGTAAAAAGGGAATTTTCAATGTTTATATTGAAAATAAATCTTATTTATAAAATCGATAGGATTTTATAAAATGAAAACATTTATTTATTTAGGAAATAAATAAAGGAACATTTATTTAGATTATAAATAAATGGAATGAAGGAATCTTTATTTAGGGAATAAATAAAGGAACACTTGTTCGGAAAATAAATAGAATTATACAAGGATAGATTTAAACACGTGCTTCGCACACGGTATAACACGATATGGATCTAAATGAGATATTAAATAGGAAATCTGTTTTAAACAGATAAATTGAAGTAGATTAATTTATAAATAATATTTTATAAATTAAATAAATTATTTATCATTGATAAGTGGAATATATATAAGTCTGGACTTATATAGAGAAGTAGAAACGTTATTAAAAGGACATTTATAAAGTGAAGAACCGTTACTAAAAGTAAATCTTTATAAATGGATAAACGTTGTAAAAAGTAAATCTTTATCAATGGATAAACGTTGTAAAAAGGAAATCTTTTGAAATGAATAAACGTTAATAAAAGGAGTTAATCGAATTTAGTTATTCGAAATGAGTTATTCGAATTAGATATTCGAATAGAGTTAAACAAAGTAATTTGTTAGGTTAACCAAAGCAAGTTAGTCGAGTTAATCAAAGTAATTGGTTAAGTTAACCCAAGTAAATTAGTTAAGATAAACTAAGCGGTTAATCGAAGTGAATTAGTTAAGTTAAACTAATTGGTAAATCAAAGTGAATTAGTTGCGTCAAACTAAGTGACTTAGTTAAGTTAAACTAATTGGTAAATCAAAGTGAATTAGTTGTGTCAAACTAAGTGAATTAGTCAAGTTAAACTAATTGGTTAATCGAAGTACATTAGTTGGGTTAATAAAAGTGAATTAGCTGAGTTAAACTAAATAAATCGATTAGAGTTAATCAAAGTGAATTAACTAAGTTAAACTAAGTGGATTAGTTCAGTTAATCGAGACAAGTAAATCAAGTTAGGTTAAACCATTTGAGTTAACCAGTTAGGTTAAACCATTTGAGTTAACCAGTTAAAATTTACCAGTTAAAGATAAACAGTTAGAGTTGACCAGTTAAAGATAAACAGTTAAAGTTGACCAGTTAAAGTTGACCAGTTAAAGTTGACCAGTTAGAGTTGATCAGTTAGAGTTACTCAGTTAGAGTGACCAGTTAGAGTTATCCAAGTGGAGTTAATCAAGTAGAGTTGCCGAATATCACTTATTCGAAGTAGAGTTATCGAATATAGTATATTCGAGGGAAGAGTAATCGAATATAGTTTATTCGAGTGGAGAAATCAAATGTTATTCATTTGAGAAGAGTTACTGAATATTATTTATTCGAAGAGTAGTTATCGGATATTGGTTATTCGAAGTTAGTTAATCCAAAGGAGTTATTCGAAGTTAGTTAATCCAAAGGAGTTATTCGAAGTTAGTTAATCCAAAGGAGTTATTCGAAGTTAGTTAATCCAAAAAAGTTATTCGAAGTTAGTTAATCCAAAGGAGTTATTCGAAGTTAGTTAATCCAAATGAGTTATTCGAAGTTAGTTAATCCAAAGGAGTATTCGAAGTTAGTTAATCCAAAGGAGTTATTCGAAGTTAGTTAATCCAAAGGAGTTATTCGAAGTTAGTTAATCCAAAGGAATTATTCAAAGTTAGTTAATCCAAAGGAGTTATTCGAAGTTAGTTAACCCAAAGGAGTTAGTCGAAGTTAGTTAATCCAAAGGAGTTAGTCGAAGAGTTAATTGAATATTAGTTATTCAATTTGAGTTAATCGAATGTAGTTATTCGAGAAGAGTTAAATCGAATTTAGTTATTCGAAAGGAGTTAATCAATTTGAGTTAAGTTAATCGATTTGAATTAAGTTGAATCGAAATGGAGTAAATTGATTAGAATTAAGTTAATCGAGTTAGAGTAAATCGAATATGGGTTATTCGAAGGTAAGTTATTCGAATTAGCTATTCGAAGGAGTTAATCAAATGAGTTGATCCAAAGGAGTTAGTCGAATATTAGTTATTCGAATAGAGTTAAAGGAGTTATCGATTTTAGTTTGATCGAAAGGAGTTATCGATTAGTAAATCGAAAGGAGATTTTCGAATATAGCATATTCGAAAGAAAGAGATCGAATATTGTTTATTCGAAAGAGAGAGATTTCGAATATGAGTTATTCGAAGAGAGATAATCGAATATAGGTTATTCGAAGAAGAGTTAATCGAATAGAGATTACTCGAAAGAGAGTTATACATCGAATTCGATTATAGCGAATTCGGGAAAGTACTATTTACTTTCCAGGGTTTAAATCAAGATTTAGTTATTGATTTAGAAATTAGGTGTCTGTTAAATTATTCGAGTTAGGAGATAAAGTTATAATTTAGGTTAGATATTGCAGAAGTAGGAATTATAACGTTATAGTTATAATCAAACACTGTCATATAAGAAGTAGATTCGTAACCTGAATCTGAGAATTTGCGTAAACAGATGATTGGACAAAGTGAGTGACGAGCTTCATCTATTTCACAGTAAAGGACGTTGTTCAATTAAGGTCTGAGAGGTAATTATACCCCAACTTGATTGACTTCAGAATTGACAAAGGAATAGTTGTGGTTCGATCTAAAAGGTTGATTAGGAATAAAGCTAAGGAATAAGCGATAAATGGATTAAGCAAAACGATGTTTTATACAACGTTCATGGGAAATCCGTAAATGAGTTTTGGAAACGTTTTCCAAATATAGTCAGATATGTTTTCTAAACATAGAAAATGAAATGTTTTCATGATAAGAATTTAAGAAATAGAGTTAAGCAAATTCAGAAACTGACTGGAGAGGGTAAGTTGAACGGTTTTCTAAGTGACGATCTGATGTTGGTTTCGACCTTCCGGATTGATACTTAGAGAATTGTTCTCATACTAGTTACAGTTAGGGATTGATAGTTGCGAAATAATAGTGATGTGAAAATAAGCTATGGAAATGTTTTCCAATGATTAATAACATATATTTTCTAATTATATGAAATAAGGAAATATGAACATGTGATGATTGATCGATCGAATTTCCATTTGGAAATAAGATCGTTGTTTGTACACCGACATGTTTTCATTTGATAGTTGAATCACAGACTATCAAAGTTTTTACCATTTTAACGTTGTTAATATGGAGAGACCGGTAGGATTATTATCCAAAGAACCACTTTGTATTGGCATAAGCGTTGCGAGCAATATCTGCCAAAGATAAATTGAAGACGGAGTAAAGTGCAAGGGCTATTGTATAAGTCTTAGATAACAGTGACTAAGATGGATATACTGAATAGTGCCTTCGGTTTGTCCAGTCCCAGGACAACGTATATGGAAGAAGGTCTGACAGAGTATATCCAATGGATAGCGTAAGTTGATCTGTTCAAACGTATTCACGTTTGGTGGCGGAGGAATTCGTTTCTCTTAGCTATATACCCGTGTTATTTTTGGATAAGTCAATTTGTGATTTGGCGGGTATGACGATGTGGCATTCAAAGTGAATGGTGATCAGATGTTCTGAAGATAGACGTAGCTTCTAGCCTCACACCGGGAAGTAACAAAAGTTGGGCTAGGCAGCATGGCTAGTTGGGTCATCCCCAAGCAGGGTGTATTGTCACCGATCTAGGGAATATTCATATTTATACTTCTTTTTGATTCTGTATCTTCGGATGACAGTTGGATGGCCTATAACCGTGGTGGCAATATATTCGCGACACTCAAGCTAAATGAGTGAGCGGTCATGTGTGGCCGGGTTGCAAGACGTTCTTGTTGAACCCTGAGTGTATCACCTCTAGAGTACACTATTCAGAAGGTGCTCCCATACCTTGTCTGTTGGAATCCATTCTCCGATAAGCGCCCTGCGGTTTATGATTTTATACTATGTATGTAGAACGTGAGATGCAAGCGTTTCTGCTAGTTTGATACCTATTTGTACTTAGACATTATTATAATATCACAATGATATGCTTGTCAAAGTTGTTCAGATACTCATAAGGGAAAAACCCGTTCCGTATTCACGGCGTGGTCTTATGAGATATCCTATACCTGTTTTAAACTATTTTACTCACACCAGTCCCATGACTGACCCGGAGTTTACTTTGTTGTTTTCCCTAAACTCTTGGGTGCCTAAATTTGTACGGGCAGTCAAATAGTCGGGATTTACAGATATACTTGGAGAGCTTGGAGCAGGAGGCTGCAAGATTTTATAGCTATAGTTATTTCCGCTGTGTTGTAAGTGTTGTACTCTGATAAGTGCTATTGTATATATATATAACTGTTTACTTCAAAATTATGTTATATATTATATGTTATTCGTTCCACTGTGAGATTCGTGTTACTCTGATGATTCTGATGTTCTTCTTCTTCTTCTATTCTATTAGTTCTATCTTTTCTTTCTCACCTTCTAAATTCTTTCACCTACGTTCGCGGAATTTTCGACTCTCGAGGAGTTGAAAATTTCCAGTCGTTACAGTTCTTCGGCTTTGGATAGTCTGGTCACAAAGCAGGCTAACAGTTATGTTTTTAATAACGAAAAGGTTATGTTTTTAATAACGAAAAGGTTATGTTTTTAATAACAAAATTGTTGGAATATACAAGGCCGTGTTGATTACATTTTTAAAATAGAAAAGATTAGATTTTTAAAATAGAAAAGATTAGATTTTTAAAATAGAAAAGATTAGAATTTTGAAATTGAAAACGCGAAATCTTTATATTTGAAAAGGCGAAATCTTTATATTTGAAAAGGCGAAATAATTATATTTGAAAAGGCGAAATCTTTATATTTGAAAGGGCGAAGTCTTTATATAGAAAATAGTGATGTAAAAATAGAATTTTAATCTATATAGTAGCATTGTAAAAATGGAATTTTTATCTAAATAGCGAAGTAAAAATTCGATTTTTTTATATATTAAATAACAAAGTAAAAATTCGATTTTTATATATTAAATAGCGAAGTAAAAATTCGATTTTTATATATTGAATAGCAATATAAAAATGTGATTTTTATATACGTAGTGGCTACGGGCAACGAAAGTGATGAAAGGCGAGAACGGCGATGATTTCTATAAAGGAAGTGTCGTGAAGTTGGGATAGCTATCGGTGAGAATTACTCACCTTTCAATTTCTTTTTCTAGTTATATATATTTATACTAGGATGCAGACGGTGCTTAGTAGCACCCGACACCCGTCATCCACAGACCATGGATGGCCTGTTTGTTTAATTGTTGTGTTGTGAAATTTGTTTGTGTTGTTGATGTGAAATCGATTATAAATGTAGGTGGTTGAAATAAATTAATTATCGTTAAAAATATAATTTTTAATGTGAATGTGAGTAAATAAATATTTATAAACAAATCGGCCGATTTGTTTATATACACTGATTTGACTGATATTGATTGGGACGATAAATTTTACACATCGCCCAACTGGACAAATAAAATATGCGTTTGATTGTTTGAAACCCCACACGGGTATTGGGATAAAATATGGCATACACTAATCCCAATAATTAGTTGTATGTCGATCGATTGATTGACAGAATGTTATAAGCGTTAGATATCTATATTTGATGCTTATGCAGTGTAGTGCACTTTGGATGATGGTTGATTGTTTATCGTTGCTATTATATACATGTGTTGCATGGAATCCATATAGTTAACACTATATGGTGATTGATTAGGCCTCATTCCAATTTAGAAGATAAAGAATATTATAAAATAAAGGTTCATGTGTTGACAGTACACATCCGTTGAGATTAGTCATGTGTTGAACGAATTATTTTAACAATAAAATTTACATCTTTATCAAAGATGAAATTAGAAATTAACTGGAAAATAGATGAGATGAGTGGTCCCCTGGATTGATCTGATGTTGGTTTCGTCCTTCGGGGTTAATATTTAGGGAATCATTCTCTTACTAATTTATGGTTGGAGTCTGATTTGAAATCAAACAATAGATACCATAATTTTTATAAAATATATTAAATAACAAAAATAGTCACACGTGGACAGTACTCATCCATTGAGATTAGTCATGTGTTGACAAAAATATAGATTCACGTATTGAATAGAATAAATATTAATTTGTTGAGTAGAATAACGGGACTATTGAAATATATAAAACCGTGTTGATTAGAGATGCGCTATTTTGACGCGAACGATATTTATATCGATTATATTCGAATTGAATTGAATAGATACGAATTGAATTGAATAGAAAACGAATTCGAATTGAATTGAATAGAAAACGAATTCGAATTGAATTGAATAGAAAACGAATTCGAATTGATTTGAATAGAAAACGAATTCGAATTGAATAGAAAACGAATTGAATTGAATAGAAAACGAATTCGAATTGAATTGAGTAGAAAACGAAATTGAATTCGATTGAATAGAAAATGAATTCAAATTGAAATGAAATTTGAATTGAATTTAAATGAATTTTTAAAACGATTCTATAGGAAAAAATTCAATTTTGATTTGAATTGGAAATAGAAGTTGAAATGTTTTTGAAACGAATTTAAAACTATTTATAAAATTCGTTTTAAATAGAAATCGACGAAATATATATCATATATATTATATATATAATATAATGTCCTGAATAGAACACGCCGCGCTGCGGCAGTTCGTGAATTTCGACCAATGACTTCGAATGGACATTACGGGAGATCCGACCGTCGGATTCTCCTAAAACCGGAACCGTTGGGTTCGTATCGAAAAGAGCTTTCTAACGAATATTAGAAATTTGAAATCTAACGGTTGGATTTGGAGATACGTCCAAATCAAATTTGGGAAAGGTCGTTGTAAGTGCAGTTTGATGGCCGTTGATGGAAATCGACTGTACGGGCCTTGATAAAATTATTAAAAATAGTAATAATTTGTGTAAAATCATAAGAAATGATTTGGGGAAAAATTAGGATGAAAAACTCCATATTTGAAAAGATAAAAATAGATTTTTATCGAAATGAACTAATTTAGAACTAAAGTAACAACCCATTTATTTTAAATAAATAAATTGGATTTGAAATGGGTTTTAAATAGAATTGATTGGTGGGTTTATCGTGAACGGTGTTTTAAATAACACTAGTCCTTTAACCCGATAATAAATAGAATGTGATTTGGGTCTGTCGTGAACTGTGTTTTAAATAACATTAGTTCTTTAACCCAGTAAAAGGAGTTTTAATGAATCTGCAATTAGATTGAAATGTGCATTGATAATCTAAATTATCAAATTTGGAAAATAAGCGAGAATGGAGTATCACCAGTTTTGCTCCAAAGCGATAGTTAAATCTTTAATTAGATTTGAACGTGAAATGGTAATTAATTTTACCGACAACACTGGTGTTAGATATGGAGTATTACCAGTTTTGCTTCATGGGATGAATAGGTTGGGATTGGGAAATAAAACAAATAATTACTTCGGTGTGGTTCGCTAATCTCGACTAGTTTGGAAAACCGTAATCTGGTTAGAAATGACATACAAAGGAAGATTAAAGGATAAATTTTAAAGAATTTATCTTGGATAAAATTAATGGGAACCCTTCCCTAAGAATTGAATTTTAGAAACTAGTTGTAGGTTAGCTAAGAAGAATGGTTTCCTGTATTGATCTGATGATGGTTTCGGCCTTCGGGGTTAATATTTGGGAAATTATTCTCTTGCTGATTTACGGCTAATGACTAATGAATTGGAATAAGGCGTATGTTGTGTTTATGTAACATTTGTTTTTAATATACACGGGTTGTTCGGAAAGGCCAGGTTTATACCCATTCTGAATAACCGATTCGACGATATGTCGAAGATGAAGACGGTGGTCGAAGACCGGAAGTCTTCACATCGTTTGGATAATTACTGATGATCCTGATTGGGTTATGCACCCAAGAGGATGGAAATAGTTGGTGGTCGTCCAGACGTACTTGGAGATCGATGGATATGCGAGGAAAGTACCTCCGGTTTCGTTCAGACCCAGAACGAACTTGTAAATGGATTGTATGTCTGACATTGGATTTTATTCTGTGTTGATTGATTTCTATTAAATATATATCTGTTTGGCGGCGGAGAATTTATTCTCTTATTTAACGCCCTTCTTTGAGAGGTACGAGCTTAGAGGTTATATATCGATAGGTATCAATCGCATGGCATGAATTGCCTGTGTGGCACGCTGAGTTGCATAGATCAAGGCTTCTGTTGAAAAGCAAAGTCTTGTGGTTGATGATCAAAGCACGGCCTAGGTGGAAGCTTTGTGTATAACGTAAATTCGCGAGCCTCACACCTCGGTATGAGTCAAAAACGGGATAAGGACTGCAGGGAGAGCACGACGTTTCTTTCTAGCTTTAGTGGTGTCAGTGACTTACCAGCCCTGACATTTATATACTTTTCACCTATGTGGTTATTGGATGAGGCACCTTGATTTTAGGTCTGTAAGGACCGGGAAACGTGTGTTCAGGAATTGCCAATCCTCAAACGTAAGAGAGGGCCGGCCCTGAAGATCCAGGGGTTTCCCAGAGTGTGTAGTCCTGAGGCATTTGCTAGAGTGTCTCGAAGCGGAGAGGAGCTTGCCCCTTTCCTCGACTCATGAAGGAAATCCAATTTCTAATACGAGATATTTCGACTCTATTTCTAGAGCCTAGTATGGCGACATAGTAGCATGGGATGCTATGCCGTCTATGATTGATATTTATGATTGAAATTGTTTTGACACTATACACTTATTATAGTATCAAATGATTTGTTTTAAACGTACCAAGCATGTTTGGATGTTATAAGGGAAAACCCTATCCTCCGGCTTGCGTTGCATTGTGTGATGGGACCTGGGTCTTATAATAGCTTCATTTTTAGAAAAAGCATTGCACTGTTTATTTATATGCACTGGTATTCTTAGGAGGAAACCCGTTCCGTGTTATACGGCGTGGTCCCTTGAATTACTCTCTTTTAAAGTAAAGTTTTAAATAACTGTTTTAGTTCTCACACTAGTCACATGACTGACCTGGAGTTTATTGTTTTAACCTAAACTCTGGGTACCCCTATTTTCGACACGGGCAGCTAGTAGTTTTGGTTTTGCAGATTTATATTCACAGGATCCTGATTTACAGCTGGACCGATGCTCAAAAAGCTCTGTATCCGCGTATTACTTTCAGTTGTGCTTTGTATTATTTTTCCGCTGCAGTACTGTATTTAAATTTCTGATATTTGTCGAATGTAATTTATTCAATTATACTCTGTATATTCTTGTATCTGATGGAATTATTGTAATAGCAATGAAATGTTCTTCCGTCTACGTTCATTTGTGTGTTGTTCTCAAGGTAATCCGGGCTTTCCTTCACGGGGAAGTAACGGGCTATCACAGTTGGTATCAGAGCTTTGGTTTACAGAGCTCGAGAACAAGACACATTAGAACCATACGAAAGAATTCATCAGATATTGGGTTAGTAATATCCAATTAGAATGACTCGTTAGAGATAGGATCAGTAGTATCCTAGAACGAGTGTGAAGAGTATATTTTTCAATTGAAAACAATTTTGTTTTGAAAGTTAAATTCAATTATACGTATTTGAATATTTATTTGTATAGAATTTGGACAATCCAATATATAAAGATTTTGCGTATACGCGACATGAACGTATATTCGAAGTTTTAATATACTGGATAGATATAGAATCACATTCTAGTCGCCCGGAGACGGTACTGATGATAGGCTGATAGCACGTGCATCATCAGTATTTATGTTCGTGTTTCGAAGGTGTGATATCTATATATTTCCATTAGGCTGGTGTGAGAACCAAAACTTATATAGATAGATTTATTGTTGTGATTTGGCATCAAAAATGTGATTTTTGACTATATATCAAAATTATGAATTTGAAACTCTAATTCACTAATTGATTGATGTTTGTGTTGTTTGTTTAGTTGTTCGGTAATTTTGAACCATTTAGCCTAATTGTATCAAATATTGAATTATATTGAAAATTAGTTGCATTTGCATGCATATAAATGTACTTACATTGAACAGGTCATAGCAAGGAGGCTAGAGCAGAGAAAAAAATTTGTTTGCCCGACAAATAGGTACATGTTTACTATATAATTTACTGTTTTGTTTGGGTGATGATGATTTTATGAGCCTATTGGCTAGCCGCTTGGCTTTTCCTTTTTCTTTTTGAGATCAGAAGGCCTGTATGGCAATTTCAGGATTTTCCCGTGGCTCCCGGTGCAGGGGAGGTTATGGCGAAATTTTTCGAAAATTCTGGGTGTTAGCCAAATTTTTGAAGAATTTGAAAATTCTCAGAAACTGAAAAGTTGGAGAATGGAAGCCAGATCGAACGTAGAGTTGATTAATCAAACCATTTCCACTTTGTTCCTTTTCGGGGATGAAAAGTTTTAAGTGGGGGAGATTGTAATAACCCGGAAATGCGGGCCAGTTTAAAATTTTTATTTTGGCAATTTTAGCGAATTTTGGATATTTAAAATGAATTATTTTAAATAATATCGACGAGAAATTTATTTTGAATATAATTTGAACGTATATATTATATACGTCGTCGTTAGAATATAAATAATTATATATAAATATAAATAGAATTGAAAATGGCGCGGTAGTTCGATAATTCGATTTTAAACTTCAATGGAACGTACCGGGTGCAAATTAAACCGGATTTTAGTGAAACCAAAAATAATAGGATCCAATTGGGAATATATTTCCAATGAATCCGAAAAATAAAGATTTCATAGCGGGAATTAAAAGATATGTCCAGTTGAAAATTCTGAATAGTCGCTATGGAATTCAGGCCCTTAAAAATGGGAATTTTGCAAAAGACCTCGGATTTCGACGAAACCACTTTTGTTGGGTCCGTGATGTCAAGTTATTGCTAGATTCCAAATTTCATAATTTTTTGAATCAATATGTGAGCGTGGCGAAGGAAAACGCGTTTGACCAGTTTTAGTTGATTTTAATCGACTGGAAAATGGCCATTTTGCTAACAGTCTCAGAATTCGACGAAACTTGTTTTGTTAGGACCGTATCGTCATTACGAAGCCAGATAAAAATTTTCTGTAATTTTTCGAGTTCGTATGTAGTCCCGGTAAATTGAAATGTGCGTTAAAATTGAATATACACTGATTTATAATTTAATCTGAATAAAAACCTATCGAAACAGTCGAATTGGCCTACGATACATATCCCATTGTGTTCGGAACTGGGGTAATACATTAGGGACGACAGTCCGTGGGCTTGATTTCGAGTCCGTGTTAAAAGGTTACTTTGTAGAGAAATAAAATAATAAAATAATTTTAAAAAAAACCCTGTTCTCTTTTACTTGAAGTCAACCACCCTACATCGTTCTGATCAATTCTCAAAATTTTAAAAAAAATCATCGAACGAAGGAGGCGGAGCCCCGCTCCACCGACCGTCGCACGCCCCAAGGCAGGCAGCCACCGCCGCTTGGCCTAGCGCCACCCCCTCCCCTTCAGCCTCTCGCACGTCGTAGCCCCCAAGCCCCACGAAGACCCACAACCCTAAAACCGCACCCAAATACCCCCCGAACCCGAAACTCGCCACCGACGACCCCCTCTGGCCGGCGCCCACCTCCTAAGACCGCCGATACCCCCGAGCTGACCACCACCAGCCCCTGCGCGACCTCCCTCTTCTCCTCCACCCTCCCTTGACTGAAAATCCCCATAACCCCCCTTCTTCCAGTCCAACGAGCGCCAACGAACGATGGGATAAAAGGTAATTTATTAATTTAATTACTTAGTTCATTAATTTGTACAGTGTAGTTAATAATGTCTATTTTAATTTCAGTTTTTATAATGAAGAAATTATTGTTTTCAAATATATGATCTTTATAAATAAAAATATGATTTTTATTTAAGAAAGCTGTGGTTTTTATTAATATAAAGCTAGAAGTTTTTTTACGGAAAGGTTATGTTTTTAATAACGAAAAGGTTATGTTTTTAATAACGAAATTGTTGGAATATACAAAGCCGTGTTGATTAGATTTTTAAAATAGAAAAGATTAGATTTTTAAAATAGAAAAGATTAGATTTTTAAAATAGAAAAGATTAGATTTTTGAAATTGAAAAGGCGAAATCTTTATATTTGAAAAGGCGAAATCTTTATATTTGAAAGGGCGAAGTCTTTATATAGAAAATAGTGATGTAAAAATAGAATTTTTGTCTATATAGTAGCATTGTAAAAATGGAATTTTTATCTAAATAGCGAAGTAAAAATTCGATTTTTTATATATTAAATAACAAAGTAAAAATTCGATTTTTATATATTGAATAGCGAAGTAAAAATTCGATTTTTATATGTTGAATAGCAATATAAAAATGTGATTTTTATATATGTAGTGGCTACGGGCAACGAAAGTAATTAAAGGCGAGAACGGCGATGATTTCTATAAAGGAAGTGTCATGAAGTTGGGATAGTTATCGGTGAGAATTACTCACCTTTCAATTTCTTTTTCTAGTTATATATATTTATACTAGGATGCAGACGGTGCTTAGTAGCACCCGACACCCGTCATCCACAGACCATGGATGGCTTGTTTGTTTAATTGTTGTGTTGTGAAATTTGTTTGTGTTGTTGATGTGAAATCAATTATAAATGTAGGTGGTTGAAATAAATTAATTATCGTTAAAAATATAATTTTTAACGTGAATGTGAGTAAATAAATATTTATAAACAAATCGGCCGATTTGTTTATATACACTGATTTGACTGATATTGATTGGGACGATAAATTTTACACATCGCCCAACTGCACAAATAAAATATGCATTTGATTGTTTGAAATCCCACACGGGTATTGGGATAAAATACGACATACACTAATCCTAATAATTAGTTGTATGTCGATCGATTGATTGACAGACTGTTATAAGCGTTAGAAATCTATATTTGATGCTTATACAGTGTAGTGCACTTTGGATGATGGTTGATTGTTTATCGTTGCTATTATATACATGTGTTGTATGGAATCCATATAGTTAACGCTATATGGTGATTGATTGGGCCTCATTCCAATTTAGAAGATAAAGAACATTATAAAATAAAGGTTCATGGGTTGACAGTACTCATCCGTTGAGATTAGTCATGTGTTGAACGAAGTATTTTAACAATAAAATTTACATCTTTATCATATATGAAATTAGAAATTGTTCGGAAAATAGATGAGATGAGTGGTCCCCTGGATTGATCTGATGTTGGTTTCGGCCTTCGGGGTTAATATTTAGGGAATCGTTCTCTTACTAATTTACGGTTGGAGTCTGATTTGAAATCAAACAATAGATACCATAATTTTTATAAAATATATTAAATAACAAAAATAGTCACATATGGACAGTACTCATCCGTTGAGATTAGTCATGTGTTGACAAAAATATAGATTCACGTATTGAATAGAATAAATATTCATTTGTTGAGTAGAATAATGGGACTATTGAAATATATAAAACCGTGTTGATTAGAGATGCGCTATTTTGACGCGAACGATATTTATATCGATTATATTCGAATTGAATTGAATAGATACGAATTGAATTGAATTGAATAGAAAACGAATTCAAATTGAATTGAATAGAAAACCAATTCAAATTGAATTGAACAGAAAACGAATTCGAATTGAATTGAATAGAAAACGAATTCGAATTGAATTGAATAGAAAACGAATTCGAATTGAATTGAATAGAAAACGAATTCGAATTGAATAGAAAACGAATTCGAATTGAATTGAATAGAAAACGAATTCGAATTGAATTGAATAGAAAACGAATTCGAATTGAATTGAATAGAAAACGAATTCGAATTGAATTGAATAGAAAACGAATTCGAATTGAATTGAATAGAAAATGAATTTGAATTGGATTGAATAGAAAATGAATTCAAATTGAATTGAAATTTGATTTGAATTTAAATGAATTTTAAAACGAATCTATAAGGAAAAATTCAATTTTGATTTGAATTGGAAATAGAAGTTGAAATGTTTTTGAAACGAATTTAAAACTATTTATAAAATTTGTTTTAAATAGAAATCGACGAAATATATATCATATATATTATATATATATAATATAATGGCCTGAATAGAACGCGCCGCGCTGCGGCAGTTCGTGAATTTCGACCATTGACTTCGAGTGGACATTACGGGAGATCCGACCGTTGGATTCTCCTAAAACCGGAACCGTTGGGTTCGTATCGAAAAGAGCTTTCTAATGAATATTAGAAATTTGAAATCTAACAGTTGTATTTGGAGATACATCCAAATCAAATTTGGGAAAGGTCACTGTAAGTGCAGTTCAATGGCCGTTGATGGAAATCGACTGTACGGGCCTTGATAAAATTATTAAAAATAGTAATAATTTGTGTAAAATCATAAGAAATGATTTAGGGAAAAATTGGGATGAAAACCTCCATATTTGAAAAGATAAAAATAGATTTTTATCAAAATGAACTAGTTTAGAACTAAAGTAACAACCCATTTATTTTAAATAAATTGGATTTGAAATGGGTTTTAAATAGAATTGATTAGTGGGTTTATCGTGAACGGTGTTTTAAATAACACTAGTCCTTTAAACCAATAACAAATAGAATGTGATTTGGGTCTGTCGTGAACTGTTTTTTAAATAACATTAGTTCTTTAACCCGGTAAAAGGAGTTTTAATGAATCTGCAATTAGATTGAAATGTGCATTGATAATCTAAATTATCAAATTTGGAAAATAAGCGAGAATGGAGTATCACCAGTTTTTCTCCAAAGCGATAGTTAAATCTTTAATTAGATTTGAACGTGAAATGGTAATTAATTTTACCGACAACACTGGTGTTAGATATGGAGTATTACCAGTTTTGCTTCATGGGATGAATAGGTTGGGATTGGGAAATAAAATAAATAATTACTTCGGTGTGGTTCGCTAATCTCGACTAGTTTGGAAAACCATAATCTGGTTTGAAATGACATCCAAAGGAAGATTAAAGGATAAATTTTAAATAATTTATCTTGGATAAAATTAATGGGAACCCATCCCTAAGAATTGAAATTTAGAAACTAGCTGTAGGTTAGCTAAGAAGAATGGTTTCCTGGGTATTGATCTGATGTTGGATTCGGCCTTCGGGGTTAATATTTGGGGAAATTATTCTCTTGCTGATTTACGGCTAATGACTAATGAATTGGAATGAGGCGTATGTTGTGTTTATGTAACATTTGTTTTTAATATACACGGGTTGTTCAGAAAGGCCGGGTTTATACCCATTCTGAATAACCGATTCGACGATATGTCGAAGATGAAGACGGTGGTCGAAGACCGGAAGTCTTCACATCGTTTGGTTAATTTTTGATGATCCTGATTGGGCTGTACACCCAAGAGGATGGAAATAGTTGGTGGTCGTCCAGACGTACTTGGAGATCGATGGATATGCGAGGAAAGTACCTCTGGTTTCGTTCAGACCCAGAACGAACTTGTAAATGGATTGTGTGTCTGACATTGGATTTTATTCTGTGTTGATTGATTTCTGTTAAATATATATTTGTTTGGCGGTGGAGAATTTATTCTCTTGCTTAACGCCCTTCTCTGAGACGTACGAGCTTAGAGGTTATATATCGATAGGTATCAATCGCATGGCATGAATTGCTTGTGTGGCACACTGAGTTGCATAGATCAAGGCTTCTGTTGAAAAGCAAAGTCTTGTGGTTGATGATCAAAGCACGGCCTACGTGGCAGCTTTGTGTATAACGTAAATTCGCGAGCCTCACACCTCGGTATGAGTCAAAAATAGGATAAGGACTACAAGGAGAGCACGACGTTTCTTTCTAGCTTTGGTGGTGTCAGTGACTTACCAGCCCTGACATTTATATACTTTTCACCTATGTGGTTGTTGGATGAGGCGCCTCGATTTTAGGTCTATAAGGACTGGGAAACATGTGTTCAGGAATTGCCAATCCTCAAACGTAAGTGAGGACCGGCCCTGAAGATCCAGGGTTACCTAGAGTGTGTAGTCCTGAGGCATTTGCTAGAGTGTCTCGAAGCGAAGAGGAGCTTGCCCCTTGCCTCGACTCATGACGGAAATCCAATTTCCAATACGAGATATTTCGGCTTTATTTGTAGAGCCTAGTATGGTGACATAGTAGCATGGGATGCTATGCCGTCTATGATTGATATTTATGATTGAAATTTTTTTGACACTATACACTTATTATAGTATCAAATGATTTGTTTTAAACGTAACAAGCATGTTTGGCTGTTATAAGCGAAAACCATATCCTCCGGCTTGCGTTGCATTGTGTGATGGGACCTGGGTCTTATAATAGCTTCATTTTTAGAAAAAGCATTGCGTTGTTTATTTATATGCACTGGTATTCTTGGGAGGAAACCCGTTCCGTGTTATACGGCGTGGTCCCTTGAATTACTCTCTTTTAAAGTAAAGTTTAAATAACTGTTTTAGTTCTCACACCAGTCACATGACTGGCCTGGAGTTTATTGTTTTAACCTAAACTCTGGGTGCCCCTATTTTTGACACGGGCAGCTAGTAGTTTTGGTTTTGCAGATTTATATTCAAAGGATCCTGATTTACAGCTGGAACGATGCTCGGAAAGCTCTGTATCCGTGTATTACTTTCAGTTGTGCTTTGTATTATTTTTCCGCTGCAGTACTGTATTTAAATTTCTGATATTTGTCGAATGTAATTTATTCAATTATACTCTGTATATACTCGTATCTGATGTAATTGTTGTAATAGCAATGAAATGTTCTTCCGTCTGCATTCATTTGTGTGTTGTTCTCAAGATAATCCGGGCTTTCCTTCACGAGGAAGTAACGGGCTATCACAATCAATATGTAACCTATGAGCTCGTACGTCTCAGAGAAGGGCGTTAAGTAAGAGAATAAATTCTCCGCCGCCAAACAGATATATATTTAATAGAAATCAATCACACAGAATAAAATCCAATGTCAGACACATAGTCCATTTACAAGTTCGTTCTGGGTCTGAACGAAACCGGAGGAACCTTATTCCTCGCATATCCATCGATCTCCAAGTACGTCTGGACGATCACCAACTTATTCCCTCCTCTTGGGTGTACAACCCAATCAAGATCATCAATAATCATCCAAACGATGTGAAGACCTCCGCTCTTCAACCACCGCCTTCATCTTCGACTTATCGTCGAATCAGTTATTTAGAATGTGTATAAACTCAGCCTTTCCGAATAACCCGCGTATATAATAAACAAGTGTTACAAAAACACAACATACGCCTCATTCCAATTCAGAATATTCTTTTATTCAAATTTTCAAATTTTTAGGGAAAGATTCCCATTAATTTAATCAAAGATAAATTCTTCTAAATTTATTCTTTAATCTTCCTTTGGATATCATTTCAAACCATGTTAAGGTTTTCCAAACTAGTCGGGATTAGCGAACCACACCGAAGTAATTATTTATTTTATTTCCCAATCCCAACCTATTCATCCAATGGAGCAAAACTGGTAATACTCCATATCTAACACCATGGTGCTATCGGTAAAATTAATTAACATTTCACGTTCAAATCTAATTAAAGATTTAACTATCGCTTTGGAGCAAAACTGGTGATACTCCATTCTCGATCATTTCAATCTAATTACAGATTCATTAAAACTCCACTTATTTTTAATCTTCTCAAAAATCAATATCCTGTCTTTAATTGGGTTAAAGAACCAATGTCATCTAAAACACGGTTCACGATAAACCCCAAAATCACTTTCCATTGTTAATCGAGTAAAAGAATAGGTGTTATTTAAAACACCGTACACGATAAATCCAAAAATCAATTCAAATTCAATTCCAATTAAACACTATTTAATTGGTACATTTTCACTAAATCTTAATTAAAAGATTTATTCTTTTCTAAACTGGGTTCAGGAACAATGTTATTTAAGACACCATTCACGACGAACCCAAAATTCCATTTGATATTAAATACAAGGCTCTGACTAGAAAATATATCGGCTTATATTCAGTTTCAAATTCTGAAACCAACAAATATCATATTAGAAATAACGATATAAATATATCTTTCAAAATTTCCACAACCATATCTGTATAATCACGAAATCCAACATCAAAATATTCCGAAGACAATTTCGATTCAAATCCATTCCAATTCGTATATTGGAAATTCAGATTATTTTTAAAACCACTTCAAATTCAATTTATTTATTCAAAAAATATTGGATTATAATTCTAGTTCATAACAAGTTCATTTCGATAAAAATACATTTTTATCCTTACAAATGTGGAATTTTTCTTCCCAGTTCTTTCTAATTCATATATTATGATTTTACACAAATTATTAATATTTTTAATAATTTTATCAAGGCCCGTACATTCGGTTTTCAATAACGGCCACCGAACTGCATTTACAGCGACCTTTTCCAAATTTGATTTGGACATAATTCCAAATCTACCGTTAGATTTCAAATTTCTAATATTCATTGGAAAGCTCTTTTCGATATGAACCCAACGGTTCTAGTTTCAGGAGAATCCGACGGTCGGATCTCCCGCAACGTTAATTCGAAGTCAATGGTCGAAATTCGCGAACTGCCACGGCGCGGCGCGTTCTATTCAGGCCATTTAATATATATAATATATATATATTATATATATTTCGTCGATTTCAATTCAAAACATATTTTATAAATCATTTTAAATTCGTTTTCAAAACAATTTCAACTTCATATTCAATTTCAAATCAAAATTGAATATTCCATATCATTAATATATAAATGATATTATTTTCAAAATATTAGATTTTGAAATCACTTCCTTGTCTATATTCATGATAAAAACGAATATAATTGATATAAATATCGTTCGCATCAAAATGGTGCATATCTAATCAACACGGCTTTATATATTTCGATAACTTCGTTATTCTATTCAACAAATGAATATTTTCTTCAACAAATGAATATTTTCTTCAACACATGAATATATACTTTATTCAACACATGAATATTTATTAATTCTTACTTACAATAAAAATGTGAATTTTATTGTATATAATATTTCGTTCAACACATGAATAGTTTCAACACGTGAATATTCTCAACACATGAGTATTGTCAACACATGACTATTTTGTTTATTCAACACATGAATATAATTCATTTTCTAAATTGGAATGAGACCCACTCAATTACCATATAATGTTAATTATATGGATTCCATACAACACATGTATATAATAGCAACGATAAATAATCAACCATCATCCAAAGTGCACCACACATCTGCATAAGCATTAAATATAAATAATTAACGCTTACACAGTCTGTTAATCAAACGATTGACATATCACTAAACAATTGGGATTAGTGTGCGTCAAATATCATCCCAACACCCGTATGGGGTTTCAATCCACAAACACTGAATATTCTTTGTGCAGTTGGGCGAAGTGTAAAATTTATCGTCCCAATCAATATCCTTCAAATGGATGTACATAAACAAATCGTCTGATTTGTAAATGAATATTTATTTATTCACATTCACGTTAAAAATTATATTTTTAACTATATAATATTTTATTTCAACACATGAATACATATTTTCATTCATTCCACATCACAATCAATTTTCACCACACAACAAAATCAAACAAGTTGTCCATGGTATGTGGACAACGGGTGTCGGGTGCTGCTAAGCACCGTCCATATCCTAGTATATATTTTTAACTAGAAAACAAGAATTAAAGGGAGAAGTTCTCACCGACTAGCTAAACCAATTCACTGTGATTCTTCATATGTAGAAATCTTGCCGTGTCCGCCTTTTGTCACTTTCGTTGTCCGTAATCACTACATATATAAAAATCATATTTTCATACTCTACGTTACATAAAAATTATATTTTTTTTCTCTACATTACATAAAAATCGAATTTTTATTTTCTCTATAACATATATAGAAATCCCGTCTTTCTATATATAAAAATATCGAACTTTCCTATATAAAAATATCGTCTTTACTACGATAAAAATATAATCTTTACTATGATAAAAATCGAATCTTTTCACTGTAAAACCACATATGTAAAAAAAAAACCGTATTTTTATTTCACTTCTCAAATAATAAAAATTATATTTTTATTTTGTTATTCATATAAAAATCACATTTTTATTATTCATTCTTATGTATAAAAATCGAATTTTTATCTTCACTTCATATATATAAAAATCGAAATTTTATCTCCACTTCATATATATAAAAATTGAATTTTTATCCAATGTAAAGTCTAATTTTTCTTCTATTAAAAATCATAACTTCTTCCTTATAAAAATCCTACCTTTCATGTATATAAAAATCTTAACTTTTCAAATTAAAAATGTAATCTTTCTATTTTTAAAAATCTTTTTGTTCATTAAAGATCAAATCTTTTACTACGATAAAAATCATAGCTTCATGTATAAGAAAGATCACATTTTTAATATTAAACCGCAGGTAAAAATCATATTTCTAATTTAAACCATAGCATAAAAATCATATTTTTATTTAAGGCAAAAATCCTATTTTTTGTCTAGCAACAATGTATTTTAATTTAAATAAAATCAAAGAGAAAAGAAATAAACTAAAAAAAGTAACATAATATAAACTTACTGTTTTTGGCGGATGTTGAACAGCGTCAGAGGGGGAGGAGGAGGGTCGGACTGGGCGCGGCGTCGCCTAGGAGAGGGTGCGACAGGTGAGGCGGCGACCGTCATTGGATCCGGGTAGTGGAGTTTTGGTTATGCGATATGGAGCTCGCGTTGACCGTGAAGGATGAGGCGGGGCGCTCCATCGCGTTGGCGGCGGCGGTCCTTGGATGGTCGGACTCCGGCAGTGGCAGCGCCCCCGGAGTGACTGCGATGGGGCTAGGGAGCAATGCCCCTTTCCTTTTTTATTTTTTTCTTTTCTGTAAATGAATTTTGAACGGGAATTGGGGGGGTTTGAACATAAAGGTGGAGAGAGAGGGGAAAGGAAATTTTATATAAATAATTATTTTAATATTTAATTCCTCCTCCAAAAAGTAGCTTTAAACTTCGATCTCAAAACGAGACCCACCGCCTGTCGTCCCTAGCTAATTACCCTCATTCCGAACACAATGAGACATATTTCGTAACCCAATTCGCTTGTTATGATCAGTTTCTGTTCAAATTAAAATATAAATCAATGTATATTGAATTTGAACGCACATTTCAATTTACCGGGCCACATACGGGCTTTAAAATTCCGGAAAAATTATGTCAAGCTTCGTATTGACGATACGGTCCTAGCAAAACTAATTTCGTCAAATTCTGAGACCGTCGGAAAAATGGCTATTTTCTGGTCGATCGAAATTGACTAAAACTATTCAAACACGTTTTACTTCTCCATGCTCACATATTGATTCGAAAAATTACGAATTTTGGAATCCAGCAATAACTAGGCATCCCGGGTCCAACAAAAGTGGTTTCGTCGAAAACCGAGGTCGTTTGCAAAATTTTCGTTTTTAAGGGATCAAAATTTCATAGCGACTATTCTGAAATTTCAACTTCGCATAACTTTTTATCCCTGCTATGAAATTTCAATTTTTCGGATTCTTTGGAAAGATATTCTCAGTTAGATTCTAATATTTTTTGGTTTGCTAAAATCCGGTTTATTTTGAATCATGTACAGTCATTTGAAATTAGAAATCGAAATTTCAAACTACCCCGCCATATTCAATTCCTTTTATATTTAAAATAAAATATTTATATTCTAACGTCGATTCAAATAAATATATACATTCTAATTCTGATCAAATAAATTTCTCGTCATTATTATTTAAAATAAATCATTTTAAATATTCAAAAATCATTAAAATTGCCAAAATAAAAATTTTAAATTGGTTCAGATTTTCCGGGTTATTACATTTAACAAATTATATCATACTTATAATTCAAGTCATATAATTCAAAATTGTTACTTCTACATTTTGAATCAAAATCTTATATTTCCATTTAAACAAATTACGATTTAAAACCATTCTTTTTTACATCGATTAACAAATTCTTAATTAAAACCAAACGATATAAAATCAACTCTACATGTAACATCTATATATATTCCAATTCAGGTTTAATCACTTAAAATTTAATTCAATTCATATCGATTATAAATTTCAAATAAATCAATTTACCCAATTCACATTCATTTCTTATCAAAGTTCATAACTTAAAACAATTCAAATACAATTTCATATCACTTATAAATTTCAATTTAAGCATCAATTTACGCAATTCAAATTCTTCTCTACTAAAAGTTCGTATCAATTCGAATTCATAACTTAATATGAGTACATTTGTTATTTAAATACCGTTATACAAATTTACACCCATAAACTTCGAATTTAAATTGCAAAATCTAACTTATCCATCATGACATTTATTATTAAAGTTTATAAAATATATATAAGAAAATAAATTTTGAAAATATATATAGGTTTATAAACTTCTAAAATTAATTAGAATATAGATTATAAACATATATAAGATTAAAATAATATCGAAAATAAGTTTTAAGATAATTATTTATAATAATATAAAAAGTTATAAATACTTATATAATTAAATTATATATTTTAAAATAAATAAATTATCTAAGTAAAACTTAAATAAGTATTAAATCTGTATTTACTTATAAAAATCATTTTAAAACATATAATTCAAAATTATAAAAAATTAATTTCAAATATTTAAAATATAGAAAATATAAAATATAAAATAAAATAAATCTTAAGTTATTATTAAAATCAAATTCCCAAATCAAAATACTTCAAAAATACGACCAACAGTGTCCGTATATAGTTTTCTACCCTATAGTCAAGTGATACGGATATTTATCATTTCAACCCACATTTTATAAAATTTCTACGGGTCTATCGTTTCAACCCACGATCCTAAATTTAGTAAAATCGTTCAGGTTTATCATTTCAACCCATAAAGATTTTTCCCTATTCTAATGTCCAGTCGGATATGTATCATTTCAACCCTAAGTGATTTTTCCTAAACTAGAGGTATCAACAATAACAAACAACAATCACATAGCAACAATCACAGCATATATATCATCAGTGCAATTATGTGTCATATGAATATCGTGTCACATATGAAATGTGCATATATATTAAATCAAACAATTTCTATCAGCAATCCTATACATTTCATATAACAATTCATTATTGATCTAACATCCATGAAAAATGTAAGTCATATGTGAGATAAACTCACCTTTCATGGTACAGAAATGGAAACGACCAACATATTGATGCCGAATCGAAACAACGATATCCAGGCATGACTCAGAATTGATTCAACTCGATATCGATTGATATATATTTTATTGTTATAAAAGGATAGAGAATTTCTCAACGGTTGGTACAACTACCGAGTTTTGGAACGGTTTTCGAACTGAACATCAAATTCATTTTAAAAATAAATACAACAAAATTTATTTTTAAAATAATATATATATATATGTATATATAATATACACAGTAACTTCAAATATATATATATATATACATATGTATATATATTTTAAATTTACACAACGCTAAACACACACCACAAATAATACACGTAAATATATAGCGTACACACTATACACATAAATAGTAAACACACGCACTGTTCACAAAACACCACTATAAATAACACACGCTTGGAGAAATATACGAAACACTCAGCGAAATTTACCTTGTATAACTCAACACAACAAAATAAAGCTTTTTTTATATATATAAACAAGCAAAGGAAAAAAAATACACATGTAGAAAATACCAAAAACACAACACAAAGCACCCCATACAAACACAACAAAGACTCGGAGAAGAGGGTTTGGCGCAAGTAGTGGATCCGAAGGCGGAAAAGGTGGTTGCAGTCTGAGTGGAGAGGCGTGGGGTGGACTTGCGATTGGAGGCATGGCACTGTATAGGGAAAGTGGGATCGGCGAGGAAAAAAACAAATGAAAAGGCTATGAGAAGGAATGGTAGAAGGGAAGATAATGGGTTGGGACTTAAACCAAAGCAGCTACTGTTTATACAATTTAAAGTACACGAATACTATGCGTATAATCCGGGAAGGGTAGGAGCGGTTCCACTTCAGCTAACACGTGTGAAATCTGAAAAGAACTGCTTTTATCATGCTAAGGATAGATGGTCACCTGAACGACGGTTACGTTACATTGGAAAAAAAATAGCTTTTAAACATGGCTCGGTTACCATAACTCAGTTACCATAACGAATGATGGTCACGTGAACAACATGACGAACGGTTTTTAAGTAAGGGGAAAAAAGTTTTTTTTTTCTTACATACATTTGTACTACCATGCAACTACTTGGGAAACAAGGCTTGCATTGGAAATGGTATGGAATGAAAGTAACTAAAGAGACATAATGCATGGTTTTGGAAGCATTACTAAATTTAAACATTGCTACATATTGTAGGTTAAATGAAAAACTTTAGAATTATGGAGCGCATGCATATTTGTTCAGATATAACCAAATTTAAAACTATTACTAAAATTATTACATATGTAAAAAAATGAAAAAGTTTATATTGCAGCAAATTATAATATGCAATGTAATGTGCAAAATACAATTGCCGGAATGGAGTCTCAGTATCAAACAAGGTGTGGAAGAACAACAATCAAAATGTTGTTAGTAATAGGGGATGAAATGAACCAACGTCTAATGCTTATTCTATACATGTATGTCCCTTACTATGCCTTAGAAAAAATAAAAAAATAATTAGGTGTTTTAATGAAATAAAAAGACAAATTTTGCAGACCCAAAATGGTTAGAAAAGTACGTAAGATCGACAAAGGAACACATCAAACTCAGATGGCTCCGTTTCAAAAGTGAACTGTGCAAGCATTTTAACAATTTCAGCGCGAAGTGAACGCCGAAACTGACAAATGAATATATTGCGAAAATCAGCGCGACGAGACGGACACAACGGCATATAATTTTCAATGTCAGGATGCTCCGTTCAAAAATGCGTTACGAACCCCTTTTAACATAAAAATGCAGACGAAAAACGGAGGTCGACATGTTTGTCCGAACTAGTTTTGAAGAGATTTTAAAATCGCGAAAATTTGAACTGTTTTGCGCAGCTTCGCACTGAAAATTGCGCAATCGACAAACATTCAAATTTTCCGATGTATTTTTCATAGCTGCAACATCTCACTGTACGCATTTCAAGTTTTAAATTCCCGTTACAAGAAATTGCAGAATGTTTTCAAAATAAAATTTTGGTTTAAATTGGATTTTAAATCATTAAAAATTACGGGTTGTTACAAAAAACATGGTAAATTATAGGGGATAAATGTCGGAGCATGGAAAAATTTTCAAGGTGACAAAACAAAGTGCTTAACGTGACGCATTAAACACTACCCCTAAATTGGAAGAACATCAACTTCGTTTGTGCCATGGCAAAAAATGTTAAGGTAACTGATGAATGTCCTCCAAATTAATGATTACTAATGTATAATTATAATGTATATGCACCATATACGCAACTTGAAATTAATATTTATGCACCTATGTGATTTTGCTTGAGGTAGTTTAGATTTCTTGTATTTAAATTCCTTAATATCTACTCTAACAATTAACATACCATGTTCTACATTAATGAGTTCTAGTTGGTCATATGATTATGAATATGATATTGTAGGGCTAAACTTTTGTTGAACTATACATTTCTGGAAGGTACATAACTTCTATGGTTATTAATTTATTATTACTATTTGGAGTCCTTGTATAATCCATGGCAGGCGTCTACATAATCGGGACCCACTTTTCCATAGGGTATGTGGTATGCACTTCTAGAGTGGCCACATTCTACACATTGGAGCTTTGGTATGCATCCTTCTCCTTTATTGGTTCATCCATCAAACCTATAAAAAAAATTGGTTTACATAAGACTTTTGATTAATGAAAACGGTAATAAAGTTAAATGCATATGAATTTCAAAAGTTAAGCAACTTTGTTCGCTATTTAAAACTCATTAGAATTTCAACAGTAGCAGATGCATCTATACTTATCAAAAGTTCAAAATTAAGCAGAAAACATATCAAATCTAAAAACATAATTTACTCTATCAGCTTCTTATGCTACAAATAACCAATATTGACCCTCATACAATGAATTAAAAAACTTCATATGTAAAGCATACACATCTATTGATCTAACATGGAATAGCATGCTTTACATAATTTGGTATAATAGTTAAACATATTAGGACATTGACGTTATCTCTCATATCGTTAATAATATACTTTGTACTATAAAAATTTGTTTAGACTTGTCCATATTTGTGGAGAAAAACTTTAGTTCATATTAGAAAATGGCTACCATGAATACCAGTTTAGACTTCTTCAACTGCTACATGTATTAGTTAAACATACATGAATCATACCTAATGTAGCACATATATGTTTCTATAATAAGTTGTCAAAAGTTTTCTTGGAGCAAAATAGGTATTGTCATGACAAATTGATTTAGACCTTGAAATAACCAAAAGTTTATATGTTAAACTACTCTTTTACATAGCAAAGATTGAAAAAAAATGTAGCCCATCCTTTTACAAACTTAGTTTACTTTAATTTTATTTATGTGAAATTTAGTTAACATTTATAAAACTAATGAATTTTTATAAGCTTCGTTAGTTTATGAAAACTTAGTTAATTTCAATAAGTTTGCACTACTTGTTTAGTGCTTATAAAAATTTATTGCCTAAAAAATTAGTTAACTCAGTCATATTGTTATAAAAACTAAAGTCAATTTACTTGAATTTATATTAGATCGATATAAAACTTAGTTAACAAACGCATATTTTGAGCACAAATTTGGTTTATGTCAATGGTTTCAGGCTTTAATATGTACGTAGTATGCAATTCGGTCTGGTGATGATTGTTATCATGGATAATGGAAAAAAATCATGATAATTTACCACTGCCTACGCAATGTTACATGAACATAAATTTTGTCTCTGTAAACAAAAATTTGGCTGTCTATGCAAGACCACTATACAAACCTAAGTTTTGCACACAATATTGGCCAAACTATTAATTAATATTGCAATAGTTTAATAATGAACCCAATTTGTAAAGGCCCGAAAATCCGTACCAATTTGAGCTGACTAATATCCTACACATTCAACTCAAAGTGCACAAAAATACAGATCTTTAATAGAATGAAATAACAGGATGAGAAAGATAAGATAGGACTAATAGAATAGAAGAAGAAGAACATCAGAATCTAAACAGCATCAGAGTAAACACGAATCTCATAGCGAAACGAATAAAATATATTATATAACATATTGAAATACAAATCTGAATTTGTATATACATACCATATCAAAATATAACTCATATACATCACAGCGGAAATAATCTCTAATAACTAGTGGTGAAGCTTCCTGCTTTGAGCTCCTCCAAGTGAATCTGCAAAGCCTGAACACTTGACTGCCCGTACAAATTTGGGCACCCAAGAGTTTAGGGAGGACACAAACAAATAAACTCTGGGTCAGTCATGGGACTGGTGTGAGTAAATTTCAACCATATCATTTTAACTTTGAAATCCCTTTTGAAAAAAAGGATAATAGTAAGACCAGCTTACACATAAACATGGACGGTTTTTACCTTACTATAACCCAAATTACTTGACATCAAATTCTAGTGATATTATAATAATATCTAATCAATATAAATAACCAAATAGTAGAACACTTGTATCTCACGCTCTTCATATATAATAGAAATCAAAAACTGAAGGGCTCTTATTGGAGATTGGATTCCAACAGACAAGATATGGGATCACCTTCCGATCAGTGTACTCTAGAGGGTATACACCGGGGTTCAACAAGAATGTCTTGCAACCCGGCTACACATGACCGTCCACTCATTTAGCCTGAGTGTAACGAATATATTGTCACCCACGGTTGTTGGCCATCCAACCTTAATCCAAAGAAACAAAATCGAAAAGAAGAACAAATATGATTTTTCTCTAGATCGATGACAATATACCATGCTTGGGTATGACCCAACTAGCCATGCTGCCCGCCCGATTTCTGTCATTCGCCGGTTGTGAGCCTAGAGGCCATGTTTATCTTCAGAATATATAATCACCATTCACTTTGAATGCCACATCGTCAAACCTGTCAATTCACTAATTGATTTCCAAAAATATCAAGGGTATAAAAAGCTAAGGGGAACGATTTCCTCTTCCACCAGACGTAATACCTTTAAGAGATCAACAGTACGTGATTTGTTAGGTATACTCTATCAGACACTCGTCCATACAAGTTGTCCTCAGACTGGATAAACAGAAAAAACCATTCTGGAACATAACGACCCTTGCATTTCACTCTATCTTCAATTATCTTCAGCATAATCTAATTCGCAGCGCCTATGCCTATACGCGGTGGTTTTCAGATAATATATCCAACCAGTCTCTCCGTATTGACAACGATGGTCAAAATACTTCGATAGTCGGTTATTTAACTATCGAAGTAAAAATAAACATTCATTCAAATGTACAACTAAACATCACACAATCACTGGGGCTTTTTATTTAACATTAATTTCCAGTTTTCCATATCTTCCCAGATATTTCCCAAAACCCATTTAGCCCTTCACATTTCTTTGGAAAACATTTCCAGTTATTATAAACCTTTATTCTCCCACATTCCAGATAAATACGTTATTAACGTTCGAAAAACATTCGCATCCTTTCACATTTCTTATTTCTTGTATATCAGAAAATATAGATTATTTATTATTGGAAAAAATTTCCTATTTCCATTATAACTACTTAATCTGCAGACTTTTGCTTTTTACAACATTATTCACTTTGAAATGTGAACATCGTATTCTTACAGAAATCTAATTTTGTCTATTAAATAAAATTTATTTGGATAATAAAATCCCATTTTAACTGACCTCCTATTTGATTATAATATATTTTAATAACACTTAACATCTTCGAAATATACTTACAATCCTTATTGTTTACTTAGTTCTATTCATATTTCGAACAACACACTAATTTCATCATTTTAATTTGAAGCGATTCTCGAATTCCCCATTTCTAAGTTCATTATTATAATTTCAAATTATTTAATAATAGTTATTCTTCCACTTAATCTCTAAATATCATTTATGAATCAAATTACTTATTTTAATTAAAACAAGTTATTATATCCTAGTCTAATCAAGAGTCAATTTCTATTATTTAAAATAATAACTAATAGATTTATTCATTTTTAAATTAAAATTCATTTCAATATATTTTTATGGTATTTAAATACCGATTATCTCAGGGCCAGTGTTATTCAATATCCTAAACACACAACAATCAACAATATTTATCACATCATATAATGCAGTATATGAAAAACAACAATATAATTGTTGAGGAATCCAGTTGGATCCCTCCGACCTGTTTCCCTGCATCCACGGATGTTAGTCACATAAATAACACCAATTTCATATTGGTATGAAATATAATGGAAACGACATCAGTTTTCAATCGACCGTTTTATGTATATATGGCGGTATATATTATCTCAGCAAAATAATTTAGTAAATCATCCCAGCACCCATCGCACACAACATTCAACCAATCATTAAAATATAATTATAATATTTTAAAATAGAACAGAGTTAGTTGGTTTACTCATCTTTGCGCATTAACCGTTAAATAATGATTTGCATTAATCGATTAAACCAGACGTTCAATTTTGCCATAATTCAAACGTGCTTCAAATTTTCTCCAAACTGACTTCATAGCGTCGCCAGCTTCCATGCGATTCCAAAAAGATGGACCATTCGTCAGACCATTAAATCCTCAGCCCATTCCACCAATCCGGACTCCAAAACTAACCATCACTTCCTCAGGCATCAAGGAACAAACCGCCGACCTTCTCCCGGATTAAACCCGCTATTGCTAAGCATCAAACCAAACTTTCGCATTCCCTTTATTTTTCATTTTTATTTTCATTTTATTATTTTCGTCTAGGCTTCACACATAATACACCAGCCCAAATGTGAACACAGCCCATACCGCTATTGTCTCCAATTCGCTTTACAGCGCTCCTCACTAATGAAATGGAACCATGCATTATTCCAAACAATGACCCATGCATTCAGTTTCTTTCCCAAAACATCACTTCATAGTATACCCATCTACTGTTGTTTTCATTCTTCCATCCTCATACGCCATCACCATTTCATGTTGCGCCACGCTTTCTCCACCAAGATGCCGCCACATCAGCTCGTCGTTGAAAATCCCCAGCAGTTTTGCTATTCTCACGTTTAAAATAATTATTCCTTGCCCCTTCAACATTAGAAAAAGCCAAGCTCCCCTCATACAAAATTAGCAAGTCCTTGCCACCAATGTTAACACGTGTCAGCACATCCCTCAACTAAATGCTACTGCCACCGTTCATTCTCTCTAAATCTCCCTACTTTCCCAGTCTCTACTCACTCTTCAACACCATCTCCTCACGCAAGTCTCCCATTCAATAATACACAGCATGCTCTAGTTTTTAGTTTCCATGCGTTTCAACACTTTACCGCGTTACAGAGCTCGAACGCCAACCACCACTTCCTCCTGGGTACCAGCTACCTGCTTCTGCCATAAACAAAGCCACTTTGCCAGTTTCAGTGAACTCATGTCCCCTCTTGCTTTCCACCTTACACATCCTTGCTTGTTTATTTCCTCCACCACGTCAATTTCATGTATGCAGCCGGCAGTACCGCACGTCCAACTATTTTGCACCGCTAAAGTGTTTCTTTCTTCCATGCAAAATATACTTCTGCATCTTAAACAATACTGCATACTTCATGTTATTTATCCATTTCTGAATGCTTAAACTTCCCATTTGATTTGTTGAAACTCGTAGCCCTCTCACAGTTATTTCCATTAGGAAACGACAGTACCTTAGCAAGGCCCATCACCGCATTACAAATGCTATTATATCCTTCTTCCTCCATCAAACAACTAGACCGCTCCTCCCCATCGGTTGTAGAACTCCACTTCTTTCTATACATTAAACAATCCCCTCCTGCTGTATTTAAATACCCATATTTTTATTTTATGAAACTATGGAGGCTACAGTTTTGAACGCTGGAAGAACCAGAAATGAATGTGCTTGCGATGGTGTGTGCGTATATATATATAAATAGCAGAAGGAAGATAAGATCAAAGTCTTGTTTTCATATATAGGTAACGGCGTGCACATTATTTAGGATATAGGCGTTATGGTTTAGGTCTTGCGTCTTCTATAGTTTTACTTAATGGCTAAACAAGCCTTGTCTTCATGCGTGAAAAGGATAGTATGGTACCACACCAATTCTTCTGTCCCCAAATTCAGTGTGCCCCTGTGTCCCAACCAATCAGAGCCCCTTGGTTTCCACCTTTTTCACTTAAACACCTGAATTGTTTTTGAACTTAAATGCAAAAAGGCGGAATGGGGAGATTGGATTGGAGGGATAGGGGAAATGGGTATAGAAGAATTGGTCTCGCATGGTACTGCCTTTGATTGTTTCTCTCTTTCCAACATGTTTTATGTTCTTTCATATGGTGTCTAATAATTTCAGTAGTCACGCTTGTTGTTTTTATTATTAAATTATCACCATATAAAATTATAACGTTGGATTAACGATACGTGTCATATCTTTGTTAATGTTTATCAGTACCCGTCTACAAGGAGTTATATTTATTTACCGACTATTACGAACAGAAATAAAAATAAGATCCTGACAAACAATGTGCCACGATACTAAGAACAAAATAATATAGACTAATTAACTTATTCTGTGGAGTTCCAAAATGCTGATATAGGGTGTAAAGTACTCCAAAATAAAAAGTTGCTTATTTTCTAAAATAAAAATTACGGAAAAATTCTATAAATTAAATTATAATTACATCTCTGAAATCTTGTTCCAATACGAAACCAATATTTAAATATATTTAAATAACCGTTACGGCCAAAAATGATTGTGCCGCTGCTTTTCTGAATATTTAATTTGGACATAACTTACAATATATAATCCGAAATCTCGATTTTTCACTTCCATTAAAAAAAATACCGTTTAAAAGATTCTAATGTTTCTTGTTTTGCAGAAATCTGACTAATAACGGATCTTGTACGGTCAGTTGAAATTCAAAACATTAAATTATGAACTACCGCGACATTACGGGCTCGATTATAATTATATTATAATTAATGCGTTCAACTATCGCTGTAAACAATATATTCATTATTGAAATTCAGTTCTAACTAGATGAAATTGATTAAATTATCTGCTTTACATAATACCATCACTTTGGTTATTTCCGACTATTTTGGAAATAAATGTTTTATTATTCTACTATTTAAATTAATTCAATGTTCAAAATATTTGAATTCAAACCATTGGAATTATCGAATCACTATATTGAAATAGTTAAATAAATTAACTATTTAATCGCCAAAATTCCAGGACGCTACATTCCTTCCCCCTTAAAAGAATTTCTTCCCGAAATTACAAAGGTGGGAAAAATGCAACGAATCATATTATAACCAGGCTAAAAATCTTCTATTTGATATCTTAATTTCAGTTTCAATTAAACCGATTAATTCTAATTGAAATATTAATTTATTTCTATTAACGAAAATTTCTAACGCTCAAAATTTTCGGGAAATTTCACTAGCATTTCCTCTATATGGCTCAATTGGTACTACTACAACTTGCTGTTGGATCTAGATTAACCCTAGAGGCGGGTGAATAGGGTTTATCACAGTTTTTCGCTGAGTTAAAAATCTGATGGGATATTAAAAAAATAAACAGGTCACAGAATGCAGCAGAAATAAAAAAGCGGAAAGGAAATAACACACAGAGATACCGAGCTTCGGCAATACCCTGCCTACTGTTGCATTCCTAAGGTTTCTTCTAGGTGATAGAACAGATCCCGCTTACAAGACCATGTACACTAGCACTCCTTGCTCCTGTACTAACCCTATGCTCAAAACTCTTAACTGATCTAATCCCCTAGATCAGATTTTCCCTGATTACAACCCTGTAACCAGTAACCCTAGTTTTTATAGACTTTAGTAAACTGGCAGTTAACACCCTAACTGGTTTCGTAGATTTTATAGACCTAGAAACTGTTCGAATTGGTTTACAACACAAATTAAAAACAATAAATCATAAAAGACAAAATAAAAAATAACACATGTTAAACCATAGGAGTTAAAAGGAAGGGTCATTCCCTTTTCAATTAAATCACTTAAGTCCATTGATGACTTGGTTGGCCTATTTGTAAATGTTGCACCCTTGAAAATGTTGTCCCGATTACTCTGAGAAACAGAAATGCCGGCAACTACTAAACCTAGGGTTTTTCTCTGATGCTCCAAACCCAATCGCAGTTGTTAAGGAAGATGCTGTGACTTCTGTGATTTCTTTGATGCTCTGTATTACATGCTCGATCGATTTGGAGCTGATCGAATTCCTGAAAGATTGTGAGTTTTTCTGAAATTACTTTATTCTTGAAATTGTTGTTATTGAATTCGATCCCTAATTCCTGTGATGAAGTGGTGCTTAAATAGGATTAGAAAATCCTATTATTCCTCTGATTTTGATTGATGTCTCGGCCTCATTTTGGGTCGCCCCTTTTGCTGCATTGATTTACTTGCGTGACTGATTCTTGAATGAACTTTCCCCTTTTGAATGCTCTGTAAATTAAATATCCCCTTGCGTGAATAATGTTGCCTTGATTTAATTTACGAACGGCTTTGATTTGATTAAGAGAAACCTGGAAATTGTGGCTTTGGTCTTTCAATGAATCTCCATATTTAAATTGCCCCTTTGAATTCGAAATAGTATTTGACTCAAAACTGGAAGCACTTGTATTTCAGAAAAGAATTGATTTTTCTTGCTCAAAATGGTTTCTCTGATTATCAATAAGATTTAATTGCTTTCCAAAAATGATTTCACAATTCTGGAAACCTTCATTAGCAGATTGATGCACTTGCCTAAATTTTTTATCAATGCACTAATTTGTTTCTTGCCAAACATGATTTAACATAATTGTTTGACTTGTTCATGTGTGATGCTGCAAATAAATTCTTGCCAAAAAAAAACTTTGTTCAATATCAGAAACAGATTTAAATGATTTGTCCAAAAGATGCAAGTTGATTCTTGGAAAACATTTAAACAGGTTCAATACGACATTCCCAAAATTGGAAACAATCTTAAAGTTTGAATGCCAATTGATTTCTTATATGTATTTCTGGAGTTCAAAATGTTTTGAACACTTGGATATGAGGAGCTCAGTATATTTGAACAAATCTGAGCTGATTTGTTGTGTGTTGAACCATTTGTTTGATATTGAGCTCCAGTGCATATTTGCTTTGCTCATATGAACATATGCTACTGCCTCTTGCATGTTGTGTACACCCCAAATATGTTGGCTGAAATTTTCTCCCTGCTTTGTTGTATCTTTATGCATTTGAAAACAGTTTGCCTGTATGGCTTACATGCACCATTCATGTACAAAAACTCCACTATATTGCTTCCTTATATCCATGCTTGATCATCTAATTTAGTTCATGCTTATCCACTGTTTTAAGCTGTTGTACACATGCTTCTTTGACCGTATGTCATCCTGTCCCTTGTTCATGCTCTCATTAAAAACTGTTCAGTCATGAACACCACTACATTTGCGGTTTTTACACTTGAAGCATGTATAACCTGTCTTGAATTTGAAGTTGTGCATGTACTTTCAACATTGTTGTTTCATAGTTGCCATGACTTTGACGCATTACTATACCGGACCTGCTCATTGTAGCTACACTGTCCATATACACATTTAAAAATTGGAAAGAATTTGAGCAATTCTTCATGTCGATTTTAATATGATCTTGCTAATTCTGGAAACCATTTTAAACATGACTGCTCTTCCTTTCTAGGTTGTATACATGCTTGCTGAAATTTGACACTTATCTCGACCATTTGAAACTAAACCTTGATTGTGCACTTACACATTTTAATTTCCTTGCTCGACTAGTTTGTTCCAAAAGCTACACTTTGTTGTTTCTTTGACTTGCTGCATGATTCATACTGACTTAACATTGCAAATGCTCCATATGATTGTTGTGCTGATCAAGTTGACCTGTATGTATACATATATGTATATATACACGTATGTGTGTGTATATATATATATATGTATATATATGTGTCTATTCGAATATATATCAGCAGACTACTACATTGTGTTGTGGCTGTTCAGAATCAACTGTGTCTGATCAGCAAACCGGTGTAGTATGTTGAGGCTGATCAGTGCGTATAAGAAATATATACATATCAGATTAAGTCATGAAAAATGATGAGAAACACACCAGAAAATTGAGGAAAACAAAATTTTAAAATTAAAATTTATATTCGCATGTGTTTAATTTTATTTCTATTGCAGTGTACTGTGTGTGTGTTTCATGTGACAGGTAAGAAGATGATGACTGGACTGGCAGTGATATGTGAAGACATAATATGAAAGACAGAAGATAAAGAAACAGAGTGTCAGTGTGTGTTTGTATATATGAAATATAACTAAGTCAAAGAAAGTACTGAGTGATTGAGTGTTTGTAGAGGAACTAATCTGTAAATGAAATGTATATGAAATGTGATTTGTTACTGAGATAAACAAATAGTGGAGTTATCAAATTGTACTGTTCAAATATTGAAATAAAATATTATATTTAAACAAAATACTGTGTAAATATTTGAATTTCCGTACTTGTGTATTCTGATTAAATATAAATATCATACTCCTTTCTTTGATGAATATATAAAATAGTACGGTTACAAACACATTTATAGTAATATATATTTATTTGTTATCATCAAACAAAAATCATATAATTGTGTATGCAGCACCATTATATACAACAATCTCCCCCTTTCGATGATGACAAACAAATATTAAGATTTTGAATCCAATAAAAGTGTTTGACAGTAAAGAAAAGAAATCCCCCTATTTGAAAGCTCCCCCTACAACAGAAACTCCCCCTATAACTGTGCATGAGTGAAAAGAATGTAAAAATGAATGGAATTTTCAAAATTAAATATTTATAAAATATTCACTCATAAATCAAAATCTCAATCCATTCTCCCCCTTTTGTTATCATCAAAAGGATACAGAATTCAAAATATAGATGAAAAATGACAAAAAAAAAATATAATTTCGACTTAAGAGGAAGAACGATCATTATAAATCTCAATCAATCAAACAAAAATCATAATAAACTGAGAACTAGTAACATATTTAACATTGAAGAATAATAGATTTACGATGAAATTTATAACAGCGGAAGAGTTAAAAAATGATTCCAAATACTTTCAAAAAGAATTTTAAACATGAAGTACAAAAACAGTGATGGATTTGGACTATAGCTAATAATTCAATTTAAGTGACAAAATCGAATAATCTCAAATCCCAATAACTATCAATCAACAAATCATAATACGTCATAAGATTTCAACACGTTTCACAAATAGAAAATGGATCAATAGGCTAGTTTATATACACCAAGGAGAATTTCATATTAATTTCAATTTATAGCACATTATTTCCTTTTTTTTAAGAGCACACTGACCACGCATAACTAGATCTTGTATTTTTTAAATGAGATCAGTTGCAGCTTAAATACAAGTAATCTCAAACAAGAGCTTGGATTTTTAAATAAGGTTAGAGAAACACTTATGAATATTATATTTTTATTATTTTCAGTTTCAAAATGGAAAAACTCCTCAGTATACAAAACCAATATGGATGATAGAAGAGTGATAGGTACAAAAATGGTTTGTGAAATAAATTTCTAAATTAGTTATATTCTGAAATATGCTCAACTGTACCAGAATCATTGAAAATTTTCAATTGTCACTAATTCTGAAAAATAACATAGCCCCATTTATATGACAAATATTACCACTGTTAATTCAAAACAATTTTAAAACATATTAGCTCTCCACATTAATATAAAATTATCACGGATGGCAGAATGATAATAGATAAAGGAGATGGTCGTGAAATAATCGCCAATTCAAAGATATTATAATAATTGTTCAATCATCATGAAAATTTAAATAGAATCTCCTCTTGTTGTGAAGTATGTAGTCGTAACTCATCACAATTTTAAGATCTGATAATAATTTTTATGAATTATTAATGCAATTCAGTTTGGTTAATGATTTCAATTTCTGAATGAATAATCAATAAATAATTTTAAAATTGAAAATCAAATACAAGACAGATATGAAAGATTTACACAAGACATGAGGGATATATACATGATGAGAATAAATCAATGAGTACAGCACATCTAAACTGATACCACATGTTGGTGTCTCTATTAATGAGAATTTGAAATATGACACGGGTGTCTAACTAGAGTATCCTAGACAATGAATATTCAGTAAGCCCAAGCAGTAAGACTAACAAATTAAGCATATTTATCAGAGCAACAAACAGAATTTACCAAGGCAAGCAAACAATGAGAACATTTCAGATTCATTTATCAGTGCAGCACAAAAAAAATTATTTTCAAAGCAGGCTTGTCAAAAAGATATTCACAAAAGATGATTCATGATCCAAGATTAAAAATACCGTTTACTTCAAAATCATTTGAGCAATATGAAAAGCTCAAGATTCAATGAATCGATCACACCAAATTTCAACTTCAAAATATGTGAGAGATTCAATAAATCAATAATTTCAAATGATTTTAAACAAACAGATGTTCAAATCAAATAATCACGAAATAATAGTGAGATTCAAAGACCATTTTTTATAAAAAAAACTTTCATAATAGATTCTGACAAGCACAAGTAAAAAATTCAGATCATTTACATCAAGTTTGAAAAAAAATTCATGATCCAAAGAATTAACAAATATTATTTGAAATCACCTGAATCAATGTCAAGTTTTGAGATACAATGAATCAGTCACATAAGACTGATAATTTTAAATTTAAGAGGTGTGTGAGGTTCATAATATCAAGAATTTCAGATGATTTCAAACAAACAAACTTCAACCATAATGATCACGAATCAAGATGAAATTCAAGATGTATCACTGTGATTCAAGCCAATCCGAAAATCAATGAAATTATCACGAATGATAAGAAGTAGTGTACTATAATGAGTATAATATTTTAAGCGTTTCCAAAATGAATTGGAAGAAACTCAAAATAACATAAGTGTGTGAAATTTCATTAATTATTCATATCTTCAAAAATTTAGAATTCAAAGTAACAGTGTTTAAGATATGATATTAATGCTTCAACACTGTTATGAATTCAGAAAACATAAAATAAACTTCAAAACAATTGCAGATATTTACAAATTTAAATTCAAGATCTGGAAAAAGATTTAAATATCAGAGTTCTATTTAAATGAAACGAATTTCCAGAAAAATATGAATTCTGCAATTTGAAGTTGATGAAGCCCAATAAAGTTACAATGATATGACAGTGACAAATCTAATAAAAAATAGACAGGGTAGAAGAAGGAATAAACAAAAAAACAAAATATATACAAAGATGAGTTCAGAGATTATACCTGAAACCGATGTAAACCAGAATCTCTAACTCATCAGATGTAGCTAAGGAACTGTGATATGTAGCAGTTTGAATCCAGGTTTTCTTTAGCGATGCAGTTCCTCAGCCTCCTTCGGTACCTAATTGTTAAGAGGATTGAGTGTTCTAACAAAAGCAGTAAAACCGCTCACAGTTGTGTTCACATCTTTCGGTACCCAAAAAAACAATCCATCTGAATTTACCTTTGTACCCTTTGGAACCCAAATCTGTTTGAACTTAGTTAAAAATGTTTCATTTCCTTTTGGGATCCAAGATTGTTTAAACAGATTATTATAAAACAGATTCTTATTTCGATTGTGATTTAAAAACCTTTTGGAATTTTCAGAGCTCAAATTTTCAGAATGAACCTTTCCAAAGCAGTTTGAGGGATTTTTAAAATCACACGAATTCAAATTTTCAAAAACATTTGTTTTCCCAAAACCAAGACCTTGTTTATTTCCAGTATAAAATTGATTTTTCAACAACATATTCAAAGATTTTTCACCGGTTGAAAAACATTTCAAACTCAATTCAAGATTGTTGATTTTGGATTCAAGATCAGAATTTTCTTTTATCAGATATGAGCAACGATTAATGTTGATATTTCTCCTTTCAGTATCATTTTGTTTCAAAAACAAATTTTCATTTTTAAGCAATTTGATTTTGGTTTTGGACTCAAGAATTTTGGATTCAAATTTAATTTGTTTCTCAAGATCAAATTTCTTTAGATTTTCAATCTCTTTTTCGAGCTCACTCACGATCAAATTTGTTTTCAGCAAACTATTATTTTTAGCAATTTCATGTTTGGAATTTTTAGGAGCCTTGAAATTTATAAATTCCTTTTGTAAACAATTGTTTACATCTTTCATCTCAATCTCGTTATCATTTAAAATCAGAATTTCTTCTTCAAGCCTTTGAAAGTTATTATTGAGACGAACGAGATCATTTTTAATTTCAAACAATTTTCACAATTAGAATTTTCAAATTTCCTAATGTTTTCAAGTTTTAATTCCAAACAATTATTTTTGCTGGTCAACTCAAGATTTTTAGATTTCAGAGTTTTGATTTTCAGTCGTAGTTTATCAACGGATTTAGTTAAATCAGCATATATATAAACTAAATCTTCATACGAGAAATTTCCTATCCCGTCATCTGTTGAATCTCCATCATTCGATCTATCTGAAATTTCATCTGTAAGACCTGTCAAACATAGGTCTGTATTTAAGTTGAGATCCTGGGGTTTTGAGCTGTTGTCAGATTTCCCATACAACGTGTTGAGGGTTCTCCAGATTTCTTGCGCAGTCAAACATTGGGAAATAAGGCTATATTGGTCATCATCAAGATAAGAATATAAAATATGAGTAGCGCGAGAATTAAATTCAATATCAGCCACGTCATATCCATTTAAAGTTATATCACAACATTTAAAATTAACAGATTTTAAATAGGATTCCATTTATGATTTCCAATTTAAAAAGTCTACACCATTAAAAATTAATGGAATAAGAGTAGACTGACTCTTAAAGGACTGACAATTAGGGATCACCATTTACTCTAGAGTTAACATAATACCCTCTTTGATACCACATGTTGGATCTAGATTAACCCTAGATGGGGGTGAATAGGGTTTATCACAGTTTTTCGATGAGTTAAAAATCTGATAGGATATTAAAAAATAAACAGGTCATAGAATGCAGCCGAAATTAAAAAACGGAAAGGAAATAACACACATAAATACCCAGCTTCGAAAAAACCCTGCCTACTGCTGCATTCCTAAGGGTTTTACTAGGTGATAGAACAGATCCCGCTTACAAGACCATGTAAACTCGCACTCCTTGCTCCTGTACTAACCCTACGCTCAAAACCCTAGACTGATCTAATCCCCTAGATCAGATTTCCCCTGATTACCACCCCGTAACTAGTAACCCTAGTTTTTACAGACCTAGAAACTATTCAAATTGGTTTACAACACAAATTAAAAACAATAAAACATAAAAGACAAAATGAAAAATAACACAAGCTAAACCCTAGGAGTTAAAAGGAAGGGTCACTCCCTTTTCAATTAAAACACTTAATCCATTGATAAATTGGCTGGTCCATTTGTAAATGTTGCACCCTTGAAAACGTTGTCCCGATTACTTTGAGAAACAGAAATGGCGGTAGCTACTAAACCTAGGGTTTTTCTCTGATGCTCCAAACCCAATTGAAATTGCTATGGAAAATGTTGTGACTTCTATGATTTTTTTGATGCTCTGTATTGCATGCTCGATCGATTTGGAGCAGATCGAATTCCTAAAAGTTTGTGAGTTTTTCTGAAATTACTTTTTCTTGAAATTGTTGTTATTGGATTCAATCTCTAATGCCTGTGATGAAGTGGTGCTTAAGTAGGATTAGGAAATCGTATTATTCCTATGATTTCGATTGATGTCTTGGCCTGATTTTGTGTTGCCCCTTTTGCTGCTTTGATTTACTTACGTGACTAATTCTTGAGTGAACTTGCCCCTTTTGAATGCTCTGTAAATTAAATAGCCCTGTAAAGGCCCGCAAATCCGTGCTATCAGAGTTGACTAAATACACCACACGTCCAACCCAAATAACACAGAAATACGACTCATTATTAGAAAGAAATTAGAGGATGAGAAATAGAAAGAAAGAAATATTAGAATAGGGAAAAACGAAGATCACAACTCACAGCGGAACGAATAAAATATATTATATAACATAAGCTTTAAAATACAAATCTGTTTTGTACATATACACATACCATCATCAGAGTACACATGACATTTGATTCAGCGGAAGTAATTCCAATAACTAACGTTGAAGCCTCCTGCTTCAAGCTCCTCCAAGTGTATCTGTAAAAGCCTGAAACACTTGACTGCCTGTACAAATTTGGGCACCCAAGAGTTTAGGAAAAACAAAACAAAATAAACTCTGGGTCAGTCATGGGACTGGTGTGAGTAAACTCCGACCACTTGTTTAACTTTTAAAAACTCTTTTCGAAAGAAAAGTAATAGTAAGACCAGCCCACACATAAACATGGACGGTTTTTACCTTACTATAACCGAAACATTTTGATATCAAATCCAATGATATTATAATAATGTCTACCTCAAATAAATAACCAAATAGCAGAACGCTTGCATCTCACGCTCCACATATATAGTATACAATCAAAAACCGCATGGCGCTTATTGGAGATTGGATTTCCAACATGACAAGGTATGGAACCACCTTCCGATGATGTATCTCTAGAGGCGAATACACCTGGGTTCAACAAGAACATCTTGCAACCCGGCCCACACATGACCGACCACTCATTTCGCTTGAGTGTATCGAATGTATATCACCAACGGTCGGACTCAAACCACCGTTTCCCGAATGGGCAGAATCGATAGATTTAGAAACGAAAGGAATTTCTCTAGATAGGTGATTATACACCCTAATGGGTGCGACCCACATAGCCATGCTGCCTGCCCGATTTTTGTCCTTTCCCGGTTGTTGAGGCCTGAGGCTACGCATACTTACCATACATTGATAGCACAATCACTTTGAATGCCACATTGTCAGATCCGTTAATCACTAGTTAAGTTTGCACAAATATTCTGGATATTATGCTAAGGGATAAATCCGTTGCAACCATATATATTCATACAGACCAACCCATTTGATCATTGGAAATACTCTGTCAGACATTCGTCCATTTACGTTCGTTCTGGGACTGAACGACACCGAAGGCACCATTTCTATTAATAGAAAAGCCCTTGCACTTTACTCCGTCTTCAATATATCCAGCATACTTGGTTCGCAACGCTTATGCCGATACGGAGTGGTTCTTCGGATAATAATCCAACCGGTCTCTCCATATTGACAACGATGGTCAAAAACTTCGATAGTCTGTGATTTAACTATCGAATAAAAACAAGTGTTCAATCAACATATCAAACAAATCACTGGGCCCTTTAATTAATATTTCATTAATTAAATCACTTTCCCATTTCCTTATCAATGTTTGTTATCCAAATATTTTCAATAATCAATCTTGGCCCTTATGCCATTTGGAAAACGTTTCCAAATATTAACTTCTTTTATTTTCTATATATTAGAAAATATCTCTATTTGCAATTGAAACAATTTCAATCACTTATCTCTATCCCTTTCCAACATTCGATTTTTATATTCACTTTCCTATCGAATTCAATACGTCGATACAATGATTTCTAATTATCAAAATATCTTAAAAATATTCTAACTCCTTAAATTCCCGGAAAAATTCGCCATAACCTCCCCTGTATCGGGAGCATCGGGAAATTTCAAATAGCATCCCGGTATCTTCTAATCTCAAAAAGAAAAAGAAGAAGCCAAGCGGCTTGCCGATACGGCGCATAAAACTCATATTTGAATTTAAACATGTACCTTTTTGTCGGGCACATAAATTAAAATCTTCATATGCTTCATAACAAACCTGCTTACACATGTTTACCTGTTTTCAATTCAATTCAACTCAATCCATTCGTTTGAATTCAAATTTGAATCGTTTGAATTCGGTTTCGCTTAATTATTCTTTAATTAGCCCTTTTACCTATTTCACTTCTTTGTTTGAACATAACATGTTCAAACAAATTATTTAACTCGTTCATAACCAAATTGAATTTCAATTTCAAATTCTAGTTCTCTTTTTTCTATTTCGAAAATAAATTCTCAAATCGAATTAACTCATTCAAACCCCAATATCCATTCGAAATCTCATTAACTAATTTCTATTCAATTTAGTTAATTCCATCAATAAATCAAAATCTGGTTTCTGTTTCAAAATCATATCCATTTTCACAATTTGAATTCACATATACTTTACAACTCAACTCTGAAATTCTCTAAATAGAAACTTCGGATTTTATTTGCTTAAAATCCTTTTATAAAATGAAATAAACCGTTATGGTTTTTAAATAGTTCTGGCGCTGTTTTTCTGAAAATTTGATTTTGACATATCTCAAAATCTATACGACGAAATTCAGATTTTTCTCCTTCATTAGAAAACTATTATCAAACTGGTCCTAACGTTTCTTGTTTCAAAGAATTTCGACTTCAACTGAGTCCTGTATACTCGATTGAAGTTCGAATCGCTATTTTACGAACTGCAGCGCTGCGGCGAGTTCGTTTTAATTATATTTATATATATAAAACTTTTAAACTTCCTTAAAATGAATTCAACTATATATATATTCATATATATTTCAAATTCCATTTGAATCCTTACATTTCAAATTCCATAGTTTTAAATCCTGTCTTCAAATCCTATTTGAAATCCTTTTGTCGAATTCCATTTCAAATTCTTTATTCGAATTCCATTTCAAATCCTCTATTCGAATTCCCACTTTAATTCAACTCCTTTTTGAATTTCTATATTTGAAATTCATACTTGAATTTAGATATCCAACTCCATTTTGAATTCCCTTTTTAAATTCAAATATTCAAACCCCATTTGAATTTCTATGTTCAAATCTATTTCCAACTCTATTTGAATTAAACATTCCAATTTTCTTTCAAACAACATTGAATTCTAAATTCGAATTCATTTACAAATACCATTTGAATTCTAAATTCAAATTCATTAGTTAAACTCCACATTTAATTTTCTTGAATCCCAATACCTTAATTTATTCCTTTGAATTAAATTCCACTTTAAATTCTATAATCAAATCCCTTTTGAATGGTTATATTTAAAAATCATATTTGAATTTAAATATTTAACTTCATTTAAATTTCTATTTGAAATCTCATATTTAAATCCCATTGGATTTTTTTTTTCAAACCCATTTGAATTCCTTCGAATTCAAATTCCATTTCAAACCATTTGGATTCCCTGTTCTACTTTGAAGTCCTATTTCCAAAGTATTTCAAATTCTATTTTGAAATCTCATATTCGAATTTCTACTTGAATTTCTGTATTCAATTCCATGTTCAAATTCAATACTCGAATTTCTATTTCAAATCTCAATTCAAATTTCATATTTGAATTCCATTCCAATCTCTATTCAAATTTCACATTTGAATTCTTCTTTGAAATACTATATTTCAAATTCTATTCAAATTTTCTTTGAAATTCTATATTTCAAATTCTATTTTGAAATTCTACATTCAAATCTCTATTTGAATTTCTTTATTCGAATTCCTTTGAATTCAAATTTTATTTTTAATTCCTTGAATTCAAATTCTATTTTGCATTCAAATTTCGTCTATTCAAATTCTATTTGAACTCCTATTTGAATTTCTAATATTCAATCTTCTTTTAAAATTCAAATATTTAACTCCCTTTTTAAAAACTCAAATGTTATACTCAAATTTCATTTGAGTTATATATTTAAAAATTTTTATTTCAAATCCTATTTGAAATTTCAATTAAAATTCCAATTTCGCACTTGTATTTCTATTTCTGAGTTATCAAATGATAATTCCTTTCACTTCATTTATAACTTCGTTATAAAAGAATTATTTATAAACTTCGTTTATAAAGAAACTACTTGTTTTTATTTCCATTAAAAATTCAAATTCTATTTAAAGATAGAATTTTTCCTTTTTAAATCTCCACGATCCTTTCATGATATTTATATAAATTTACACTTCGGCCCAGTGATAGTTTAAACAACCAAATCAATCAATTTCCAATCATTTGATTTTAACACATCATATATGAATATATATGAAATCAAACAGAACAAACAAACAAATAGATAATATATTTTTGAGGAATCCAGTTGGATTCCTCCAACCTGTTTTCCTGCATCCACAGATGTTAGCACATAAATAATACCCATTCTGCTTCGTGGCAGAATATCGCGGTATAGAAGGTCATCCACTAATCATAGCGTGGGGCGTATAGGGTAATCATCCGCTATGAAACTGCGGGCATCCGCTAATGAGACTGCGGGAATCCAACCAATCAATCAACCCAATATATATATATATATAGCCTAAATAACTAATATATATAAAATAAGCAGAAAGCATTCACACAAGCAACAGACAATTATTTTTAATGAAATAAAAATAATTCTAAAGGTGAGTGAGATTTACTCACCAGATTTCCTTTGCTGAATGTCTCGTGGAAATTCAGATCTTACGGCTTCGAATCGCTATGAATGAGTTTTATCGTGCTCCTATGAATATTTATTTAACGATCAATATTTCAATTACGCATAAATAAATGTCATATGTATATATATATCCATTTTCTCATTTAATTAAATCATCAAATTGTTTTAATTAAATATCCAACTCCTTTTATTTATTTTGAGTTTGAAATCTAAATCAAACTAATATGGTTTAAATAAAAGAATCAAAACTAACTAACTTATTAATTATATAAATTTATTTGCTTTTTATATCATAAATTCCTAACTGTCTTATTTATTTTTCAAATAAATAAAAACTAAATCTTAAAAAAGAAAATACCTTAAGCTTGTTAAATTCTTCCTTCTTCCTCAATACATTACGGTCGAACAGAGATTCCCATCCCCAGAACTAAAATCGCGAGCTACACTACATCGATGAACTCCAGGGAGCAAGTCGCGATCCCCCAGAATACAGATACCACCACCTCCACGCTGCTCCACCGAACGCTGCTCCTCCCGATCCCCTGAGCTTGCCAACATCGCACCTTTCCCCATCAGTCGAACCTGGCTCGAAACCCTAATCCGAATCGCCATCGGTCCTTAGCCCTAACCCTGGTTCCCTAGATTGAATTTCCGAACTCGAACCCATTGTCCGTGCTCCATCGAGGTTGCGACCCTCAGCTTGTCGTTAGGGTTGAAGAAAAAGGTACCCGAATTTTGAAAATAGGGTTCGATTGATTTAGGGGGTTTTGCGGCCATTTTTAATTTTTTCTTCGTTTGTTTTTTCTGTTGAACGAAGGAATGGAGTCGCGGTGGTTTATATAAGCAAAAGAAGGGAGACAACGAGTACGGGCCATTAAAATGGCTGTCTGCTTGCTTCGAGTTTGGGGAGCAGGAATTTGTGCTCGAAAATAACATGTCTGCCTATAATTGAAGATAGGTCGGCTGTTATATTTTTTTTTTTTTTTTTTTTTAGCTAAATATCTCTCGGTCCCTTAACTCGAGATCCCGAACATAATATTTTAACGTAACGACTTACGTTAACCGACTATGGCGTTATTCTGAACCCCACGGAACTGATTCTGGAATTTTATTCGACTGTGTAGAGGAAATAACCATTTAAATTAATGATTTAAAACATAAATTGATTTCAAAACATTTTAATTTAACAAAAATAAATTATTATCATCGCTCTATTTCAATATACAATTTATATTAATCGACACTATTTCGATTCAGTTTTAACTTCGAATTGAATTATTTCAAACTTCTCGTATTTCGATAATTATCAAAATAAATCGTATTTCGATTATTTAATCGATAACCCAAAAATACCATTTATACTATGAATTAAATATTCAAAACCATACTAAATATTTAGAATAAATCGTTCAAAAATCTGGGTCGTTACATTCTTCCCCCCTTAAAATAATTTCGTCCTCGAAATTGCTAAGGTCAGAAAAATGGTACAAATCCATTACTTTCAAAATCTCCCTCATGTTGAAACTCAACTCCTCATATTTCAACAAATTAAATTTCACCAAAACTTTTGGTCTTCCTTCATTCAATTCGAATGATCCACGATCAATCCATTTATATCCAATCTATATTCCATTAAACCTATTCAAATTGATTCTAATCAATTCACTCACTTCGACCCATTTAACTTGCTTAAGTTAAATTTAAATTCCAGAATTCAAATCCCTGGGTTTTTCATTTCAAATTCTTTTGAAATCCCATAAATATATATGCTTATTTCATTTCAAATTCAAAACATTTGAATTTTTTAAACCACTTGTTTTCTTTCAAACAAATTTCCATCAAAACTTCTCTAAGGTAGCAACCTATCACTTAGAAACTCGGAAATGGACACTGATGATGTTGCAATCATCATCAGAATAATTTCCCAGCCACTGAAGTGAGTTCAGTGCTTTATTATTTCAAAATCCATTCAAATATGATTTCGATTCAAATCTTTTCAAATTAATGCTATATTACTTTAACATACTTTGAAAAATATTTTCCAATTTCCCAGGATTTTGAATTCTCAATTCTGGTTTGAATTAGATTTTAATTCATCTCATTTGTATATTTAATTCCTATACAAATTCTATTTGGTTATAAATAACCATTCTAAGTTTATAATCTCATTGATTATAAAATCAACATCCAACACATCCATATAATAATAATTCTAGAAAATTACTCTTCTATATCAAAATAGAATCTTGGGTAAAATTATTTCATTTACCCTCTTAAAAACAATATCATGTCGTATTTTCTGTTCAAGTGTTTAGAAATCCCTATCGACTTCGTGGCGTCCCACGATTCGACCAGAATTCATAAACCACTCAACAGACAAGCCAACACAATATAAAACAACTTTTATATCAACATACAAATACGCTCTCTCGTATATACACCCAACTCATTCTAGGGTACTACTGACCCTATCTCTAATGAGCACATGTCACACAAGCCTAGGTATTCTCTCAACCTAAGCTCTGATACCAACTGTAAAGGCCCGCAAATCCGTGCTATCAGAGTTGACTAAATACACCACACGTCCAACCCAAATAACACAGAAATACGACTCATTATTAGAAAGAAATTAGAGGATGAGAAATAGAAAGAAAGAAATATTAGAATAGGGAAAAACGAAGATCACAACTCACAGCGGAACGAATAAAATATATTATATAACATAAGCTTTAAAATACAAATCTGTTTTGTACATATACACATACCATCATCAGAGTACACATGACATTTGATTCAGCGGAAGTAATTCCAATAACTAACGTTGAAGCCTCCTGCTTCAAGCTCCTCCAAGTGTATCTGTAAAAGCCTGAAACACTTGACTGCCCGTACAAATTTGGGCACCCAAGAGTTTAGGAAAAACAAAACAAAATAAACTCTGGGTCAGTCATGGGACTGGTGTGAGTAAACTCCGACCACTTGTTTAACTTTTAAAAACTCTTTTCGAAAGAAAAGTAATAGTAAGACCAGCCCACACATAAACATGGACGGTTTTTACCTTACTATAACCGAAACATTTTGATATCAAATCCAATGATATTATAATAATGTCTACCTCAAATAAATAACCAAATAGCAGAACGCTTGCATCTCACGCTCCACATATATAGTATACAATCAAAAACCGCATGGCGCTTATTGGAGATTGGATTTCCAACATGACAAGGTATGGAACCACCTTCCGATGATGTATCTCTAGAGGCGAATACACCTGGGTTCAACAAGAACATCTTGCAACCCGGCCCACACATGACCGACCACTCATTTCGCTTGAGTGTATCGAATGTATATCACCAACGGTCGGACTCAAACCACCATTTCCCGAATGGGCAGAATCGATAGATTTAGAAACGAAAGGAATTTCTCTAGATAGGTGATTATACACCCTAATGGGTGCGACCCACATAGCCATGCTGCCTGCCCGATTTTTGTCCTTTCCCGGTTGTTGAGGCCTGAGGCTACGCATACTTACCATACATTGATAGCACAATCACTTTGAATGCCACATTGTCAGATCCGTTAATCACTAGTTAAGTTTGCACAAATATTCTGGATATTATGCTAAGGGATAAATCCGTTGCAACCATATATATTCATACAGACCAACCCATTTGATCATTGGAAATACTCTGTCAGACATTCGTCCATTTACGTTCGTTCTGGGACTGAACGACACCGAAGGCACCATTTCTATTAATAGAAAAGCCCTTGCACTTTACTCCGTCTTCAATATATCCAGCATACTTGGTTCGCAACGCTTATGCCGATACGGAGTGGTTCTTCGGATAATAATCCAACCGGTCTCTCCATATTGACAACGATGGTCAAAAACTTCGATAGTCTGTGATTTAACTATCGAATAAAAACAAGTGTTCAATCAACATATCAAACAAATCACTGGGCCCTTTAATTAATATTTCATTAATTAAATCACTTTCCCATTTCCTTATCAATGTTTGTTATCCAAATATTTTCAATAATCAATCTTGGCCCTTATGCCATTTGGAAAACGTTTCCAAATATTAACTTCTTTTATTTTCTATATATTAGAAAATATCTCTATTTGCAATTGAAACAATTTCAATCACTTATCTCTATCCCTTTCCAACATTCGATTTTTATATTCACTTTCCTATCGAATTCAATACGTCGATACAATGATTTCTAATTATCAAAATATCTTAAAAATATTCTAACTCCTTAAATTCCCGGAAAAATTCGCCATAACCTCCCCTGTATCGGGAGCATCGGGAAATTTCAAATAGCATCCCGGTATCTTCTAATCTCAAAAAGAAAAAGAAGAAGCCAAGCGGCTTGCCGATACGGCGCATAAAACTCATATTTGAATTTAAACATGTACCTTTTTGTCGGGCACATAAATTAAAATCTTCATATGCTTCATAACAAACCTGCTTACACATGTTTACCTGTTTTCAATTCAATTAAACTCAATCCATTCGTTTGAATTCAAATTTGAATCGTTTGAATTCGGTTTCGCTTAATTATTCTTTAATTAGCCCTTTTACCTATTTCACTTCTTTGTTTGAACATAACATGTTCAAACAAATTATTTAACTCGTTCATAACCAAATTGAATTTCAATTTCAAATTCTAGTTCTCTTTTTTCTATTTCGAAAATAAATTCTCAAATCGAATTAACTCATTCAAACCCCAATATCCATTCGAAATCTCATTAACTAATTTCTATTCAATTTAGTTAATTCCATCAATAAATCAAAATCTGGTTTCTGTTTCAAAATCATATCCATTTTCACAATTTGAATTCACATATACTTTACAACTCAACTCTGAAATTCTCTAAATAGAAACTTCGGATTTTATTTGCTTAAAATCCTTTTATAAAATGAAATAAACCGTTATGGTTTTTAAATAGTTCTGGCGCTGTTTTTCTGAAAATTTGATTTTGACATATCTCAAAATCTATACGACGAAATTCAGATTTTTCTCCTTCATTAGAAAACTATTATCAAACTGGTCCTAACGTTTCTTGTTTCAAAGAATTTCGACTTCAACTGAGTCCTGTATACTCGATTGAAGTTCGAATCGCTATTTTACGAACTGCAGCGCTGCGGCGAGTTCGTTTTAATTATATTTATATATATAAAACTTTTAAACTTCCTTAAAATGAATTCAACTATATATATATTCATATATATTTCAAATTCCATTTGAATCCTTACATTTCAAATTCCATAGTTTTAAATCCTGTCTTCAAATCCTATTTGAAATCCTTTTGTCGAATTCCATTTCAAATTCTTTATTCGAATTCCATTTCAAATCCTCTATTCGAATTCCCACTTTAATTCAACTCCTTTTTGAATTTCTATATTTGAAATTCATACTTGAATTTAGATATCCAACTCCATTTTGAATTCCCTTTTTAAATTCAAATATTCAAACCCCATTTGAATTTCTATGTTCAAATCTATTTCCAACTCTATTTGAATTAAACATTCCAATTTTCTTTCAAACAACATTGAATTCTAAATTCGAATTCATTTACAAATACCATTTGAATTCTAAATTCAAATTCATTAGTTAAACTCCACATTTAATTTTCTTGAATCCCAATACCTTAATTTATTCCTTTGAATTAAATTCCACTTTAAATTCTATAATCAAATCCCTTTTGAATGGTTATATTTAAAAATCATATTTGAATTTAAATATTTAACTTCATTTAAATTTCTATTTGAAATCTCATATTTAAATCCCATTGGAATTTTTTTTTTCAAACCCATTTGAATTCCTTCGAATTCAAATTCCATTTCAAACCATTTGGATTCCCTGTTCTACTTTGAAGTCCTATTTCCAAAGTATTTCAAATTCTATTTTGAAATCTCATATTCGAATTTCTACTTGAATTTCTGTATTCAATTCCATGTTCAAATTCAATACTCGAATTTCTATTTCAAATCTCAATTCAAATTTCATATTTGAATTCCATTCCAATCTCTATTCAAATTTCACATTTGAATTCTTCTTTGAAATACTATATTTCAAATTCTATTCAAATTTTCTTTGAAATTCTATATTTCAAATTCTATTTTGAAATTCTACATTCAAATCTCTATTTGAATTTCTTTATTCGAATTCCTTTGAATTCAAATTTTATTTTTAATTCCTTGAATTCAAATTCTATTTTGCATTCAAATTTCGTCTATTCAAATTCTATTTGAACTCCTATTTGAATTTCTAATATTCAATCTTCTTTTAAAATTCAAATATTTAACTCCCTTTTTAAAAACTCAAATGTTATACTCAAATTTCATTTGAGTTATATATTTAAAAATTTTTATTTCAAATCCTATTTGAAATTTCAATTAAAATTCCAATTTCGCACTTGTATTTCTATTTCTGAGTTATCAAATGATAATTCCTTTCACTTCATTTATAACTTCGTTATAAAAGAATTATTTATAAACTTCGTTTATAAAGAAACTACTTGTTTTTATTTCCATTAAAAATTCAAATTCTATTTAAAGATAGAATTTTTCCTTTTTAAATCTCCACGATCCTTTCATGATATTTATATAAATTTACACTTCGGCCCAGTGATAGTTTAAACAACCAAATCAATCAATTTCCAATCATTTGATTTTAACACATCATATATGAATATATATGAAATCAAACAGAACAAACAAACAAATAGATAATATATTTTTGAGGAATCCAGTTGGATTCCTCCAACCTGTTTTCCTGCATCCACAGATGTTAGCACATAAATAATACCCATTCTGCTTCGTGGCAGAATATCGCGGTATAGAAGGTCATCCACTAATCATAGCGTGGGGCGTATAGGGTAATCATCCGCTATGAAACTGCGGGCATCCGCTAATGAGACTGCGGGAATCCAACCAATCAATCAACCCAATATATATATATATATAGCCTAAATAACTAATATATATAAAATAAGCAGAAAGCATTCACACAAGCAACAGACAATTATTTTTAATGAAATAAAAATAATTCTAAAGGTGAGTGAGATTTACTCACCAGATTTCCTTTGTTGAATGTCTCGTGGAAATTCAGATCTTACGGCTTCGAATCGCTATGAATGAGTTTTATCGTGCTCCTATGAATATTTATTTAACGATCAATATTTCAATTACGCATAAATAAATGTCATATGTATATATATATATCCATTTTCTCATTTAATTAAATCATCAAATTGTTTTAATTAAATATCCAACTCCTTTTATTTATTTTGAGTTTGAAATCTAAATCAAACTAATATGGTTTAAATAAAAGAATCAAAACTAACTAACTTATTAATTATATAAATTTATTTGCTTTTTATATCATAAATTCCTAACTGTCTTATTTATTTTTCAAATAAATAAAAACTAAATCTTAAAAAAGAAAATACCTTAAGCTTGTTAAATTCTTCCTTCTTCCTCAATACATTACGGTCGAACAGAGATTCCCATCCCCAGAACTAAAATCGCGAGCTACACTACATCGATGAACTCCAGGGAGCAAGTCGCGATCCCCCAGAATACAGATACCACCACCTCCACGCTGCTCCACCGAACGCTGCTCCTCCCGATCCCCTGAGCTTGCCAACATCGCACCTTTCCCCATCAGTCGAACCTGGCTCGAAACCCTAATCCGAATCGCCATCGGTCCTTAGCCCTAACCCTGGTTCCCTAGATTGAATTTCCGAACTCGAACCCATTGTCCGTGCTCCATCGAGGTTGCGACCCTCAGCTTGTCGTTAGGGTTGAAGAAAAAGGTACCCGAATTTTGAAAATAGGGTTCGATTGATTTAGGGGGTTTTGCGGCCATTTTTAATTTTTTCTTCGTTTGTTTTTTCTGTTGAACGAAGGAATGGAGTCGCGGTGGTTTATATAAGCAAAAGAAGGGAGACAACGAGTACGGGCCATTAAAATGGCTGTCTGCTTGCTTCGAGTTTGGGGAGCAGGAATTTGTGCTCGAAAATAACATGTCTGCCTATAATTGAAGATAGGTCGGCTGTTATATTTTTTTTTTTTTTTTTTTTTAGCTAAATATCTCTCGGTCCCTTAACTCGAGATCCCGAACATAATATTTTAACGTAACGACTTACGTTAACCGACTATGGCGTTATTCTGAACCCCACGGAACTGATTCTAGAATTTTATTCGACTGTGTAGAGGAAATAACCATTTAAATTAATGATTTAAAACATAAATTGATTTCAAAACATTTTTATTTAACAAAAATAAATTATTATCATCGCTCTATTTCAATATACAATTTATATTAATCGACACTATTTCGATTCAGTTTTAACTTCGAATTGAATTATTTCAAACTTCTCGTATTTCGATAATTATCAAAATAAATCGTATTTCGATTATTTAATCGATAACCCAAAAATACCATTTATACTATGAATTAAATATTCAAAACCATACTAAATATTTAGAATAAATCGTTCAAAAATCTGGGTCGTTACAAGCCCCTTGCGTAAATAATGTTGCTTTGATTCAATTTATGAACGGCTTTGATTTGATTGAGAGAAATCTAGAAATTGTGGCTTTGGTGTTTCAATGAATCTCTAGATTTAAATTGCCATTTCTAATTCGAAATAGTATTTAACTCAAAACTGGAAGCACTTGTATTTCATAAAAGAATTGGATTTTATTGCTCAAAATTATTTCTCTGATCATCAATAAGATTTAGTTGCTTTCCAAAAATGATTTTACAATTCTGGAAACCTTCATTAGCAGATTGAAGCACTTGCCTAAAATTTTTATCACTGCACAAATTTATTTCTTGCCAAACATGATTTAACAGAATTGTTTGACTTGTTCATATGTGATGCTGCAAATAAATTCTTACCAACAAAAACTTTGTTCAATACCAGAAACAGATTTAAATGATTTATCCAAAAGATGCAAGTTGATTTTTGGAAAACATTTAAATAGTTTCAATTTGACATTCCCAAAACTGGATACAATTTTAAAGTTTGAATACCAATTGATTTCTTGTATGTATTTCTGGAGTTCAAAAAGTTTTGAACACTTGGATATGAGAAGCTCAGTATATTTTAACTAATCTGAGCTGATTTGTTGTGTGCTGAACCATTTGTTTGATATTGAGCTCCACTGCATATTTGCTTTGTTCACATGATCATATGCTACTGCCTCTTGCATGTTGTGTTCACCCCAAATATGTTGGCTGAACTTTTCTCCCCTCTTTGTTGTATCTTTATGCATTTGAAAACAGTTTGACTGTATGGCTTACATGCACTATTCATGTACAAAAACTCCACTATATTGCTTCCTTATGTCCATGCTTGATTATCTGATTTAGTTCATGCTTATCCACTGTTTTAAGCTGTTGTACACATGCTTCTTTGACCATATATCATCCTATCCCTTGTTCATGCTCTCATGAAAAACTGTTCAGTCATGAACACCACTACATTTGCTGTTTTTACACTTGAAGCATGTATAACCTATCTTGAATTTGAAGTTGCACATGTACTTTCAACATTATTGTTTCATAGTTTCCATGACTTTGATGCATTACTATACCGGACCTGCTCGTTGTAGCCGCACTGTCCATATACACATTTGAAAATTGGAAAGAATTTGAGCAATTCTTCATATCGATTTTAATATGATCTTGCTAATTCTGGAAACCATTTTAAACATGACTGCTCTTCCTTTCTAGGTTGTATACATGCTTGCTGAAATTTGACACTTATCTCGACCATTTGAAAGTAAACCTTGATTGTGCACTTACACATTTTAATTTCTTTGCTCGACTAGTTTGTGCCAAAAGCTACACTTTTTTGTTTCTTTGACTTGCTGCATGATTCATGCTGACTTAACATTACAGATGCTCCATATTATTGCTGTGCTGATCAAGTTGACCTGTATGTATACATATATGTATATATACATGTATGTGTGTGTATATATACATGTGTATATATATATGTGTCTATTCGAATATATTAGCAGACTACTACATTGTGCTGTGGCTATTCAGAATCAACTGGTTCTGATCAGCAAACCGGTGTAGTATGTTGCGGCTGATCAGTGCATATAAGAAATATATTTATATATCAGATCAAGTCATGAAAAATGATGAGAAACACACCAGAAAACTGAGGCAAATAAAATTTTAAAATTAAAATTTATATTCGCATGTGTTTTATTTCTATTACAGTGTATTGTGTGTGTTTGTTTCATGTGACAGGTAAGCAGATGATGACTGGACTAACAGTGAGTTGTGAAGACAAAATATGAAAGACAGAAGATAAAGAAACAGAGTGTCAGTGTGTGTCTGATATATGAAATGTAACTGAGTCAAAGAAAGTACTGAGTGATTGAGTGTTTGTAGAGGAACTAATCTGTAAATGAACTGTATATGCAATGTGATGTATTAGTGAGATAAACAAATAGTGGAGTTATCGAATTGTACTGTTTAAATATTGAAATAGAATATTATATTTAAACAAAATACTATGTAAATATTTGAATATCTGTACTTACGTATTATGTTTAAATATAAATGTCATACTCCTTTCTGTGATGAATATGTAAAACAGTACAGTTACAAACACATTTATAATAATATATAATTTGGTTGTTATCATCAAACAAAAATCATATAATTGTGTATACAACACCGTTATATACAACACTTGCCTCTCTGAGCCTTCTCCAATCCAAAAGAAATTCAAACAGCCAAGTGGCTTTCCAAAATAACTAATAAAATTCTCATTTCCAAATATAATATAAACATGTATCTTTTTGTCGGGCATTCAATTCTATCTCTGCCACTTGCTATCATTTTAGCATAAATCCAGGCATTTCCACTTGATCTCCAATCAACCCTTTGTACCCAAGTTGAATTCTAGTTCAAACTCCAGTTTCATTCTCCATTGTACCTTTTAACCTGTCAATCTATTCTCAAACCAATCTTTCGCTTTTACTAAGCCAAATTTCTATTTCAACTCCAATTCCATTTTCAATTCCAAACTCTTAACCTTGTTAAGTTCTCTTACGACATTCCATCTACTGATTTATTTCTGAAATCAGTTATCTTCATCTCAAAATTCAAAATTCGATTCTTATTCTCAAGAATCAATACATTTTAATAAATCGAATCTCCAATATTTCTCTTTTACAATTTTAATTCTGGATCGTTCCAAATTCAGCCCAATTTTTTTATCTCAGTTTAAGTTCCACTTTTACCATTTTGGCTCCATAAGTTAAATTTTTATTTCAGAATTCAAATTCCTGGGATTTATTTCAAATCAGTTTGAAATCATATATTATACAAAACATTTGAATTTCTGACAACTTTTTTCCTTACAATAATTCAAAAACTAAATCTTTGGTAGTAATCCGTCACTTTGAAACTCGAAAATGAACACTGATGATGCGGCCGTCATCATCAGAATTATTTTCCAGAGATCGAAGTGAATTCAATACTATATCACTTTCAAATTTCAAATTAAAACACTTCCATTTTGAATTTTACTACAAAATATACTTTTCAACACTTGGAAAACATTTCCAAATTTCCCTAGGATTTTTAAATTTCCGTATATTTAATCCAAATATTATTTCAAACTCATTTCCAGAGTTTTAATTCCAATTCTGGTTTTAAACTCAGATTTTATCCATTTGATTTTATATTCAGATTCAATATATTGATTTAGACGATTTCTAATTGGTTATTTACATAACCAACTCGATTACAATCCAATTCGATTATAACAACCAGCACATCTAATATATCATAATAATCCCTATATATATATATATATATATATATCGAAATACATTTTGGGTAAAATTATTTCATTTACCCTCTTTTCAAAACATACTGTGTTGAATTACTCTGTTCAAGGGTTTAGAAACACCCATCGACACAGTTTGCATTACCGTTTCGACCAGAATTTATAAACTACTTGACTGACCAATCAACACAATATAAAACAGTTTTTATATCAGCTTACAAATACGCGCTCATTTATATACACTCAAACTCAATCTAGGGTATTACTATCCCCATCTCTATTGAGTTACGCCATAGAGCCAAGGTAATCACTTAACCTTCAGCTCTGGTACTGTTAGACCCAAAAGTGGTTCTAACACCCAAATTGATTAAAAGCAAAATGAAGTGAGATAAAAATAAAAATGAACACACAGGATTTATAGTGGTTCGGCGAAGAAATGCCTACGTCCACTTATCTTTCACTATATTCAATGATTCAGTTGCAAATACAATGTAATTGTCACTTGATTTCACTCACAACTCGCTTATATTCACTCAATAGACTAAAACAAATAATGAAAGAAGATTTGGATTCTCCGGGAGTAATGGAGTTCGGGTTATGGAGGTAGTTGAATTCTCAAAGTGCCTGAAAAGATCCTTTTCTTTGTCTCCAGACGGGGTATTTATAGGTGTGAATTTGCTCAAAACCCGATCTGGATCGGAGCCACGTTTCGTCCATCCCATTAGCCTCGGGTTCGGATGGATTACTGTGCTGACAACGCATCAAAATAGTGAACGTTATGGGCAGGAACTGGTCATAGCCGATCCGGATATCCAGGCGCTTATGCAGGGGGACAGCATGGAAAATGGGTTCGGGTCGGAGGTATATGTATCAGTGGTTCGGATCGGGATATCCGATCCGACCCGAATTGACTTGGTGACAATTCTCTCTTCTTTTTATTCCGCTTTTCCTCCGAACCATCTCTGTAGCAGCTGGGTGGCCTTCCGATCCATCTTGAAGAAGACTGCCCTCCGACCCGAACACGCGCTCTCTGTTTTCAACAGCAATAGCTCGCCGCTCCGAACAGGAGACTTTATCCGATCCGAACCGATACGTTGCTTTGACCCGACCCGGATGATTGTAGCTGTTCGATCGAAGCTGTAGCGTCTCCTCCGACCTGAGTAGTGATGGCCTCTCCGATCCGAACCGAAGTCTTCTAATTTGAAATGCTCTCCAATGCTTGATATCTTGACTTTGTGTTGCCTAGTTCACAAAGTAGGCTAACACTTTGCCCCCTCAAAGGATGCTTCTATTGGAAATGGAGCATGCTTTGATTGCCATTGCGCCACGCCTTCATCCTTCCTTTTGAACATGCATGCCAAGCTATCGCACTTCATCCCGTTCGGTTCGGATTCCGACCCGAACGGATTTCTGGCTTGGGTTCCGACCCGAACAGATCTCCTTCCTCCTGTACTCTGCGATGAACCAGTGGGCCAAGCTGTGTTACTGGGCTTTTCGAGCCGGTCCGATCGGGAATACGAATAGTCAGCTTGTTTTTTATATAAATTCACTTCATCTCTCTTCTTTTCTTTCATTCACTGTTTTTGCTCATCTGAACCGATTCCACATCGAAGCCCTAGCCTTTCCAAGAAACTTCAAAATTTTCGCTTCCATCTTCGAATCAAATACATAGGTAGTCTTGTAATCATGAATTTTGTTGCCATAATCGCTTTTAATTTACATCCGCGGTTAGTTTGAACGATTTTAGCAAAATAATTGAATAATTCCATCACCACGGCTTCTTCCATCCTCTGCCTTCATCGTCAATGGCATCGACGCCATTTCGAAGCGTTGGAGGAAGGTATTGAAACTCATTATTGAATAATTGAGGGCTTAATCTCTCGACTTTAATTAAGGCTTGGGATTTCGAGTTGGGTTCGATACTTAAGAGGAGGAAGAGGAAGAAAACTGAAGAAGATTGGTTCGGGTAGGGGAACAGTAGGAGAAAAAGGAAAAAAGAGAGAAATTCACAGAGCCGGATCGGGTCGGAGCAAAAGGGCCAAGAAATGAGTCTTAACTTGTTTGACCGGGTCGGGTTGGATCTACGAATACAACGAAGGTCAAGACTTATGCGCTCGGATCGGACCCGGTTGTGAAACAAAAGAGAGAATGGGGGTCTGGTTATCCAGGTTAATCCGACCCGCTCCGGGTGTCAATCTCCGAACCGATCCGGATATATCTCTCTAAGCATGGGCCTTTGCTTATCCGATCCGAACCTAGTGTCTGGGTCCGAACCGAACACTACTCAATCTAAAATACAAACTTTCGTCCAACCATTTAAAAGATATTACTTCCAACTTCATGAACAGTTAGGATAGTGCCTTGCAGACATAAATGAACATTAAGAACTATCTTGACTATCACTTTCTCTTCAAAGTTTCGTCTTACATTGGTGCACTTTTACTTTGCATTTCTCACATTCGCTGCACACATTTTAGTTCACACACATACACAGGGGGGTACGGGCTAATTTACTCTAACCCGTGCTATTGCTTCTTCAATAGTTCCATGACAATGAGGCCCAGACGTTCTTCCAGACTAGCTGAGAGGAAAGAAGCCCCGGAAACTTCTAACAGAATCACTCTTGAGGATATATCTTCTTCTTCGGATCCAGAATGGGACAGCGAGGGTCCAGATTACGGGGTTGGACATCGGGAAAGCGACGAGGTGTCTTCAGAGAATGAAGTTTCTCTGGGTTTTGAGGAGGAAGGAGGGATTGGTGACGATCGAGCACCTGATGAATTTGAATCAGCCATTATATTGGAATCACCTTTGGACTCCGTTGAATCAACAATCGACAACAATCGACTTGTCCGAATTTGCTTAATGTATGGAATAATGAAAAGGGACACCCTAGTGCCTTCACGCTTTGACCGTCCCCACAACCCTCCAGAAGGATATATGACGGTCACTCGATTGATGTGCATGGTCGGCGCCATTCCTCCATTCTCTCCCTTCATTGTTGACTTTTTAAGACAAATGCGGATTGCCCCCATGCAATTGCACCCCAATTCATATGCCTATCTGCACACCTTGTACATAGCATATCGTGAAATCTTAGGCATAGAGCTCACATTTGATGACGTTCACTTCTTCTATAATTTCAAGCATCGAGCTCGAGAGACTCCATCCTTCTGTTACTTTGAATCAGTTCCGAAAAGGAAGATAATCTCTGCACCATTTAGCAGTAAAGCTGGAGATTCCAGACTAGAATGGTTCTACGTGAAGCGACAGCCTGGATGCGCCAGGAGGTGGACAAAATCAAGTAAAGCACTGATTTTCTAAATTCGGGCTCTATACACTTGAATCATCACCTTGACTTGTTTTTCCTTTTTGTTTGCAGTTGACAATCCCAAACAGATATCAGACCAGGTGTTCTTCGACCGGATGCACCGACTCCTCAATGGCGATCAGAAATTCTTGACCATCGACGAAACCCTTAAGGACGAATACCTTCACTTTCATGGGCTGTTGTCTGTTTTTCACAGCATTGGTCATGGGACGGTTCCATACGCATACATTCCTCCAGTGGAGGTAGTCCCAGAGACAGGAGAAGGCTCAGGAATTCCTACAGCGTCTCTCCACACTTCACCTTCTCCATCTTCTACACAAGATGATGAATTGGCTAATCTGGCCGAAAAGCATCGTGAAGGATATATTGCCCCTGAGGAAACTACTTCTCTAGAAAAGTCAAAATCCTCCCAAGAGTCACCACTTCACGCTTCCGAGGGGGATGCCCCTAGTACTGATGAGCAAATATTTCAAGGTTTGGGGGATCTCCCCTTACCTGAGACTATATACACTTCAGAGGATTTCAGGAAGGATCCTTTAGTCTTCACCTCTTCTGAAGAGACCACTCCCGCTAAGGCCACAGAGCCTGCCCGTACTAGTCTAGCTTCAGACTCGGGTTGGTTGGGGGGAAACACACCACTTAGGATACACTTTATATAACGGCATTAGCCTTCGTTGCACCTCTTTCCTCGTGAATCCATTAATTCTAAATTTCGTTCGTTTTATCGTGCAGGTACAATGTCTCGATCCAACTACGATATAAGAAAGCTTCGTCGCAGCATGTCCAATCCTCCTCAGGATGTCGAGTATGACCGCCGGGATGATCGTGGCAGGGATGAGAGGAGACCTTATGATCCCTATCGTTCTCGACCCTCACGTTCTCGCTCACCCATTAGGCCGGAACAAGAGAAATACAAAGGTTATCAAAGCCGTAGGGAAAAGGACAGACCACAATCCAAAGACTCCTCCTCTTCCCATGAAAAACGCAGTAGAGAGAAAAGTCCTCCAAAAGAAACCGGGTCTCGAAGTAAGCAAAAGGTCCCTGCTACTAAACGACCTAGGACAGACAAAGAAACTACCGAATCCTCCTCACAAAGGGACACCGAATTGACAATCCTCGCTCCTCCCCCACCAGATGCGGGAACTGCAATAAAGCGGGCATATTTGAAAGAGCAATTTCCCGAACACTACTTCGAAACTCTGACTTTTTTACCTGCCCTTGAACCTATTTCGTCTAATTGGGCAGATGAGGCCAAAGCAAAGATTGATGCGGTGCAAAAACAATATACTGAGATGTTCAAATATTCACGCAATCTTTCTAGAATCATCCGCACTCTAATCACAAATACTGATTCAATGCAAAAGACCGCAGAAGAGGATGCTAAGGCCTTAAAAGCTCTAGGAAAAGATTTGGAAGACACTCAAGCTCAGCTAGCGGTCGCTCAAAGGGACGCTTCTAATTTCAAACAACAATTCGAGGACATGCAAAAGCGTTACCACGATTTGCTTGAATCTCACACTCAGGAGCGTTCTGAATTAAAAAAGCAAGCTGACGAGGCCAAGTCAGAAGCTGCTAAGACACACCTTGCTTATGCTGAGCTTGAACGGAAAAATGCCGAGTTAGCAGAGAGGAGTGCTGAATTAGAAAAGAAGAATGCCGACTTGGCTTCAAAGCTGTTGGAGGCAGAGAATAGGGTTGCCTTGGCCGAGGGCAATGTAGAGTGTGCTATTAAATCTGCGGAGGAGGCCCGCAAGCAACTATCAGAGGCGGAGGTTGATATTCAGGGTTTCGGTGAGCTAATGATTGAATTCTTCGCACATATTATTCGTCGCCGAAACATTTCTTGGATCGAGGACTATCCATCCACTCTAGTTCAAGTATGGAATCAAATCGTCGAGTGGGAAAAAGAGGAACTTAAGGTCGATTCCCTCAATGAAGATAAACTGATGGAGAAATACTTGAGAGATGATGAACCGGAGCGCTTAGCTGAAGGGCGCCGCCTTATTGCTGAGGCCATGGAAGAAGAGAGACGGAAGTCTAAACAAAAAACCATTCTCGAAGCTGGTTCCTCTTCTTCTGCCCCTGCAACTCCCGAAGTAGAAGGGTATGATCCCGAAAATCCGGGAATTCCCCGAACAACTCTGCTATCCCCTATTCCTGAAGCAACACCAGAGGCAGTAGCCACCCCCGCAGAAAAGCCTTCGGAAGGTATCCCTACGTTTTCTCCTCAATTTGCCAAGGCTATTTCTACTTTTCGCCACGTGATCGAACAATCGATGAAAGACCCATTGTTTTCGCCTGAGTTGATAACTGTTGCTTCTCATTCTGTAGGTGTTGAATCATTCGTAAAGACATATGTGACTCAGGGAGTCACCGCTGGGACAAAGCCCGCAGACAAGGCCAAAAAAGGGGAAGACAAGGCTGCTTCTATAGACTTGGAAGAAGGAAGTGAGCCGACTAAGGTCGCCACTCCTCATGATGAAGAAATGATAGCAGCTTTAAAGGACGATGGCGGAGACGGAGGGCATGAAGAGGAACCAGAAGTTGCAATAGTCGGGGAGTCAAAAAATGCTGATGATGTTACCTTGGCTGCGATGAAAGCCGATCAAGACAAACGCTTGCAATTAAAAGCTGAAGAGCTAGACCCCGAAGTCCTCAAACCCCTCGCAGTCGTGGATGCGGGATCAAGGTTATTTGTTAAGCTCTCAACTAGATCTATTAAAGAGGAACTCGCTAAAAAATCTTCTCTTGATTCCAGCGCCCCGCCCTCCGGGAAGAAGGCTACCGGCTCCAGCACCGCATCTTCTGGAAAAAAGAAGACAAAACGAATCTTGACGGAGGCTGAGAAAGAAGCAAAGGACGCGGAAAAAGCCGCCAAGAAATCCAAGGCTCATTCAAAATCTAAATAGTGGATTGCCTTGTATCGTTTTAGCATTTAGTGAACCAATAATTGCTGCTACAAGAGTAGTTCCTGCACTTTCTTTTTTTGGCTATTTTCCTGTACAAATTCATTCATTTGTAAATAAAAATAACTCATTTTTTGCAATGTTTATTTGTCAGTAGTTCTGCACTTATGTAGAAATGCATGTCTATAGTTATGAAACGAAGTTGTGGAGGGGGAAATATGCGTGTACATAAGTGTCCCCAGTCAATTCCCACAAACTATTTAATGCTTAGTCGAGCAATCTGAATGCTCCCGATTCTCTGACGGGATAGCACTTCCTGTGCCGTCGGTACCTGTCGCTTTCTCTGGCATTTCTTTTATACTCTTTCTCTTTCTTTTGAGAGTTAGAGTTCGAGCTCAGTCATCTATTTATTCCCCGGTCTTTCAACGGAGAAAGATTTCTTTCTCAGCGCTCAGTCGGAGACGCCTTTATACTCTCTTTCTCTCTGGAAAGTTAGAGTTAGGAGAAGAATTTCTTTTTCAGCGCTCAGTCGGAGACGCTTTTATACTCTCTCTCTCTCTCTCTCTGGAGAGTTAGAGTTAGGAAGAGAACTTCTTTTTCAGCGCTCAGTCGGAGACGCTTTTATACTCTCTCTCTCTCTCTGGAAAGTTAGAGTTAAGAATGTCGTTTTCTCATTCTTTTATGTCTTAGCGCACAAATAGTCGTTGTGCTTCTTTTTGTGTCAAAACTGTGTTCAACCTTTTTAGGCTGTGAGTCATCCTGTATTTCATACCTACAACAGAATGATTAACAAATGTATATATATGTAATGCATAAAAGTAAATAACACACAGTATTTTTATAGTGGTTCAGCTAAGTCGTAGCCTACATCCACTTTATAGTCCTTTATTCATATCGTCAGATTTTCCCAAGGCAAGTCGTGCCTTATTACAGGGTTCACAGGAAAAATAACAAAGAGTACAGCATTTCTAATCCAAATATCGCATTAAGTGCTGGGCATTCCATGCTCTGGGGACTTCTTCGCCATCCACGGTCGTTAACTTGAAGGTTCCTTTTTCAAGTTTCCGTTGAATGACAAAGCGTCCTTCCCATTTTGGACCAAGGTGAGGAAGGGATGGAAAAACTCTCTTTAGCACCAAATCTCCTGGTTCAAAAGTCCTGAGGCGAACTTTTTTGTCATAATAGCGTGCCATCTGACGTCGATGTCTTGCCGCACGCAAATCCGCTTCATCCCTTTTTTCTTCGACTTCATCAAGAGACTCAAGTAAGAGCGCCCGATTTGTCATCGGGTCATAATATGTCACCCTGTGGGAAGGAACTTCCAGTTCAACTGGAATTAATGCTTCTGAGCCAAAGGAGAGAGAGAAAGGGGTATGACCAGTGGCTGTCTTAAATGTTGTTCGGTATGCCCACAAAGCTAGGGGCAATTCGTCAACCCATCTTGCCTTTGCACGCTCTAACCGTTTCTTGAGGATGGATTTTATTACTTTGTTTATTGCCTCTACTTGCCCGTTTGACTGCGGATAGGCAACTGCAGTATATCGCTTGTCTATCTTATACTTCTGACAGAAATTTCTGAATTCAGTACTATCAAACTGGGTTCCGTTGTCGGTTATAACCGTCCTTGGAATCCCGAACCGGCATATAATATTTCTAACCACAAAACTTATCACCTTTCTTGCTGTGATCTTGGTCAAGGGCTCAGCTTCTACCCACTTCGTAAAATAGTCCACGGCCACTATTGCATACTTAGCTCCTCCTTTAGCAATTGGTAAAACTCCAATGATATCAATTCCCCACGTGGCAAATGGCCAAGGACTCACCATTGATTTAAGCTGGGTCGACGGTGCCCTGGGGATTTTGGCGAATCTCTGGCACTTATCGCAGCGTCGTGAATAATCAGCTGCATCTTTATTGATCGTAGGCCAGAAGTATCCATACCGCAATATCTTCTTTGCTAAAGTTTGACCTCCTGTATGATCTCCACACTCACCTTCGTGTACTTCTCTTAGTACACGCTTGATGTCATCGTGTGCGATACATCGTAACAGGGGCATAGAAAATCCTTGCCTATAGAGAGTATCATCTTGTATGACATACCTGGTAGCTTTGCGAACTACAGCTCTTTTCTCACTCTTCTTCGATGGGAGTGTCCCATTCTTAAGGAAATTCTTAATTGGAGTCATCCATGACTCCTTCTCTGGTTCCGCTTCAAAAGCAAATTCAATTTCCATTGACTCAAAGCTTGGCGACTCCAACGTTTCAATTGGAATTATTTCAGTCTCTTCTGGATTGTCGGAACTAGCCAGCTTTGCCAGTCTATCCGCTTTCTGGTTTTCAACTCTGGGGATATGTGTTATGTTGTACCGCTCTAAGCTACTCCATAACTCTTTCACTTTCTTAAGGTAGGCGATAAGTCGAGGTCCTCGAGCCATAAATTCCTCTCGCACTTGGCAAACAACAAGTTTAGAGTCACAGAATATGTCTAACATTTTTACTCCGAGGTCTTTAGCAAGCTTCAGCCCGGCAATCAAGGCTTCATATTCAGAGTCATTGTTAGTCGCCGAAAATTCTAATCGCAAGGCGTAATATAACGACCGTCCTTCGGGAGTAACTAAGACGATTCCAGCTCCGGACCTTCGGTCGTTCTTGGCTCCATCTGTATATAGTTTTCACGGATTTATTTTTAGCTCATCCTCGGACTTAACCACTCTGTCATTGATTACTTCCTCCTCTGGAATGGTGAACTCCGCAATAAAGTCTGCTAGAGCTTGCCCCCTGATTGACTTTCGTGGTTGAAAATTCAAATCAAACTGACTTAGTTCTATGTTCCATTTGATCAACCTTCCCAATGCTTCGGGCCTCTGCAACACCTGCCTTAAGGGCTGGTCGGTGTATATGGTTATTGGATGGGCTTGGAAATAGTGACGAAGTTTTCGGGATGCGATCAGGAGACTGTAAGCAAGCTTCTCAATTTTTGGGTAGTTGCGCTCTGCCGCTGCTAATTTCTTGCTTACATAATACACTGGCCTTTGTACTTTGTCTTCTTCTCGAACCAGGGCTGTGCTGACAGCGTGAGCCGAGACTGCCAAGTAAACAAACAATTCTTCGTGATCTACAGGCTTTGATAAAATCGGCGGTTTCTCTAGCAGTTCCAACAGATTTCGAAAGGCCTCAACACAATCCGGAGTCCACTCGAAGTTCTTCTTTCCCCTTTTAATCAAATCAAAAAACGGAACACATTTATCTGTGGCTTTGGAGATGAATCTACTCAGCGCCGCTACTTTCCCTGCAAGACTTTGGACGTCTTTAATTCTCCTTGGTTCTTCGATATTTCTAATCGCTGCTATCTGGCTAGGGTTGATTTCAATTCCTCGGGAACTCACAATGAAGCCAAGGAACTTTCCCGATGCCACTCCAAATGAGCATTTCAGAGGATTCAATTTCATCCGGTACTTTCGCAGGATACCAAACATTTCCGCCAAGTCTTGCGTATGGCTGGAGGACTGCTTTGATTTGACAAGCATATCATCCACATAAACTTCCATAGTTTTTCCTATTTGATTATAAAACATTTTGTTCACCAAGCGCTGATAAGTAGCTCCAGCGTTTTTCAATCCGAATGGCATTACAACATAACAATATAACCCCAAATTCGTAATGAAGCTCGTATGTTCTTGGTCTGGTACGTGCATAGGAATTTGGTTGTATCCAGAATATGCGTCCATGAAAGAGAGAAGTTCATGACCTGCTGTCGAGTCTACAAGCTGGTCAATCCTGGGAAATGGGAAACTATCTTTCGGGCAAGCTTTATTTAAATCTGAAAAGTCAATGCAAGTCCGCCACTTTCCGTTTGGCTTCTTTACTAAAACGGGATTCGATATCCAGTCGGGATAAGTCGAATCTCGAATAAATCCATTCTGCTTCAACTTCTCTACTTCCTCTTTGAGAGCAGCCGACCTCTCTGGGCCCATCATGCGTCTCTTTTGCTTCACAGGCGGATGCTTCGGATTTACATTCAATTTGTGACTTATAATGGATGGCGATATCCCACACATGTCAGCATGGGTCCAGGCGAACACGTCTAAGTTTGCCTTCAAGAAGTCCGTTAGTTATTTAGCTCGACGTGGATCCAATTGAGAACCAATCTTCAAAACTTTTGTCGGATCTGCTTTATCAATGGGAATTTCCACTGTCGCTTCATTAGGAGTTGCATTTCTAGCCTCTGGTTCCTCGTCTTTTCTAGGATCCAGGTCTTCAGGCGTTCCTTTGGGCAACTCCCTCGGGGTCAATCTCTCTAATTGCTATGCCGAGTCCCCCTTTGAGGGAGACGAGGCATCCTTATTCTCAACGTTAAGTCCTTTCATCAACATCTTTAGTTCGGCCACATAGCAGTCCCGTCCGGAAACTTGATCCCCTCTCATTACTCCAGTTCCGGCTTCGGTTGGGAACTTAAGTAACAAGCACCAAGGGGCGATACAAACTCTGAATTCAGCGAGGGCAGGCCTCCCCAAAAATGCATTATAAGGCGAATCTACGTCCAATACTACGAACTGAAGCATCCGCACTCTTCTACGTTCTCCTTGCCCCAGGGTCACGGGCAACTCTATGTATCCCATGGGAGCTGTCGACGCCCCGTTGAAGCCTCTGATCCATCCTTCACAAGGCTTCAGATCTTCAGATTCAAGCTTCATCTGATCAAATGACTTCTTGAACAAAATATTAATGGAACTTCCGTTGTCTACTAATACCTTATGGACCAAGGCCGGCCCAATGGTGGTAGTAATAACCAACGGATCATGGGTGGGTGATTGTATCCCAGTATTGTCTCGGCTGCGAAATACCACGTCGTCAAACATGGTCTTCTGTTGTTTTATGGGGGTGACATCTTCCAAATCATCACCTTCATTCACGTCTAGATGCTTGGCAGCATTCACATATTGATCCATTGATCTGAAACTTCGGATTGCTGGATGAGGTCCGCCTACTATGGAGTTGATAACAATTCCTTTACCTTTCTGCTGCGCTGTAGGCTTGGGAGCAGGCAGAATCTGTTTTGGAGCCTGCTCTCCTTGCCCCCTGTCCCTCGGGGCAACCTTGTACTCATCCAACTTCCCTTCACGCAACAGTTTCTCAATCACATCCCTCAAATGCCGACATTCATTAGTTGAATGCCCGTGAGTTCCATGAAACAAACAAAACTTCCCTGTCGCCATTTCTTTCTCGGTCGAATCACGAGGTGGCGGTCTTTTGTATTGTAACACATTGTACGTATCCAGGTAAATATTTTCCAGGGTGTCGTTCAATGGTGTATAATTCTCGTAGTTCTGGAATCGGGGTCTTTTGTTAGGGTCACTTCCCCTATTTCTGTTTCTTCTGTTACCGCTCGAGTTACGGTTATTGTTGTTGTTTCCCCCGCTTCCAGTATTACTGTTTCCACCCTTGTTTCCTACATTTACTTCAACCTTGCCAGAACTTTTCCCAGACTGCTTCACGGCGATATTACTCTGCACATTCTCCTTTGAAGCCGTCTCAGACTTTCTCTTTCGGTTTGCCCTGGCCTCCTCTCGCCTTAGATAAATATCGGCCTTTTCGTAGAATATCTCCCTTGTGGAAGGTGTTTTCCCAGAAAGGTAGTCTCCAAACTCAGATTCAGGATCGACTCCTTCCTTTAATGCCATCAGAATAGTGGGCTCATGCGGGTCACTGACCTCAGTTACAGCTTGGTTAAAACGATCAAGATATGCCCTCAAAGATTCTCCTGGTGCCTGCTTGATTCTCGATAATTCAATAACACTTTTGGACTTTCGGGCATGGAGTCGAAACTGGTTCATGAAACGCTCGCTTAGTTCCTTGTAATTCGAAATCGAACGAGGAGGAAGTCGGGTAAACCAGAACAGCGCCACATCTTCTAAGTAGATTGGGAACGCTTTGCACTTCACTTCATCAGGGGCAGCAGCAGCATTCATGAGCCACGAGTATCGCATTAAGTGCTGTCCCGGATCAGTCCTTCCGTTGTATTTGTCCATCTATGGCAAGTTAAAGCGTCGGGAAAATTGGAAGTCGAGGATATCATCGGTGAAGGGAGTATGGCTTCGTTCGATGCCATAATCCTCATTTGTATAGTTCCGACTCTCGGACATGATCTGGCGAACCATTGCCTGTACATCAGCATTAGTTAGGGGCCGCTCAGGTTCCCTGGCCCTAGTGTCCGAGCTCCTTCTGGGCTCTTGTTCAGGAGATGCCCTTCTTCTTCGAGCTGCCTCTGCTCGATTCCGTTCCCTGCGCTCCCGGTCGATCTCGGGAGGAGGGGACTGGAGTCTTTGCCCCCGAGTAGGGTCATTGTTTCCTAATGCTCGTGCAATATCCTCACGAGATCCCAAAGATCCAAATGTCAGCTGCTCCACGTTCTGAGGTCGTTCGAGTGTCCTTTGTTCACGGGGCCGCTCTTCCTCGGAAGATGAAGATTGATCCACTGGTGTGTGACGAACCGGTGATGGAGTTCTCTGTCGACGGAGTTCATTAATCTCCCGACTCATGAGCCTCATATTTTCTTGCATCATGAGATTAGTTCGCTCGTGAACCTTCATAGCCTCCCTCGTGCTCTCAAGCATGTCAAGCAAGCGCGAGAAATCTCCTTGAGTGATGGGCGCAGATGGATTGACCTGATCACCAACCCTGGTGGCTGGAATTGGAGCATTCGTAGGGACTCGAGTAGAGGTTCCAGCTTCACCAAGCATCGGGTCGGATCGGAGGTAGGAGGTCGGATCGGTTCGGAGCTGGGGAGCCTGGTCGGATCGGTACGTGGCAAGCAGCTCGGGTCGGTTCAGATTGGGGGAATGCACTGCTTCAGAATCTCCAACCCGGATCGGATCGGAGCTCTCCCCCTGCTGGCGGCTCGGATTTCCTGCATTGGTTCTTCCTGCTGCTGAACTCTGCCCCCGAGACCTTGTTACAACAGCATTTTGCTGATCTTCGCCAGCTCCATTTCCTCGAACAGACTGAACTTCCTTGCCTTTTCCTTTGGCTATGAGTCTTTGACAATCACTTCAACAAATATAAAAAAGCGGAGAAACTTAAGGATTCACTTCTTTGAACTCAACGGTCCAAAAAGTAGAAAGAGATCCCGGAAAATAAAGAATTTAGATGAGGATTCTCAGTGAAAGCACCAAAATGTTAGACCCAAAAGTGGTTCTAACACCCAAATTGATTAAAAGCAAAATGAAATGAGATAAAAATAAAAATGAACACACAGGATTTATAGTGGTTCGGCGAAGAAATGCCTACGTCCACTTATCTTTCACTATATTCAATGATTCAGTTGCAAATACAATGTAATTGTCACTTGATTTCACTCACAACTCGCTTATATTCACTCAATAGACTAAAACAAATAATGAAAGAAGATTTGGATTCTCCGGGAGTAATGGAGTTCGGGTTATGGAGGTAGTTGAATTCTCAAAGTGCCTAAAAAAGATCCTTTTCTTTGTCTCCAGACGGGGTATTTATAAGTGTGAATTTGCTCAAAACCCGATCCGGATCGGAGCCACGTGTCGTCCATCCCATTAGCCTCGGGTTCGGATGGAATACTGTGCTGACAACGCATCAAAATAGTGAACGTTATGGGCAGGAACTGGTCATAGCCGATCCGGATATCCAGGCGCTTATGCAGGGGGACAGCATGGAAAATGGGTTCGGGTCGGAGGTATATGTATCAGGGGTTCGGATCGGGATATCCGATCCGACCCGAATTGACTTGGTGACAATTCTCTCTTCTTTTTATTCCGCTTTTCCTCCGAACCATCTCTGTAGCAGCTGGGTGGCCTTCCGATCCATCTTGAAGAAGACTGCCCTCCGACCCGAACACGCGCTCTCTGTTTTCAACAGCAATAGCTCGCCGCTCCGAACAGGAGACTTTATCCGATCCGAACCGATACGTTGCTTTGACCCGACCCGGATGATTGTAGCTGTTCGATCGAAGCTGTAGCGTCTCCTCCGACCTGAGTAGTGATGGCCTCTCCGATCCGAACCGAAGTCTTCTAATTTGAAATGCTCTCCAATGCTTGATATCTTGACTTTGTGTTGCCTAGTTCACAAAGTAGGCTAACAGGTACCAACTGTAAAGGCCCGATAATCCGTACCAATTTGAGCTAACTAATATCCTACACATTCAACTCAAAGTGCACGAAAATACATATCTTTAACAGAAGGAAATATGAGGATGAGAAAGATAAGATAGAACTAATAGAATAAAAGAAGAAGAAGAAGAACATCAGAATTTAAACAGTATCAGAGTAAACACGAATCTCATAGGGGAACGAATAAATTATATTAAATAACACTTTGAAATACAAATCTGATTTTTTATATACATACCATATCAAAATATAACTCATATACATCACAGCGGAACTAATCTCTAATAACTAGTGGTGAAGCTTCCTGCTTTGAGCTCCTCCAAGTGAATCTGCAAAGCCTGAACACTTGACTGGTCGTAAAAATTTAGGCACCCAAGAGTTTAGGGAAAACACAAACAAATAAACTCTGGGTCAGTCATGGGACTTGTAACGACCCACATTCTACGCATCAGGGGATCGTAGAATATTTATTTATTTCTCTTGCGAAATCGTATAGCCATGTAACTTTGGGAGATGACTATATGGGTCATTTCCCATGTTTATGATTTTTGCCGATTTTTTAAATGACCGTTTTGCCCCTAGCTAATCTTGTTTCGGCCATAACTTTTGATTGGTTAGGAGTTTTGACCTGAAACCACTTCCATTATCCGGATGATGGTTTACCTTTTCGTAGAGTGGTCACATTAGTCAAACAGGCTCACCGTTTGGGAGATATGGCTGAAACAATGTTTAGAAGATGACAAACAGCTCAACCGGGCCTAATAAGGGTGATTAGCAAAAGAGCCCATAACCCATTCCAGGATTGGGGTTATAGGGAGGCTGAGAATAGTAGGAAAACAATTTTTATTTCATTTTTCAGCCGTCTAAAACATTTCTCTAACCCTAGCCATGGCCTCCACCTCCTAATTTCATCCCAAATCGCTCTCTAATCAAGGATTAAGCTAATCTACGTCAAATCAAGGAGAAATAACACCAAATTAGAGTTAGAGCTGTTGTGTTGCAGTGAATTCGACCCAAATCATAGATAGTTTCAGATCTAAGTTTTATTTGGGGCCAAGATGAGTGATTAGCATTGTTTTTACACTAATTATAGCTAATTAGGGTGATTAGTGTTAATTAACGAAATTATGCATGTTAAAAATCTAGAAAAATGTTTAGAAATTCTAAAATATTATTTTAGGGCTCTGATAGAAATTTGGGCTAATTTGGAAAAGTTTTGCTAATTGTATGCTTAAACATGATTAAGGGGGATTAAGGGGAAAATATTGGTTTTGGGTATATTTGATCCATTTTAATACATCATATTGTTGTTTTGGTGTTTGTGGTTGATTATACATGTTGCTATGACTGTATGGTATGCTTTGTGATTGATTAGAAAAGTTATAATAGTCGAAAATGCCGTCGTATGGCGTAAAAAAAATCGCTGGAAAGTTGTAGGAAATATGCAGAGGACCGGATCGGATCGCCCAAAACGAACCGACCCGTTCGTGACCCCAGAACCGACCCAGACCCGCTCACCTGGATGTATCACGAACCGCTTGCTAGGGCCAGAAGGCTTGACCCTGAAATGCTCATGCTTCGCATACCCCGAACCGATCTGAAGTGGAAATCACGAAACGATACTCCGAAGAGGACATCACGAATTGAGGAGCCCGACCCGAACCTAGTGGGTGCACACGATCCGAACCGAAATCCACGAACGAGTAGGACCGAACCGAGGGAGGAAGTTCACGCTTGAACTGTGAAGCTTGGCCACGAGCCTACCTGGAGAACCGATCACGAACCGATGGGACGACCGAACCGAACCGAGGGAAGAAAGAAGAAGACCGATCCAGTGATGACCAAAAACCCGAGATGCAAAGGTAGTCCAAATAGGTAGCTTGTACTCGGGATCCAGTTGGGAACCAACGAGTTAACTTCATGAGTTGGGCTTTGCTGCGGGACGTGTGCTAAGGAGTTGACGACGTCCATAACTTTGATTCACCACCAAGACAGATGTTAAGCCACAGATCAATGCAGTGGGGTAGTTATTACTCCATGGGGCAGAGTGATTGTAGCAGGTCCATGAGCCAGTTTAGTGAAGTCATCATGACTTCATGGGGCATAGTGGACATAGCAAGAACTAGTGGCTATGGATCAGTGCAGTGGAGTCGTCATGACTCCATTGGGCAGAGTGATCATAGCAAGGATTTGGGTGATCAAAGCGGTGGATATCGTATGCTTTACGCACTGAGTGAGAGTTGTGAGGATGGTTGCTATGCTTGCTTGTTTGCCATCATTATGACATGCACACCCCTACCCCATATCTTTACACTATATATTAATGTCACCTTAGAGTATTATACACTTTGTTGTGCTAACTCTTTTGTTGTAGGTCCAGATTCAGGTATGGTTTATTATACCTGTTATTGTTTTGTTTTGTTGCTTATCGCTCATACCAGACTTTTGTCTGACCCGAAGTTTTATGTCTCTTCTTATTACTATGAGTGCTCTTAAATGAGCAGACTAGAAACAGGTTAGGTGGTATGCATGAGTAGCTGTACCGGAGACGAGCAGGAGGCTTCCACATATCATATATATATAGACATTCTCCCTGTGTCGCTGTTGGTCACTACTTTGGGCATTAGTAGTGTACCTTTTTTATTTTGCTTTAGAGACAGTTTTAAAAGTTGTAATAATGATGATGTGGAACATAAGCTGTAATTTTGATTTTCCGCTGCTATTATGGTTTAGTTTCAGCTTATGCACTGTCTCACTTGTTTTATGTCAAGTATGTTATTATTGTATTTTATCTCATGCGCTGTGAAATATTCTATAGGTTCCTTGTTAGTTCAAAATCCTTTCTTTTCCTTTCTTTGGCGACCATCTCGTGCTATTCAGGCATTGTCACCGCGAACTTTCATTGGAAATGTCGGCTGGTGCGGGGCGGGCTGTAACGACCCGGAATTTTGGGGCCAATTTAAATTTTTTATTTTAGAAATTTTAATGGATTTTTAATATTTAAAATAAATTATATTAAATAATAACGACTAAAAATTTATTTTAAAACGAATACATTTAATTTAATTATAAAAGGAGTTTAAAACAGCGCTGCAGTTTGAAAATTTGAATTTGAACTTTGACTGACTGTACAGGATTCAAAATAAATCAGAATTGAGCGAAACAAGAAATATTTAAATATGTTTAATCATATCTTTCTAACGAATCTGAAAAACTGAGATTTCACTTTATAAATCAAAAGTTATGCTCAGTTTAAAATTTAGAAAAGTCGCTGCAGAATTTATATATATTTTAATATAAAATATTGGCCTTGAAAATAGTCATTTTTCAAACGACCTCGGTTTTCGACGAAACCACTTTTGTTGGAACCGAATTGTCAAATTATTGATAAGTTTCAATTTTCATAATTTTTCGAATTAATATGTGAGCGTGGCAGAAGAAAACGTGTTTTGTCAATTATAGTCAAATTTAATCGACTTGAAAATGGCCATTTTTCAAACAGTCTCAGAATTCAACGAAATTAGTATCGTTAGATCCGTATCGTCTAAACATAGCTAGAAATAATTTTTCTGTAATTTTCTGAGTTAGTATGTAGCCCCTGTAATTTAAAATGTACGGTTAAATTAAATAATAAATGATTTAAACATTAAATTTTGAGAAAAACATATCGTAACAGCTGAATTGAGTTATGAAACATATTCCATTATGTCTAGAACGTGGGTATTTGCCTAGGAACAATTTTCATTGGGCTGAAATTGGAGTAGAAAAGGATTAAAGGGCTAAAATCAATAATTAAGAAAATTTAATATTATTATATTATTTAAATAATGGACAAAACTTAAACCCTAATACCTATTTCCTACAGCCGCCACTTATCGGCTTCAATGGCCTACATACACCGAAATGGATTCATTAAAATCTCCACCAATAGATCGAATTAATTTGAGAATCAAAAACAAAAATCAATGAGCAATGAGAGGCCTTCAAAATCATACGGTTTTGATCGAATTTCATTAGGTGATTTGTGAGGATTTCGCCCTCAAAGGCGGACGGTTTGGATCGGTTTTCGAGGGGTTAGGGGGTGCCGAGCTTGGGGATGTTGTGGGTGACGGGGGCGTCGGAGAGGGCTATCGAATGGCAGGGGTTGATCGTCGGTCAGAGGGCGCTGGTGGCGTGCAAATTGGGATGTCGAAGTCGACGATGTTGGGTTCAGCGAGGCATCTTCGGAAGAAGAAACGATGAAGGAGCGGCCTTAGTTTGTATTAGGGGTAAAACTGTAATTAAGGAAAATTATTTATTTATTAATTCAATAATGCAATCCAATGTTTAAACAACCATATCTTGATCAAACAGAAACGAAAATGACTGATTTCTGAGGCATTGGAATCGTATGAACCGGATCTACACAATGATACAGACTAGGACTAAAACAGAGCAGATCAGAACTTTGGGAAAATTCAAAACTGAACTGCACAGAAATAAAACCAATCGATGTGAGATTTCTTGTTTTAAAATTTAAAAATATAAATATATATATTTTTATTGATTGAGGTTAAATATGTATGCTGTATAAAATTTAGATTGAATGACTGAATGTGGTGATGATGATATGTTGAATTATATGTCATGTTAAATTAAAATTATCATTTTATTTAGATTGTCATGATTAGTATAAAATTATCATTGTAGTGATAAATTGTTTGGTTAGTATAAAACGGTCATTTCAGTTAAAATGTTGCATTAGTTAGAATTAAAAAAGAACAATCCTCAGTGTCAAATTAGTTAGAATTAAAAAGGAAAATTTTCAGTGTCAGATTAGTTAGAATTAAAATGGACATTATTTCACTATCATTTGATTGAATTAGAAATGTTAGAATATATATGTCATTTTATTAGAAATAAAATTGTTGTCAAATAAAAACATTTCTATTTATTAACTTTGTTTAATATAGAAATTTAAAACAAATAAAAATGTTCTTTTTATTTGTCGTATTGGGATTAAAATTGTTGTTAAATACAAATTGTCATTTTGTTATATAAAAGGTTAGCGACACAAAATTGTCATTTTGTTATATAAAATGTTAGCAACGCAGAATTGTCACTTTTGTCAAATTAAATGGAAATTATAGAATTGTCATATTTTGTTAAATTAGAATTGACAAAACAAAATTGTCATTTTGTTAAATTAGAATTGATAATACAATAATGTTATTTTTTGTTGAAGCAGAAATAAAATAACATTTTGATGACAAAATGTTGCATTAGAGAAAAGTAACATTTTTGTTTACTTTAGAATTAAAACATCACTTTTGTTAATGATGTTCATTTAGAATTAACATTTTTGTCAAAACTTGATTAGTGAACAGAAGAACATTTTTGTTTAGAAATGTTAAATACGATAAAAGAAACATTTTTGTTACATTTAAAAGGTTAGACAAATTTATCATATTTTGTTACATTTAAAAAGAGTAGACAAAATTCACCTTTTGTTTACATTAAAAGGATTACAACAAAATTCAACTTTTGTTTACATATTATAACAAATTTCACCTTTTGTTTACATTAAAACGATTATAACAAAATTCACCTTTTGTTTACATTAAAAGGATTATAACAAAATTAACCTTTTGTTTACATTAAAAGGATTATAACAAAATTCACCTTTTGTTTACATTAAAAGGATTATAACAAATTTCACCTTTTGTTTACATTAAAAGGATTATAACAAATTTCACCTTTTGTTTACATTAAAAGGATTATAACAAATTTCACCTTTTGTTTACATTAAAGGATTATAACAAAATTCACCTTTTGTTTACATTAAAAGGATTATAACAAAATTCACCTTTTGTTTACATTAAAATGATTATAACAAAATTCACCTTTTGTTTACATTAAAAGGATTATAACAAATTTCACCTTTTGTTTACATTAAAAGGATTATAACAAAATTCACCTTTTGTTTACATAAAAAGGATTATAACAAAATTCACCTTTTGTTTACATTAAAAGGATTATAACAAAATTCACCTTTTGTTTACATTAAAAGGATTATAACAAAATTCACATTTTGTTTACATAAAAAGGATTAAACAAAATCATCACATTTTGTTATATTAAAAAGAATTAGACAAATTTGTCATTTTGTTTACATTAAAAAGAATTAGACAAATTTGTCATTTTTGTTTATTTAAAAGAATTAGATAAAATATACATTTTTGTATATTTAAAAAGGGTTAGACAAAAACATCCAATTTTGTCACTTAAAAAGGGATTAAGTAAAAATATCCATTTTTATTAGTTAAAAAGGATAAAACAAAAATATCATTTTAATGCGAATGTGTACGTCAGAATTTATATACAAATGAGGAAATATATTTTTAATGTAATTGCATACATTATGATTTATATTCAAAATGAAAATATCACTCTAATGTAAGTGCACACATTAGAATTTGTATGCAAAGGCAAAATGTCATTTATGTTAATTATAAAATGTCATTTATGTTAGTTATTAAATATCATGCGGATTAATTATAAATGTGACATTAGATTTAAAATAGCACTTTGTGGTAAAATGTGTCATTAGAATAAAATGTCATTTTGTTATAAATGTTGCCTTAGAAAAGAATAGAAACAAAGTTAAGATTTTTATTGTCATTTGTTTTACAATAAAAAGAGTTGTAATAAAAGTTACATTTTTATTGCCATTATATATGCAATAAAAAGGATAGATGTAAATGTCACATTTTTATTGTCCTTTTAGAGACGATAAAAACAATAGAATTAAAAATCATGTTTATTTGTCATTTGAGTTCAATAAAAAGAGTGAGCATTAAAAGAGTATATTTTCAATGTAAATAGCTTCCATTGAAAAGAATTAGTCATTTAAATATGATGTTAGCGATGGTGTGAAATATTTGTTTGTTGTATGGAAATGTTTGAGATATTAGAGATAAATGTTTGTATATTCAAATTGAATATTACACTTCCATTTACAAGTTACCCGACTTGTTTATGTGATTGGGACGATAATTTTTACACATCGCCCAAGTGCACAAATAATTTATTAATTGTTTGATGAATGAAACCCCATACGGGTATTGAGATGAAATTTGACACACACTAAGCCCAATATTCAGTTATCTGTCAATCGATGGATTGACAGTCTGTGATGAGCATTATTTATTTACTTTAATGCTCACATAGTTATAAATTCCACTTTGGGTGTTATTTGAATGCTTGGTAATTATTTATCATGATTGTTGATTACATGGTTGTTGATTGAGTCACATTCCAATAAAGAATACTTTAGAAAATGTCTTAGAAAAAGAATATCTTAGAAAAAGAATATGTTTTAGAAAATAATATATTTTAGAAAAATATATTTTATTGAAATAAACTAGTTATCAACTAGAATAAATCATTAAATTTAGATTTAATGAAGTTTCCCAATTGGTTAACATTTAATTGGAAATTAAATTGAATAAATGTGATTTTGGGTTTGTCGTGAATAGTGTCTTAAATAACATTGTTCTTTAACCCCGTATGAAAAGAATAATCTTTTTAATTTAGATTATTACAGTTTTCAATTATATTTAGTAATTGAAATAAGATGAAATGTGAGTTGGGTTTATCGTGAACCGTGTTTTTATGTGACATGTGTTCTTTAACCCAACTGACAGTGAAAATAAGAATTGGAATTTATAAATCTTTTAAATAGAAAATTTCCAAAAGTAAAGTTTTCCCATTAAATATATTAGATTGGAATTGAATAGAATTCGAATTGATTATAACCGAAATAAGCTTCTGTAAAAGAAGACCGATACTACATATGGAATTTAAGAGGCTTTGCCGTTATTCCATTTATATTATTTGTCGGATACAGAAATTTATAACGATTATATTGATTTGATTTCTGTGAAGATTCCATATTTTATGGAAGTCGATTTTGGGCTTATCGTGAATGGTGTTTTAAAATGACATTAGTTCTTTAACCCAGTTAAAGAGTAAGATTAATTTCTTAAATTTGAATAATCACTGAATAATGATTTTTGATATTTAAAACCAAATTGGGGTTGTAACAAATCTTTAAAAGAAATATTTAAGAGTAAATGTAAAGAATTTATCTTTGATAGAATAATTTGAATATTTTATTTAAAAGAATATTCTGAATTGGGATGAGGCATTGGATGTGTTTTTATAGTACTCGATTTTTAATTATAAATACGTGAGTTATTCGGGAAGACCGGGTTTAACCCATTCCGAATAATTACTACGACGATGAAGAGTCGAAGATGAAGACGGTGGTTGAAGACCGACGATCTTCACATCGAATGGATGTGTTGCTATAGAGACCCTTGATGGGAGTAGCTACCTTGAAGGGGTTTCAGTGGTGGCCGTCCGGACTATTGTTGATTGTTCGGATTTGGTTTTCGCTCAGACCCAGAGCATAAGCCAGTAAATGGATGCGTGTCTGACATTGGATTTCGTTCCATGTGAATTAAATCGATTTCTATTAACGTATGTCTATTTGGTGGTGGGGAATTTATTCTCTACTTAACACCCTGGTATATATTAATAGTGATTGATCGCATGGTGTGGATTGTCAATGTGGCACGCCAAGATGCAATTGATCAAGGCTTTTGTTGAAAAGAAGAGCCTTGTGGGATGATCAAAGTATAGCCCATTACGGCATAACTTTGTGTATATCGTGACTTCGCGAACCTCACACCCCGGTATGAGTCAAAAACGGGATTAGGACTGCAGGGAGTGCACACGTTTCTTTCTAGCTAGGAGTAGTATCAGTGCTTAAACTGGCTGACATTTTACTTATGTGGATGATGGATTTTGAGGCGCCTCAGATATTTTTATAGGCCGTTAGTGGTCATACTATTGGTTAAAGGAACCGGGAAACGTGTGTTCAGGCATAACCAATCCACTGCCGATAGGCGGGGACCGGCCCTGAAGATCCATGGGTTTACTGCGGGGGATCCTGAAGCATTTGCTAGAGTGTCTCGAATCGGAGAGGAGCTTGCCCCTAGCCTCGAATCATGATGGAAATCCAATTTCCAATACGACCTTGCGATTTTGATTGTAGAACTAGTATGGCGACATAGTAGGATGGGGTACTATGCCGTCTATGATTGATACATTATGATTGAAATTGTTTTTGAAATATATATATATACCCATATATATACACACTAATATTAAATCCGTTTTATCGTATCAAGCATCTTTTGACCATTATAAGGTAAAACCCTATCCTCCGGTTTGCGTTGCATTGTGTGATGGGACTTGGGTCTTATAATGGTTTCATTTTTCTAAAAAGCCTTGCGTTGTCTAACGTTTTACTTTATTTTATGCACTGGCAATCTAATGGAGTAAACCTGTTTCGCGTTAGCGGCGTGGTCCTGTGATTAGCCTTATTATTAGATAGTTAAGTTAAGATTTCTCATACCAGTCTCATGACTGACCTGTAGTTTGTTTCATTGGCAAACTCAGGCGCCCATATTTTCCACACGGGCAATCGAGTAGTTTTTGCAGATATATTTACAGGATCCTGGTTCACAGCTGAAGCGGTATTCGGAAAGCTCTGTATCCGTGTATTCTTTCAGTTGTATATTTGTATTATTTTTCCGCTACTATTTAAATGTAATTTAAAACTCTGATATTATTGTATTTCAATTGTGTAATTAAGTATTCATACTCTGTTATATTCTTGTACTCTGATGTAATTGTTGTAATCAGCAATAAAATGTTCTTTAGTTTGTGCTCTGATGTGTGTTGTTCTCAAAGCAATCCAGCCTTTCCTTTACTGGGAGGTTTGGGTCGTTTCACGGGCCGTCACGGGACTGGTGTGAGTAAACTTCAACCATATCGTTTTAACTTTGAAATCCCTTTTGAAAAAAAAGGATAATAGAAAGACTAGCCCACACATAAATATGGACGGTTTTTACCTTACTATAACCCAAATTACTTGATATCATATTCCAGTGATATTATAATAATGTCTAATCAATATAAATAACCAAATAGTAGAACGCTTGCATCTCACGCTCTACATATATAATAGAAACCAAAAACCGCAGGGCTCTTATTGGAGATTGGATTCCAACAGACAAGGTATGGGATCACCTTCCGATCAGTGTACTCTAGAGGGTATACACCAGGGTTCAACAAGAACGTCTTGCAACCCGGCCACACATGACAGTCCACTCATTTACCTTGAGTGTAATGAATATATTGTCACCTACAGTTGTTGGCCATCCAACCGTAATCCAAAGATACAGAATCGAAAAGAATAACAAATATCAATTTTCTCTAGATCGATGACAAAACACCCTGCTTGGGTATGACCCAACTAGCCATGCTGCCCGCCCGATTTCTATCATTTGCCAGTTGTGAGGCTAGAGGCTACGTCTATCATCAGAATATCTGATCACCATTCACTTTGAATACCACATCGTCAAACCCGTCAATTCAATAACTAGTTTCCAAAAATATCACGGGTATAAAAAGCTAAGAGGAACGAATTACTCCACCACCAGACGTAATACGTTTAAGAGATCAATAGTACGTGATTTGTTAGGTATACTCTGTCAGACACTCGTCCATACAAGTTGTCCTAGGACTGGACAAACAGAAAAAACCATTCTGGAACATAACGACCCTTGCATTTCACTCTGTCTTCAATTATCTTTAGCATAATCTAATTCGCAGCGCTTATGCCTATATGGGGTGGTTTTCGGATAATATACCCAACCGATCTCTCTGTATTGACAATCATGGTCAAAATACTTTGATAGTTGGTTATTTAACTATCAAAGTAAAAACAAACATTCATTCAAATATACAACTAAACATCACACAATCACTGGCCCTTTTTGTTTAACATTGATTTCCAGTTTTCCATATCTTCCCGGATATTTCCCGAAACCCGTTTAGCCCTTCACATTTCTTTGGAAAACATTTCCAGTTATTAGAAACTTTTATTCTCCCACATTCCAGATAAATACGTTATTAACGTTCGAAAAATATTCTCATCCTTTCACATTTCTTATTTCTTGTATATCAGAAAATATACATTATTTATTATTGGAAAACATTTCCTATTACCATTATAACTACTTAATCTGCAGGCACTTGCTTTTTACAACATTATCCACTTTGAAATGTGAACATTATATTCTTACAGAAATCAGATTTCGTTTATCAAATAAATCTTTATTTAGATAATAAAATCCCATTTTAACTTAGTGTCGACCTCCTACAATCCTTACTGTTTACATAGTTCTATTCATATTTCGAACATCACACTAATTTCATCATTTTAATTTGAATCAATTCTTGAATTCCCCATTTCTAAGTTCATTCTTATAATTTCAAATTATTTAATAATTATTATTATTCCACTTAATCTCTAAATATCATTTATGAATCAAATTACTTGTTTTAATCAAAACAATTTAATCAAGACGCAATTTCTATTATTTAAAATAATAAATAATAGATTTATTCCTTTCTAAATTCGAATTCATTTCAATATATTTTTTTGGTATTTAAATACCGATTATCTCAGGGCCAATGTTATTCAGTATCCTAAACACGCAACAATCAACAATATTTATCACAGCATACAATGTAGTATATGAAAAACAACAATATAATTGTTGAGGAATCCAGTTGGAAATCTCCAACCAGTTTCCCTGCATCCATAGATTTTAGTCACATAAATAACACCACATTCGTATTGGTATGAAATATAATGGTAACGGCATCAGTTTTCAATCGACCGTTTTATGTATATATGACGGTATACATTATCTCAGCCAAATAATTTAGTAAATCATCCGAGCATCCATCACACATAGCATTCAACAAATCATTAAAATATAATTATAATATTTTAAAATAGAACAGAGTTTGTGAGTTTACTCATCTTTGCGCGTTAACAATTAAATAACGATTTGCATTAGTCGATTAAACCAAACGTTCAATTTTTCCATAATTCAAACGTGCTTCAAATTTGCTCCATACTGACTTCATAGCATCGCCGGCTTCCGTGCAATTCCCAAAAGATGGACCGTTCGTCAGACCATTAAATCCTCAGCCCATTCCACCGAGCCGGACTCCAAAACTAACCATCACTTCACCAGGCATCAAGGAACAAACCGCCGACCTTCTCCCGGATTAAACCCGCTATTGCTAAGCATCAAACCAGACTTCCACATTCCCTTTATTTTTCATTTTTATTTTCATTTTATTATTTTCGTCTGGGCTTCACACATAATACACCAGCCCAAATGTGAACGCAACCCATACCGCAACTATCTTCATTTCGCTTTACAGCGCACCTCACTGATGAAATGGAATCATGCATTGTTCCAAACAATGACCCACGCCTTCGGTTTCTTTCCCAAAACATCACTTCATAATATACCCATTTGTTGTTGTTTGCATTCATCCATCCTCATACGCCATCACCATTTCATGCTGCGCCACGCTCTCTCCACCAGGATGCCGCCACATCAGCTCATTGTTGAACATCCCCAACAATTTTGCTATTCGCACATTTAAACTAATTATTCCTTGCCACTTCAACAGTCGAACAAGCCAAGATCCCCTCATACAAAATCAGCAACTCATTGCCAACAATGTTAACACGTGTCAGCGCATCCCTCAACTAAATGCTACTGCCACCGTTCATTCCCTCTAAATCTCCCCACTTTTCCAGTGTCTACTCAATCTTCAAAACCATCTCCTCACACAAGTCCCCCATTCACCAATACATAGCATGCTCTAGTTTTTAGCTTCCATGCGTTTCAACTCTTTACTGCGTTACAGAGCTCAAATGCCAACCACCACCTGTGCCTAGGTACCAACTACCTGCTTCCGCCATAAACAAAGCCACTTTGCCAGTTTTAGTGAACTCATGACCCCTCTTGCTTGCCACATGTACACATCCTCGCTTGTTTATTTCCGCCACTACGTCATTTTCATATATGCGCCCCGCAGTACCGCACATCCAACCATTTTGCACCGCTACAGTGTTTCTTTCTTCCATGCAAAATATACTTCTACATCATAAACTGTACTGCATACTTCTTTTTATTTCTCTATTTCCGAATGCTTAAACTTCCCATTTGATTCGTTGAAACTCATAGCACTCTCACAGTTATTTCCATTAGGAAACGACAGTACCTTAGCAAGGCCCATCACCGCATTACAAATGTTATTATATCCTTCTTCCTCCATCAAACTACTGGACCGCTCCTCCCCATCGGTTGTAGAACTCCACTTCTTTCTATACATTAAACAATTCCCTCATGCTCTATTTAAATACCCATATTTTTATTTTAAGAAACTATGGAGGCTTCAGTTTTGAATGCTGGAAGGACCTAAAATGAATGTGCTTGCGATGGGGTGTATATATATAGATAGTAGAAGGAAGATAAGATTATAGTTTTGTTTTCATATATAGGTTATGGCGTGTACATTATTTAGGATATGGGGTTATGGTTTAGGTCTTGCGTGTTTTCATAGAAAATGTGCAGGTAGGTAGTCTGCGCACGTTTTCTACAGTTTTACTTAATGGCTAAACAAGCCTTGTCTTCATGCGTGAAAAGGATTGCATGGTACCACACCAATTCTTCTGTCCCCCAATTCAGTGTGCCCCTGTGTCCCAACCAATCAGTGCCCCTAATTTCCAACTTTTGCACTTAAACACCTGAATTGTTTTTGTACTTAAATGCAAAAAACCAGAAATGGGGAGATTTGATTGGAGGGACATGAGGGGATAGGGGAAATGGGTACGGAAGAATTGGTCTCGCATGGTACTGCCTTTGATTGTTTCTCTCTTTCCAACATGTTTTATGTTCTTTTATATGGTGTCTAATAATTTCAGTAGCCACGCTTGCTGTTTCTATTATTAAATTATCACCATATAAAATTATAACGTTGGATTAACAATACTTGTCATGTCTTTGTTAATGTTTATCGGTACCCATCTACAAGGAGTTATATTTATTTACCGACTATCACGGACAGAAATAAAAATATGGTCCTGACAAATAATGTGCCACGATCCTAAGAATAAAATAATATAGACTAGTTAACTTATTTTGTGGAGTTCCAAAATGCTGATATAGGGTGTAAAGTACTCCAAAATAAAAAGTTGCTTATTTTCTAAAATAAAAATTATGGAAAAATTCTATAAATTAAATTATAATTATTTCTCTGAAATCTTGTTCCAATACGAAACCAATATTTAAATATATTTAAATAACCATTATGGCCAAAAACGATTATGCCACTGCATTTCTGAATATTTAATTTGGACATAACTTACAATATATAATCCAAAATCTCGATTTTTCACTTCCATTAGAAAAATACCGTTTAATAGGTTTTAATGTTTCTTGTTTCACAGAAATTCGACTAATAACGGATCTTGTACGGTCAGTTGAAGTACAAAACGTTAAATTACGAACTGCCGCGATATTACGAGCTCGATTATAATTATATTATAATTAATACGTTCAACCGTCGTTGTACATAATATATTCGTTAATGTAAATCAATTCTAACTGGATGAAATTGATTAAAATTATTCGCTTTACACAATACTGTCACTTTGGTTATTTCCGACTATTTTGGAAATAAGTATTTTACTATTCTACTATTTAAATTAATTCAATATTCAAAATATTTGAATTAAAATCATTGGAATTATCAAATCATTATATTGAAACAATTAAATTAATTATTTATTTAATCGCCAAAATTCCGGGACGTTAAATTCCGTCCCCCTTAAAAGAATTTTGTACCCGAAATTACAAAGGTGGGAAAAATGCAATGAATCATATTATAACCAGGTTAAAAATCTTCCATTTGATCTCTTAATCTCATTTTCAATTAAACTAATTAATTCCAATTAAAGTATTAATTTATTTCTATTAACGAAAAAATTCAAAAATTGTGAAAATTTTCTAACGCTCTAAATTTTCCGGAAATTTCGCCAGCATTTCCTCTACATGGCTCAATTGGTACTACTACAACTTGTTATTGGATCTAGATTAACCCTAGAGGGGGGTGAATAGGGTTTATCACAGTTTTTTGCTAAGTTAAAAATCTGATGGGATATTAAAAAAATAAACTGGTCACAGAATGCAGCAGAAATAAAAAAAGCGGAAAGGAAATAACACACAGAGATACCCAGCTTTGGCAAAACTCTACCTACTTCTGCATTCCTAAGGTTTCTACTAGGTGATAGAACATATCCCACTTACAAGACCATGTAAACTCGCACTCCTTGCTCCGATATTAACCCTACGCTCAAAATCCTAGACTGATCTAATCCCATAGATCAGATTTCCCCTGATTACAACCCCGTAACCAGTAACCTTAGTTTTTACAGACTCTAGTAAACTGCCAGTTAACACCCTAACTGGTTTCCTAGATTTTACAGACCTAGAAACTGTTCGAATTGGTTTACAACACAAATTAAAAACAATAAAACATCAAAGACAAAATGAAATATAACACAAGCTAAACCCTAGGAGTAAAATGAAGGGTCATTCCCTTTTCAATTAAAACACGTAAGTCCATTGATAACTTGGCTGGCCCATTTGTAAATGTTGCACTCTTGAAAATGTTGTCCCAGTTACTCTGAGAAACAGAAATGGAGGCGGGTACTAAACCTAGGGTTTTTCTCTCATGCTCCAAACCCATTCGCAATTGATAAGGAAGATGCTTTGACTTCTATGATTTCTTTGATGCTCTGTATTGCATGCTCGATCAATTTGGAGCTGATCGAATTCCTAAAAGATTGTGAGTTTTTCTGAAATTACTTTATTCTTGAAATTGTTGTTATTGGATTTGATCCCTAATGCCTTTGATGAAGTGGTGCTTAGATAGGATTAGAAAATCCTATTATTCCTCTGATTTCGATTGATGTCTTGACCTGATTTTCTGTTGCCCCTTTTGCTGCTTTGAATTACTTGCGTGACTGATTCTTGAATGAACTTGCCCCTTTTGAATGCTCTGTAAATTAAATAGCCCCTTGCGTGAATAATGTTGCCTTGATTTAATTTAAGAACGGCTTTGATTCGATTGAGAGAAATATGGAAATTGTGGCTTTGGTGTTTCAATGAATCTCCAGATTTAAATTGCCCTTTGAATTCGAAATAGTATTTAACTCAAAGCTGGAAGCACTTGTATTTCAAGAAAGAATTGATTTTTCTTGCTCAAAATGGTTTCTCTGATCATCAATAAGATTTAGTTGCTTTCCAAAAATGATTTCACAATTTTGGAAACCTTCATTAGCAGATTGAAGCACTTGCCTAAATTTTTTATCAATGCACTGACTTGTTTCTTGCCAAATATGATTCAACAGAATTGTTTGACTTGTTCATGTGTGATGCTGCAAATTAATTCTTGCCAAAAAAAACTTTGTTCAATATCAGAAACAGATTTAAATGATTTTTCCAAAATATGCAAGTTGATTTTTGGATAACATTTAAACCGGTTCAATACGACATTCCCAAAACGGGAAACAATTTTAAAGTTTGAATGCCAATTGATTTCTTATATGTATTTCTGGAGTTCAAAATATTTTGAACACTTGGATATGAGGAGCTCAGTATATTTGAACTAATCTGAGCTGATTTGTTGTGTGCTGAACCATTTGTTTGATATTGAGCTCCACTGCATATTTGCTTTGCTCACATGAACATATGCTACTGCCTCTTGCATTTCGTGTTCACCCCAAATATGTTGGCTGAAGTTTTCTCCCCTCTTTGTTGTATCTTTATGCTGAAAACTGTTTTCCTGTATGGCTTACATGCACCATTCATGTACAAAAACTCCACTGTATTGCTTCCTTATGTCCACGCTTGATCATCTGATTTAGTTCATGCTTATCCACTAGTTTAAGCTGTTGTACACATGCTTCTTTGACTGTATGTCATCCTGTCCCTTGTTCATGCTCTCATGAAAAACTTTTCAGTCATGAACACCACTACATTTGCTGTTTTTACAGTTGAAGCATGTATAACCTGTCTTGAATTTGAAGTTGTGCGTGTGCTTTCAACAGTGTTGTTTCATAGTTTCCATGACTTTGATGCATTACTATACTTGACCTGCTCACTGTAGCTGCACTGTCCATATACACATTTGAAAACTGGAAAGAATTTGAGCTATTCTTTATGTCGATTTTAATATGATCTTGCTAATGCTGGAAACCATTTTAAACATTACTGCTCTTCTTTTCTGGGATATATACATGCTTGCTAAACTTTGACACTTGTCTCGACTATTTGAAACTAAACCTTGATTGTGCACTTACACATTTTAATCCCCTTGCTTGACTAGTTTGTGCCAAAAGCTACACTTTGTTGTTGCTTTACTTGTTGCATGATTCATGCTGACTTAACAATGCAGATGCTCCATATGATTGTTGTGTTGATCATGTTGACCTGTATGTATACATATATGTATATATACATGTATGTGTATGTATATATATATATATATATATATATATATATATATATATGTGTGTGTGTGTGTGTGTGTGTATATATATATGTGTCTATTCGAATATATATATATATATCAGTTGACTGCTACATTGTGTTGTGGTTGTTCAGAATCAACTGGTTCTGATCAGCAAACCAGTGTAGTATGTTGAGGCTGATCGGTGCGTATAAGAAATAAATACATATCAGATCAAGTTATGAAAAATGATGAGAAACACACCAGAAAACTGAGGCAAATAAAATTTTAAAATTAAAATTTATATTCGCATTCGCATGTGTTTAATTTTATTCCTATTGCAGTGTACTCTGTGTGTGTGTGTTTCATGTGACGGGTAAGAAGATGATGACTGGACTGACAGTGAGATGTGAAGACAAAATATGACAGATAGAAGATAAAGAAAAAGATTGTCATTGTGTGTCTGCATATATGAAATGTAATTGAGTCAAAGAGAGTACTTAGTGATTAAGTGTTTGTAGAGGAACTAATCTATAAATGAAATGTATATGCAATGTAATGTATTACTGAAATAAACAAATAGTGGGGTTATCAAATTGTACTGTTTAAATATTGAAATAAAATATTATATTTAAACAAAATACTGTGTAAATATTTGAATTTTTGTACTTGTGTGTTCTGTTTAAATACAAATATCATACTCCTTTCTGTGATGAATATATAAAACAGTACAGTTACAAACACATTTATAATAATATATATTTGGTTGTTATCATTAAACAAAAATCATAAAATTATGTATACGACACCGTTATATACAACAATCTCCCGCTTTTGATGATGACAATCAAATATTAAGATTTTGAATCCAATAAAGGTGTTTGCCAGTAAAGAACTGAACTCTCCCTATTTGAAAGCTTACCCTACTCCCCCTATAACTGTGCATGAGTGAAAAGAATGTAAAAATGAATGTAATTTTCAAAATTGAAATATTTATAAAATATTCACTCATAAATAAAAATTTCAATCCATTCTCCCCCTTTTATTATCATCAAAAGGATACAAAATTCAAAATATAGATGAAAAATGACTAAAAAATATAATTTCAATTTAAGAGGAAGAACGGTCATCATAAATCTCAATCAGTCAAACAAAAATCATAATAAACTGAGAACGTGTGACATATTTCACATTGAAGAATGATAGATTTACAATAAAATTTATAATAATGGGAGAGTTAAAAAAGGATTTCCAATTATTTTCAAAAAGAATTTTAAACATGAAGTACAAAACAGTGATGGATTTGGACTATAATTAATAATTCATTTTAAGTGACAAAATCGAATAATCTCAAATCCTAATAACTATCAACAAATCATAATACGTCATAAGATTTCAACACATTTCACAAATAGAAAATGGATTGATAGGCTAGTTTATATACACCAAGGAGAATTTCAGATTAATTTCAATTTATAGCACATTATTTCCTTTTTTTAAGAGAACACTGACCACGCATAACCAGATTTTGGATTTTTAAATAAGATCACTTGTATCTTAAATATAAGTAATCTCATAACCATGCATAACCAGAGCTTGGATTTTTAAATGAGGTTAGAGAAACACTTATGAATATTATATTTTTATTATTTTCAATTTCAAAATGAAAAAAAAACTACTCAGTACACAAAATCAATATGGATGATAGAAGAGTGATAGGTACAGAAATGGTTTGTGAAATAAATTTCTAAATTAATTATATTATGAAATATGCTCGACTGTACTGGAATCATTGAAAATTTTCAATTGTCACTAATTCTGAAAAATAACATAGCCCCATTTCTATCACAACTATTTCCACTGTTTATTTAAAAAGATTTTAAAACATATTAGCTCTCCACATTAATATAAAATTATCATGGATGGCAGAATGATGATAGATAAAGGAGATGGTTGTGAAATAATCGCCAATTCAAAGATATTATAATAACTGTTCAATCATCATGAAAATTTAAATAGAATCTCCTCTTGTTGTGAAGTATGTAGTCATAACTCATCACAGTTTTAAGATCTGATAATATTTTTGATGAATTATTAATACAGTTCAGTTTTCTTATTGATTTCAATTTCTGAATGAATAATCAATAAATAATTTTAAAATTGAAAATCAAATACAAGAGGGATATGAAAGATTTACACGAGATATGAGGGATATATACATGATGAGAATAAATCAAAGAGTACAGCACATCTAAACTGATACCACATGTTGGTGTCTCTATTAATGAGAACTTGAAATATGACACGGGTGTCTAATAAGAGTATCCTAGACAATGAATATTCAGTAAGCCCAAGCAGCTAGACTAACAAATTAAGCATATCTATCAGAGCAGCAAACAGAATTTACCAAGGCAAGAAGACATTGAGAACATTTCAGATTCAATTATCATAGCAGTACAAAAAAAAAATTCAAAGCAGGCTTGTCAAGAAGATATTCACAAATGATGATTCATGATCCAAGATTAAAAATACCGTTTACTTTAAAATAATTTGAGGAATATGAAAAGCTCAAGATTCAATGAATCGATCACACCAAATTTCAACTTCAAAATATGTGTGAGAATCAATAAATCAATAATTTCAAATGATTTTAAACAAACAATTGTTCAAATCAAATAATCATGAAATAATAGTGAGATTCAAAGTCCATTTTTTTTAAAAAAAAAGCTTTCACAATAGATTCTGACAAGCACAAGAAAAAAATTCAGATCATTTACATCAAGTTTGAAAAAATATTCATGATCCAAAGAATTAACAAAAATTATTTGATATCACCTGAATCAATGTCAAGTTTTGAGATACAATGAATTAGCCACACAAGATTGATAATTTTAAATTTAAGAAGTGTGTAAGGTATATAATATCAAGAATTACAGATGATTTCATACAAACAAACTTCAACCATAATGATCACGAATCAAGATGAAATTCAAGATATATCACTATTATTCAAGCCAATCCGAAAATCAATGAAATTATCACGAATGATAAGAAGCAGTGTACTGTAATGAGTATAATACTTTAAGCGTTTCCAAAATGAATTAGAAGAAACTCAAAACAACATAAATGTGATATTCATTAAATATTCAGATCTTCAAAGATTTAGAACTCAAAATAATAGTGTTCAAGATATGATATTAATGCTTCAGCACTGCTATGAATAAAGAAAACAGAAAATAAACTTCAAAACAATTGCAGATATTTAAAAATTTAAATTCCAGATCTGAAAAAAGATTAAAACATCAGAGTTCTATTTAGATGAAGCGAATTTCCACAAAAATATGAATTCTGCAATTTGAAGTTAATGAAGCCCAATAAAATTACAATGATATGACAGTGACAAATCAAATAAAAAATAGACGGGGTAGAAGAAGGAATAAACAAAGAAAAAAAATGTCTGCAAAGATGAGTTCAGAGATTATACCTGAAATCGATGTAAACCAGAATCTCTAACTCATCGGATGTGGCTAAAGAACTGTGAATGATTCTGTGATATGTAGCCGTTTGAATCCAGTTTTTCTTTTGAAATGCAGTTCCTTAGCCTCCTTCGGCACCTAATTGTTAATAGGATTGAGTGGTCTAACAAAAGCAGTAAAACCACTTACAGTTGTGTTCATCTTTCGGTACCCAAATCTGTTGTATAACAATCCATCCAAACTTACCTTTGTACCCTTTGGAACCCAAATCTGTTTGAACTTAGTTAAAAATGTTTTATTTCCTTTTGGGATCAAAGATTGTATAAACAGATTGTTATAAAATAGATTCTTATTTCGATTGTGATTTAAAAACCTTTTGGAATTTTCAAAGTTCAAATTTTCAGAATGAACCTTTCCAAAGCAGTTTGAGGGATTTTTAAAATCACACGAATTCAAATTTTCAAAAACATTTGTTTTCCCCAAACCAAGACCACGTTTATTCCCAGTAGAAAATTGTTTTTTCAACAACATATTCAAAAAAAAAAATCACCGGTTGAAAAACGTTTCAAACTCAATTCAAGATTGTTGATTTTGGATTTAAGATCAGAATTTTCTTTTATTAGATTTGAACAACGATTAATGTTGATCTTTCTCCTTTCAGTATCATTTTGTTTCAAAAATAAATTTTCATTTTCAAGCAGTTTGATTTTGGTTTTGAACTCAAGAATTTCGGATTCAAAATTAATTTGTTTCTCAAGATCAAATTTATTTAGATTTTCAATCTCTTTTTCGAGCTCACTCAACATCAATTCTGTTTTCAACAAACTATTATTTTCAGCAATTTCATGTTTGGAATTTTTGGTTGCCTTGAAATTTATAAATTCCTTTTGTAAACAATTATTTGCATCTTTCACCTCAATCTCATTATCTTTCAAAATTAGAATTTCTTCTTCAAGCCTTTGAAAGTTATTATTGAGATGAACGAGATCAGTTTTTAATTTCAAACAATTTTCAGAATCAGAATTTTCAAATTTCCTGATGTTTTCAAGTTTTAATTCAAAACAGTTATTTTTGATGGTCAACTCAAGATTTTTAGATTTCAGAGTTTTGTTTTTCAGTTGGAGTTTATCAATGGATTTAGTTAAATCAGAACCCATATAAACTAAGTCTTCGTATGAGAAATTTCCTGTTTCATCATCTGTTGAATCTCCATCATTCGATCTATCTGAAACTTCATCTGTAAGACCTATCAAACATAGGTCTGTATCTAAGTTGACATCCTGGGGTTTTGAGCTATTGTCAGATTTTCCATGCAACGTGTTGAGAGTTCTCCAGATTTCCTGCACAGTCAAACAATGGGAATAAGGCTATATTGGTCATCATCAAGATAAGAATATAAAATATGAGTAGCGCGAGAATTAAATTCAATATCAGCCATATCATATCCATTTAAAATTATATCCCAACTTTCAAAATTAACAGATTTTAAATAGGATTCCAATTCTGATTTCAAATTAAAAAAATCTGTACCATTAAAAATAAATGGAAGAAGACTGGATTTACACTCAAAGGACGGACAATTAGGGATCACCATTTAATCTAGAGTTAACAGAATACCTTCTCTGATACCACTTGTTGGATCTAGATTAACCTTAAAGGGGGGTGAATAGGGTTTATCATAGTTTTTCGATGAGTTAAAAATCTAATGGGATATTATAAAATAATTATGTTGTGGAATGCAACAGAAATAAAAAAAGCGGAAAGGAAATAACACACAAAGATACCCAGCTTCGGCAAAACCCTGCCTACTGCTGTATTCCTAAGGTTTCTTTTAGGTGATAGAACATATCCCGCTTACAAGACCATGTAAACTCGCAATCCTTGCTCTTGTACTAACCCTACGCTCAAAACCCTTGACTGATCTAATCCCCTAGATCAGATTTCCCCTGATTACAACCCCGTAACCAGTAACCCTAGTTTTTACAGACTGTAGTAAACTGCAAGTTAACACCTTAACTGGTATCCTAGATTTACCAGACCTAGAAACTGTTCGAATTGGTTTACAACACAAATTAAAAACAATAAAACATGAAAGATAAAATGAAAAATAACACATGCTAAACCCTAGGAGTTAAAAGGAAGGGTCATTCCATTTTCAATTAAAATACTTGAGTCCATTGATAACTTGGCTATCCCATTTGTAAATGTTGCTCCCTTGAAAACGTTGTCCCGGTTACTCTGAGAAACAGAAATGGCAGCGGCTGCTAAACCTAGGGTTTTTCTCTGATGCTCGAAACCCAATCGCAATTGCTAAGGAAGATGCTGTGACTTCTATGATTTCTTTGATGCTCAGTATTGCATGCTCGATCGAAATATTGTGAGTTTTACTGAAATTACTTTATTCTTGAAATTTTTGTTATTCGATTCGATCCCTAATGCCTATGATGAAGTGGTGCTGAAATAGGATTAGAAAATCCTATTGTTACTCTGATTCCGATTGATGTCTTGGCCTGATTTTGTGTTGCCCCTTTTGCTGCTGTGATTTACTTGCGTGACTGATTCTTGAATGAACTTGCCCCTTTTGAATGCTCTATAAATTAAATAGCCCCTTGCGTGAATAATGTTGCCTTGATTTAATTTAAGAACGGCTTTGATTTGATTGAGAGAAATCTTGATATTGTGGCTTTGTTCTTTCAATGAATCTCCAGATTTAAATTGCCCCTTTGAATTCGAAATAGTATTTGACTCAAAATTGGAAGCACTTGTATTTCAGAAAAGAATTGATTTCTTTTTGCTCAAAATGGTTTCTCTGATCATCAATAAGATTTAGTTGCTTTCCAGAAAAGATTTCACAATTCTGGAAACCTTTATTAGCAGATTGAAGCAATTGCCTAAATTTTTTATCAATGCACTGATTTGTTTCTTGCCAAACATGATTTAACAGAATTGTTTGACTTGTTCATGTGTGATGCTACAAATAAATTCTTGCCAAAAAAGACTTCGTTCAATACCAGAAACAGATTTAAATGATTTGTCCAAAAGATGCAAGTTTATTTTTGGAAAACATTTAAACAGGTTCAATACGACATTCCCAAAAATGGAAACAATTTTAAAGTTTGAATGCCAATTGATTTCTTATATGTATTTCTAGAGTTCAAAATGTTTTGAACACTTGGATATGAGGAGCTCAGTATATTTGAACTAATCCGAGCTGATTTGTTGTGTGCTGAACCATTTGTTTGATATTGAGCTCCACTACATATTTTCTTTGCTCACATGAACATATGCTACTGCCTCTTGCATGTTGTGTTCACCCCGAATATGTTGGCTGAACTTTTCTCCCCACTTTGTTGTATCTTTATGCATTTGAAAACAATTTTCCTGTATGGCTTACATGAACAATGCATGTACAAAAACTCCACTGTATTGCTTCCTTATGTCCATGCTTAATCGTCTGATTTAGTTCATGCTTATCCACTGTTTTAAGTTTCTGTACACATGGTTCTTTGACAATATGTCATACTGTCCCTTGTTCATGCTCTCATGAAAAACTGTTCAGTCATGAACACCACTACATTTGTTGTTTTTACACTTGAAGCATGTATAACCTGTCATGAATTTGAAGTTGTGCATATACTTTCAACATTACTGTTTCATAGTTGCCATGACTTTGATGCATTACTATTCTGGACCTGCTCATTGTAGCCGCACTGTCCATATACACATTTGAAAACTGGAAAGAATTTGATTAATTCTTCATGACGATTTTAATATGATCTTGCTAATTCTGGAAACCATTTTAAACATGACTGCTCTTCCTTTCTGGGCTGTATACATGCTTGTTGAACTTTGACACTTGACTCGGCCATTGAAACTAAACCTTGATTGGGTACTTAAACATTTTAATCCCCTTGCTCGACTAGTTTGTGCCAAAAGCTACACTTTGTTGTTGCTTTGACTTGTTGCATGATTCATGTTGACTTAACATTGCAGATGCTCCATATAATTGTTGTGTTGATCATGTTGACCTGTATGTATATGTACGTGTGTGTGTATATATATATGTATATATATGTGTGTCTATTCGAATATATATCAGCAGACTGCTACATTGTGTTGTGGCTGTTCAGAATCAACTGGTTCTGATCAGCAAACCAGTGTAGTATGTTAAGGCTGATCAGTGCGTATAAGAAATATATACATATAAGATCAAGTCATGAAAAATAATGAGAAACACACTGGAAAACAGAGGCAAATAAAATTTTAAAATTAAAATTTATATTCGCATTCGCATGTGTTTAATTTTATTTCTATTGCAGTGTACTGTGTGTTCCATTTTCAATTCCAAACTCTTAACCTTGTTAAGTTCTATTACTACATTCCATTTACTAATTTATTTCTCAAATCGGTTATCTTCATCTCCAAATTCAAAATTAGATTCTTATTCTCAAGAATCAATTCATTTTAATAACTCGAATCTCCAATATTTCACTTTTACAATTTTCAATCTGGATCGTTCCAAATTCAGTCCAATTTTGTTTATCTTAGTTTCAGTTCCACTTTTACCATTTTGACTCCATAGGTTAAAGCTTTATTTAAGAATTCAAATTCCTGGGATTTATTTCAAACTAGTTTGAAATCATATATTATTCAAAACATTTGAATTTCTGACAACTTGTTTCCTCACAATAATTCAAAATCAAAATCTTTGGTAGTAATCCGTCACGTAGAAACTCAAAAATGAACACTGATGATATGGCCGTCATCATCAGAATTATTTTCCAGTGATCGAAGTGAGTTCAATACTATATCACTTTCAAAATTCAATTTAAAACACTTCTATTTTGAATTTTACTTCAAAATATACTTTTTAACACTTGGAAAACATTTCCAAATTTCCCCAGGATTTTTAAATTTCCATACATTTAATCCAAATATTATTTCCAACTCTTTTCCAAGTTTCCAGAGTTTTAATTCCGATTCTAGTTTTAAACTCAGATTTTATCCGTTTGATTTTATATTCAGATTCAGTATATTGACTTAGACGATTTCTATTTGGTTATTTACGTAACCAACTCGATTACAATCCTATTCGATTATAACAACCAATACATCTAATATACCATAATAATCCATAGCTATATATATAAATATAAATATAAATATAAATATATATTTATTTATCAAAATACATTTTGGGTAAAATTATTTCATTTACCCTCTTTTCAAAACATACAATGTCGAATTACTCTGTTCAAGAGTTTAAAAACACCTATCGACATAGTTTGCATTACCGTTTCGACCGAAATTTATAAACTACTCGACTGACCAATCAACACAATATAAAAGAGTTTTTATATCAGCTTACAAATACACGCTCATTTATATACACTCAAACTCAATCTAGAGTATTACTATCCCCATCTCTATTGAGTTACGCCATAGAGCCAAGCTAATCACTTAACCTTCAGCTCTGATACCAACTGTAAAGGCCAGGAAATCCGTACCGATTTGAGCTGACTAATATCCTACACATTCAACTCAAAGTGCACAAAAATACAGATCTTTAATAGTAAGAAATAAGAGGATGAGAAAGATAAATAGAACTAATAGAATAGGAGAAGAAGAAGAACATCAGAATCTATAAAGTATCAGAGTAAACACGAATCTCATAGCGGGACTATAACGACCCGAACTCCCCCGGTAAGGAAAGCCCGGATTGAGATGAGGACAGCACACATCGAAACGCAGACAGAAGAACATTTCATTGTTTATTACAACAATTCCATCAGAATACAAGAATATACAGAGTATGAATAAATAAACATTCAAAAAATATCAGAGATTACAATAAATTACATAGCAGCGGAAAATAATACAAAACACAACTAGAAGTAATACACGAATACAGAGCTTTCCGAGCATCGTCCCAGTTGTAAATCAGGATCCTGTGAATATAAATCTGCAAAACCAAAACTACTAGCTGCTCGTGTGGAAAATAGGGGCACCCAGAGTTTAGGTTGAAACAATAAACTCCAGGTCAGTCATGGGACTGGTGTGAGAACTAAAACAGTTATTAATCTTAATTTTTAAAGTTCGGTAAATCAAGGGACCACGCCGTATAACACGGAACGGGTTTTCTCCCAAGAACACCAGTGCATATAAATAAAACAGCGCAATGCTTTTTAGAAAAATGAAGCTATTATAAGACCCAGGTCCCATCACACAATGCAATGCAAGCCGGAGGATAGGGTTTTCCCTTATAATAGCCAAACATGCTTGGTACGTTAAAACAAATCATTTGATACTATTATAAGTGCATAGTGTCAAAACAATTTCAATCATAAATATAAATCATAGACGGCATAAGCGCCCCATCCCACTATGTCGCCATACTAGGCTCTACAAATAAAACCGCAATATCACGTATTGGAAATTGGATTTCCGTCATGAGTCAAGGAAAGGGGCAAGCTCCTCTCTGATTCGAGACACACTAGCAAATGTCTCAGGACCCCACTATGATCCTTGGATCTTCAGGGCCGGTCCTCTCTTACTTTTGAGGATTAATTATTCTTGAACACACGTTTCCCGGTCCTAACAGACCTATATCCGAGGCGCCTCGCATCCAACAACCACACAGGTGAAAAGTATATAAATGTCAGCCAGTTTAAGCACCGACACCACCCATAGCTAGAAAGAAACGTCGTGCTCTCCCTGCAGTCACTATCCCGTTTTTGACTCATACCGAGGTGTGTGGCTCGCGAATTCACGCTATACACAAAGCTGCGCCACACAGGCCGTGCTTTGATTATCAACCACAAGACTTTGCTTTTCAACAGAAGCCTTGATCATTTGCCACTTAGGCATGCCACACTGGCAATTCACTCCATGCGACTGATGTCCATCGATATACAACCTCTGAGCTCGTATGTCCCAGAGAAGGGCGTTAAGCAGGAGAATGAATTCTCCATCGCCAAACAGATGTATATTTAATCGAGATCAATCAACACAGAATAAAATCCAATGTCAAACAGACAATCCATTTATAAGTTCGTTCTGGGTCTGAATGAAACCGGAGGCACTTTCCTCGCATATCCATCGATCTCCAAGTACGTCTGGACGATCACCGACTGATTCCCTCATCTTGGGTGTACAGCCCAATCAAGATCATCAGTAATCACCCAAAATATGTGAAGACTTCCGGTCTTCAACCACCGTCTTCATCTTCGACATATCGCCGAATCGGTTATTCAGAATGGATAGAAAACCGGCCTTTCTGAATAACCCACGTATATAATAAACAAATGTTGCACAAACACAACAAACGCCTCATTCCAATTCAGAATATTCTTTTATTCAAAGAAAATCACACACTTAGGGAAAGGTTCCCATTAATTTTATCAAAGATAAATTCTTCTAAATTTATTCTTTAATCTTCCTTTGGATATCATTTCAAACTAGTCGGGATTAGCGAACCACACCGTAGTAATTATTTATTTTATTTCCCAATCCCAACCTATTCATCCCCTGGAGCAAAACTGGTAATACTCCATATCTAACACCACGGTGTTATCGGTAAAATTAATTACCATTTCACGTTCAATTCTAATTAAAGATTTAACTATCGCTTTGGAGCAAAACTGTTGGTACTCCATTCTCGCTCACTTTTCAGATTTGATAATTTAAGTTATCAATTCACATTTCTATCTAATTAAAGATTCATTAAAACTCCACTTAGTTTTAATCTTTCCACAAATCAATATCATTTCTTTAACTGGATTAAAGAACCAATGTCATTTAAAACACGATTCACGATAAACCCAAAATCACTTTAACTGGGCTTAAGAACAGTGTTAATGAAGACACCATTCACGACAAACCCAAATCACATTTGATATTAAATACAAGGCTCTGAATAGAAAATATACCGGCTTATATTCAGTATCAAATTCTGAAACCAACAAATATCGTATTGGAAATAACGATATAAAATATACCTTTCAAATTCCCATAACAATATCTGTATAGCCACGAAATCCAACATAGAAATATTCCGAAGCTAATTTCGATTCAAATCCAGTCCAATTCACATATTGGGAATTTTGATTATTTTTAAAACCACTTTCAAATTTAATTTATTTATTTCCAAAAAAAATTGATTTTAATTCTAGTTCAAAACTAGTTCATTTCGATAAAAATCTATTTTTATCTTTTCAAATATTCACCTTTTCAGCCCAATTTTTCACAAATCATTTCTTATGATTTTACACAAATTATTGATATTTTTAATAATTTTATCAAGGCCCGTACAGTCGATTTCCGTCTACGGCCGTCGAACTGCACTTACAACGACCTTTTTCAAATTTGATTTGGACATAATTCCAAATCCACCCGTTAGATTTCAAATTTCTAATATTCGTTTGAAAGCTCTTTTCGATACGAACCCAACGGTTCTGGTTTCAGGAGAATCCGACGGTCGGATCTCCCGAAATGTCCGTTCGAAGTCAATGGTAGAATTTCACGAACTACCGCAGCGCGGCGCGTTCTATTCAGGCCATTATATATATAATATATATATTATATATTTCGTCGATTTCCTTTTAAAACATATTTTATAAAACGTTTTAAATTCGTTTTCGAAACGATTTCAACTTTCCTTTCAATTTCGAATCAAAATTGAATTTTCCTTTATAAATTCGTTTTAAATTCATTTCAAATCTAATCGATTTAAGTTCAATTTCAATTCAATTTAACCTCAATTCGAATTCATTTCAATTCAACTCCAATATATTCGATTTCAATTCAACTCCAATATATTCGATTTTGAAATCAGTTTTCGATATTCATAAGAAAAATGAATAAACTCGATATAAATATCGTTCACGTCAAAATGGCGCATCTCTAATCAATACGGCTTTATATATTTCAATAAATTCATTATTCTATTCAACAAATGAATATTTATTCCATTCAACACATGAATCTATATTTCTTTCAAGACATGAATATTCTCAACACATGAGCGCTGTCAACACATGACTATTTTTGTTATTTACTATATTTTATAAAATTATGGTATCTATCGTTTGATTTTCAAATCAGACTCCAACTGTAAAGTAGTAAGAGAATGATTTTTAAATATGATAAAGATGTAAATTTTATTGTTGAAATATTTCTTTCAACACATGATAATTTTCCAACTCATGACTATTTATCTATTTCCCGATTGGAATGAGGCCCAATCAATTACCATATAATGTTAATTATATGGATTCCATACAACACATGTATATAATCACAACAATAAATAATCAATCATCAGCCAAAGTGCACCGCACAATTGCATAAGCATTAAATATAGATATCTAACGCTTATGATAGCCTGTCAATCAATTGATCGACATACAACTAATCAATCGGGATGAGTGGACTTCAAATATCATCCCAACACCCGTGTGGGGTTTCACATCAACAAACACACATTTTTATTTATTCATATACCCATTAAAAATTATATTTTTAATGGTAAAATATTTTTAACTATATAAATATTTTATTTCATTTCACATCACACAATCAATTTTCAAAACACATCAAATAATCAAACATACAAGCCATCCATGGTCTGTGGACGACAGGTGTCGGGTGCTGCTAAGCACCGTCTGCATCCTAGTATATAATTTAAACTAGAAAAGGAAATTTAAAGTGAGAAGTTCTCACCAATAGCTAATCTAAACGCCTCGACTCTTCTTATGTAGAAATCTTCGTCGTTCTCGCCTTTTGTCACTTTCGTTGCCCATAGCCGCTACATATACAAAAATCACATTTTTATATTCTCTCTACTTCACGATTAAAATAAAGTTCAAATTTTTATTTCACTTCATATATTTACAACGCTTCTTTCTATATCAAAATTATATTTTTATATTTCTACTTCTTATATAAAGATCGAATTTTTATTATTTATATATTATAAAAATTATATTTCTACTACTCTACCTTAATAAAAACCATATTTTTAATACTATACCTAAGTAAAAATCATATTTTTAATATCTACATTATATAAAAATCTTATCTTTATATCTTCTATAAGTCAAAAATCGAATTTTTATTCTCTATATAATATAAAAATCGCATATTTATTATTTCTACTACATAAAAATCGCATCTTTATGATTTCTACTATATAAAAATCACATCTTTATTATTTCTACTATATAAAAATCGCATCTTTATACTTTTTCTACTATATAAAAATCGCATCTTTATACTTTTTTAAAAATCATATTTTTATATTAATATCATCATTAATTTAGTCATTAAAATTCCTACATTTTCTAAACTAAAAATCCAACGTTTTCTATAACAAAAGTCATAACTTTTCCACGAACAAAATTCATATTTTCTATGGTTTATATATATTTTAAAAACTGAAATTAAAATCAGTGTAAATTTATATATAAAAGAAAATCAGTTAAGCTAAAAAAACAAAACAAAACACTCACTATCGATCGAATGAAGAGGGAGGAGTAGGGGCGTCGGCTGTGCGTCGGAGAGGGGGTGCAGCCATCGTCGGAGGTGGGGCTGACTGGCGGTGGGCCCTGGCATGTTGGAACAGAGGAAGTGGCGGCTTGGTCATTGTGAAGGGTTTGGGGGGTTTTGGGGATCGAACGACGAGGGGGGGGGTTGCGGTCGGTGCAGGCGGAGGGCTGGGGGAGGGCGCGATGGTGGAGGCGCGGTGGGCGATGCATCGGTGGAGGGTGGAGGCGGTGAGACAAGGGGAGCGACCTCCGTCATTTTTTTTCTCTTTTTTTTTCTATTTTCTGATTCGATTCGAACGGGGGGAGGGGGGCTGGTCAATGTAAGGAGATAAGGGCAAGGGAGGGGAATATTTTAATTTAATTATTTAATTCCAAAAAGGTACTTTTATTTTTCGACCTCGAAACGAGACCCACCGCCTGTCGTCCATAGCTAATCACCCTCATTCCGAACACAATGGGATATGTATCGCAGGCCAATTCGACCGTTACGATCAGTTTCCGTTGAATTTAAAATATAACTTTATATATTCTATTTTAAACGTACATTTCAATTTACCGGGGCCACATACGAACTCGAAAAATTACAGAAAAATTATTTCTAGCTTCGTATTGACGATATGGCCCTAACAAAACTAATTTCATCGAATTCTGAGACCGTTTGAAAAATGGCCAATTTCCAGTCGATTAAAATCAACTAAAACTGGTCAAACGCGTTTTCCTTCGCCACACTCACATATTGAATCAGAAAATTATGAAATTTGGAATCTAGCAATAACTTGACATCACGGATCCAACAAAAGTGGTTTCATCGAAATCCGAAGTCGTTTGCAAAATGGCTATTTTTAAGGGCCGAAATTCCATAGCTACTATTCTGAAATTTCAACTGGACATATCTTTTGATCCCCGCTATGAAATTTCAATTTTTCGGATTCGTTGGAAAGATATTCTCAATTAGATTCCATTATTTTTAGTTTCACTAAAATCCGGTTTATTTTGCACCCGGTACATTCATTTGAAGTTTGAAATCGAATTATCGAACTACCGCGCCATTTTCAATTCCTTTTATATATATAAATAAATATTTATATTCTAACGATGACGTATATAAATATACACGTCAAGTTCAATTCAAAATAAATTTCTCGTCGATTTTATTTAAAATAATTCATTTTAAATATTGAAAATTCATTAAAATTGCCAAAATAAAAATTTTAAACTGACTCGCATTTTCCGGGTTGTTACATTCTCCCCCACTTAAAACTTTTCGTCCCCGAAAAGGAACGAAGCCGAAAGTTGTTTAACTAATCAACTCAACTTCCATTATTTTCGTTATGGCTTAAGTTCTTCAACTTTTCAGTTTCTAAGAACTTTTCAAATTTTTCAAAAATTTGGCTAACACCCTAAATTTTCGAAAAATTTCGCCATAACCTCCCCTCCACCGGGGACTTCGGGATATTTCATATAGCCACCCATGGCCTTCTTCAACTCAAAAGAAAAAGAAAAAGCCAAGCGGCTAGCCAATCGGCTCATAAAATCATCATCACCCAAACAAAACAGTAAATTATGGTAAATATGTACCTATTTGTCAGGCAAACAAATTTTATTCTTCTGCTCTAGCCTCCTTGCTATGACCTGTTCAATGTAAGTACATGTATATGCATGCAAATGCGACCAATTTTCAATACAATTCAATATTTGATTCAATTAGGCTAAATGGTTCAAAATATCAAACTAATAGACAAACAACACAACCATCAATCAATTAGTGGATTATCGTTCCAAATTCATAATTTTGATACTTATACAGAAAATCATGTTTTTGATGCCAAATCACAACAATAAATCTATCTAGTTTTGGTTCTCACACCAGTCTAATGGAAATATATAGATATCACACCTTCGAAACACGAACATAAATATTGGTGATGGAGCTCCATCATCAAAATCATCTCTGAGCGACTAGAGTGTGATCCTATATCTATCCAGTATATTAAAACTTCGAATATACGTTCATGACGCGTATATGCAAAACCATTATATACTAGATTGTCCAAATCAATATAAATATATTATTCAAATACGTATAAAACGATTTAAATTTTCAAAACAAAATTTGTTTTCATTTGAAAAATATACTCTTCACGCTCGTTCTAGGATACTACTGATCCTATCTCTAACAAGTCATTCTACTTGGATATTACTAATCCAATATCTGATGAATTCTTTCGTATGGTTCTAATGTGTCTTGTTCTCGAGCTCTGTAAACCAAAGCTCTGATACCACTCTATAACGACCCGAACTCCCCCGGTAAGGAAAGCCCGGATTGAGATGAGGACAACACACATCGGAACGCAGACAGAAGAACATTTCATTGTTTATTACAACAATTCCATCAGAATACAAGAATATACAGAGTATGAATAAATATACATTCGAAAAATATCAAAGATTACAATAAATTACATAGCAGCGGAAAATAATACAAAACACAACTAGAAGTAATACATGAATACAGAGCTTTCCGAGCATCGTCCCAGTTGTAAATCAGGATCCTGTGAATATAAATTTGCAAAACCAAAACTACTAGCTGCCCGTGTGGAAAATAGGGGCACCCAGAGTTTAGGTTGAAACAATAAACTCCAGGTCAGTGATGGGACTGGTGTGAGAACTAAATCAGTTATTAATCTTTATTTTTAATGTTCGGTAAATCAAGGGAACACGCCGTATAACACGGAACGGGTTTCCTCCCAAGATCACCGGTGCATATAAATAAAACAGCGCAATGCTTTTTAGAAAAATGAAGGTATTATAAGACCCAAGTCCCATCACACAATGCAACGCAAGCCGAAGGATAGGGTTTTCCCTTATAATAGCCAAACATGCTTGGTACGTTAAAACAAATCATTTGATACTATTGTAAGTGCATAGTGTAAAAACAATTTCAATCATAAATATAAATCATAGACGGCGTAAGCGCCTCATCCCACTATGTCGCCATACTAGGCTCTACAAATAAAACCGCAATATCACGTATTGGAAATTGGATTTCCATCATGAGTCGAGGCAAAGGGCAAGCTCCTCTCCGATTCAAGACACTCTAGCAAATGTCTCAGGACCCCACTATGATCCTTGGATCTTCAGGGCCGGTCCTCTCTTACTTTTGAGGATTAATTATTCCTGAACACACGTTTCCCGGTCCTAAAAGACCTATATCCGAGGCGCCTCGCATCCAACAACCACACAGGTGAAAAGTATATAAATGTCAGCCAGTTTAAGCACCGACACTACCCATAGCTAGAAAGAAACGTCGTGCTCTCCCTGCAGTCACTATCCCATTTTTGACTCATACCGAGGTGTGAGGCTCGCGAATTCACGCTTTACACAAAGCTGCGCCACACTGGCCGTGCTTTGATCATCAACCACAAGACTTTGCTTTTCAAAAGAAGCCTTGATCATTTGCCACTTAGGCATGCCACACTGGCAATTCACTCCATGCGACTGATGTCCATCGATATACAACCTCTGAGCTCGTATGTCCCAGAGAAGGGCGTTAAGCAGGAGAATAAATTCTCCGCCTCCAAATAGATGTATATTTAATAGAGATCAATCAACACATAATAAAATCAAATGTTAGACACACAATCCATTTATAAGTTCGTTCTGGGTCTGAACGAAACCGGAGGCACATTCCTCGCATATCCATCGATCTCCAAGTACGTCTGGACGATCACCAACCGTTTCTCTCCTCTTGGGTGTACAGCCCAATCAAGATCATCAGTAATCACCCAAACGATGTGAAGACTTCCGGTCTTCAACCACCGTCTTCATCTTCGACAAATCGCCGAATCGGTTATTCAGAATGGGTAGAAACCCGGCCTTTCTGAATAACCCACGTATATAATAAACAAATGTTACACAAACACAACAAATGCCTCATTCCAATTCAGAATATTATTTTATTCAAAGAAAATCACATTCTTAGGGAAAGCTTCCCATTAATTTTATCAAAGATAAATTCTTCTAAATTTATTCTTTAATCTTCCTTTTGATATCATTTCAAACTAGTCGGGATTAGCGAACCGCACCGAAGTAATTATTTATTTTATTTCCCAATCCCAACCTATTCATCCCCTAGAGCAAAACTAGTAATACTCCATATCAAACACCACGGTGTTATCGGTAAAATTAATTACCATTTCACGTTCAAATCTAACTAAAGATTTAACTATCGCTTTGGAGCAAAACCGGTGGTACTCCATCCTCGATCACTTTTTAGATTTGATAATTTAAGTTATCAGTTCACATTTCTATCTAATTAAAGATTCATTAAAACTCCACTTAGTTTTAATCTTTCCACAAATCAATATCCTATCTTTAACTGGGTTAAAGAACCAATGTCATTCAAAACACGATTCACCCAAAATCACTTTAACTGGGCTTAAGAACAGTGTTAATGAAGACACCATTCACGACAAACCCAAATCACATTTGGTATTAAATACAAGGCTCTGAATAGAAAATATACCGGCTTATATTCAATATCAAATTCTGAAACCAACAAATATAGTATTGGAAATAACGATATAAAATATATCTTTCAAATTCCCACAATAATATCTGTATAGTCAGGAAATCCAACATCGAAATATTCTGAAGCTAATTTCGATTCAAATCCAGTCCAATTCACGTATTGGGAATTTTGATTATTTTTAAAACCACTTTCAAATTCAATTTATTTATTTCAAAAATAAATTGATTTTAATTCTAGTTCAAAACTAGTTCATTTCGATAAATATCTATTTTTATCTTTTCAAATATTCACCTTTTAAGCCCAATTTTTCACAAATCATTTCTTATGATTTTACACAAATTATTGATATTTTTAATATTTTATCAAGGCCCGTACAGTCGATTTCCATCTACGGCCATCGAATTGCACTTACAGCGACCTTTTTCAAATTTGATTTGGACATAATTCCAAATCCAACTGTTAGATTTCAAATTTCTAATATTCATTGGAAAGCTCTTTTCGATACGAACCCAACGGTTCTAGTTTTAGGAGAATCCGACGGTCGGATCTCCCATAATGTCCGTTCGAAGTCAATGGTCAAAATTCACGAACTGCCGCAGCGCGGCGCATTCTATTCAGGCCATTATATATAATATATATATTTCGTCGATTTCCTTTTAAAACGTATTTTATAAAACGTTTTAAATTCGTTTTCGAAATGATTTCAACTTTCCTTTCAACTTCAAATCAAAATTGAATTTTCCTTTATAAATTCGTTTTAAATTAATTTCAAATTGATTTCAATTCAAATCGATTTCAATTCAATTTCAATTCAATTTAACCTCAATTCGAATTCATTTTAATTCAACTCCAATACATTCGATTTCAATTCAACTCCAATATATTCGATTTTGAAATCAGTTTTCGATATTCATAAGAAAAATGAATAAACTCGATATAAATATCGTTCACGTCAAAATGGCGCATCTCTAATCAATCCAACTTTATATATTTCAATAAATTCGTTATTCTATTCAACAAAATGAATATTTATTCCATTCAACACATGAATCTATATTTCTTTCAACACATGAATATTCTCAACACATGAGCGCTGTCAACACATGACTATTTTTGTTATTTACTATATTTTATAAAATTATGGTATCTATCGTTTGATTTTCAAATCAGACTCCAATTGTAAAGTAGTAAGAGAATGATTTTTAAATATGATAAAGATGTAAATTTTATTGTTAAAATATTTCTTTCAACACATGATAATTTTCCAACTCATGACTATTTATCTATTTTCCCGATTGGAATGAGGCCCAATCAATTACCACATAATGTTAATTATATGGATTCCATACAACACATGTATATAATCACAACAATAAATAATCAATCATCAGCCAAAGTGCACCACACAACTGCATAAGCATTAAATATAAATATCTAACGCTTATAACAGCCTGTCAATCAATCGATCGACATACAACTAATCAATCGGGATGAGTGGACTTCAAATATCATCCCAACGCCCGTGTGGGGTTTCACATCAACAAACACACATTTTTATTTATTCATATACCTGTTAAAAATTGTATTTTTAACGTTAAAATATTTTTAACTATATAAATATTTTATTTCATTTCACATCGCACAATCAATTTTCAAAACACATCAAACAATCAAACATACAAGCCATCCATGGTCTGTGGACGACGGGTGTCGGGTGCTGCTACGCACCGTCTGCATCCTAGTATATAATTTAAACTAGAAAAGGAAATTTAAAGTGAGAAGTTCTCACCAATAGCTAATCCAAACGCCTCGACTCTTCTTATGTAAAAATCTTCGTCGTTCTCGCCTTTTGTCACTTTCGTTGCCCGTAGCCACTACATATACAAAAATCACATTTTTATATTCTCTCTACTTCACGATTAAAATAAAGTTCAGATTTTTATTACACTTCATATATTTACAACGCTTCTTTCTATATCAAAATTATATTTTTATATTTCTACTTCTTATATAAAGATCGAATTTTTATTATCTATATATTATAAAAATTATATTTCTACTACTCTACCTTAATAAAAACCATATTTTTAATACTATACCTAAGTAAAAATCATATTTTTAATATCTACATTATATAAAAATCATATCTTTATATCTTCTATAAGATAAAAATCGGATTTTTATTCTCTCTATAATATAAAAATCGCATCTTTATTTTTTCTACTATATAAAAATCGCATCTTTATGATTTCTACTATATAAAAATCGCATCTTTATTATTTCTACTATATAAAAATCGCATCTTTATTATTTCTACTATATAAAAATCGCATCTTTATACTTTTTCTACTATATAGAAATCGCATCTTTATACTTTTTTAAAAATTGTATTTTTATATTAATATCATCATTAATTTTATCATTAAAATTCCTACATTTTCTAAACTAAAAATCCAACGTTTTCTATAACAAAAGTCATAACTTTTCCACGAACAAAATTCATATTTTCTATGCGTTATATATATTTTAAAAACTGAAATTAAAATCAGTGTAAATTTATATATAAAAGAAAATCAGTTAAGCTAAAAAACAAAACAAAACACTCACTATCGATCGAATGAAGAGGGAGGAGTAGGGGCGTCGGCTGTGCGTCGGAGAGGGGGTGCAGCCATCGTCGGAGGTGGGGCTGACTGGCGGTGGGCCCTGGCGTGGCGGAACAGAGGAAGTGGCGGCTTGGTTATTGTGAAGGGTTTGGGGGTTTTGGGGATCGAATGACGAGGGGGGGTTGCGGTCGGTGCAGGCGGAGGGCTGGGGGAGGGCGCGATGGTGAAGGCGCGGTGGGCGATGCATCAGTGGAGGGTTGAGGCGGTGCGACAAGGGGGAGCGGCCTCCGTCGTTTTTTTTTCTATTTTATGATTCGATTTCGAACGGGGGGGGGGGGGGTGGCTGGTCAATGTAAGGAGATAAGGGCAAGGGAGGGGAATATTTTATTTTAATTATTTAATTCCAAAAAGGTACTTTTATTTTCGGCCTCGAAACGAGGCCCACCGCCTGTCGTCCATAGCTAATCACCCCCATTTCGAACACAATGGGATATGTATCGTAGGCCAATTCAACCGTTACGATCAGTTTCCGTTGAATTTAAAATATAACTCTATTTATTCTATTTTAAACGTACATTTCAATTTACCGGGGCCACATACGAACTCGAAAAATTACAGAAAAATTATTTCTAGCTTCGTATTGACGATACGGTCCTAACAAAACTAATTTCATCGAATTCTGAGACCGTTTGAAAAATGGTCAATTTCCAGTCGATTAAAATCAACTAAAACTGGTCAAATGCGTTTTTCCTTCGCCACGCTCACATATTGAATCGGAAAATTATGAAATTTGGAATCTAGCAATAACTTGACATCACGGATCCAACAAAAGTGGTTTCGTCGAAATCCGAGGTCGTTTGCAAAATGGCTATTTTTAAGGGCCGAAATTCCATAGCGACTATTCTGAAATTTTAACTGGACATATCTTTTGATCCCCGCTATGAAATTTCAATTTTTCGGATTCGTTGGAAAGATATTCTCAATTAGATTCCATTATTTTTGGTTTAACTAAAATCCGGTTTATTTTGCACCCGATACATTCATTTGAAGTTTGAAATCGAATTATCAAACTACCGCGCCATTTTCAATTCCTTTTATATATATAAATAAATATTTATATTCTAACGACGATGTATATAAATATATACGTCGAATTCAATTCAAAATAAATTTCTTGTTGATTTTATTTAAAATAATTCATTTTAAATATTGAAAATACATTAAAATTGCCAAAATAAAAATTTTAAACTGGCTCGCATTTTCAGGGTTGTTACATGAACAAATAAAATATATTATATAACACTTTGAAATACAAATCTGAATTTGTATATATGTACCATATTAAAATATAACTCATATACATCACAGCGGAACTAATCTCTAATAACTAGTGGTGAAGCTTACTGCTTTGAGCTCCTCCAAGTGAATCTGCAAAGTCTGAACACTTGACTGGTCGTACAAATTTGGGCACCCAAGAGTTTTAGGGAAAAACCAAACAAATAAACTTTGGGTCAGTCTTGGGACTGGTGTGAGTAAACTTCAACCATATCGTTTTAACTTTGAGACCAGCCCACACATAAACATGGACGGTTTTTAGCTTACTATAGCCCAAATTACTTGATATCAAATTCCAATGATATTATAATAATGTCTAATCAATATAAATAACCAAATAGTAGAACGCTTGCATCTCACGCTCTACATATATAATAGAAATAAAAAACCGCAGGGATCTTATTGGAGATTGGATTCCAACAGACAAGGTATGGGACCACCTTCTGATCAGTTTACTCTAGAGGATATACCCCGGGGTTCAACAAGAATGTCTTGCAACCCGGCCACACATGATCGTCCACTCATTTAGCTTCAGTGTAATGAATATATTGTCACCCACGATTGTTGGCCATCTAACCGTAATCTGAAGATACAGAATCGAAAAGAAGAACAAATATGAATTTTCTCTAGATCGATGGCAGTACACCCTGCTTAGGTAAGACCCAACTAGCCATGCTGCCCGCCCGATTTCTATCATTTGTCGGTTGTGATGTTAGAGGCTACGTCTATCTTCAGAATATCTTATCACCATTCACCTTGAATGCCACATCCTCAAACCCGTCAATTCACTAATTGATTTCCAAAAATATTATGAGTATAAAAAACTAAGAGGAACGAATTACTTCACCACCAGACGTAGTACCTTTAAGATATCAACAGTACGTGATTTGTTAGGCATACTCTGTCAGACATTCGTCCATACAAGTTGTCCTGGGACTGGACAAACAGAAAACACCATTCTGGAATAGAACGACTCTTGCATTTCACTCCATCTTCAATTATCTTCAGCATAATCTAATTCACAGCGCCTATGCCTATACGGGGTGGTTTTTGGATAATATATCCAACTGGTCTCTCCGTATTGACAACGATGGTCAAAATATGTCGATAGTCTGTTATTTAACTATCGAAGTAAAAAAAACATTCATTCAAATGTACAACTAAACATCACACAATCACTAGCCCTTTTTGTTTAACATTAATTTCCAGTTTTCCATATCTTCCCAGATGTTTCCCGAAACCTGTTTAGCCCTTTACATTTCTTTGGAAAACATTTCCACTTATTATAAACCTTTATTCTCCCACATTCCAGATAAATACGTTATTAACGTTCGAAAAAAATTCTCATCCTTTCACATTTCTTATTTCTTGTATATCAGAAAATATACATTATTTATTATTGGAAATCATTTCCCATTTCCATTATAATCACTTAATCTGTAGACACTTACTTTTTACAACATTATTCACTTTGAAATGTGAACATTATATTCTTACAGAAATCTGATTTCGTTCATCAAATAAATCTTTATTTAGATAATAAAATCCCATTTTAACTTAGTGTCGACCTCCTATTTGATTATAATTTATTTTAATAATACTTAACATCTTCGAAATATGCTTACAATCCTTATTGTTTACTTAGTTCTATTCATATTTCGAACGTCACACTAATTTCATCATTTTAATTTGAAGCGATTCTCGAATTCCCCATTTATAAGTTCATTCTTATAATTTCAAATTATTTAATAATAATTATTCTTCCACTTAATCTCTAAATATCATTTATGAATCAAATTACTTGTTTTAATTAAAACAAGTTATTGTATCCTAGTCTAATCAAGACTCAATTTCTATTATTTAAAATAATAAATAATAGATTTATTCCTTTCTAAATTCGAATTCATTTCAATATATTTTTATGGTATTTAAATACCGATTATCTCAGGTCCAACGTTATTCAATATCCTAAACACACAACAATCAATAATATTTATCACATCATATAATGCAGTATATGAAAAACAACAATATAAATGTTGAGGAATCCAGTTGGACCCCTCTGACATGTTTCCTTGCAAACACAGATTTTAGTCACATAAATAACACCAATTTCATATTGGTATGAAATATGATGGTAATGGCATCAGTTTTCAATCGATCATTTTACGTATATATGACGGTATATATTATCTCAGCCAAATAATTTAGTAAATCATCCAAGCATCCATCACACACAGCATTCGACCAATCATTAAAATATAATTATAATATTTTAAAATAGAACAGAGTTAGTGAGTTTACTCACCTTTGCGCGTTAACCGTTAAATAACGATTTGCGTTAATCGATTAAACCAGACGTTCAATTTGCCATAATTCAAACGTGCTTCAAATTTGCTCCAAACTGACTTCATAGCATCGCCAGCTTCCGCGCGATTCCAAAAAGATTGACCGTTCGTCAGACCATTAAATCCTCAGCCCGTTTCACCAAGCCGGACTCCAAAACTAACCATCACTTTGCCAGGCATCAAGAAACAAACCACCGACCTTCTCCCGGATTAAGCCCGCTACTGCTAAACATCAAACCAGACTTCCACTTTCCCTTTATTTTTCATTTTATTATTTTCATCTGGGCTTCACACATAATATACCAGCCCAAATGTGAACGCATCCCATGCCACTACTGTCTTCATTTCGCTTTACAGCGCTCCTCATGGATGAAATGGAACCATGCATTGTTCCAAACAATGACCCACGCCTTCGGTTTCTTTCCCAAAACATCACTTCATAATATACCCATCTGTTGTTGTTTGCACTCTTCCATCCTCATACACCAACACCATTTCAGGCTGCGCCACCCTCTCTCCACCAGGATGCCGCCACATCAGCTCATTGTTGAATATCCCTAGTAGTTTTTCTATTCTCACATTTAAACAATTATTCCTTGCCACTTCAACAGTCGAACAAGCCAAGCTCCCCTCATACAAAATCAGCAACTCCTTGCCACCAATGTTAACACGTGTCAGCACATCCCTCAACTAAATGCTACTGCCACCGTTCATTCTCTCTAAATTTCCCCACTTTCCCAGTCTCTACTCACTCTTCAACACCATCTCCTCACGCAAGTCTCCCATTTACCAATACACAGCATGCTTCTGTTTTTAGTTTCCATATGTTTCAACTCTTTACCACATTACAGAGCTCAAACGCCAACCACCACCTGCACCTGGGTACCAACTACCTGCTTCCGCCATAAACAAAGCCACTTTGCCAGTTTCAGTGAACTCGTGGTCCCTCTTGCTTGCCACCTGTACACATCTTCGCTTGTTTATTTCCTCCACCACGTCATTTTCATGTATGCGCCCAGCAGTACCGCACGTCCAACTATTTTGCACCGCTACAATGTTTCTTTCTTCCATGCAAAATATACTTCTACATCTTAAACGATACTGCATACTTCATGTTATTTCTCCATTTCCGAATACTTAAACTTCCCATTTGATTTGTTGAAACTCGTAGCACTCTCGCAGTTACTTCCATTAGGAAACGACAGTACCTTAGCAAGGCCCATCACTGCATTACAAATGCTATTATATCCTTCTTCCTCCATCAAACAACTGGACCGCTCCTACCTATCGGTTGTAGAACTCCACTTCTTTCTATACATTAAACAATCCCCTCCTGTTGTATTTAAATACCCATATTTTTATTTTAAGAAACTATGGAGGCTTCAGTTTTGAACGCTGGAAGAACCAGAAATGAATGTGCGATGGGGGGTGGGGTGTGTGTGTGTGTGTGTGTGTGTGTGTGTGTATAGCAGAAGGAAGATAAGATCAAATTCTTGTTTTCATATATAGGTTATGGCGTGTACATTATTTAGGATATGGGGTTATGATTTAGGTCTTGCGTGTTTTCATAGAAAAGGTGTGAGTAGGTAGTCTGCGCACGTCTTCTACAGTTTTACTTAATGGCAAAACAATCCTTGTCTTCATGCGTGAAAAGGATAGCATGGTACCGCATCAATTCTTCTGTCCCCAAATTCAGTGTGCCCCCGTGTCCCAATCAATCAGAACCCCCTGATTTCCACCTTTTGCACTTAAAACACCTGAATTGTTTTTGTACTTAAATGCAAAAATGCGGAAATGGGGAGATTTCATTGGAGGGACATGGGGGGATAGGGGAAATGGGTACAGAAGAATTGGTCTCGCATTGTACTGCCTTTGATTATTTCTCTCTTTCCAATGTGTTTTATGTTCTTTTATATAGTGTCTAATAATTTCAATAGTCACGCTTGTTGTTTCTATTATTAAATTATCACCATATAAAATTATAATATAAAATTACAACGTTGGATTAACAATACGTGTCATGTCTTTGTTAATGTTTATCGGTACCCGTCTACAAGTAGTTATATTTATTTACCAACTATTACGGACAGAAATAAAAATACGGTCCTGACAAGCAATGTGTCACGATCCTAAGAATAAAAAAGTATAGACTAGCTAACTTATTATGTGGAGTTCTAAAATGCTGATATAGGCTGTAAAGTACTCCAAAATAAAAAGTTGCTTAAAATTACGGAAAAATTCTATAAATTAAATTATAATTACGTCTCTGAAATCCTGTTCCAATACGAAACCAATATTTAAATATATTTAAATAACTGTTATGGCCAAAAACGATTATGCTGCTGCTTTTCTGAATATTTAATTTGGACATAACTTACAATATATAATCCAAAATCTTGATTTTTCACTTTCATTAGAAAAATACCGTTTAATAGATTCCAACGTTTCTTGTTTCGCAGAATTCCGACTAATAACGGATCTTGTACGGTCAGCTGAAGTTCAAAATGTTAAATTATGAACTACCGCGACATTACGGGCTCGATTATAATTATATTATAATTAATACATTCAACTTTCGTTGTAAATAATACATTCGTTAATGCAATTCAATTCTAACTGGATGAAATTGATTAAATTATCCGCTTTACACAATACCATCACTTTGGTTATTTCTGACTATTTTGGAAATAAATATGTTATTATTCTACTATTTAAATTAATTCAATATTCAAAATATTTGAATTCAAACCATTGGAATTATCGAATCACTATATTGAAATAATTAAATTAATTAATTATTCAATCGTCAAAATTCCGAGACGTTACACAACTTAGAAGCTATAGAGCAATTGTGACGGGTAACCGGAATAATAAAACAATAAGGGATGTTAAGAATTTGTAGCAACCATAAAAAGAGGAAGCCTATGCATCAATGAAGAAAATAAAATCTAAGAAAAACATGGATAGTAGTGTAAATTTCAGTAGAAAAAATAGAAGTGTAGTCCAAAGGGTGAACCCACATGTTGGAAGAAAAAGACATGCTTAATTTTCTATTTAAATTCTAAGCACATAGAAAAAAAATATGTTATAATCCCACTTGTAGTTTGGTATGTTCATGCAGCTAACATATATGATCATTTCTCTCTTTTGTCTAGGAAAAAATTGGTATAAATTCTGCAATACAAACTATAAAAATTTGGCTGTAGTCTGAATTTTATTTTCAGCTTACATTATATTGTGTTGTTCCCCTAAATGCGATGCAGAATATTAATGCAAAATTTTTGATTGAGATTGTCCTATTTGTGTATTGCATAACTTTAATTGTAAATGTCCCATTTATACTTCATTGCATAACTTTGGGCTTTTTCCCACACACACAGAAGTGTCCAAGCAGACATAAATAATTAAGCAACATAAATATAGTGGCACGCAATATTTTTTTCGTGCATCATAGCTTTGACAAACTTTGAAAGATCCATTGCCTATTTGTGTTCATAAAAGAGCATTAAAGAACGATCAACTATAATAAAAACAATATATCACTTACATTAATACATAGTTCTGCCCCTGTAAACAACATATCATTTCCATTAAATTAACTAATTTTATGTTCAATGATAGTTCCTTGATTCTAAAGCTAATAAGATTTCATTGAATAACATACCCAGGCAGCAGTAGTTGAAAAGCATAACAAACTTGCATAATTGTGCTTAAGCAACAATAAATCCAGTGACAGTTAATGTTAATACAATAGTCAAATATAATAAGAATAGTGAACCATTATTTGATGCTGAAACACAGCACCACATATAATTAGAAGAGTAATGTGCATGGTCAATTGAGCATTCAGCACCACAACTATTTTTGCTTTTTATCCACTGTTTGGGAAAATTCAGAATGGTAACACAGCCTGCAAATAAAAGAAGATAAATTATTTTCAGCTGTAGAAGGTTTAAAAGGAAAATGGAGCACTGGAACATACATGCCTACTATCAACATAATTGTGATGATCTTACTTTATGTAAAGTTGGACTTCCATAAGGATTATGGCAGAGTACTATTTCTTGTGAGATATTCCCTAGCTGGCTTATAATGCAGCAAATTGTTGAATAACTTTTATAATAGGTAGAACACATGTTATATAGTTTGGACTTACCAAGGAAAATCACAGAACGAAGTAGCATTATTTTGATACGTACGAACATAGAAAAACCAATAAAAGTTTGATATGGTACACAGACACCATAACTTTAAAGATTTTAATGCAATGCAATTTGGAGAACCAATACACCTCTATTAGCAAAGCAAGTTATTTGAAAGAGATTGTTTTTGTGAATTTAATGGGCGTAGAGTTGCAGTGTCAAATTATGTATTGAAACATAAACTTCTTTTTCCATATTAAATGATACATTAAATAAAAGTAAAAAAGCTATAATGTTTCTTATAAATAGGTCTGCCAATAAATACTCAAAATATTTTTAATTTGTCCGCTTTTGTACCCAAAAAAGCAAATAAACATCCGATGGTGGAAACACGAATCCGGATACAAAAGTATCTGCATTCATGAATTATCCATTCAATTTTTATCAACATTGTATTTAATATTTTATGTATTTTAGAACAAACAGACATGCATTTTTTTTCATGATCCTTACCGTTTGTATTATATGAATTTAACGCATATTAGTCGCCCATTCACACTCTTATAATCAATGTAATTGGAAAAAGTTTAAGCGGAGGCAAAATACTGTATCTATTTTTTCGATTTACGAATCGTAAGCGGATAAAATAATTATTAGATATATGTTCGTATTCATGAATACAGATGTCCGAAGATGATTTTGGATGAGGATGTAGATATGACACTGTTTATATCCAAAAGTATCCAGTTACATGCCAAGTTGCTAAGGAGTTGATAATGACACATTTCACGAAATAAAGATTTATACTGCCTCAAAGCAATAGGAGAAAAGATTAGTAGATTACGTTAAGTTACTTCTATTCAATTATGGTGAAAATAGTTTGCAAAATGTATATGGCCCAACAAAAAATGTTCTATAAATCACAATCAAACAATGGAAATTTGCCGACATGGATAAGTGGCATGTTCCAATTTATTGGTATAAACCTAATCCTAAGATAAATTAAGAGATTGACATATAGTGGAAAAAAATATCTGAACTAAATTCATTTTATTAGCAACGTGCAGAAAAAAAATTTGACAGAATAAATATGAGGTGATTTCTATCAAACATATATATATATATATATATATATATATATATATATATATATATGTGAGGAGGATTCCACTACACCTCTTATATTGCAAGTGAACTCTCCCCCTTAATCTCCACCACCCATTTCCACACTCATTCTCTCTCTTCCCACTAAACTATAATAATGAAATGGGAAGAGAGAGAATGAGCGGGGAAATGGGTGGTGGAGATTAAGGAGGAGACTTCACGTGCAATATAAGAGGTGTAGCGGAACCCTACCATATATATATATATATATATATATATATATATATATATATATATATATATATATATATATATATATATATGGAGATTAAGGAGGAGAATTCACGTGCAATATAAGAGGTGTAGCGGAACCCTACCCAACATATATACATATCCCGGTTTCTCTCTCCTCCCACTAGTTCTCTCCCCCCCCCCAACTAACTTATTTAACTATAAACACTTGCCTTTGATTGAGGTGCAAAAGGGGTGCTAAAAAAACGGGGTGCTTGGAGCATGTCTCTCTCTCTCTCTCTCTCTCTCTCTCTCTCTCTCTCTCTCTATATATATATATATATATATATATATATATATATATATAGCATTTAGAGGACCTAAAAAATGATGGTTTTCATAGTAGATACAGAATCCATGGCTGGAAAAAAAATGTATACGTTATCTACTATTAGGTTTAATAGGGTAATGACAAATATAGATAACAGTTGGACAATTCCAAATCGATAATTGATGGTTGACACTCATCACTAAAGTTTGCATTGCATAGTTGTTTAACTTTGAATCTAACACGGATTAAATAACCCGAAGAACTCAGTACCGATTTCTAAGTGAATCTAATACAAATCCAATACCATTGCTCCCTCCATCGGCCCTATCGTATTTGCTCAGTTTAAACACACCGAACCAGTGTATGATAAAAGCTCTCTCCGCTGTTTTGAGAGTCTTTAATGGGGTAGGGTTCCTCCGCCGCCTCCATTTTCCCTCTCTCAGTTCTTCCATTCGTCTCTTCATTTCTCACCCCCCCCCCCCCCCCCCCCCCCCGACATCAAGATTCGTCCTCCAGTAACCTATTCCCCTCATCCACTGTCTTTTTTTTAGTTATCTCTTCTTCCGTTTTCCTTTTTTCTTTTTTTCTGGGTTATTTTCCTACCGCCAATTCTGAAACCGCAGTTTCCACAACTCTATTGTGCCTCCCCGTCCAGATCTGAATCTCTCGACTATTAATCATCAATTGCTGATGCTCTTGAGCCCCTCTTTGTTAGGGTTTGCTGGTTCAGCAAAGTGAGTGTATTGGCGTTGCAGTTTCTTTTCAGATCTATTTATTTTTCTTGAGTTCGGTTGTTTTTTACTTCCGCGGCTTTGGGGGAGGGGTATCTTTCGCTCTCTTGTCTGTAGCGCAGATCTTGTTTTGGATCTGTCATCAGTTTTGTTTTTCCCCCTTGGAGGTTGTTGCCTTGCTTCACTTTTGGGCACGGTGCATAGTTTTTCTGCAGGTTCCCCACTTTTTTGAAATCTTCTTCCATCCCACATCACTTCATGAGCCCAACCTGAAGATCCTTATCCCGTTGTCTTACTTCAGATGCCTCTACCTAACTCTGTTTTTTCCTCTTGTTGTGCATAATCGCTTTCTACTATGACAGGCATTGTGTCACGTCTTTCTTTGGTTAGTAAGCTGTATATCTTCTATCAGTAGTGTATTCATCATCTTTGGTGGGTCATTGCTTGTTCTCGGCTTCAACAGCTTATGGGAAGACTGTGCTGGTTTGTTTGTAGTGTGGAGGTGTTTCTTGTACGCAATGATATCGGCTTGTTCTTTGCTTTATGAGATCTGAACCGAGACTTGGGTGATACTGGGATTTTGTTGCTTTTGGGTTCTCTTCTTGGATGACTGGTTTCTGCTGTTTTTGTTTGGCTTGGGAGCCTGTCCTTGCTCTATGTTGCTATGTTGTTGTTCTTTCCTATTTCTACTGTTCTTGGTCTGCCGGTTTGTAGCGGCTGCTCGGTGGTTGGTTGTGGGTTTCAAGATTGGTGATAGAGATTTTGCTTTGTAATGGCTGTGTGGTTTTTCTCTTTTGTTCTGTTTTTGTTCGTGTGCTGCTAGTTGCAATGTCTGTTTTGCTTTTGGTTTTTATTTTTATTTTTTTGTGTTCCTTTACCAGTAGGACTTGTAATAGTTTATCTTTGTATGAAAAACCTTTGTAAAAAAAAAGAAAAAAAAAAAGAACTAGTGTATGATAAAATTAAATGATAAAACTAAAGGTATTCTATAAACTCACTTGATAAAATTAAATAAAAACTGTATTGAATATGATAGTACTATGTGTATATACTTTAAATGATAGTGGTACTACCCATAAACACTTTTCGGTTAGCCTTCACATAAATTTATCCATGATCTAAATTACATCTTTAATTACCGTCTTCAGTTCAACATCTGTAATTATATTCTCTTCATTTTTAAGTTCAAGCTATAATTAATCATGTCTCTAATGTATAATTTATCATGCATGATATTGTTTCACATTACATGTTAAAATAAGTGAATTCTGAAATCGTAGCAGACTCTCAAAGGTCTTCCTTGTTTGTCTTCTTCGTTTTCAATGCATCTAAGCAATTACGGACGAAAAAGATGACGCCTTTGCTAACACTACAGGGGCACAATAGTGCTATTGGAAAAAATATCATCACATGCATCACCACTTTTTGGGTAAGAGAATTTGTAGATGGTGAATAGAATATCTAATTTGATTTCGATCGACAATTAATACATTTCATTAGCACAACAACAATATAGGAAGTTATAGAAGGCACAAAGAAGAGTTGGAAGGACAAATGAAATGATCCGCCAAATTAAATTTCGTAGAGAATTTAGAGTACCTGGCATTAATAATATAGTATAGTAGAGATTACTGATCTGGATGTATTTTGGGAAATCAACTAAATAATTTAAGGCAATATAATTGACAGTATCAATTTCTAATCCATATAAACATGCACTAACAATCAGATTATAAATAATTTAAGGCAATACAATTGGCTGTATCAATCTATGATCCATATAATATGCACTAACAATCAGATTATACCAATATGAGTAGGCTGAGTAAAATTTGAAGCAGCAAACGCCAAACCACAATTAGAAAAGAATAACTACAACAAATCATTTACATTGTACTCTGCAAACTTTATGCACACAAAATGTGAATCATATTATAGAATCACACTGTAACATTCTCTATCTTTATTATTTTTGATAATACACAGTATTTTTATCTTGAAAAGGCGATGTTTACCTAGCTCATTTCCTTCATCCATTTCCCAGTAATTGTACACACAGAGATGGCCATTGAACAATTCAGATTACATTAGTATTTTTTTTCTACTCAAGGAACCTAAATTCATACCTTTATTCAATAATTGATTATTCTAGGATCTAAATAAGGTAAAGAACAAACTCTGGTTAGTAAGGAAACTTAAGCAAATATATTAACTATCGGACAAATAACATGAGGGAATAGGATAAACCAAAATAATCTATAAATTTTCAAACAAATGGCATAAAATTAGTGAAATTAAAACAATAGACAATTCAATTGCAATGAAATTAAAGTAACATGACTGGAGTATTCAGACCATGTCTAAATCAAAGATCAATTAAAATAATAGCGAACTTTAATTATATTTTTATAATCTAATTCAAATGAGCATGTTTCACTATATGACCTATACTGAGTCTTTTTGACAATGGGAAGCAGTCTTATTAATCCCAAAAATAACACAGAAATTACAAATCTATCAAGATAAAAGGAATTTTGGAACAAAATCTAACCTAAAACAACCTAGGCTCTATGTATTTTAAGAAAATATAACTGGAAATAATTCTGAACTATACATAATTTTTGAAGAAACTGATCCATCAGTTAAACATAAGTATGGAAGGAAAGTATCACTCAAGTATTAAATAATTCGACTCTAGATTATCCTATGGTCAACTACTGACTGATTAACATAGCATTCATTAACACAAGATTTAATTTTAATTGTTAAAATAGGAATTAGTAACTGTCAAGCACATAAAATGAGGAAACTAAATTTCGGTAAACATATATTTGAAAAAGGAAATGCTTCCATTAGAAGGAGATTTATGATCTAAAATTTTCGGACTACTATATTAATGAATTTAATGTGGTTTACACCTTCAGCAAATGAAATTTACTTCAAGTTTTCAAAGTTATACAGTACATGTGTTTTGTATTATTATTTTCATAGCATACATGTATTTTGTATTCATCACAACAAATTAGATTATATCCACTCAAAAGTTAATATATGGCAAACATACTAATATAGATGGGAAAAAAATACTTACATTAATAGACAAATTGAACTTTGTATCACTAAACGTAACTGATTATTACTAAATATGGTTAAAAAATTAATTTCATTATAGCATTACGAAAGAAAAAGTAGTTGGTATAGAATTTACTGCTTATATTTCACCAAATGAAAGATACCAGAAAATTATCTTGCATATTCCATCATAAATAAATTTTTTGGATAGCACTTAATGATGTGGCTTTGCCATTTAATCACTTAAACACTCTTTATGATCAGGCTTTGCCATTTAAATCTAATTTCCTAAAAGAAGCAATCAATGTGAAGAAATTAATATTTTTGGATAGCACTTTTTTCCTTATTCAATCAAGAGGAGTCTTTTTTATTCATTATGCAAATTTGTGACACTGCTAAATAAATTTCTCCTTACAATTGGAGTGCATGAAAATTAGGTAAACTCAGTTGTATTTTGAGATTAGCATGATATTCGTCACTCCTTTTCGAAACAACACACGTTGAGTTGAACGCTTTTCGTCAGTGGAAGGGTAAACAGAATAATTTACATTTAGTAAAAACTACAGTACATGATAAGGTGACCTAAGTGTGGCAACTGACGGGGAGTAGTTTTGATTGAAAAGAATATAAGTGAAAATAATTGTTTATATTAATGAGAAATCAGTATGCAGTTTCAGATTATGTGACAAAATAGAATACAAATTCTAAAGTGTTCTCATTTATATATAATAGAATATAGTTCATTAAAAAAGACCATTAATATGCTTGTAAAGCTAATAAAATTTCACTTTTTACTGTATTTTACTATCAAAAAATTCTATATATTATAATGTCGAGGTGTATCTCAAACCAAATAAACAGAGTAGCTAATGTTAGTGAGAAACTTGGGAAATTGGAACACCAAGGTAAGTTATGAAAATCCTAATTCAAACAAAGCATGAAACCTGCTCAAACAACATTCAACAGACAAATGAAAATGATTTATTTTGAGATAAGGGACATACTGAAGAGTGAAGAATCATCGCAAAATCCTGTTACATTAAGTTGCTTTTGCTAGAATCTAGCTGACATTGCCAACAAAAACATAAATTGGGAATGAAAGGAAGAAAAGTAGGCACGTTGGTAATCTGATAATTCTGCAACTGAATTTTAAGGTCTGAATTCCCAAAAAAGGTAAACGGATGATGAAAGAAGTGGTAAACAGAGATTGGAAAGAAGTGGTAAACACAAATTTTGAGTTCTAAAGTTGCTCAAATGGCTTCAGCGCCCTTCAAATAAAACTCGATAACAATATAATAGTATAATTTTGTAGGCATTCAATAAAAATATTACTTGGAAAAAAAAGTGCTTGGAATCTGTTTGGTAATGAAATAAACGGTATTTTTTCTTTTAGCAAGATATAAAATTCCAGATGTCATGACAAACTTACTTAATGGATATAAAATATAAGTACAACTATCATTTCATATTAAACAGTTTTTTCATCGAATGAAAGATACCAAAAAATTATCTTGCATATTCCATCATAAATAAAAAAATTGGATAGCACTTAGTGATGTGGCTTTTCCATTTAATCACCTAAATACCCTTTAGGCTTATCTAATTACATAAAAGAAGCAATCAACGTGAAGCAATTAATATTTTTGGATAGCACTTTTTTCCGTCTCCAATCAAACATCAGTCTTTTCTTTATTCATAATGCAATAATTGTGACACTACTAAATAAATTTCTCTATACAATAGAAGGAGGTGCACGAAAATTAGGTGGACTCGTATTTTGAGATTAGCATGATATTCATTACTCCTTTTCAAAACAACACATGTTGTGTTGAACGCTTTTCATTAGTACTGAAGGCAACAAAATAATCTAAATTTTGTAAGAACTACAGTACATGATAAGGTGATTTAATTGTGGTAACCGACAAGGAGTAGTTCTGACTAAAAAGGAGAAGAATGAGAAATCAGTATGCGATTTCAGATTATGTGACAAAATAGAATACAAATTGTGAAGTGTTCTCATTTATATATAATACAATAGAGTTCGTTAAAAAAAACCATTGATATGCTTGTGAAGTTAATAAATTTCACTTTGTACTGTATTTTACTATCAAGAAATTCTATTTATTAGAATGTCAATCTTCCAAAATCCGAGCGGTGTATCTCAAACAAAATATACAGAGTAGCAAATGTTATTGAGAAACTTGGGAAATTGGAACACCAAGGTAAGTTGTGAAAATTCTAATTCAAACAGATCATGAAACCTTCTCAAACAACATTCAACAGACAAATGGAAATGATTTATTTCGAGATAAGGGACATATTGAACAGTGAAGAATCATTGCAAAATCCTGTTAAACCAAGTTGCTTTGCTTGAATCTAGTTGACTGATGTTGTCAACGCGACAAACATAAATCGGGAAAGGCAGGAAGGAAAGGAGTCACGTTGGCAATCTGGTAATTCCACAACGGAATTTTAAAGTCTGAATCCAAAAGAAAGAGAAACAAATGATGAAAGAAGTGGTAAAAAGGGACTGGAAAGAAGTGGTAAAACGTGATTGTTGAGTTCTAAAGTTGCTCAAATTGCTTCAGCGCCCTTGAAATAAAACTCGATAACAATATAATAGTATAGTTTTGTAGGCTTTCAATAAAAATATTATTTGAAAAAAAAAATAGTGCTTGGAATTTGTTTGGTAATGAAATAAACAGTAACATATGGCACGACAAACTTACTGAATGGATATAAAATATATGTACAATTATCAACTTATATTAAACAGTTTATGTGTAACAGGAGAGATATATTTTGCACTTATTAGGTACACACCCCATCAACTAACAATTCTTAAGGCTATCTAGATAGAAAAAACTACAACCTTAGATATTTCAATGTTTGAATGAAATACATATGTCACTCAAAGTAATAAGGCTAAAGGTAGTGCAAAATTGTTCATATGAAGCATAAATGATATAAGCTAGAGGAAGCAGCATAAGTTTATATCCAAACTTGGAGTAAAACACTACCAGATTCAGATAATAAACATAAGAAGGCAATGGTATTAAAACTGACTACAAACCTTACTATTTTGTCAACATCTGTAGAGTTGTGCCTTTTGGGAAACTTGGAGAGTCCAATAATTCCAAGTGTTCTTCAAGAAAAGAAAGCTATATGGCTTCTACAAAACAAAACAGAAAAAATTGTAACTAAATTAAACACAAATGATATAAGTTAGAGCAAGCATCATAAGGTTATGTCCAAACCTGGAGTAAGATCACAACAGATTTAGATAATAAACATAAAGAAGCTATTGTTATAAAATTGACTACAAACCTTATTAGAGTGCCAACACATGTAAAGTTATGCCTTTTGCAAAACCTAGAGAGTTGCGCTTCAAGAAAAGAAAGCTGTATAACTTCTGAAAAAACAAAACTGAAAATGTGTAACTAAATTAAAAATAAACATGCATCAGAAACGAGTTCATGAAATTGAATTAAGGAGATGCCGGAATGAAGATATGCAATTAAAAGATTGAATATACAATTAAAATTAATAGGACTTTCTATTATATGATATCCATTATTTTTGGTGAAAGAAATTCTACTGCTTCTTTTCAGGAAGGTAATAATATTAATTAACACAAACCAATTTAAGAAGCAAGAATCAAGTTTTTTAATTTTCTCATAAGCAATAATTAATTAGATGATATTCAAGTAAATCATCGTAGTAAAATACCTAGCTAGGTGAAAGTCAGTCAACAGTTAATTCCACTGTTTCTTGCTTTCTGATATCAAACGGCATCTAAAAAAATCCTGGTAAATCCGGTATCAATCTGTATAAACGCATCTTGTATTATAAATATGCAGGTAAAAATAGTTAAGCGGATACATAGCTCAATAACAACAAACGTGATGGCATCTCCCTGTTCGGTATAGCGCTCCCTGTAGCAAAGGTTATCCAGATGGTCAAGTGTCTCCAATCCTTCGATTCTCACTTTACTTCTATGGAAAGAGAGACACTAAGCCAAAACTGGAAGTAGTGTGGTCAGCACTTCATATCATTTTCTCATGGTTTGAGCAACAGATCGACGGAGACGTTATCATTAGCATCATGTCCATGCAAAGATGGAGGATTACTGTCAATGCTCCACATCTTATTTCTAGCAAAGCCATGCTGCTCTAGTGATCCACCATTACCAAACTGAGGAAAGCAGAACTGAATTCCTCCCCGTATGGCCTTCGGAGGTTTAAAGACTGACTTGCTGCTTGTAAATAAAAGTTCATCCCCTTTTTCATTGTGCCGTGAAATAACTTGGGCACCATGCAAGCTTACTTTAACAGAAGAGACCCATGGTACACTTAATGTGGCTTGATCAATTACATTCCAATCTTTCCTGAGCTCAAGGTCTAACCTTTCGTCCAAAACAGTAGCTGAATGACCAATTTCGAAAATTTTAGAGTGAAAAATATGAATATAAAGAGGTTGCTTTTCCTTCTCTTCTTCTTTTAGTCCAAGTTACAGGAAAACTCAATTAAAAACAGTTGAGTTTTTTTCAACCCTTTTCTTGTTAACCCAAACTTAAATCATGTGAATAGCCACCAACAACCAACTCCTCATCTCTCTTCTACTTCAATTAAATCGTTTCACTTAAATAAATCATGTATGCTATTCATATATTATGTACTACTCAAGCACATATCTACTGTATTCTAAATCTGTTATAAACGTGGATACAAAAAAGGAAATTCAAAATTTACCTAACTCTTCAGATTTGAACACAAATAGAAATACCCAGCTGGAAAAATATAACTAATGGAACGTAGAAAATACATTACTCTATTATCCTAGGGAGAAAGCACTGTAATCAACAATCAATACGGCATTTAATAATAACACGAAGGAATCCATGACATGGCAGGATAAACATTGCTTTAGCTAATAAAATCACAAAAAAGCAGACATTTTCGATTAAATATTTGAATTTTGCCAAAAAATAAAAACACCCATTTTGTGTTTCTCTTCAGTAAGCCAACCTCAAGATTATTATTAAAGCATGTTTGGCAGCTAACTGTTGGCACTAAATGCTAGCTGTTGGTCATATGAAATGAAAAATTGGGGAATACAACCACAGAACAAAGAACGAATAAACTAAATGCACATGTATAACAAATTGAAGAAAAAATGTAATACAGCTAGGTTAGAGAATGATGAGGCAAAAAAATAGACCAAAATTTTGGTGATTCAGAAAACTATAAAAACTTGACTATGCAAGCATATTATTTAAGATATAGATAGATATATCAACAATGCAAACTATGTGAGGCACTTCTTGGTCATATTATAAGTATTTACTAATCTAGATGAATATCGTACTGTCATTTCTTCCAAAATGAAATTTTGTAAAACCAAGTGTTTATATTGGTTGAGCCTGATTTAATGCATATGCATTCATTTTTCACTTAAAGATATTCTAGTTTTCAATTTAGGTCAATGAAACAGGCTAACATTGATACCTGTAGTCTAACCTATTTGCTTCATATATTCAGTTTGTACGCTATGATAATGTGAAGTAATAACTAAATTTCATTGACTTTCATAGTCATCCTTGAAACTGAACTCCACTAATAGTTATGTAGTCATTATTGTGAGAACTATTCAAATATACAACAAACAACACACTCAAATATTTGTTATTAATTTTTGCAAACTGGAATTGTACATATCACCATTTTAATGTTTACTGGGCTGATCTTTGAACACCAAAGTTGTAAGTTCGCAATTTTCCCTTTGTCCATCTATCTGCAGTTCCATATCACTAGAAGTATTCATTTCCGCCTCTTAAGCAGGAAGAATTGACCTGTAAAAACAAAACAACGTACAATATTTACTTAAGGTGGTTAATTATTAACTTATTATCACCAGAAAATGATCTTATCATTTTTAAATACATAATCTGGAGCTATACCACTTTCCTAAAGAGGAAAAATTGCATATGATATTCTTTATTTTTTAGTAGTTAACCACTTAGATGAAATAAATGAATAAAAAGTCTTACAAATGATGAGGATTATTTCAGAAGGCATCCAAATTGATCGAAGTACTTCATGCTTAATCTTTGGTCTCCCTTGTCCATTCGCCTATGCCTTTGAAGTCAAAATAAATTCATTGTAAGAGACTGACTAAATATGAAAGTGATGATTGCCAAGAGAAGGTTAGAAGAGTTGAAATCTAGAGACATTTAAACTAACAGATGTAAACTGGCACCGATTGCAAATGAATAATAAAAGGACATGTTTCCATTTTTTATTGTCCTGACAAATAAATCATTTAAATTTAGTAATGTAGATCATATTAGTATGCATCGTTTGGACCAAACTAACTATGGCTGAGGATGAAGTGCTAAAACATACGATATTGCAGTGACATATGCACATTGTTATCACGACGACCAACTAGTCGCGACTAGTCGTCGACTAGTCAGTCAGTCGGTCCTAAATCATCGACTTGGACTGTCCACATGAAATTTGTCAATATGTCGGTCGACTGGATTGACAAGAAGCGACGTCGCGACTAGTCAGGTGACTAGTGGTCGACTTAACCTACTGGTTTCAAATTTTGGCCCAAAACAAAAAAAAGTAAACAGGTCAGAAAACCCGTATTGAACAAAAAAGAAAGACCTGGGTTTCAAAATACTTATTCGTATCGAACAACGAAGAAAGACAGCAAATAGAAGAAAACCCGTAGTTCGAGTAACCGAAGGTGCCGCCGCCGCTCCAGTTCGGGTAACCCTAAGTAATTCTTTTTTTGCTTTGATTTTTTTTCCCTGTACATTGTGAACAAACGATATTATTCGTTCCTATTGTTTTTTCCTGCACATGGACACTTATATTTGTTTCATTGCTTTTTTTTTTCAGTTACTGCCTGAACTGAACTAATATCTGTCTTTTTTTTTACAGATGCCTTTTTTTAAATTGATTGCCTCATTTGTATTATTTAAGTTGCACTTTTTTAGGTTCCAAGTTTGTTGAAACTTCATTTTGGTTTGTGTTTCCTTCGAAATTAGCAATCTATTATATTCTATGCATCATTTGCTTCTTTTTTTTGTCAATACATGCTACATATTTTATACATCATCACATATACTTTCATTAATTTATCAATTGTCATTACATAACATGGTACATAGCAATAATACATCACTATATACTTTTTACATCATTTTATATAACATGTTGCTTTGCAAGAATCACTTTATATCGCTAGCAAGTCACCAATATTGATGTCTATAAACGGTTGTTGTCACTTCATATTATTGCCCTGCAAGAAGCAATGAGGTATGTTGCTACATGTTCAAAATTTTATGCACATATTTGAATTTTTATGCATATGTATATATTTACTTATTTATCGACTAGTCTCGACTAGTCCACTAGACTAATTAGACCTCCATCGACTCGACTCAACTTTCGGCCGTGATAACCATGCATATGCACATAAAAACCAAATAACTCAGGCAATGATGAATTTATCGTTGGTAATAATAAAAATTAAGGATGCATCGCTGAATCTAGAAAATTGCTTATCAAATATAGGTCCCAAATTTAATGTAGCTTCCCTCCAAGACAATAAAGGGTAGTAAATAGCAAGGAAGAAATTTTTCAGTAGTTCCATTCGTAGTCATCAATCTATCGATATATCTAATAAGATGGGAAAACATAACTCCTCGTCAAAATCCAAGCATGATCCAGCATATCATAGTACTTGGATAATACGTAAACTATACTGATCAGAGTTCTATGTTTTAATGCAATCAATGTGTCGAAATTCAGTCAAATACATCTTTATAATCCCTTCAACAACAAAAATACCCCAGTGCCAAAGGCTTCCGTACTTGAGCGCGAGAGGACTTCCCAGGTCAGTCTCCCATCCTGGTACTATTCTCACGGCTTTCCGGACTCTGGGGGTGGTCGATTAGTGCAACACAACATTTCCCTCATATATGTGAAGAGACCGAGACTCGAACCTCCGCGCTCCAGATTACTAGCTGGGTAACCTTACCGTTGCGCCAGGCACCACCTTTTCAACAACAAAAATACAACATAGGAATTTGAGTGAAGAAACTCAAATAGACAACAAAGAAAAATCAAAGGTAACATGTATTTTTTTTATTTTCATTTACATTTTCTTGACCATTTTAAAAATAAAAAATATTATTGAATCTTAACTTGACTTCCTCTCGTTTCTACAAACTATAATTTCCAACTGGAAATGAACAATTTTTACAGGCTCAAAAGAAAGAACAATAAGATATCAAAACTGAAAAATTAAAGGTGGTATGGCTTATTCTCAATTAGAAAGCAGGTAATGCAACAATTAAGCCTTATTTTTGATGCAACACAATTAAAGAGGAGAAGCCATCTATAGTCCAATGGACATGAGGTATGTTGTAATTATAGAACTGCCTATCACGAGAATATCTAAATAAATGATTTTTTTACAATTAAGAATCTCAACCGGTCAGCTTCTCACATTAGCATAGCTTAGTTCATAACCCATTATCAAATTTTCCTTTGTTATGGCCCATTATTTGAAGAATCAGCCGATAAATATTGTTTAAACGGATAATTTGGGAAAATATACTTGGTAATAAGTTAATGTTCAAGTATATATTTTGAATTTGTAATTAACTGATAGATAATATCACAAATCAATTATTAACTATAACAAACTATCAGGAAAGCATGATCGTGGCTCTGTGGTATGTCTCAGCTTAAGATGGATGTTGATTCGGAAAGTCAGCTAACAATTTGGAAAAAATATGAGAATGTAGTTGGATATTAAACCACCAACATATTACAAAACGAAGAGTCAAAATATGGAAGATGCCACCATCGATCATTGGCAAACAAACTAAATGGTATAGGAGTTCAAATGATCAATTATCTTACAGTAACAAAAACTCCAACAAAAAATGGTCTAAGAGTAAGATCATATTATTTGAATTCCTCATAGAAACCTATTGAACTAAAGTAGAACTAAAGAGGTGTATTTCTCCAACTTTCAATTTTCATTTAAAATTGCATCATGAAAGAAGCAAACAAACCAAAAAAAAATTTGTTTTTTATTTATTTATTTCTTGTATTCGAGTCTAGCATCTCAGTGATTATTACTGGTGAAAAAAAAATCGACTATGATCATCAAACAGGGTACTGCTACACATAGAATATTAATTTTAATTCATCATACTTGTCATTACGTGAACCTTCGAAGGAAAATAAATTCATATTAGTAAATAATCATCAAAAAATACTTGGTAGAAAATAAAATAACTTGAGCATGTGGAAATTGAATAGAGAGATCACCTGTAGGCGATGACCTTTTGTATCCCTTGGGGAAAATCGATGGGCAATTGGGAAGCAGCCGTAGCCCTAAGTCGCCGGTGATAGGGTGAAGAAAAAGATAGCACAGCAGTGGAGCGAATGTTCGGCAGGAGCAAATCCGATCACCTTTGATTTAGGGCTAGGTTGCAGATGGGGGGTAGATGGAAGAAAGTAACGAAGGAAGCTGAAGAAAAAAGGGTTGATTTTCATTATATAGCAGCAGGAGCGTAGAGACGTAGACTGTACAGAGGAAATGGTTTTTTCGCATTTTACTCGGAGAGTCTGTTGGGTTTTAAATTATGAGAATGGATTTGGGCACTCCAATGCAAAGTCAGTAATTATTATAATATATAGTATAGATTATTATTATTATTATAAATTTGATGATTTGGTTAAGTAAATAATTAAACATTCCTTTTTGTATCAATCTTGCTAAAATGTTCCAGTCTTACAAGAAGACTTTTAGTCGTAGTCATTGTAATTATGCCTAATTGGTGGAATTGGCATGTTTCGAAATCACAAGTAATATATGCAAATATATAATTTGGAATAATTGATGTAAATTATGCACAAATATATATACTTATATTTATACGTACCTTTGCACCACTTTTCCTTTTTTTCCCTTTTTATCACACCTCTTTTGATTTGAAAATAATGATTTTTTATGCTAAAGGACGAAAATGACATATTTACAATAATTAAACAAAAACCCAACAATATTGAGTACAAACATGCATGCTTTTAATATTGCAATCACATAATTTATCAATCATATCTTTTTACCCAAATTCACTTAATTTCATTATTCAACACTGAACTAGAGATCCGGAATGTAGTTACATCTAAATGGTGTTTAATGGGACTGATTTCCAGATCTACAGTGCTTTACAACAATTGCAATATATTTTACAACATAACTGTAGGAATATGTGTAAAAAAGTTTAAGAATCCTATAATTAATATTATGCATAATCATAATATACAATTCACAAGTCTTAACAATGTTTATAATCAGATCTGATGGGTGTCAATCTAACAACAACAATTTACTTAACATATCTGATAGAAATAGGCATAAAAATTGAGATATATACAAACGAGATAAATACGTTATTATAAGTGTATACATAAATTTCCACACATCTGCAAGCATCCAAATCAAAAAAATTGAACCCTTTAGGCCTACAATTCCCAAATTTTTATAAATCTACAATTTATTTGGAATGGGGAAAATTCAGATCTGTAGAGATGTAAGAAAATAGGAAGAGAGAGAAGAATCTGATTTGGAGCATCAATTAGCATTCTTTTCCACTAGATCTATTAATCCTTCCAATTTCATATGAATTGGATTTAATTTGTTATATAAGAGTATATTTTATGTAACGTCCGAGAAATTTCGTCAGCTAAAATAAAGGAATTTATTTGAGATTTAATCATTTATAATCAATTTTTATATTGATATTGGAATTAGTAATTTAAAAATTGAATTTATTGTATGAATTAAATTCGATAATTAATTCAGGATGATTGGTTAATAATATAATAATATTGAAAATTTGAATTTGAAGTCGGATTGGAATTAGATTGAAAATATAAACGATTGAATTTGAAATATAGCATTGTTGACGTTAAATAAATTAGAGTTTTATTTGATAAAATATATGAAAATTGGCTTGGATAGGTGTGTTCGTGTATATAAAGACAATGAAATTTTACGTTTCAAAATTTGAAAGTGAACAGAGTTTATTTAGGATAATATAGTATTTGAAACGTAACGATAATTTGCGGTAGGGTTAGATTTTCGGGGTACAAACGCATAAATATCTTCCCCATATGTTTCCTGTCGAAATATAACCTTCCTCAGTATCATTTCACACCGACCTACAACTGAACGCACAGATACCCTAAAAGCTATTGATTGACGTCGTTCCTATCTCTTTATTTTCCATTATAAAAATGAGTACTTCGTTTCTTTCCTGGAGCAGAACTAAATCCCTCTCCCAGATCTAAAAATAAATGCCTCTGCCAAATTGTCATGGCGTTTTCCCTAAAATCGAAATTTGCCCCTTTTCCCGTTGATCGGAAAATCGAAGTCATCGCCGCGTCAACAATCATACAACAAGCCCAGCACCTCTGGCGGTCTGAAGTCTCCACCTTTCCACGAATTAATGCATACGCTGTCGGATCGAACCTTAACCTCCATCGTGCCTCCACTACGCTCGATAGTCGCTGAGCCACCGCAACAACCCTAGGATAGCACGGCTACAGGTGAACATCACTCACGATTAATCCTATCTTCAAGTAATTTAATTTCAATAAACTAAAGTATGGTAGTTTGGCCTTAGCACACTGTCTGGTTGGTTGTCTTTTGATAGTTGTTCATGATGTTGGTGTGGCCTTTATCGTGTTAACCTGATTTTATTTTGGAAATAGATTGGCATGTGTATATACATACTCGTATGTATGTACATGTGCAGAGATTTAGACAGGAGTGTACTGCCTTGACTGCTATCTTGATCCCTGTTTCGAACAAAGGGCTTCTGTTTAGCCTACATGTTTATATGCTAACCATAAATGAGCTATGTTGTACCTTGTTAAGGATTTCTTCTCACAAATTGGTCTAAGCTTTATGCCACTATAAAAATGAAAAATCTGGACTTATGGACTTCCCCTTGTTGTAAGAAATCGTTTTTCTTAAATCTGTAACCTTTGGGGTAGATTAACTTATTCTTCGTTGTGGGCACACATTTACACTCTTGCTGTCTTGCTCGTCTTCGTGGCTTTTTATCCATGTATATGTAATAGTAGACACTGTACCACATGTCGGTTACCCTGCTGCCTTGTTTAAAGTTGAAATTTTCTTGGCCTTATTTTATTTCTGGACCCATTGGAATCAGTGAGAACTTTGCAGTCAGGATTTTAATCATATAGTGTTAACAACATTTTAAAACTTGGCTATACATATATTCTCATTGAATTAACTTAGACCTTCATGTTTGTTTTGCCTGCTTACATGCAATAGTATTTAATATGTGTTGGGCTCAATTATGTTTCCCATTTCTGAAATCTGTGCAATTTGATAGCCTGAACACATGTTGTTATGCGAAGGGTTTGTATTGACCATGAATGATTGTAAATTGGACACAAGTTTGAAAGTTTAGCACTATTGCTTAAGGTTGAGGTTAACATATTGATATATAAATATAAATGTCTTCAACCCCTAGTTTTTTTTTCGAAAATCATACTATGCTTATAGTTTCATGCTGCTATACACATATGGTTTCATGCTGAGCCTGTTTTACATATTATGCCTTTAAAACCCTTGGCATTTTGTCCATTTGATATGCTGAGCCCTCATTGATGAAGTACACCTGTATATATATAGTTACTCACAAGTCCACAACTATAAGAAAGCCTTCCCATACGTGTTTGTCATATTGTGGTTGCTGCAGTATGCGTAAATGGTATTCATACATCACCCTCGATGCAAATTTGTGGACTTGTCTCACTCGTTATGCCTGGTTAACTTTCAACTTTAGAATAGGATTATTGTTTAATAGTTACTGGATGAATTTTATCGCACCTTATCATGCAAGAATACATGTTGTACTGAGATGATTCTGTCTATACATACATAAGCAAACTTCCATATGCCATATCACCTGTTATATACTCATAATGGTATGACCAGCCATGTATGCATTCGATATAGAGATAACAGATTGTTATATATGTATCCTTAATGGCTTGCCCCACTCTTCCATTTGGCTTGCCTGTTTTGCTTGTGTGTCTTGCGTTTATGGCCTTCTTGGAATACACTCATGCATTTGAACATGCTGCTGTCCCAATTGTTGTAGTATTCATGCATCCCCTTTTGAACTACAGTATAATTGTGTTTGTGATTGCGGAATGCTGAGGCAGTGCACACGTGTACCTGTACACGTGTGTACATGCAGGCTTCCGAGACCGCTTGTCCCTGAAATAAAAATCCATCTGCGCAGATATCACACTTAATCCAGATACACTGATATGAACATGTATTACCACTATTTGTTTATATATGACATCGATGGACATCGATGCTGGAATTAACTATTATATTTCAGTTTCTATTGAAATTTATTTACTTGAACATATGATTAATCCTGACTTGAGTATTTTGTGTTTTACATGAAATGCTCGGGTCAGACCCGAGCAATACAGATTTAAAGATTACAGCTTGGGATTCGAAGATTGGCGAAGCTGGGGGTTCCAATAGCGGCGCACTCTGATGATTTATACAGTAAAGATTTTCTTGTATTCAAAGTATATTTTATATTCCGTTGTAGAAAAATTCTTGTATTCAAAAATCATGATTTATAAACGAAAGTTTTATTTTTATATCGCACGTGTTATTTATTATTCTGTATTCTCTGTGTTGATTCTGTTTCTAAACTCTGTAAGCTAAATACGCTCCGTCAAATTTGGACGTTTTAAGTTGGTTTAACCACCAATTTGAGACGGTCAAATTGGCGGGACGTTACAAGTGGTATCAGAGCTTTGGTTTATTCAAAGCATAGCTTATCGAGTTTGAAATAGAATCGACACTGGAAAAGCGGATTTTGAAAATAAAAAGATTTCAAAATATAATTTTGAAAAGTGTAAACAATTTTAAATAAATTTTGAATGGAAAAATATTTTGGAAATATTATAAAATTTAGTATTTTGGAAATAATACAGCGGAAACAAAAATTTATTTTGAGATTTAAATTTTTTCGGAATCCCCAGTCTTCGGAAGTCTTCGAATCCAGGTTTGCGAGGATTATTCTTCGATAAGATTCCTTTGTATTTGAATCTCGAACCTATCATCGAACGACATTTAAGGAAGATAATTATAATAGAATCGATGAATCAATTGTGTGTTTTTGGCGATAAAAAAATAATTGAAATTTATTGGAACAAAATTTCAGATAAGAATTTGATTGAGGAGAGGAAATTGGAAATCGTTTCGGAAATGAGACGATGAGTTTTATTTTGAATTCGAAATATAAAATAATAAAATTGAAAAGGATATAATTATAATTCAATTGTGTCGAAGTTTATTGGCAAGATAATTTATAATTAGTATAATCGAATACATGGATTCGATAGTGAGGCACAAACTTGTAAATTAATTATCAAGAAGCGAAGTATGAACGAGAGTTGTAAATGGAGCAAAATATGAATAAAGATTTGAATCGAGGTTCAAGTGAAATGAAAGCTAATTGGATGTGACGAGTTTAGATTTTGATAAAGGAAATATTTACTTTTTTTTTTTTTTGAAGTAAATAACATTTGAAAATGAATATGTTGTGATTGAAATTGGAGATGGAGGTGATGAAGTTAACCAGTACGGTGAGATTATTCTGAAGTTCAGAATATTTTCCGAAGTTCGGAATATGGTAGTGAATAATAGATTATTCGAAAAGAAGTTATTTATGGGAGACGATTATGTCGGGTTTCAGGAAAATATTATTTAATTATGTATTCAATGGATAAAGTATATTTTAAAGTTAAATATTTCGAGGCATGAACGATTGTTACAATCAACGATTTTCGTTAAAAAAGTAAAATTTTAATTTGAGTTTGAAAGTTATGAGAATGAAAGTTTCGAAGTTGCGAACTTATCTGTTTCAAAGTTAATAATATTGTTCAGTTAAGGTCTGAGAGGTAAATATACCCCAACTTGATTGACCTCGTCATTGACTAAGAAATGGATAAGATTCGATAGCAAGAATGGTTAAGTGAAGTAAGTAAATGAGTGCTAGCAGTTAAGTGAAAATATCAGTGTTTTATTTAATAACTGTTTAATGCAAATAACGAATTTAGAAATATTTCCCTTGAGAATAAAGTGATTTTGTAGAATTATAGAAATAAAATATGAAAATTGGAAAGGTTCTCAAAAGATCATGGGAGGTGAGCGAATTTTGGAAAGAATGCCGCACGTCGAGAACGAATGATGACAGAACATAAAAGATGTATGTTCGTAAACTGAATTCGAGAATTTGCATAAACAATGATTTGATAAGAAATTAAGAACTGGCTAGAGATTAGTCAAGTTGGATGACTTTCTGAGTGTTGATCTGATGTTGGTTTCGGCCTTCGGGGTTGATACTTAGGAAGTTGTTCGCTTACTAATTGACGGTCGAAGTATGAATGTGAAGAAGTGATAATGCGTGAAGGAAAAATTTGTGATAAGAAGAAAAAAAAATCTGGAGTTTTGAGCAAATAAAGATGTTGATGAAGTGATGAATTTTATAATTAGAAATTGAAAGAAAAATTTGGTTTATAGCCAGTGGATTCAGAAAGCCGAGTTTGAAGTGATATCAATCAATCATTTGAATTGATTAAGAGTTTAAAGCTAAAATTTTAAGATTAGAATGGAAATTGAGGGATGTTCGAGTTTAGATATTTAGCATAGAAGTTTCGAAACTTATATGGAGAAAAATGTGATATAATCAGTTTGAAATAAAGTCTTATATAACAGAATTTATATAAGAATGAGATGTTTGATTTGGAAAAAGAATCTTATGTAAAGTATGAATTATGAAAAGTATGAGAATTAGATACTATATGTATATAGTATTATATGTTTTCAAGTCAAGATAAGGGAAGTACCATCCTTCTTCTTTGAATTTCGAGCTTATGTAAAAGGACTGCAGATAGCGCAATCTGCAGTGCTGCTGGTGGCGGTAGGTTGTCCGGACATAAAACTCATGAGTTGCCATTGAGCACGACTGCTAGCGTAATTCGCAGGGCTGCAGATAGCCTACGGCGGTCGGATGTTTCTTGAGGGAATCAGGTGTAACCATTGTGATCGCTGCGATCTAGAGTCGTTGGAATTCGACCGTGTAGCGGAATTCGCAGAGCTGCAGATAGCCTATGGCGGACGGATGTTTCTTGGGGGAACCAAGCGTAACCATTGTGACTGCTGCGATCTACAGTCGAATTGTAAGGGCGTAATCCGCAGAGCTGTGAAAGCTTACGGGTACGGATGTTTCTTGGGGGACCCAGGCGTAACCATTGTGTACCTGCGGTCCATTGTATTTGAGATATCTTAGTGATAGTGAGCCACCTGTTTGATGCAGCAGTTAGTCTTCGTGACTTGATTGGTCCTCGTGACCTGATTTATCTTCATAATTGGATGATCTGATTTCATGATCCTGAGAGAGAACAACCAACGTTCAATGACCTCAGATCGTCTTTTGATTCTTAAGTATCTTCCGTTGATCTGTCCATGACGAAATTCGCAGGGAAGTGAATTCCTACGGATACGGATGTTTTCTGGGGGATCCAGACGGAACCATTGTGTATCTGCGATTCTTGAACAATCAACATATCAACATCACACTGGTACTTTCCGTATCTGTTTTTTTTTAAAGAACTTCTGAACTATTTTTCACTGGGAGTTGAAACAAGGATATTTAGTACTTGGAGATTTTAGTCATGCGCCTGGCCAGCGCATGCCTAACATCTGTGAGAACGACAATAAACTTGTCAAACTTCGAGTTATCAAATATTTTCAACTCAATAATTTAAAGTAAATTAGTTAAGAAAGAGAATTTTGTAGTATTTTCGAGTCCATAGATTTGAAATAATAATACAAATATTTCCTTTGTAAATTTCGGGCTATGTATAAGAATTATAATAGATTTCGGATCTTGGAAATTTTCAAGTCGATAATATGTGACTTGAAGAGGAGATGCTATTTACGCTCTTAGATGAGTGTGGGAAAAGGATAATTGAATCGAATATAAGAGGATTTGGTTTACCAGGAATAAGTGAAACGATGAGTAAGTAAATATTGGCATATGAGTTATAAAGAGGTTTGGAATAAAGCGCAAGGTTTGAAATTAAGAATAGGTCAATCTTGAAAGAAAATGCGAATTTCCAAATTTATTGGATATGATGGTCGATAGCTTAAATATCGATATTTGAATGAGTAGTGGAAAGTTTTTACCAAAATATGGAAATTTGGAATATACGTTTATATAACTCTAGCGATCTCTCCTTTTCGAGGACGAAAAGTTTTAAAGGGGGAAAGAATGTAACGTCCGAGAAATTTCGTCAGCTAAAATAAAGGAATTTATTTGAGATTTAATCATTTATAATCAATTTTTATATTGATATTGGAATTAGTAATTTAAAAATTGAATTTATTGTATGAATTAAATTCGATAATTAATTCAGGATGATTGGTTAATAATATAATAATATTGAAAATTTGAATTTGAAGTCGGATTGGAATTAGATTGAAAATATAAACGATTGAATTTGAAATATAGCATTGTTGACGTTAAATAAATTAGAGTTTTATTTGATAAAATATATGAAAATTGGCTTGGATAGGTGTGTTCGTGTATATAAAGACAATGAAATTTTACGTTTCAAAATTTGAAAGTGAACAGAGTTTATTTAGGATAATATAGTATTTGAAACGTAACGATAATTTGCGGTAGGGTTAGATTTTCGGGGTACAAACGCATAAATATCTTCCCCATATGTTTCCTGTCGAAATATAACCTTCCTCAGTATCATTTCACACCGACCTACAACTGAACGCACAGATACCCTAAAAGCTATTGATTGACGTCGTTCCTATCTCTTTATTTTCCATTATAAAAATGAGTACTTCGTTTCTTTCCTGGAGCAGAACTAAATCCCTCTCCCAGATCTAAAAATAAATGCCTCTGCCAAATTGTCATGGCGTTTTCCCTAAAATCGAAATTTGCCCCTTTTCCCGTTGATCGGAAAATCGAAGTCATCGCCGCGTCAACAATCATACAACAAGCCCAGCACCTCTGGCGGTCTGAAGTCTCCACCTTTCCACGAATTAATGCATACGCTGTCGGATCGAACCTTAACCTCCATCGTGCCTCCACTACGCTCGATAGTCGCTGAGCCACCGCAACAACCCTAGGATAGCACGGCTACAGGTGAACATCACTCACGATTAATCCTATCTTCAAGTAATTTAATTTCAATAAACTAAAGTATGGTAGTTTGGCCTTAGCACACTGTCTGGTTGGTTGTCTTTTGATAGTTGTTCATGATGTTGGTGTGGCCTTTATCGTGTTAACCTGATTTTATTTTGGAAATAGATTGGCATGTGTATATACATACTCGTATGTATGTACATGTGCAGAGATTTAGACAGGAGTGTACTGCCTTGACTGCTATCTTGATCCCTGTTTCGAACAAAGGGCTTCTGTTTAGCCTACATGTTTATATGCTAACCATAAATGAGCTATGTTGTACCTTGTTAAGGATTTCTTCTAACAAATTGGTCTAAGCTTTATGCCACTATAAAAATGAAAAATCTGGACTTATGGACTTCCCCTTGTTGTAAGAAATCGTTTTTCTTAAATCTGTAACCTTTGGGGTAGATTAACTTATTCTTCGTTGTGGGCACACATTTACACTCTTGCTGTCTTGCTCGTCTTCGTGGCTTTTTATCCATGTATATGTAATAGTAGACACTGTACCACATGTCGGTTACCCTGCTGCCTTGTTTAAAGTTGAAATTTTCTTGGCCTTATTTTATTTCTGGACCCATTGGAATTAGTGAGAACTTTGCAGTCAGGATTTTAATCATATAGTGTTAACAACATTTTAAAACTTGGCTATACATATATTCTCATTGAATTAACTTAGACCTTCATGTTTGTTTTGCCTGCTTACATGCAATAGTATTTAATATGTGTTGGGCTCAATTATGTTTCCCATTTCTGAAATCTGTGCAATTTGATAGCCTGAACACATGTTGTTATGCGAAGGGTTTGTATTGACCATGAATGATTGTAAATTGGACACAAGTTTGAAAGTTTAGCACTATTGCTTAAGGTTGAGGTTAACATATTGATATATAAATATAAATGTCTTCAACCCCTAGTTTTTTTTTCGAAAATCATACTATGCTTATAGTTTCATGCTGCTATACACATATGGTTTCATGCTGAGCCTGTTTTACATATTATGCCTTTAAAACCCTTGGCATTTTGTCCATTTGATATGCTGAGCCCTCATTGATGAAGTACACCTGTATATATATAGTTACTCACAAGTCCACAACTATAAGAAAGCCTTCCCATACGTGTTTGTCATATTGTGGTTGCTGCAGTATGCGTAAATGGTATTCATACATCACCCTCGATGCAAATTTGTGGACTTGTCTCACTCGTTATGCCTGGTTAACTTTCAACTTTAGAATAGGATTATTGTTTAATAGTTACTGGATGAATTTTATCGCACCTTATCATGCAAGAATACATGTTGTACTGAGATGATTCTGTCTATACATACATAAGCAAACTTCCATATGCCATATCACCTGTTATATACTCATAATGGTATGACCAGCCATGTATGCATTCGATATAGAGATAACAGATTGTTATATATGTATCCTTAATGGCTTGCCCCACTCTTCCATTTGGCTTGCCTGTTTTGCTTGTGTGTCTTGCGTTTATGGCCTTCTTGGAATACACTCATGCATTTGAACATGCTGCTGTCCCAATTGTTGTAGTATTCATGCATCCCCTTTTGAACTACAGTATAATTGTGTTTGTGATTGCGGAATGCTGAGGCAGTGCACACGTGTACCTGTACACGTGTGTACATGCAGGCTTCCGAGACCGCTTGTCCCTGAAATAAAAATCCATCTGCGCAGATATCACACTTAATCCAGATACACTGATATGAACATGTATTACCACTATTTGTTTATATATGACATCGATGGACATCGATGCTGGAATTAACTATTATATTTCAGTTTCTATTGAAATTTATTTACTTGAACATATGATTAATCCTGACTCGAGTATTTTGTGTTTTACATGAAATGCTCGGGTCAGACCCGAGCAATACAGATTTAAAGATTACAGCTTGGGATTCGAAGATTGGCGAAGCTGGGGGTTCCAATAGCGGCGCACTCTGATGATTTATACAGTAAAGATTTTCTTGTATTCAAAGTATATTTTATATTCCGTTGTAGAAAAATTCTTGTATTCAAAAATCATGATTTATAAACGAAAGTTTTATTTTTATATCGCACGTGTTATTTATTATTCTGTATTCTCTGTGTTGATTCTGTTTCTAAACTCTGTAAGCTAAATACGCTCCGTCAAATTTGGACGTTTTAAGTTGGTTTAACCACCAATTTGAGACGGTCAAATTGGCGGGACGTTACATTTTAAGTTAAGAAATTAAGTTTAGAGAAGGAGGAAAGTGGAAGATCTTCGCCGTAGCCCACGCCTTTACGAACTATGCATCCAAAGGAATAACAATTCAGTCATGGCAATTAAGCATCCATTCATACATGGCAAAGCAACTCAATCATGATCACAACATGCATTCATACATCCATGATTGACTCTGGCTATCACCGTTAACCTTGCTTTGGAACCCCCGTTATCGTATGACTGGCTAACAACTTGCTGTCAATTGTCAAGGACCATACACGATGCCCCGGTTCTAGCAAAACCCCCACACGCTATACATAACACCTGGTACACTTCATCCTCAATACGTGTTTAGGCCATACACGACGCCCAGGGCACTCGACCTAAAATTGGTCTTCAATTGTACCCTTGCTTTGAGTCCGCTAGAACCTACGACAACGGAACTTTCTTGGCACTTTAGAGCAATCACTTCGCACGAACTCAACACATCGTTGAGTCGTTTCCACATTCATCACATCCGATGAACAGATCACCTCACTTCGTCATTCCGCATGGAATTCACTTCGAAGTTACCACACCACTGCGCTGTAGCACGGGTTAAGGGGCATCGCCCCCGAATTTTTTTCAGGCATTCTCGCTCAAATTCGAATCGTACCCAAAAAACGTACTTTTTCAGAAAATGACCCTGTGCGACCGACCCCGTCTTACTCGATCGACCGGCCCAACATGGTGCGACCGACCCATACTTCTTGGTTCGACCGACCACTTTTAGTTGGACCATACATCTATGCTTTAAAACATGTATGACCGACCAGCTCATCCATGTACGACCAGTAGATGGCCGACTGACCAGATTAATTCACCCATAGGCTCGCTCAAACCCGTCACCCAAGCTCGCTCGAACCAAACAACCATCTAGGAATGCACGACCACCCAACACCAGGAGCGACCGATCACTTGCTTCCTAAAGGAAAAACCCCAGGCATTTTTCCACTTGCACGACCGACCCTGATTGCTTCTGCTATGTGCAAACGACTCCTAAGCCTGTCTTGTTCTCTAAGAAAACACACCATGGGAGAACGACTCTCCCATGTGCGACCCAAAACCTGCACTTTACCATTCCCACTCCAATTTCCACCAAAACTACGCCAAACGATAGATTCGATGAAACCAACTTGTCCAATCCATCAAATATGATCAAAAATATGATATGAATCCGTTAACAACATGAAAACAATAATTTTCACCCAAATCATACATAACCACTCCAAAAGCCATGATGAATGAACGTATGAACAAAACTAAAGATCTAACTTGCATAATCATATGAAATAACATGGAATCAATGATTTAAACATGTTAAGATCATAGGGTGATTCATGTGGAAATGAACTGAATATGGCATAGATCTATGATTAAGCACATAAACTTGATGAAAACATGATCGAACATTCATACACTTCATTGAATCCATGTGAGAGATGTAAACCACTCACCGATTCTTCCAAACAAGAAAAAATCAAAGGAAAATGAATCCGGACAGCAAGCACTTCGCACCAAACACTTTGACCCGATGAATCCTTGCCTCAATTGATGTAGATCTATCCTCCAATGGTGTAGATCTTCAATTTCCCTCCTTGGATTATGATTTTTAATGGTGGAAAGGTGTTAGAGGAAGGAGCACATGGCCTCCAAATAAGAGAATGGAAAACTAAAACCGTTTCTCATATCCCTTACCCCCTATTTATAGTTTCCACCAACCCCCTAATGGGCATCTCCCAAATCAGTCCATTATGCTCCTAAAACCTGGACAACCAGCTGAAAACTCTTAAAACAGCGATTCCTTCCAAACCTCTAAACCAAATCCTTAATGTAACTACTCTACGGAAAGGCAATCATCTATTCCCTTTCAATGGCACAGGTCTCAACCTCTAATTCGACCTGAGTCAAAAATTATGCCCTGTGCAAGACTGACAGGGGCAAAATGGTCACAAACAAAATCGGTAAAATGATGAACATGTTTCACATCCCCATAAGCAACATATTAAAAGATGAGAATGAGGGAATAAAATAAAAATATTTTACGATCTTCCGGTATGTAAAATGCAGGCTGCTACAAAAAGATTTTATATTTGTAACATTATAAAATGTAATATTCGCTTGATAGAATATAATGTAATATCAGCTAATTGTATACAAGTTCCATTTAATACTTGTAGTTACCTGGATAGTTTATGTTTTCAGTGTGAAAAGGGAATGTTTCTCAGTTTTTGTAGCTATTTATTCGTCTCGTTTGGATTATTCGACTAGTCTTATTTTTATCAGACAATATTCTTTTAAACAATGCTATAATTCTTTTAATAAATCCGACCTGAAATAAGCTTAACAAATAATTTTATATTTCATATTGAATCTTTAATGGTCGGTTTTAACACCGTTTTACGGTAATACTAGTTAAATCTCCACTATAAATGATATTCTGCTGCAGCACTTCCGAGGTAATGCTCTCCATAATCTCCTTTGCAAATTAAAAGAATCCAAAATAGCCCTAAAAATGGATAAATAATAAAGACAGTTTGCATTTTATCGCTAAAATATTGAAAGAAGAGGCATACAACATCTATAGACAACTTTTTCAGTACCCTGCAAATTAGTCTCTATTGGAACAGTTCAAAGAAAAAAATGGAGCATATTAATTCTACTATGCGCAAAGTATCTTGTGAGATGGACCAAAAACTGAAAATAAATTGGTTGATTAAAGGGGACAAGCCAACTAACTATTTCTTCAACAAATTCAGAGTCACAAACCCTCAACATAGATGTAAATACTTTATTGCTTCTAATGTTTATTGGACATCAGCATCAGAAAAATTGGCTAATGAAGTTGTTCTCTATTTTTATGACTTATTTTACTCATCTCAGGCGACACATCAATTCTAAGCATAACATGTAAGAAAATCTTGTCTAATAGTATGAGAAATGACTCTATGTAAGCCATTTATTATTGAGGAGATTAAGATGGTTGTTTCCCAGATTAATGACAATAGTTCTCCAGGGCCAGAAGGTTTCAACTCCAAAATTTATAAAGTTTTCTAGGAACAATTAAAAATTATTTATGGAATAAACAATAACGGATCTGCAATATCTTAATAAGATACTTTATATTTTCTGTTTTCTGGGCATTATATTATTGGGTTTGGGCCAAGCCAAAGCTTCTACATTATATATAGAGGCTTTGCCGTGAACTATGTATGTAACTTTCATTTTTACATTTTTTGAAGAATCAATACAAAGTTTATTCTTCTTCCATCATTCTGGTTCATCATTTTTCTGCATTTCTAACTTGATATCGAAGCATTCAGCGTGTTGATCAACAGTCAATCCATCAGATAAGCTTCATCATTTGGATCTCCCTTCATCAAAGTTTCCACTTATTATCTGAAGATTGCTTCTTTATCCATCAATCAAGTGCCTTACCTACAATTTAGTGGCTGCATCTTGATTTCAGTATAAAGTTGGTACAGGATCAAATCTGCGTCTCAAGAAACCGATCAAGACAAATCAAGAAACCATCACTATTGTATCGGTGCCATCGAAGAAAGCCTATCAGAATCATTATCTGTTCTTATCATAGATTTAGTAGTTATTCATCACATAGGCGGTCAGAGTTGCATCATCCTACAACAGTGAAATTTCCTGAAAGTATCTCAATTCAAAGTTTAAGTGATTAGATCAAACATGTGCATTTTTGAAATTTCTTCATAGTGTTTCAGCATGGCTAACTCTGGAGATAATTCCAGTCCTCAAGTTTCCAAGCAATAGAATTCATCAGACTAGCTGATCTCATCCAAGATTTGATGAAGACCATCATAAAACCTCAAAGCCAATTAATCTTAATCCATCTTGATGAATCAAACTACCTGTTATGGAAATTACAGGTTGAAACTGCAATTAGAGCATATGATTTGGAAGATTATATTCTTGGAACAAAGATTGTTCCACCCAAGTTTATTAGAGATGGTGAAGATAAACTGGTGAGTAATCTTGAATATACCATGCATCAAAGACAAGATGGTTTAGTTTGTGCATGGATGATGTGTAATGACCTGGGATTTTTACTCAAATCATTGACACAGATAAGAAGTGATCGTGAGTACGTATTTTTAAATATGATTTAAAAATCTGGACTTTGAAATTCAAAACATGGTAACCTGTGTATGATAGCATTTACTGATGTGTATAGCACAACATTTACTAAAAACCAATTTTTGCACATTCATGTATGATAGCATCTATTTGATAGCGTTTATTTAAATTGATTTTAGACATGTTTGAGAGATAACACTTTTTAACAGCAAGTTTTAATGCCATCTTATTTTATATGTTTTGTTCATTTTCAAAGTATTTTAGAATTTGAGTTTTTGTAAAATTAGATTTGAAAACTTTTAATACTTGAATTTAGAAAAGGCCAAAGCCATTTATGTTATCAATACAAGTTCAAAAGCCACTCGTACACTATCATCAACATAAACATGAAATGCCATTTTCTTTGCAAATACTTGTCCATATTTTTCAAAAGGATTTAAAAGCCTTGTTGCGACAAAACCCCTTACTTTAAATTATAAACCCTCATGGATTAAATATATGATTGAACATCTCTTTATTCTCGAAATAAATGCAAGAAAAATATTTGTATTTTTATGTGCATTTAAATCATAAATATGTATTGTCAAATCTCTTTTAAAATCATGATCTCATCCATGAATTTTCTACACTATAGATGTGATAGCAAGTAGGATCTTTAAGGCAAATATGTGCACATGATAAAATCATCTTAGATAAAAGGATTTTCAGTTTTTTAAATCTTTTATTTCCTTTCACTTAATTTCTGAAAATTGTCACCTTCTTTGGTATTTTCAAAAACATGTTTGTTTTGTCAAATGGCATGTGCAAAAGATTTGCAAAAACCTTGGGTATTTAAAACCATGAATGTGCCTACAATACATGTATACTAAACCATAGATTTCTTCAAGATATTTTCATGTCAATCATCACCTGCTAAGATCCTTTTTGGTGCAAGAGTTTTTCAGATTTTAACACACCTTGCAAGGCAAGTAAAATCTTTTATATATTTTTGTTAAATCCAACTTTTCATGAGAAGATATGTTTTAAAAACCCAAGGAAAAAACTGAGCTTGTATGGTACAAGAGGGGATACTAGATATTGTTTGAACCAAGGAAGATTGGAGAAAGATTATGGTTGTACCTAGAAATGGTTGTGTGACAATTCATAGGAACCTATAGGAAAAGATGGCCATGTGCATCGGGATTTTAAGGTGAAGATTTGCTGAAATAAGGCCATGTGAATATTGGTTGTAGAGATGTTGTGAGTGGTCAGTCAATGGTCACTTTTCAAAATCTGAAAACAGATTTTTTTTCTTTGCACCATTATTTTATGAATTTTCATCACTATATAAAGGCACAAACACACACGATTCTCCTCACACAACACACACAATTTCTCACAACACAAACACTGGAAAGAAGATCAGTAAGAAGAAGAATTAGGCTAAGGGTTTCAAGAATTTGTTAGTGAGTAAACTCGATTTAAATTTTCTGTTTAAATCTTCCTGTAGTTTTGAGGTTTTGAACTATGAATTAAACTTAGGTTCTTTTACATTCTTGTTCAATGTTGTGTGGTTTATGTGTGACTTGCTTGCTAACATGAAGGAAACATCATTTGTTGTTAGTGGATACTTTAAGGATCATATGCTAGAAAGGTGAAATCACTGGTTTTGTTTCACCTGTATTTTTGGATAGACCTCTACAAATCCAAATGGACAGAGCATCTATAGTAGAGAATCAGAAATAGAATATTAGACTATATTTTAAATTTGCTATATGGTCACAAAAGTGTTCAATTGAAATAAACCTAGACAAGAAAAACCCACTGTTACTAGCAACAGGAAGAATACAACCACTCTCTGTTTACTCGAAAATTCAAACATCATTATACGGTGATCCAGACATATAGTTGTAATTGTTATCTAAAATTATGAATTTTAAAAGTAAAATTAGGATTTTTAGTGTTGTGTATGTAAAGGATTTTTGAGATGGTCAGAATTGGGAATCAAGGCGATTTCGGATCATCCAGGCGTTTAGGGACTGGGCAGTTGAAGGTGGAGCTTCATATGGGGCCTAGGATCATAGGAAAAATGTCATTAGATTTTTCCATAACATAATTCAAAAGATTTAATTGGATTTGGGGTTTTTCTGTGTTTCGATGAAGGAACTTTGGGGGCGTCGTGACGGGTCCACACTTAATCGAGTGGCCCCATATCTCGAGTGGAGCTTCGCCTGAGGTCGGGGGGTTGGTCGAAGGTAGTGGCAGGGCGTCAGGTGGCCGGACGTGATCGTGGGGGTGACATTTTTGGAGTCACCTGCTGCATGCTTTTTACAGTTTTAATGGTGGAGGAGTGTTTTTGAGGAGGAGGGACTCTGGGGCGCGGAAGCTTGGTCGATGACGACCTGAGGTGGCGGAGTGACGTGTCAGGGAGGCGCGACAGCTTCCAGGTGGCCAGATGGGTTGTGCACGTGCATAACTGTGCACTTAAAGGAGAAGAGGAAGATGGTGCTCGGCCAAGGTGAGACACCGGGTTTTTGGAGTGAACAATCGAGTTTTCATAGAGGTGGTATTTGGCAAAATGGTACTACCACTTGGGGCTGGCATTGACGGGATCATGGGGTTTTGAGGTGAACTGGTGGTGAAACACTAGAGTCTGCTAATGTGGTACTTTGGCAAAGAAGTCAGCAAGTTGGTACTTTGTCAAAATCATGCGAGAAAGGGTGGTTTGGCAAGGGGCGCAGAGTAGTTTTGAAGTGCTACTTTAGTTAAATGTGGTACTTTGCTATTTTGAGTTTAAAACATGGATATTTGATTATATCTTAAATTTAAATTGGTTTTTAAATTAAATTAGGTTTAAAAGAAATAGATAAAATTAATATTTAAATAAAAATAATATTTTTATTTAATTTACAAGGAAAATAGAAAAGAAAGTGAATCAGGATGAAATGCAGTTTTGACAAGAACTGAGATTTAAAATATAGAAATACAGAAATTGAAATTTTAAATTAAATTTAACTTAATTTAAACAGAGAATTAAAAATGATTTCTAACAAAATATTCTAACTGTAGTCAACAAAAGGAAAGTCGATCGAGTGTAAAAGATCAGGCGTTGTTTGACCGAAGACGAGATGTCGACACAGAAGCTAAGATCTTTATTAAGTTATAAATTTATTTTATAATGTATTTTCTAGTGAAATGTTTAAATTTTAAAAGAAAACTGTATGAAACCCATACGGTAGAACTTGTCAGTTTTTACCTGATATTTAAATATCAGGTATAAGGAACTAATCATGAACAGTTCTGTATCTTTAAACAAGAACTATGAATAAATGTTTTAATCATGTTTAGACTGATAATAAAGAAAGGAATTTTATCAGTATGGAAAGAAGAATGAGGAGATCAAGAATAAAGGACCGAAGGGGAAATTTGACGGAAACGATACAAAGTGTGAAATTGGATTATAAATCATAATTTTAGTCATTTATGGTAATCAGATTTAGAAATCATGATGAGTAATATTTTTATAAAGTAAAAAATGTAAGTATTCATTTTAAAGTGACGAACAAAATGAAAGGAAAACCGTGTGTGGAACACACACGGAAACTGTTCATATTCGGAGAAATGATCAAAATAAGCAGATATTGACAGGATAATCATATACTGTTTGGTTTGACTATAACTGTATATGCATATTAGATTTTAATCATGCTAGATTTATAAAATGTTCGTTAATCATTTCAAAGAGGCCGAAATAAAATATTTCACTTTGATTTGATTATACGCCGCGCGTCAGAGATTGTTGAATCAAAGACGACGATATACAAGGGCTATTTTTGAATAGTTCCTTCGGTTTGTTCAGTCCCAGGACAACTTGTATGGACGAATGTCTGACAAAGTATACCTAACAGATTGCGTAAATTGGTTTCTTCAAAACTTTGTTCGGTGGCGGAGGAATTCGTTTCGCTTAGCTTTATACCCGTGGTTTTGGCGAGATCAATTTGTGATTTGACGGGTTTGATGATGTGGCATTCAAAGTAAATAAAGGTGTCCTGTTACGAACGATAAGTTCTAGCCTTAAGCCTCACACCCAGGAAATGACAAAAATCGGGCAGGCAGCATGGCTATGTGGGTCGCTCCCATTAGGGTGTAGCATCACCTATCTAACGAAATTCCTTTTGTTTCTTAATCTATCGATTCTGCCTATTCGGGAATGGTTGCCATACACAACCATTGCTGATATACACTCGATACACTCAACAGAAATGAGTGGTCGGTCATGTGAGGGCCGGGTTGCAAGACGTTCTTGTTAAACCCAGGTGTATTGGCCTCTAGAGGTAAATCAGCGGAAGGTTGTCCTGTAACACCCCACCTCCGTTAAGGTCACTCACAAAGGGAATGCCTTAACTTTGATGGAGCATTTTAGTAAACAGAACAGAATGTTACAAGATAGATATAAAAATAGTACTTGAAAAACTTTATAACTTTTTTTTGCAGCGGACAGAAATCAGTTTGGTTACAACTTTACCAAAAACTCAAGTACATATATATCAGCCTTGTTCAAAAGCCATCAGAGTACAAAACTTTAAAATCATAATCCCCACAGAATGGAAGCTATACAGAGCCAAGCCATACTTTAAGAACTTCAAGAAGAAGGAATCCGGATCAAGCTAAAGTATTCCCTCCTTGGATAACCCGGGGGGGAACGGAAGAAAAAGGGGCGAAACAACAAGGGTCAGACAAAAATTCTGGCAAGTCCAGTGATTTTCAGTTATGAACAGATAATAATAACATGACATGAAAATAAAACTGGATGAGAGATAACCGTAATAGATGTAACAGATATAACAGAAGAACAGAATGATATAAGCTATTGCTTTACACTTTTCTGCACTAATACTAGTATAACCAAATTAGGTGTCACCCTAATGTCTAAACTGAAACAGAAACGGGTACAGAATAATTTAACAGAAACAGAATGCTAATAATGGGCCTTTACTACCCAATCAAAAACAGACAGAAGCGGAAACAGATTAATCCCTACGGAAATAGAATGGAATTAGGTGTACACTAGTAATGGGCCTTTACCACCCGAACAGACGGTACCACACAGAAACAGACAGGTGTTACCACCCAACAGAAACAGACGGTACCAACAGAAACAGACAGAACTAAGTGTACCCTAAAACCCTACCCCAAGCGATCGGCTCCCTAATACATAAATATCCTATGTCGGCCCCACAGTAGGGTGTATCACTCCCTAAAGTGATAACCAATTGGCACAGACCAATTTACAGATGTCACGGCGTCTTACATCCTCAGAGGCAGACCGGGATCCATGCACGCACATGACCCGGTTGGAACGCACCATCAACACCCCTCGCCATTATCAGAATGAACCGCTTATAATTAGTTCAGTGAGCGTGCCCGGACCCTACCTACTGTTGGGTCAAAATTTTGATATCAGAAAGGGTTACTGACTAATATGGGTCCCAAACAACAGATGACACAAGTATTTCCCCTCCGAACCTTGTGTCCCCAGATTAAACGATTTCAGGTTACTTGTTACAGGTTTCAGACATACAGAGTTCAGATTTACTAGTTCACAGATCAGACATTCAAGTTAACAAATTTTCAGACTAACGGATCAGATGTACTGTTTTAACAGACTTACAGATTGTCTAATTTTGTAATTGGGCCTACAGATTCACGAAACGGGTTTGTTAGATTTATCAGTCCAGTTGGTATAACCCTATCCACCCAACACGTTTTAGACATCATATTTATCTCAGATTTTCATTAATGCTCAGACCTCTCACATTAGACTGACAGTTTGCGGCCACTGGTTAGGCCGGTTGGTTCCGGGCAGGTTTCTGCCGCAAACTGAGTCTAACCTCGGGTTTCAAGCATGTTATGACTAACTTCTCACATTAGAACCTATTGTTTGCGGCCACTGGATGTGTCGGGCGGTGCCGGGCGGTTCCGGGCAGGATTACGCCGCAAACTCATTCTAACCTCGAGTTAGCCATGTTTTATGTTTAACAAATGTGCTCATTCACAGATTTTAACAAATTAACTTCTTTACAAGTTACAGCAGATTATTCGAGGTTCTATTAACAAGTTTTGCTCAATTTTAAATCGAGCCTACAGGATTACATACTTCAAATTTCAGCATTTCAGTTCCAACAGATTACGCTATTCAACAGATTAAACAGATAACAAATCTTGCAGATTAGGCGATTCAACAGATTTAGCAGATGAGGCAAAATTAACATAATTAGCAGATTAGGCAAATCAATCTAATTAGCAGTTTAGGCAATATAACAGAACTAGCAGATTAGGCAATATAACAGATCTAGCAGATTAGGCAATATAACAGATCTAGCAGATTAGGCAATATAACAGATCTAGCAAATTAGGCAATATAACAGATTTAATCTTTCCTTAAAGTTTCATAAACATATCTTGCCTAATTATAAATTTGGCCTAAGTTTGCATGCCTAAATAATTATCATGATTCATAATTATGATTATATACCAAATATAGCCATGCATGTCATATATTCAAAGATCTCCCACTTAGGTGTTATTCACATTTAACAGTTATCAAATCTTAATATAGATCTTTACACCTAAGTCATATTCTCTTTTTATCCCAAATCATGAATTTCTATATGAAAAATATGCCCAACAATCTAGAACTTTAAATTATAACAGATCTTTAATTCAAAAATATGCGTTATGTCCAATGTCTCAAGTCACATGTTAATATACAATGGTTCCTCTTCTTCCAATTCACAGAATATGCACAGATCTAAATCTAGTTTACAACCTATGTCCTTTTAGTCACAGATTAGCCATGTCCAACCGTGAGTTAGGTTAAAAGAAACTCGATTCGATTAGATATAATCGTGGATGAAATATAGAGAAAAGAAGGATATGAATTATTAAGATGAATTCGACTTATACGAAACAAGTTGAATTTATATATTGGATGCTGCTAATTGAGATTAAGTTGTGTTGGATTTGAACCCGAATGGAATAGACAGATTGGTTTTGAAATAGGAATCAAGTTTGAAGTATAAAATGAAGGTGAACTAATCAGGAAATTGATTAGAGAGTTAAAAACTGGAAGTTGGATTGATTTGAAATCAACTGGAAATGGATATATGTATGCTGAGCAAAATTGAATGGAAGCAAATGCAAGAGATAGAATTATGCCCGACAAAAAGGTACATGTTTACAATATTACTTGGGTTTGATGATTTTATGAGCCTATGGGGCAAGCCGCTTGGCTGTTTGATTTTCTTTTGAATTGGGAAAGGCCTAGAAAGGCGAGTTGTGGTTGTACCGATTGAGCCGTGCAAAGGAGATGCTGGCGAATTTTTTCGAAAATTTAAAGAGTTAGAAAATTTTCAAAAAATTTTGAAAATTTGAAATCAAGTGTTAATCATAATTGAAATAAGAAAATCAGAATTGGTTAATAAAATTTCAAGTGGAATAATGAAAGTGATAAATAGATTTAAAATCAATTGGAAATGGGTGTGGATATGCGGAAGAGCATATGGATTGAAGACAAGAAAGTGGTGATGGATTGTCCAAAATGTTGGACAGATCATTTGGAAAGAATTATGAATGATCAAGTAGTGGTATGAGAATTCGAAGGTCGGTTAAGAACTGGGTTATGAAGATATGGAATATAAGATTTCAACTAAGTAGGTTATGAGGAATTATAGTTATAGCATTTTTACTGCTTAGCAATTTCTAAGACGAAATTATTTTAAGGAGGAAGGAATGTAACGACCCAGATTTTTAGCCATTGAATTCTTAATATTTACAATGGTTTTAACTATTTTATTTGAAATATAAAATGAACTTTATAAGGAATTTATTAATTAAAACGAAGTTTGAACATATAATTTATAATTTAATTTAAAGAATTTTTCTGTAATTTTTATTTTAAAAAATAAGCAACTTTTTATTTGAAGTATTTTACACCCTTTATCAGCATTTTGGGATATCACAATATAAGATAACTTGTCTATTTCATTAAATTTTTGAGATCATAGCAAATCGCTTGACACGATAGTATTTTTATTTTTGTATATAGAAGTCCGTAAGCGAATAAAATTCTATATAACAAGGTATGCGAAACTAACTTTATAACTTAAAATTTAAAAGCATCATGCTTGTTTCATGGTTTGTTTCGAATAAATATACACATATTAAAATGCAGTATGATACTGTTTTAAGTGGTTGAAATGGAAAAGTACCTTGAGAAATATCCAACTTTAAATAACCGTAGATATAACAATAACAACTGGCTAATTATACATCCATTGGTCAATAAAAAGAATAAACTTAAATGGTATCCACTACCCATAACGTCAGTTTTAATTGTTTGAAATCTTTATTTTTCATTTGTCTCTTCCATTTCGTAACTTACGTAAATATTTCCATTACTTCAGCTTATACATTTACAAATTCATGGCCAGGCTATTAGCTATTGTACTTCAACTTCTGAAATATGCAATGCAACATTAATCCTTGATACATCCAAGCTACATCAACTCTCATAAATAAATATATTTTTTTCTACCTTGTCCGTACACTTGGAGTAACATGCCTATCAAGCCTTTTTCAGTGTCAAGACTGCAAACTTTTCAACACCGTGACATCCAAACTTTTCACCGTGCATGCCAAGTTTTCAGTTTCGTTCATGCCAAGCAAATAACACCGTGTGTCCCAAGGAAATATAGACCCGTGCTCTCCAAGCTGTCATAAACCGTGCATTCCAAGGTATTTCCCATTATAAATTAATACCTCTCAGAAGACCGAAGCTTTCCTAACGATTGAAAATCAAACTCTACAAATCCCATGTCACCACTCAGTAAAAAGAAAAAAATGTTGAGTATTTATTCTTATTACCATCGAAACCAAGCACTTCTTGTTCTTTGGGATTCCAATAAACTCTTCACCTATTTGAATAACGTATGGACGACCCTCACTCCTCCAAGGAGATCACCTCCGATCTCCACGGCAAGGCCGTAATTTGCGAAGAGTGTTGAAGATAAATTGCTCGGCTTCGGAGGGGGTTTCTACTGCTGTAGTCGCACAGGCCCTAGTGAACTGTGTAAGTTTAAAACAAGCTCGAACTGAGGCGCGGGTTTAGGTATTTTGCAGAAGCTAGGGGGGTCGAGGAAGGACGGAACCAGATGGGTTTGGCAGTGCAGAAGCAAATCGCGGTGATGACGGGACGGAGGCAGAGGCGCAGTTTCAGGTGGTGTTGGTTGCGACAACGTTTGGTGACTTAGGAGATGCGAAGGTGCGAACCCAGTTTTGGTCAGTGTTGGGGATCAAGATGCAGTTTGTGTTGTTAAAGTGGTAATCAGGCAGAGCTTGTGTTGCTGAGTCGGATGGAGGTGATAGGAGAGGAGTTTAAAAGTTGGGTAATGGTAAAGATAAAAAAATTCAGGTTCGGTTGTTCAGCATATAAGATGGAGAAGAAGGAGGTATTGTGGCAAGTGCGTGGGAGTAATTGGGCCGAGATTTGGTTTGTACAGGGGACTTTGGGTGACCCACGTGATCAATTGGTAAAGGCCTGGAGCATTGATTGAAAAGTTGCACGCGGAGGAGTATTAGCGGAGGATGAGAAGATAATGATTCGACTTAAGTGGCTAATACGTGACTAAGTAAGGTTAATCAGTTTAAATTATAATCAATGAATAAGTTCTTTTAAATAGAGGTTATGATATATAAATACATTCAAATCGTGGTGTGTGGCTGTTTAGAATTGCTAATGACCAGGTTAAGTAATTAATTAAGCGATTAATGAAGATGGTTAATTAGATATAAATTTAATTTATGATAAAACTTATAATGTCAATATATTTTTCATTCGTTATCAGAATTCGACTAAATCGGTCATGTTGGAAACGTAACGAGGAAATCTGCATTATAGAACTAATGCGGCAGGGATACGAGCTACTGGAATTTCAAGTAAAAATCAAACGTTGTTTGATTTTAAACGAAAACAAAGCATAACCGTCAACTACGAAACAAGGTGAGTAAACTCACTAACTCTACCTCGTTTATATTTTTATATAAACGAGTTTTAAATTTATTTATAATAATTTTATACTGGGTGATGGTTGTTTGGATGATTGGTTGATAAAATTGGTTGAATTGGTTGATATAGTCAGATCATTGATCATTTAATAATTCTGTTCACCATGATATTTCATATTGATGTGAAAATAATATTATTGACATTGATTAACATCTGTGGATGCAGGGAAACAGGTTGGAGGGATCCAACTGGATTCCTCAACATTTATATTATTGTGTTTGCATTGATTGTGACATGTGCTGTGATATATTAATTGTGATTGATCTTGTTGTGTTTCACTAGCCCTAGAATTATAGTATTTAAATACCGTAAGATATTTTCAAATGAAATTTGAAATTTAAAAAGGATTTTTTTTCAGAAATGGAAGTGTAATTTCGATTGGAGTAAAAAAAGTAGAAACTTGTTTTATTAAAACAATAAGTTGATTTTAAAGGAGTTTATAAATAAAATGAATTATTTATAGTTGGATAAATTGAAATAGAAATTCAAATTTGAATTTATCTAGAAAAATGGAAAATGGTTTTGAAACCAATATTTGAAATTAATTTGAATTTAACGAAGGGTGGTAAATATTAGTTAATCCTCGATTAACTATAATTAAAGTAATTATCGAATTGGTTAGTGTTAATAAAGATAATTATTATTTAATAAGCTTTTAAAAGCGACAATTATACTATTTTTAGTTAATAGCAAAGTCAACTATTTTTAATATAGTTAATGACAAGGTTAATTGTTATTTTAATTAATAATAATTAAAACAATGATTTTAATTGGAGATTCAATTAAGAAATGATTTAGTGGCATTACAGTTTGATCAAGGAGGTGATAAGAGTTTCATAAAGGGATTTGTAATCCAAGTAAAGAGGTCTTGTTGTGAGGAAGGTGGAAAGCGGATTTTTATCCTTATATACCCTTTATCTTATGGGTTTCGACAAACAGAATGGTATATGTCTACATTGTTTAAATTCAGACATTTTGACTATCTTTTAAAAATGAACAACAGAATCGTGCACGCCGCACACGGTACTTTATTCAAAACAACGATTATAACGCTACTGTTATAATAAATATTCTATAAATATAAACAGCGATTATAACGCTACTGTTATAATAAATATTCTATAAATATAAACAGCGATTTTAGCGCTGTCGTTATAATAAAGGTTTTTTTGTAAATCTAGACAAAAGTTTTAGCGTTGTCATTATATAAATGTTTTGTAAATCTAAACAGCAATCTTAACGCTATTGTTATAATAAATGTTTTATAATTCTAGACAGCGATTGTAACGCTGTTATTAAAAGTAATGTTTTATAAATCAAATATTTGGAAACAGCGATTATAACGCTACCGTTATAATCAATGTTTTTTTCGTAAAAGAAGTGTGTTCTTAGATTGAATCCGAGAGTCGCGTAAGCGATGTTTTGTTTGAAGCTGTGAGCTTTGACTATTTCAAAGTTAAGAATGTTGTTCAATTAAGGTCTGAGAGGTAATTATACACCAACTTGATTGACTTCATGATTGATGGAGAAATGGTTAAGGTTCGATAGTGAAGATTGGTTAGCAATATGGTTAGTTAATAAATGATTTATAGTTTGAGTTATAATAACGATGTTTTATAACATCGCGTTAATATTAAAGGATTTTGAAATGTTTTTCCCCAAATAAAATAAGCGATATTTTCTACACGTAATGGATTGGTCAATGAGGAATTAAGGAATGGAGTATGGAAATGTTTTCCGATATTAATAAGGTATATTTTCTGAATATAGAAAAAATAATTATTTAATCAATATATATAGAAATGTTTTCTTACTAGAATAAGGGATATTCTCTCGAATAGAGAAATTATAATATTGGAAATGCTTTTCAAATAATCGAGAGGGGAAATTGAGCTTCAAAAGGATACGAAAGATGGGAAATGGGAATTGTAAATGATAATAATAAAGAATTGATTTAAAGGGGCCCAGTGTTGTTGATGGTTGATCGGTAGAATTTCCAATTGGAAATAAGACCGTTGATAGTATGGATGTTTCTTTGATAGTTAAATCACCGACTATCAAAGTTTTTATTTAATTTATACCTTTGTTGTCAATACGGAGAGACCGGGATCAGATTTAATATCTGAAAACCACTCTGTATTTGCATAAGTGTTACGAATCAACTTATGTTGAAGAGCTTATGAAGACGGAGTAAAGTGCAAGAGCTGTTATGTTAATCCTAGATAGAAATTGCCCATGATGGATTAATAGAATGGTGCCTTCGGTTTGTCCAGACCTAGGACAATTGTATGGACGATTGTCTGACAGAGTATTTCCAAAGGGACTATGTACGTTGATTCCTTCGAATGTATGAAGTTGGTGGCAAAGAAGGGGATCTTCTTTAGCCTAACAATCTGAGTATTTTTGTGGGAATCAATTAGTGATTTCTGATGGATATGACGATGTGGCATTCAAAGTGAATGGTGACCAGATGTTCTAGAAGATAATTCAAACCTCAAGCCTCACAACCGGGAATTGATAAAAATCGGGAAGGCAGCATGGCTATGTGGGTCGCTCCCATTAGGATGTATAATCACCTATCTAGATAAATTCTATTTGCTTCTTTAATCTATCGATGCTGTGCCTTCGGGAAACGGTTGCTGATCCCAACCGTTGGTGATATACATTCGATACACTCAAGCGAAATGAGTGGTCGGTCATGTGTGGGTCGGGTTGCAAGATGTTCTTGTTGAACCCCTGTGTATCCCCTCTAGAGTACACTGATCGAAAGGTGGTTCCATACCTTGTCATGTTGGAAATCCAATCTGCAATAAGCGCCCTATGGTTTTTGATTTTATATTATATATGGAGCGTGAGATGCAAGCGTTCCGCTAAATTCTATTTATTTGTTAAAGACACTATTATAGTATCACTGGATTTGATATCAAAATATTTTGGGTTATCGTAAGGTAAAAACCATCTGTGTTTATGTGTGGATTGGTATTACGGTTATCTTTTCTTTCTAAGGGGTTTTAAAAGTTAAACCAATGGTTGGAGTTTACTCACACCAGTCCCATGACTGACCCAGAGTTTATTTTGTTTGTTTTCCCTAAACTCTTAGGTGCCCAAATTTGTACGGGCAGTCAAGTAGTCGGGATTTTACAGATTCACTTGGAGGAGTTTGAAGCAGGAGGCTTTACCAGTTAGCTATAGACTATCATATTTTCCGCTGTGTATTACGTTGTATCTGGAAACATGTGTTTATAACTGTTCCAGGAGTAACTGTTGTGCTCTGATGATGGTAGGTATATAAAGTTATTGATTTGTATTTCAAATTTTATGTTATCTAATATATTTTATTTATTCCACTGTGAGTTTGTGATCTTCGTTTTCTTCTATTCTAATATTTCTTTCTTTCTATTTCTCATCCTCTAACTTCTTTCTAATAACGATTCGTATTTCTGTGCAATTTGGGTTGGACGTGTGGTGTAATTAGTCAACTCAAAGAGTACGGAAATTCGGGCCGTTACAGTTGGTATCAGAGCTGAAGGTTGAGTAGTGACCTTGGCTCTGTGGCGTAACTCAATAGATATGGGGTTAGTAATACCTTAGATTGAGTTTGAGTGTATATATATGAGCGCGTATTTGTAGATTGGATATAAAATTATTTTATATTGTATTGATTGATTTGTTGAGTGGTTTACGAATTCTGGTCGATACAGGATATACAACTGTATCGATAGGTGTTTCTAAACTCTCGAACAAAGCAGTTCGATACAGTATTGTTTTAACAATGGATAAATGATATAATTTTGCCCAAAATTTATTTTGATATAAAAGGAATAATTTTTGGATTATTATTACAATCAAATAAAATTGTAAAATATTAAAATGATTATATATAACCAAATCGAATTTGTATAAAAATGGAATACACAAATAAGGTAAATTAAAAATTTGATTTAGATCAAACTTTTAAATTTAAATCCTGGTTGTTTAGAAATATTTTCTAAAGTATTTTTAAAATAATATGAAATTAATTTTAAGAATTTTCATTAAAAATGGTTTTAAATGGATTTTGAAAAATGATGAAGCACTGAACTCACTTTAGTCGCTGGAAAATAAATCCGATAATGACCCGGACATCATCGGTGTTTATTTTCAAGTTTCTAAGTGACAGATAGCTAGCGTAAAGTTGGTTATGAATTGTTTTGAGAAAAGAAAACCATGATTTTATTTAAACTTCCAAATGATATTTGATATTTATATAATTGATTTCAAATTGATTTTGAAATAAAACCCGGGAATTTAAATTCTGAATTTAGATCTAACTTATGAAGATAAATATATTTAAAAGGTGAAAGTGAACCAAATAAATTAAAATTCACCGTGAGTTAGGTTAAAAGAAACTCGATTCGATTAGATATAATCGTGGATGAAATATAGAGAAAAGAAGGATATGAATTATTAAGATGAATTCGACTTATACGAAACAAGTTGAATTTATATATTGGATGCTGCTAATTGAGATTAAGTTGTGTTGGATTTGAACCCGAATGGAATAGACAGATTGGTTTTGAAATAGGAATCAAGTTTGAAGTATAAAATGAAGGTGAACTAATCAGGAAATTGATTAGAGAGTTAAAAACTGGAAGTTGGATTGATTTGAAATCAACTGGAAATGGATATATGTATGCTGAGCAAAATTGAATGGAAGCAAATGCAAGAGATAGAATTATGCCCGACAAAAAGGTACATGTTTACAATATTACTTGGGTTTGATGATTTTATGAGCCTATGGGGCAAGCCGCTTGGCTGTTTGATTTTCTTTTGAATTGGGAAAGGCCTAGAAAGGCGAGTTGTGGTTGTACCGATTGAGCCGTGCAAAGGAGATGCTGGCGAATTTTTTCGAAAATTTAAAGAGTTAGAAAATTTTCAAGAAATTTTGAAAATTTGAAATCAAGTGTTAATCATAATTGAAATAAGAAAATCAGAATTGGTTAATAAAATTTCAAGTGGAATAATGAAAGTGATAAATAGATTTAAAATCAATTGGAAATGGGTGTGGATATGCGGAAGAGCATATGGATTGAAGACAAGAAAGTGGTGATGGATTGTCCAAAATGTTGGACAGATCATTTGGAAAGAATTATGAATGATCAAGTAGTGGTATGAGAATTCGAAGGTCGGTTAAGAACTGGGTTATGAAGATATGGAATATAAGATTTCAACTAAGTAGGTTATGAGGAATTATAGTTATAGCATTTTTACTGCTTAGCAATTTCTAAGACGAAATTATTTTAAGGAGGAAGGAATGTAACGACCCAGATTTTTAGCCATTGAATTCTTAATATTTACAATGGTTTTAACTATTTTATTTGAAATATAAAATGAACTTTATAAGGAATTTATTAATTAAAACAAAGTTTGAACATATAATTTATAATTTTATTCAAAGAATTTTTCTGTAATTTTTGTTTTGAAAAATAAGCAACTTTTTATTTGAAGTATTTTACACCCTTTATCAGCATTTTGGGATATCACAATATAAGATAACTTATCTATTTTATTATATTTTTGAGATCATGGCACATCGCTTGACATGATAGTATTTTTATTTTTGTATATAGAAGTCCGTAAGTGAATAAAATTCTATATAGCAAGGTACGCGAAACTAACTTTATAACTTAAAATTTAAAAGCATCATGCTTGTTTCATGGTTTGTTTCGAATAAATATACACATATTAAAATGAAGTATGATACTGTTTTAAGACGTTGAAATGGAAAAGTACCTTGAGAAATATCCATCTTTAAATAACCATAGATATAACATTAACAACTGGCTAACTATACATCCATTGGTTAATTAAAAGAATAAACTTAAATGGTATCCACTACCCATAACGTCAATTTTAATTGTTTGAAATCTTTATTTTTCATTTGTCTCTTCCCTTTCGTAACTTACGTAGATATTTCCATTACTTCAGCTTATACATTTACAAATTCATGGCCAGGCTATTAGCTATTGTACTTCAACTTCTGAAATATGCAATGCAACATTAATCCTTGATACATCCAAGCTACATCAACTCCCATAAATAAGTATATTTTTTTCTACCTTGTCCGTACACTTGGAGTAACATGCCTATCAAGCCTTTTTCAGTGTCAAGACTGCAAACTTTTCAACACCGTGACATCCAAACTTTTCACCGTGCATGCCAAGTTTTCAGTTTCGTTCATGCCAAGCAAATAACACCGTGTGTCCCAAGGAAATATAGACCCGTGCTCTCCAAGCTGTCATAAACCGTGCATTCCAAGGTATTTCCCATTATAAATTAATACCTCTCAGAAGACCGAAGCTTTCCAAACGATTGAAAATCAAACTCTACAAATCCCATGTCACCACTCAGTAAAAAGAAAAAAATGTTGAGTATTTATTCTTATTACCATCGAAACCAAGCACTTCTTGTTCTTTGGGATTCCAATAAACTCTTCACCTATTTGAATAACGTATGGACGACCCTCACTCTTCCAAGGAGATCACCTCCGATCTACACGGCAAGGCCGTAATTTGCGAAGAGTGTTGAAGATAAATTGCTCGGCTTCGGAGGGGGTTTCTACTGCTGTAGTCGCACAGGCCCTAGTGAACTGTGTAAGTTTAAAACAAGCTCGAACTGAGGCGCGGGTTTAGGTATTTTGCAGAAGCTAGGGGGGTCGAGGAAGGACGGAACCAGATGGGTTTGGCAGTGCAGAAGCAAATCGCGGTGATGACGGGATGGAGGCAGAGGCGCAGTTTCAGGTGGTGTTGGTTGCGACAACATTTGGTGACTTAGGAGATGCGAAGGTGCGAACCCAGTTTTGGTCAGTGTTGGGGATCAAGATGTAGTTTGTGTTGTTAAAGTGGTAACCAGGCGGAGCTTGTGTTGCTGAGTCGGATGGAGGTGATAGGAGAGGAGTTTAAAAGTTGGGTAATGGTAAAGATAAAAAATTTCAGGTTCGGTTGTTCAGCATATAAGATGGAGAAGAAGGAGGTATTGTGGCAAGTGCGTGGGAGTAATTGGGCCGAGATTTGGTTTGTACAGGGGACTTTGGGTGACCCACGTGATGAATTGGTAAAGGCCTGGAGCATTGATTGAAAAGTTGCACGCGGAGGAGTATTAGCGGAGGATGAGAAGATAATGATTCGACTTAAGTGGCTAATACGTGACTAAGTAAGGTTAATCAGTTTAAATTATAATCAATGAATAAGTTCTTTTAAATAAAGGTTATGATATATAAATACATTCAAATCGTGGTGTGTGGCTGTTTAGAATTGCTAATGACCAGGTTAAGTAATTAATTAAGCGATTAATGAAGATGGTTAATTAGATATAAATTTAATTTATGATAAAACTTATAATGTCAATATATTTTTCATTCGTTATCAGAATTCGACTAAATCAGTCATGTTGGAAACGTAACGAGGAAATCTGCATTATAGAACTAATGCGGCAGGGATACGAGCTACTGGAATTTCAAGTAAAAATCAAACGTTGTTTGATTTTAAACGAAAACAAAGCATAACCGTCAACTACGAAACAAGGTGAGTAAACTCACTAACTCTACCTCGTTTATATTTTTATATAAACGAGTTTTAAATTTATTTATAATAATTTTATACTGGGTGATGGTTGTTTGGATGATTGGTTGATAAAATTGGTTGAATTGGTTGATATAGTCAGATCATTGATCATTTAATAATTCTGTTCACCATGATATTTCATATTGATGTGAAAATAATATTATTGACATTGATTAACATCTGTGGATGCAGGGAAACAGGTTGGAGGGATCCAACTGGATTCCTCAACATTTATATTATTGTGTTTGCATTGATTGTGACATGTGCTGTGATATATTAATTGTGATTGATCTTGTTGTGTTTCACTAGCCCTAGAATTATAGTATTTAAATACCGTAAGATATTTTCAAATGAAATTTGAAATTTAAAAAGGATTTTTTTTCAGAAATGGAAGTGTAATTTCGATTGGAGTAAAAAAAGTAGAAACTTGTTTTATTAAAACAATAAGTTGATTTTAAAGGAGTTTATAAATAAAATGAATTATTTATAGTTGGATAAATTGAAATAGAAAGTCAAATTTGAATTTATCTGGAAAAATGGAAAATGGTTTTGAAACCAATATTTGAAATTAATTTGAATTTAACGAAGGGTGGTAAATATTAGTTAATCCTCGATTAACTATAATTAAAGTAATTATCGAATTGGTTAGTGTTAATAAAGATAATTATTATTTAATAAGCTTTTAAAAGCGACAATTATACTATTTTTAGTTAATAGCAAAGTCAACTATTTTTAATATAGTTAATGACAAGGTTAATTGTTATTTTAATTAATAATAATTAAAACAATGATTTTAATTGGAGATTCAATTAAGAAATGATTTAGTGGCATTACAGTTTGATCAAGGAGGTGATAAGAGTTTCATAAAGGGATTTGTAATCCAAGTAAAGAGGTCTTGTTGTGAGGAAGGTGGAAAGCGGATTTTTATCCTTATATACCCTTTATCTTATGGGTTTCGACAAACAGAATGGTATATGTCTGCATTGTTTAAATCCAGACATTTTGACTATCTTTTAAAAATGAACAACAGAACCGTGCGCGCCGCACACGGTACTTTATTCAAAACAGCTATTATAATACTACTGTTATAATAAATATTATATAAATATAAACAACGATTATAACGATAGTGTTATAATAAATATTCTATAAATATAAATAGCGATTTTAGTGTTGTCGTTATAATAAAGGTTTTTTTGTAAATCTAAACAACAATTTTCGCGTTGTCATTATATAAATGTTTTGTAAATCTAAACAGCGATCTTAACGCTATTGTTATAATAAATGTTTTATAATTCTAGACAGCGATTGTAACGCTGTTGTTAAAAGTAATGTTTTATAAATCAAATATTTGGAAATAGCGATTATAACACTACTGTTATAATCAATGTTTTTTTTCGTAAAAGAAGTGTGTTCTTAGATTGAATCCGAGAGTCGCGTAAGCGATGTTTTGTTTGAAGCTGTGAGCTTTGACTATTTCTGTAACGTCCCAGATTTTTTCCAATTTATATTGAATATTTAAATTTATTTTAAATATTTAATTAGGATAATAAGTTGATTTTTATTTTGAATTTATCGAATTAATTTACCGAGTAGTGTAATACGAAACGATAATAATGGAATTCATAATTTAAAACCGAGTTGAAACAATTCAGTCGATCAGTATAAAATATATATTCAATTAGAACGACAATAATTATTATCGATGAATTTAATTATCGAAATCGATTTATATTTTAAATTGAATTTATTTCAAAACGTTAATTTAATTTGTTATTCCTTCTATATGATCGAAGTAAATTTCAGAATTTATACCACTGAGTTTAGAGTAGCGTATAATGTCGGAAACGTTGGTCGTTAAACTAAAATATGGTTCGGGGTTTCGAAATAAGAGACCGTGGGATATTTTTGAAAATTAAATAAATAAACAAAAATCAAATCAATTTCTTTTCAGCCAGCCTAATTTGTGCCCAAGCCGACCTATAAATGAAAAAAATCACGCAGACCTACAATCTTTTTTCTCGAACCAAACATTCTGTTCCCCAGCTTCGTAATGAAGGAAGACAATGAAATTAATGGCCAGTACTTTCTGCTCCCTGTTCTTCCCTATAAAACAACGACTACTTCACTGCTTTTACCATTTGTTCCTCAGTTAAAACCGAAAGCTTCAATGAGAAATAAAAATGGCCACTGCCCTAAATACATTCTGTCAAAACCGACCCTCCCTTTTTCCTCATTTCCTAAATTCTTTTTCTCCAGAACGATACCCATCGGAAGCCTAAGCAAAACTCGAAATTAAAATTGGCCTTTCCCCAGTTCAGTTGATAACCGCAAGCCTCCCTTTCCTCTCGAAAATAATTCGAACCCATTCTCATATAAAAAGAAAAGAAGAGAGAGTTAAATTCAAATGGCATGGCCTGAAGCTCGACGACAACAGGCGTTCGTGAATCAAGGAGATGAGGTGTCATTTTCATGGGTTTATTTGAAGGTTGTTTGAGGCAGAAAATCACGATCGAAATCGTGACTCCTGGAGCTCGGATTCACGTGGAGCTCTCCCATTTGGCAAATCGTTGCCATAAGATTAGTCACGAATTGGCAGAACGGGGTTTGAGGTGTGCGACAGTAAAGAGTATATGAGAGGTTTCAAATCTAAATTTCGAGATTTGATCTATGAATTTTAGGATTTGTGCGATGTTGGGTAGAACCATTTGATTGGATTTGGTAAGTGGATTTGGGGGAGTTCGATGTTCTAATAAGATCTAATGGGAGCAGTTTGATCCTTGTTTTGATGATAGTGTTTTGAGGTGATGATTGGAAGTTTAGATTTGTGATTAAAGGAGGTTAAACGCTGATACATTGGAGCATTTCGGATTGTAGGGGAATTGGTTTGAAGGAGATATTGGGGTTTGTCTTTCAGGTAATGAACTGGAGTTGACACTGAAGTCAATGGTCGTTCAAATGATTTAGTGATGGTGTCAGCAGGTTGTTGTTCAAAATCAAACAATGGGAAGCACTGTTTTTATTCAAAAAAGAGGAAAAGATGGTGGATTGCCGATAATTTGATTCTGAGTGGAATGAAGAGTGATGGTTAAGTGCTAGATAAAATGTCGAAGAGGGTATGAGAATTATTTTGGGCTGATTGCTACAAAGTAGATCAGAAATTGTTGAGTTACTTCATCGCCGGTTAAGGTAGTAAGGTATAAGCTGTTATAAAATTTAAAATACTTAGAATAATTTAATTATTCGTGTTAGCAAATTAATAATAGTTGATCGATAAATTTAAAATTTATCATAGGTGCGAGTTTGATTCAGTTGAAGTAAATCGAATGGAATCATTCAAAGGAAAAATGAAATCGGTACAAGTGCAAACGAAAGGTGAGTAAATCTCACTCACCGTTTTATATTTAAATTTATTTTTATCGTTAAAAATAAATTTGTTGGTTGCTTGGGTGCATGAATGAATTGTTGAATTATTGTGGTTATTGAATTTCCCGCAACACTATTAGCGGATGCCCGCAGTATCATTAGCGGATGACACTACGTCCACATACATAAGTGGATCCCCTTTTATACCGCGATATCCTACCTTGAAGCAGGATGGGTATTATCTATGTGACTAACATCTGTGGATGCAGGAAAACAGGTTGGAGGGATCCAACTGGATTCCTCAAATTTATTTAATGTTGTTCACATATTTATATATGTATGTGATGTGTGAATTGAATGGATGATTGTGTGTTAGATATTAGAATATCACTGGCCCTAGATATTTACAATATCATAAGAAGTTACTTTTAGATTCGAAAAGGAAATTTTATTTTATTGAAATAAAATTTGAATTTCAAATAAACTAAGAAAACAACAACTTGTTTAAATAATAAAACAAGTACTGAATGTATAAATGATTTGTAAGGAAATTATCATTTGGTAATATTAGATTTTAAATTCAAGTTTGAATTTAAAGAGGAAATTTTAAATTTCGAAATAGAAATGGGATTACAAATAGGTTCGGAAATATTTACTTGTTTAAAAATAAAACAGGTAATTGAATTTATAAACTATGTTACAAATGAAAAAGGAGATTATCATTTGATAAATTTTGAAACGTGAATGCAAGCTTGATTTTAAAAAGGAAGTTTATCCGCCCAAAGTAGAAATGAAATTTCAAAGGGAGTTTGAAATAGAACTTGTGTTAATATTTAAAACAAGAAGTATAGTTTATAAACGATGTTTTAACTGAATGTGAATATCATAATTTGGTACTTTATAAATTCTAAATTCAAGTATGATCTGTTTTCCGAAGTGGAAATTAGATTTCAAATGTAATTTGAATTGAAATGTGGTTTAATACTTAGAACAAGAAGTGAAATTCTAAACGATATGTTTAAACAAAGAAAAATAACTAGTATTGGATTTATTTAATTTTTGATGAAATTAAAAAGTGACTTTGAATAGGTTCAAGAAGAAAACGATCAAATTTATTCCGACATTCGGAATATAATTTGAATTGAAATAAGTCCATCTGGTTTGTTTTAGAATTCGACTATGTAAAATTTACAAGTGCAAATTGTTTTCAGAAAGGGAAATTTTACTTTTCAAAATAGAAATGGTATTTCGAATAAATTGAGAAGATTTAACTTGTTTTTAAATTAAAAACAAGTTGCTGGAATTATAGACGCTGTTTATCAAGGAAAAATATATATTATTATTTGATAATATTAAACTTTAATTTCAAGTAAGGGATGTAAAGCAGGAAATTTATCTTTCAAAGTGGAAATTTGAATTTCAAATGGAATATGAAATATAAGCTTGTTTTAAATGGTTAAAACAAGAAGTAAAATTTATAAACGATGTTTATAAATAGAAAGGGAAAATCATCATGGGATGATCTGGGTATTTGAATTCAACTTGGAATTTAAAGGGAGATTTATAACTTGAAATCGTTTCAAAAGGAGACGATGAAATCAAAGGAAGAAGTGAATTTATATACAAGGTTTATATATGGGACGAAGTAATTGTTGTCGAGTAATTTGGAAATAAATTTCCAAATGTAAGAAATGGGATCGAATGTGAGATTTAAATCAAGTTTTGATATTACAAGCTTTTATTCGTCTCAAGATAAGAACGTCGTCGATCAAGGTCTGAGAGGTAATTAAAATACCCCAACTTGAACGACTTCACTATTGTCAAGAGATGATATTAGTTTGTAAATGGTAAAGGGATATCGAAATGAGTTTATCTTGAAGTTTGTTTAATCTTCGAAATTTGAAGTGGGATAGGGACGTTGGGTTATATACCAGTTTATTTCCAAATAATAGAAATCTAATATAATGTGATTTGAGTTTGAATAAATTCATAACCGAGTTATGAATATGGAATAGAATAATCGACGAATATGGATAATTCGAATTTGTGAAGGTAGATTTGGAAGATAGGCTTAATTTATTTTTAAATATTAAAGAATGGAGTTGGAATTAAATTATAAACGAAGTTTTTAAACGTTTATATTTAATTTAATTAAAACGAACTAGCCACGGCACGGTAGTTCGTAAATTGGCGATACGAACTTCAATTGAGTATATAGAACTCAATATAAGTCGGAATTTGATGAAACAAGAAATGCCCGGACTGATTGAACGATAGTTTTCTAAAGGAAGAGAAAAATATTGATTTCGTCATATAGATTTTGAGTTATGTCAAAATCAAAATTTCAGAAAAACAGCGCCATAATCGTTTTAAAACCATAATGGTTTATTTAATTAAATAAAAGGATTTTAAGTGAATCGACTTTTCCATTAGAAAAATCCGGACTTGAGCTATAAAATAAATACGAACTCAAGTAGAGTTAATGGATCGATTTTTGGGACAAAAATCATATTTTTAATTTTCGACTGAAGTTAACTAATTTCGAACTAAATTAGTTAATAGGGGTTTTGACCAAACTCAACATGTGTTAAGTAAACTAAATTTGTAAACTGTAATTGAAAATTTGAATATGGAACTTGAATTGGAATTTGGAAGCGAACGACGAGTTTTAGTTTGGTCTGTGTAATAATGAATATAAATATATTTGAACGTGAGACTTTCAAAATAAAAATGGAATAAGCAAATAAGCTAATTTGAAAACAAATTAGCGAATTGAGATAAAATGATTGGACCGATTGAAATGAGTTGGAAATAGGCGTATACATGTTAAACAGGTATGGGATGAAGTGAATGAAGGGTATGAAGAATATTATTAAGTGCCCGACAACAAGGTACATGTTTCAATTTACATATGAGGTTTTATGCGCCGAATCGGCAAGCCACTTGGCTTTTTGATTTTTCTTTTTGAATGGAGAGGCCTGTGTGGCGGTTTGGGGATTTTCCCAATGCTCCCGGTATAAAGGAGGTTATGGCGAATTTTTCCAGAAATTTAAGGAGTTAGAATATTTTTATGAAGTTTGATAATTAGAAATCGATATATCGATATTCAGAATTCGATAAGAAAACTTAAAATAAAATATTAGAAAGGGCCAGTGATTGTGAAATTGTTTGATGGATGTTTATTTTTCCTTTGATAGTTAAAACACCGGCTATCAAAGATTTTTTCCATCGCTGTCGATACGGAGAGACCGGTTGGATTTAATATCCAGAAAACCACTCCGTATAGGCATAGGCGTTGCGAATTAGATTATACTGAAGATAATTGAAGACTGAGTGAGATGCAAAGAGCTGTTATGTTTGTCCAGTCCCAGGACAACTTGTATGGACGAATGTCTGACAGAGTATTCCTAACGGTCACATAAGACGATTTTTCAAGGTATTACGTCTGGTGGCGGAGAAATTCGTTTCTCTTAGCTTTTATACCCGTAATATTTTTGGGAAGATCAACTAGTGATTTGACGGGTTTGACGATGTGACATTCAAAGTGTAAGGTGGCCAGATGTTCTAAAAGATAGACGTAGCCTCAAGCCTCACAACCGGGAAATGACAAAAATCGGGCAGGCAGCATGGCTATGTGGGTCGCTCCCATTAGGGTGTATAATCACCTATCTAGAGAAATTCCTTTTGTTCTTAATCTATCGATTCTGCCCATTCGGGAAACGGTGGTTTGAGTCCAACCGTTGGTGATATACATTCGATACACTCAAGCGAAATGAGTGGTCGGTCATGTGTGGGCCGGGTTGCAAGACGTTCTTGTTGAACCCAGGTGTATTCGCATCTAGAGATACATCATCGGAAGGTGGTCCCATACCTTGTCATAGTTGGAATCCAATCTCCAATAAGCGTCCTGCGGTTTTTGATTTTATACTATATATGTAGAGCGTGAGATGCAAGCGTTCTACTAATTTGGTTATTTATTTGATTAGACATTATTATAATATCACTAGATTTTGATATCAAACATGGTTTGGGTTATAGTAAGGTAAAAACCATCCGTATTTATTTGTGGACTGGTCTTACTATTATCCTTTTCTTTCGAAAGATCTTTGAAGTAAAACCATATGGTTGGAGTTTACTCACACCAGTCCCATGACTGACCCAGAGTTTGTTTTGTTTTGTTTTTCCTAAACTCTTGGGTGCCCAAATTTGTACGGGCAGTCAAGTGTTTCAGGCTTTTACAGATACCCTTAAAGGAGCTGGAAGCAGGAGGCTTCACCGCTAGCTATTTTAAAGTTATTTCCGCTGTATCAAATGTTGTATTGTGCTCTGATGTTGGTATGTATATATGTACAAAACAGATTTGTATTTCAAAGCTTATGTTATATAATATATTTTATTCGTTCCGCTGTGAGATTCGTGTTTACTTTGATTATGCTCAGTTGTGTTCTTCTTCTTCTTCTATTCTATTAGTTCTATCTTTTCTATCTCACCCTCTAATTTCTTTCTATTAATGATTCGGTATTTTCGATGTCTGAACAGTCGACGCTGGGTTTTGTGTCGATTTTCGGAGTCGAAAATCCCGTGGTCGTTACAGTGGTATCAGAGCTTAGGTTGAGCGAATACCTAGGCTTTGGTGGGGGTTTACTCATTAGAGATAGGGTCAGTAGCACCTTAGAATGAGTTGAGTGTATATATACGAGAGAGCGTATTTGTAATTTGATATAAAAATTTGTTTTATATTGTGTTGGCTTGTCTGTTGAGTAGTTTGTGAATTCTGGTCGAATCGTGGGACGCCACGACGTCGATAGGAGTTTCTAAACACTTGAACAGAATGATTTGACATAATATGGTTTTAAAGTGGGTAATGAAATAATTTTACCCAAAATTATATTTTGATATAAAATGAATAATTTTCTAAAATTATTATATGTGGATGAGTTGGTTGCTATAATCAAATGAGATTATAAAAATTAAATTGGTTATATATATAACCAAATAGAATTTGTATATGAATAAAAATATACAAACGACATGATACTGAATTGAATTAAAACCATAATTGGAATTTAGAATCCCGGATTGTTAGTGAATATTTTTTTTCTTCTTTTTTTCTTTTTTTTCAAAGTATATTAGAATAATATAGCATTATTTGGGGAAGGATTTTGGATAAAAATCATTTTGAATGGATTTTGAAAATAATAAAGCACTGAATTCACTTCGGACACTGGAAAATAATTCTGATGATGAAGCGCGCCATCGTCGGTGTTCACTTTCGAGTTTTTAAGTGATGGATTGCTACCTTAGAAAGTTTTTGATGAAAATTTGTTTGAAAGAAAACAAGTTGATTTGAAAATTCAAATATTTTGAATTCGGGAGGGTTGTTTATATACTAGTATGATTTCAAAAGGATTTGAAATCAAAAAATCCAGGAATTTGAATTCTGAAATCTAAATTTAACTTAAGCAAGTTAAATAAATCGAAATGACGGAAACCAGTTAAATGAACTGAAATTGAATATTTGCATGAGAACTTAAAGTTGTATCAGACTTGAGTTAATAGAATATGGAATACTGAGTTATAACAAAGTGGGCTTTTGGAAAGATTAACGGGTTTGTAGCATTTTTCTTCCTTAGTAATTTCGGGGACGAAATTCTTTTAAGGGGAAAGGAATGTAACGTCCCAGATTTTTTCCAATTTATATTGAATATTTAAATTTATTTTAAATATTTAATTGGGATAATAAGTTGATTTTTATTTTGAATTTATCGAATTAATTTACCGAGTAGTGTAATACGAAACGATAATAATGGAATTCATAATTTAAAACCGAGTTGAAACAATTCAGTCGATCAGTATAAAATATATATTCAAATAGAACGACAATAATTATTATCGATGAATTTAATTATCGAAATCGATTTATATTTTAAATTGAATTTATTTCAAAACGTTAATTTAATTTGTTATTCCTTCTATATGATCGAAGTAAATATCAGAATTTATACCACTGAGTTTAGAGTAGCGTATAATATCGGAAACGTCGGTCGTTAAAATAAAATATGGTTCGAGGTTTCGAAATAAGAGACCGTGGGATATTTTCGAAAATTAAATAAATAAACAAAAATCAAATCAATTTCTTTTCAGCCAGCCTAATTTGTGCCCAAGCCGACCTATAAATGAAAAAAATCACGCAGACCTACTATCTTTTTTCTCGAACCAAACATTCTGTTCCCCAGCTTCGTAATGAAGGAAGACAATGAAATTAATGGCCAGTACTTTCTGCTCCCTGTTCTTCCCTATAAAACAACGACTACTTCACTGCTTTTACCATTTGTTCCTCAGTTAAAACCGAAAGCTTCAATGAGAAATAAAAATGGCCACTGCCCTAAATACATTCTGTCAAAACCGACCCTCCCTTTTTCCTCATTTCCTAAATTCTTTTTCTCCAGAATGATACCCATCGGAAGCCTAAGCAAAACTCGAAATTAAAATTGGCCTTTCCCCAGTTCAGTTGATAACCGCAAGCCTCCCTTTCCTCTCGAAAATAATTCGAACCCATTATCATATAAAAAGAAAAGAAGAGAGAGTCAAATTCAAATGGCATGGCCTGAAGCTCGACGACAACAGGCGTTCGTGAATCAAGGAGATGAGGTGTCATTTTCATGGGTTTATTTGAAGGTTGTTTGAGGCAGAAAATCACGATCGAAATCGTGACTCCTGGAGCTCGGATTCACGTGGAGCTCTCCCATTTGGCAAATCGTTGCCATAAGATTAGTCACGAATTGGCAAAACGGGGTTTGAGGTGTGCGACAGTAAAGAGTATATGAGAGGTTTCAAATCTAAATTTCGAGATTTGATCTATGAATTTTAGGATTTGTGCGATGTTGGGTTGAACCATTTGATTGGATTTGGTAAGTGGATTTGGGGGAGTTCGATGTTCTAATAAGATCTAATGGGAGCAGTTTAATCCTTGTTTTGATGATAGTGTTTTGAGGTGATGATTGGAAGTTTAGATTTGTGATTAAAGGAGGTTAAACGCTGATACATTGGAGCATTTCGGATTGTAGGGGAATTGGTTTGAAGGAGATATTGGGGTTTGTCTTTCAGGTAATGAACTGGAGTTGACAGTGAAGTCAATGGTCGTTCAAATGATTTAGTGATGGTGTCAGCAGGTTGTTGTTCAAAATCAAACAATGGGAAGCACTGTTTTTATTCAAAAAAGAGGAAAAGATGGTGGATTGCCGATAATTTGATTCTGAGTGGAATGAAGAGTGATGGTTAAGTGCTAAATAAAATGTCGAAGAGGGTATGAGAATTATTTTGGGCTGATTGCTACAAAGTAGATCAGAAATTGTTGAGTTACTTCATCGCCGGTTAAGGTAGTAAGGTATAAGCTGTTATAAAATTTAAAATACTTAGAATAATTTAATTATTCGTGTTAGCAAATTAATAATAGTTGATCGATAAATTTAAAATTTATCATAGGTGCGAGTTTGATTCAGTTGAAGTAAATCGAATGGAATCATTCAAAGGAAAAATGAAATCGGTACAAGTGCAAACGAAAGGTGAGTAAATCTCACTCACCGTTTTATATTTAAATTTATTTTTATCGTTAAAAATAAATTTGTTGGTTGCTTGGGTGCATGAATGAATTGTTGAATTATTGTGGTTATTGAATTTCCCGCAACACTATTAGCGGATGCCCGCAGTATCATTAGCGGATGACACTACGTCCACGTACATAAGTGGATCCCCTTTTATACCGCGATATCCTGCCTTGAAGCAGGATGGGTATTATCTATGTGACTAACATCTGTGGATGCAGGAAAACAGGTTGGAGGGATCCAACTGGATTCCTCAAATTTATTTAATGTTGTTCACATATTTATATATGTATGTGATGTGTGAATTGAATGGATGATTGTGTGTTAGATATTAGAATATCACTGGCCCTAGATATTTACAATATCATAAGAAGTTACTTTTAGATTCGAAAAGGAAATTTTATTTTATTGAAATAAAATTTGAATTTCAAATAAACTAAGAAAACAACAACTTGTTTAAATAATAAAACAAGTACTGAATGTATAAATGATTTGTAAGGAAATTATCATTTGGTAATATTAGATTTTAAATTCAAGTTTGAATTTAAAGAGGAAATTTTAAATTTCGAAATAGAAATGGGATTACAAATAGGTTCGGAAATATTTACTTGTTTAAAAATAAAACAGGTAATTGAATTTATAAACTATGTTACAAATGAAAAAGGAGATTATCATTTGATAAATTTTGAAATGTGAATGCAAGCTTGATTTTAAAAAGGAAGTTTATCCGCCCAAAGTAGAAATGAAATTTCAAAGGGAGTTTGAAATAGAACTTGTGTTAATATTTAAAACAAGAAGTATAGTTTATAAACGATGTTTTAACTGAATGTGAAAATCATAATTTGGTACTTTATAAATTCTAAATTCAAGTATGATCTGTTTTCCGAAGTGGAAATTAGATTTCAAATGTAATTTGAATTGAAATGTGGTTTAATACTTAGAACAAGAAGTGAAATTCTAAACGATATGTTTAAACAAAGAAAAATAACTAGTATTGGATTTATTTAATTTTTGATGAAATTAAAAAGTGACTTTGAATAGGTTCAAGAAGAAAACGATCAAATTTATTCCGACATTCGGAATATAATTTGAATTGAAATAAGTCCATCTGGTTTGTTTTAGAATTCGACTATGTAAAATTTACAAGTGCAAATTGTTTTCAGAAAGGGAAATTTTACTTTTCAAAATAGAAATGGTATTTCGAATAAATTGAGACGATTTAACTTGTTTTTAAATTAAAAACAAGTTGCTGGAATTATAGACGCTGTTTATCAAGGAAAAATATATATTATTATTTGATAATATTAAACTTTAATTTCAAGTAAGGGATGTAAAGCAGGAAATTTATCTTTCAAAGTGGAAATTTGAATTTCAAATGGAATATGAAATATAAGCTTGTTTTAAATGGTTAAAACAAGAAGTAAAATTTATAAACGATGTTTATAAATAGAAAGGGAAAATCATTATGGGATGATCTGGGTATTTGAATTCAACTTGGAATTTAAAGGGAGATTTATAACTTGAAATCGTTTCAAAAGGAGACGATGAAATCAAAGGAAGAAGTGAATTTATATACAAGGTTTATATATGGGACGAAGTAATTGTTGTCGAGTAATTTGGAAATAAATTTCCAAATGTAAGAAACGGGATCGAATGTGAGATTTGAATCAAGTTTTGATATTACAAGCTTTTATTCGTCTCAAGATAAGAACGTCGTCGATCAAGGTCTGAGAGGTAATTAAAATACCCCAACTTGAACGACTTCACTATTGTCAAGAGATGATATTAGTTTGTAAATGGTAAAGGATATCGAAATGAGTTTATCTTGAAGTTTGTTTAATCTTCGAAATTTGAAGTGGGATAGGGACGTTGGGTTATATACCAGTTTATTTCCAAATAATAGAAATCTAATATAATGTGATTTGAGTTTGAATAAATTCATAACCGAGTTATGAATATGGAATAGAATAATCGACGAATATGGATAATTCGAATTTGTGAAGGTAGATTTGGAAGATAGGCTTAATTTATTTTTAAATATTAAAGAATGGAGTTGGAATTAAATTATAAGCGAAGTTTTTAAACGTTTATATTTAATTTAATTAAAACGAACTCGCCACGGCACGGTAGTTCGTAAATTGGCGATACGAACTTCAATTGAGTATATAGAACTCAATATAAGTCGGAATTTGATGAAACAAGAAATGCCCGGACTGATTGAACGATAGTTTTCTAAAGGAAGAGAAAAATCTTGATTTCGTCATATAGATTTTGAGTTATGTCAAAATCAAATTTTCAGAAAAACAGCGCCATAATCCTTTTAAAACCATAATGGTTTATTTAATTAAATAAAAGGATTTTAAGTGAATCGACTTTTCCATTAGAAAAATCCGGACTTGAGCTATAAAATAAATACGAACTCAAGTAGAGTTAATGGATCGATTTTTGGGACAAAAATCATATTTTTAATTTTCGACTGAAGTTAACTAATTTCGAACTAAATTAGTTAATAGGGGTTTTGACCAAACTCAACATGTGTTAAGTAAACTAAATTTGTAAACTGTAATTGAAAATTTGAATATGGAACTTGAATTGGAATTTGGAAGCGAACGACGAGTTTTAGTTTGGTCTGTGTAATAATGAATATAAATATATTTGAACGTGAGACTTTCAAAATAAAAATGGAATAAGCAAATAAGCTAATTTGAAAACAAATTAGCGAATTGAGATAAAATGATTGGACCGATTGAAATGAGTTGGAAATAGGCGTATACATGTTAAACAGGTATGGGATGAAGTGAATGAAGGGTATGAAGAATATTATTAAGTGCCCGACAACAAGGTACATGTTTCAATTTCCATATGAGGTTTTATGCGCCGAATCGGCAAGCCGCTTGGCTTTTTGATTTTTCTTTTTGAATGGAGAGGCCTGTGTGGCGGTTTGGGGATTTTCCCAATGCTCCCGGTACAAAGGAGGTTATGGCGAATTTTTCCAGAAATTTAAGGAGTTAGAATATTTTTATGAAGTTTGATAATTAGAAATCGATATATCGATATTCAGAATTCGATAAGAAAACTTAAAATAAAATATTAGAAAGGGCCAGTGATTGTGAAATTGTTTGATGGATGTTTATTTTTCCTTTGATAGTTAAAACACCGGCTATCAAAGATTTTTTCCATCGCTGTCGATACGGAGAGACCGGTTGGATTTAATATCCAGAAAACCACTCCGTATAGGCATAGGCATTGCGAATTAGATTATACTGAAGATAATCGAAGACTGAGTAAGATGCAAAGAGCTGTTATGTTTGTCCAGTCCCAGGACAACTTGTATGGACGAATGTCTGACAGAGTATTCCTAACGGTCACATAAGACGATCTTTTCAAGGTATTACGTCTGGTGGCGGAGAAATTCGTTTCTCTTAGCTTTTATACCCGTAATATTTTTGGGAAGATCAACTAGTGATTTGACGGGTTTGACGATGTGACATTCAAAGTGTAAGGTGGCCAGATGTTCTAAAAGATAGACGTAGCCTCAAGCCTCACAACCGGGAAATGACAAAAATCGGGCAGGCAGCATGGCTATGTGGGTCGCTCCCATTAGGGTGTATAATCACCTATCTAGAGAAATTCCTTTTGTTCTTAATCTATCGATTCTGCCCATTCGGGAAACGGTGGTTTGAGTCCAACCGTTGGTGATATACATTCGATACACTCAAGCGAAATGAGTGGTCGGTCATGTGTGGGCCGGGTTGCAAGACGTTCTTGTTGAACCCAGGTGTATTCGCCTCTAGAGATACATCATCGGAAGGTGGTCCCATACCTTGTCATAGTTGGAATCCAATCTCCAATAAGCGCCCTGCGGTTTTTGATTTTATACTATATATGTAGAGCGTGAGATGCAAGCGTTCTACTAATTTGGTTATTTATTTGATTAGACATTATTATAATATCACTGGATTTTGATATCAAACATGGTTTGGGTTATAGTAAGGTAAAAGCCATCCGTATTTATTTGTGGACTGGTCTTACTATTATCCTTTTCTTTCGAAAGATCTTTGAAGTAAAACCATATGGTTGGAGTTTACTCACACCAGTCCCATGACTGACCCAGAGTTTGTTTTGTTTTTCCTAAACTCTTGGGTGCCCAAATTTGTACGGGCAGTCAAGTGTTTCAGGCTTTTACAGATACCCTTAAAGGAGCTGGAAGCAGGAGGCTTCACCGCTAGCTATTTTAGAGTTATTTCCGCTGTATCAAATGTTGTATTGTGCTCTGATGTTGGTATGTATATATGTACAAAACAGATTTGTATTTCAAAGCTTATGTTATATAATATATTTTATTCGTTCCGCTGTGAGATTCGTGTTTACTTTGATTATGCTCAGTTGTGTTCTTCTTCTTCTATTCTATTAGTTCTATCTTTTCTATCTCACCCTCTAATTTCTTTCTATTAATGATTCGGTATTTTCGATGTCTGAACAGTCGACGCTGGGTTTTGTGTCGATTTTCGGAGTCGAAAATCCCGTGGTCGTTACAATTTCAAAGTTAAGAATGTTGTTCAATTAAGGTCTGAGAGGTAATTATACCCCCAAGTTGATTGACTTCATGATTGATGGAGAAATGGTTAAGGTTCGATAGTGAAGATTGGTTAGCAATATGGTTAGTTAATAAATGATTTATAGTTTGAGTTATAATAACAATGTTTCATAACATCGTGTTAATATTAAAGGATTTTTAAATGTTTTTCCCCAAATAAAATGAGAGATATTTTCTACATGTAATGGATTGGTCAATGAGGAATTAAGGAATGGAGTATGGAAATATTTTCTGATATTAATAAGGTATATTTTCTGAATATAGAAAATAAGGATTTCATCAATATATATATATATATATATATATATATATATATATATATAGAGAGAGAGAGAGAGAGAGAGAAATGTTTTCTTACTAGAATAAGGGATATTCTCTCGAATAGAGAAATTATAATATTGGAAATGTTTTTCAAAGAGTCGAGAGGGGAAATCGAGCTTCAAAAGGATATGAAAGATGGGAAATGGGAATTGTAAATGAAAATATAATAAAGAATTGATTTAAAGGGGCCCAGTGTTGTTGATGGTTGATCCGTAGAATTTCCAATTGGAAATAAGACCGTTGATTGTATGGATGTTTCTTTGATAGTTAAATCACTGACTATCAAAGTTTTGATTTATTATATACCTCAATTGTCAATACGGAGAGACCTTGATCAGATTTAATATCTGAAAACCACTCCGTATTGGCATAAGCATTACGAATCAACTTATGTTGAAGAGATTATGAAGACGGAGTAAAGTGCAAGAGCTGTTCTGTTAATCCTAGGCAGAAATTGCCCAAGATTGATTAATAAAATGGTGCCTTCGGTTTGTCCAGACCCAAGACAACTTGTACGGGCGAGTGTCTGACAGAGTATTTCCAAAGGGATTACGTACGTTGATTTCTTCAAACGTACGAAGTTAGTGGCAAAGAAGGGAAATTTCTTTAGCCTAACAATCTGAGTATTTTTGTGGGTCTCAATTAGTGACTTCCGATAGATCTGACGATGTGGCATTCAAGGTGAATGGTGACCAGATGTTCTGGAAGATAATTCAAACCTCAAGCCTCAAAACCGGGAATTGACAAAAATCGGGCAGGCAGCATGGCTATGTGGGTTGCTCCCATTAGGATGTATAATCACCTGTCTAGAGAAATTCTATTTTCTTCTTTAATCTATCGATGTTGTCCCTTTCGGGAAACGGTTGCTGATCCCAACCGTTGGTGATATACATTCGATACACTAAAGCGAAATGAGTGGTCGGTCATGTGTGGGTCGGGTTGCAATATGTTCTTGTTGAACCCTAGTGTATCCCCTCTAGAGTACACTGATCGGAAGGTGGTTCCATACCTTATCATGTTGGAAATCCAATCTCCAATAAGCGCCCTGCAGTTTTTGATTTTATATTATATATGGAGCGTGAGATGCAAGCGTTCCGCTAAATTCTATTTATTTGATGAAGACACTATTATAATATCACTGGATTTGATATCAAAATATTTTGGGTAATCGTAAGGTAAAAACCATCCGTATTTATGTGTGGATCGGTCTTAGATTATCTTTTCTTTCTAAGAGGTTTTAAAAGTTAAACCAATGGTTAGAGTTTACTTACACCAGTCTCATGACTGACCCAGAGTTTGTTTTCCATAAACTCTTGCGTGCCCAAATTTGTACGGGCAGTCAAGTAGTCGGGATTTTACAGATTTACTTGGAGGAGTTTGAAGCAGGAGGCTTCACCAGTTAGCAATAAACTATCATATTTTCCGCTGTGTATTACGTTGTATCTGGAAATAGGTGTTTATAGCTGTTCCAGGAGTAACTGTTGTGCTCTGATGATGGTAGGTATATAAAGTTACTGATTTGTATTTCAAATTTTATGTTATCTAATATATTTTATTCGTTCCGCTGTGAGTTTGTGATCTTCGTTTTCTTCTATTTTAATATTTCTTTCTATTTCATCCTCTAACTTCTTTCTAATAATGATTCGTATTTCTGTGCAATTTGGGTTGGACGTGTGGTGTAATTAGTCAACTCAAAGAGTACGGAAATTCGAGCTGTTACTAAAACATTAATGGAAATAAGGTAAATACCATTCAGACAGATGGTGGTAGAGAATTTCTACCCTTAAAATCCTTTTTTGAAAAGAAAGGTATTAATCATAGAACTACATGCCCTTATACATCAGAACAAAATGGAATCATACAAAGGAAATACATGCACATTGTTGAAACAGGTTTAAATTTGTTAGCCCAAACTTCTATACCCTTTAAATATTAGGCAAACACATTTAATATTGCTGTACATTTGATTAATATAATGCATACAAAGGTATTAAAATTCAAATGTCCACAAGAGGTGCTAACAAAAATTAAACTAGATTATAAGCACTTAAAATTATTTGAATGTCAGTGTTTTCCTTATATAAGACCTTTCAATAATCATATATTAGATTTCAGGTCAACTGCATGCACCTTTTTAAGGTATTGTAACAAAAAAAAAAGGTTAAAAATGTTTAGATAGCAAGGGAAAATTTTATATCTCAAGACATGTCAGATTTAATGAACATGTTTACCCTTTTAGTAAAATCAATGTAAGTACTGCAGAAAAAACTGTAAGTACTAGACAGATAACGTATGATATACGTGATAAGATTGAAGTATTGGTGCATGTTCACCATAAGGAGCTTGACACCAATACTAGCTCTCAACACAACATGCTTTCAAGTAGGTTAGGTCAAGAGCAATCCTCCTCCAACATTGGTGATAGTGCAGAGCCACAAAGACAAGATGTCAATTATACACATGTTGGTCGAACATCAAATAATAATATCACAAGTGACAATCAAATTACTGCTGTCAAAGATGCTATTAATCAACATCCAATGCTTATTAGAGCAAAGTGTGGTATATACAAGCCAAAAAATTACAACACTACAATTGTTCTTGAAGAACTATCATCTTATAATGAAGTAGCATAAAGTGACAAATGGAGTTCATCTATGCAAGATGAATACAGTGCATTGAATAAGAAAGGAACTTGGACATTGGTTGATAAACCAAAAAAAAAAAATATTGGATGCAGATGGATTTATAAATTAAAAAGAAATGCAGATGGTTCAATTTCTAAGTATAAAGGAAGACTTGTTGCAAAGGGGTATTCTGTAACAACTCGGATTTTTAGAACCAATTTAAATTTTTTATTTTAGCTATTTTTATGGATTTTTAATATTTAAATTTATTTTAAATAATAACGACTAAAAATTTATGTAAATCGAAGTTAGAACGTATAAATTTATTTTAATTATAAAACGAACTCGAAAGGGTGCGGTAGTTTGAAAATTCGATTTCTAATTTCAAGTGAGTATACAGATTTCATTTTAAATCAGAATTGGACGAAACAAGAAATGTTAGAATCTATTTAACTATATCTTTCTAAAGAATGTAAGAAATTGAGATTTCACTTTACAAATTGAAAATTATGTCCAGTTTAAAATTTAAAATAGTCGCTATGGAATTTTTATATATATATTAATATAATATATAGCCCTTTAAAATAGCCATTTTGCAAACGACCCTGTTTTCGACAAAACCGCTTTTGCTGGATCCAGAATGTCAAATTATTGTTATATTCCAATTTTCATAATTTTTGGAATTAATATGCGAGCGTGGTGAATTTAAATGTGTTTTGTAATTTCAGTTTAAATTTAATCGACTATAAAAGGTTCATTTTTCAAACGATCTCCAAATTTGACGAAATTAGTTTTGTTAGGACCGTATCGTCAAAACATAGCTAGATAAATTTCTCGGGAATTTTTGGAGTCAGCATGTGGCCCTGGTAAATTAAAATGTGCGTTGAAATCAATTTTGAACGTTATATTAATTATATTTTAATTTTGATGAAAACTGATCATAACAGTTGAACTGTCTTATGAGACATATCCCATTGTGTCCGGAATGGAGGTATTTGGCTATCGGCGACAGTCGTTGGGTGCGATTTGGGGTTCGAATGAAAAAGTAACTTTTTGGAAGTAAAATTAAAACAATATATATATTTTTTATATGAGGCAACCCTCACTTATCTCCCATCATTCAAAATTTAGAAGGAAAAAAAAACAACAATGACAGAACCCCCATCGCTCCATCCACCATCGCACCACGCCTCCCCCTGCCGCCGCCGTCGCCTTCCTTCCCCTTTCCACTGCCTAGCGCCGCCACTCCCTTCCTCTCTCTCCCTTCCACCTTCTAAAACCAATCACCGCCATCCCCGACCTCCTTAGGTCCCATAGCCACTGCCGACGACCTCTTGAAGCGCCCCCTAGCTTGCAGCACCCCGGCGCCACCCTCCTCAGCCCCTAGCTCCAACCATGGGTCCCCCAATCTCCAATTTCCCCTTTTTCACTAATTTCAGTTTTTGCAAATAAGACCCTGACCTTGTTTCTTCAATATCTCTCAAAACGAGCACTTCAGGCCAAAACTCCACAATACCAAAATCGAAGATCTCGTTTTTCTCTTCGATTTGGATATATGGAAGTCATATTTTGGACTGCGAAGTTGTTCAGAAAACGCGTCGAAAGTCTGTTGTTCAAATACTGTCTTTTCGCGATTTCCGGCGAAATGGAACATTTTCGGGAAAAAGTCCATCAGGCGAAAGTTGTCCGAAATGGCGCGTTTAAGCTAGGAAAAAAGACCGTGTGAAGATTGGAGCTCACTTGCAAATTCTGGAACCAGAACTGCAAATCAAAGCGTTAGAAAATAACGGCGGAGTGGATCCCAACGTGAGAACACCTTCTCACTCAAATTATTTTATAGTTAAATATATCCTAGGTTGCAGACGGGGCTTAGTAGCTCCTGACACTATTTATTGTACAAACCATGGTTGTTTGTTTGGATTGTATTGTGGAAATTTGGAACGTGGTTGTAAAATTGATTGTGGGGTTGTTTGAATCGATTGTGATTATTGTGTATGGCGTGAGCCAGTATCAGAGAGGGATAATGCTAGACATTACTCCGGTTCTAATATTGTTCCGTTATAACGCCGAAATTTTCTGAAATAAACTATATAAAATATTCATTTGTTGAATAAAATGTTTGAACAATAAAAATATCAATTTTATTGAATGTATAAGCTATATAAAATAGTCAAGTGTTGAAATAAATATTTTATCGTTAAAAATATAATTTTTAAAGTATATATGAACGGCATAAGATTCTCCTAAAATGAAAATAAATATTCATTTACAAATCGGACGATTTGTTTATGTACACCCATTCAACTGACATGGATTGGGACGACAAATTTTACACATCGCCCAACTGCACAAAAAATATTCAGTATTTGTTGGTTGAAACCCCACACGGGTATTGGGATGATATTTGACGTATACTAATCCCAGTTTTTTAGTTGTATGTCAATCAATTGGTTGACAGACTGTAGTAACGTTAATTATTTATATTTAATGCTTATGCAGTTGTGTAATGCACTAAGGATGATGGATGATTGTTTATCATTGTTCTTGTATACATGTGTTGTATGAAATCCATATAAATAAATTATATGGTAATTGATTGAGTCTGATTCCAATTCAGAAAGAACGAATATTTTAAAATAAGGAAATGTTTTAAAATAACAAATATTTTAAAAAATAATATTTTGTAAAGGACTAAAACGTGAATTTGATGTTCGATTTTGGATGGATACGAAAATATTGAAATATGTGAAGCTGTATTGATTAGATATGCGGTATTTTAACGTGAACGATATTTATATCGATTTTATTCATTTTTATAATGAATACTGAAAAGGAAATGATTTCAAAATAAGATATTTTGAAAATATTATCATTTAAATATTATAATGATAAGGAGTATTCAATTTTGATTTAAAAAATGAAATGAAAGTGGGAATCATTTATAAAATGAATTTATAAAATACCGTTTGAACAAAATATATATTATATCTTTATTAATAATTCTCTTGGGAGCACAAAGTTTTGGTTCGACCGTGAACTTCCCAAAATGCCCTTATGTATAGTTTTTAAATATACAAAATAATTAATTAACCTAAAATCCCCAATAAATTAGACATTAAATGCCATTTAAATAGGGATCTAATAAACCTTTTCAACAATTCAAATTGCCTCTTTAATATCGCTCAAAAAGAGGATCCCTAAATAGGCTTTCATTGCAAATTTTAATCGCTTCTCATTTTAGTTGCTATTTATTTTAGTTTATGCATTTCATTGGTTCTAATGATACAAATTTCCATGCGTAATTTACTGCATCAATTCAGGTTTTTATTTGGCAATCAAAATTTTACATTCCGAAATAGTTTGCTTAAAACCTTTATTATATGTATGCACGATACTATTATATGTATAGACAAATTAGTGTTTAAAATTAGAACAATAAAATTTTACATTCCAAAATAGTTTGCTTAAAACCTTTATTATATGTATGCACGATACTATTATATGTATAGACATATTTTTGTTTGAAATTAGAACTAAGATCATTTATATTTTTCATATAGACCTACTAATTCAATTTATTTTCCATATATATAGAAATTAATATTGACATGGATATATGGCAATTTCTTATATGGTTAGAAAGCAAATTTGGCACTATATCAATGACACTTTTTTGTCTTTATTTGAATACTTACGGCATTAGCGATAGACTAGGCATCATAACCCAATTTATTTAAAACATTGTAAGATTACGTATACACGTCAGAGTAGAATCATTCATTCCGTGTTATCCATGAACATTGGGTTCTAGATAATACTGTTGGACCATTTAAATATCCACCCATTCACATTCATATATCCCATTCTCACCGTTCTTTTATTCACCTCATTTTTGTTCTTGATATCTCCATTGCTGCCCCTTTCAAAGCTTTAGCTTAGCTTTCTCCTATAGGTATGTAAAATTTTATCTGTAGCTCTCCATTACCAGTTTTTGTGTTATCTTTTATTTACTTTTTCTATATAGTACTTGTATGGTATGGTTTTATTATTTGTAACTACCTGCAGAATAAGGACGGACCCGCCATCGCCATGAAACTGGTTCCACTACAAAATCAGATGTCGGTCTTAATACAAAGCGTCAGTGAATATATTCAATTGACTAATGGAAATATAATTCGTTTTGCTGAAATTGTCTAAGATGTTCGATAATCTACAGTTGGGCAATGATTTTGTTTGTTTCTACCGTGTTTTAGATAGCAATATAACAACAAGAATGATTATGCTGAGTTAGAAGAATAGAAAGTCAGATTTGAAATCCAGATGAGGTTCGAGCAATAAATAGATAGCGGTTGTGCTTTCAGTTACTTGCGGTTTTCAAATCATGCTTTTTTTTATTTTTTTATTCAAATTTCTATGATTTACAACTTTTGAGTTTCGATGCACAATATGCTTTGTTTATATGTTTGAACGCACAAATACTAGAAGCATGGCTTGAGTACTCTTTTGCGAAATAGAAACATGAATGATAACAAAGTAGCTGTCTGCAGCAAGATGCATATGGTGTGTGCAGGCAAGTTGCATTCGCTTAATTAAATTATTTTTAAAACAACCCAAAACGGAACTATTATTCTCCGTAGATCTATGCTGGCTAATTAAGTTATTTTTAAAACAATCCAGATGCAACTATTATCTCTCCGCAAATCTATGTTGAAATGAACAATTCAGCCTAATTATATATTAGGCTTGCGTTTTAATTTAGAATAGGTCAAATGCCTCAAATATCTTTCCAAGTAATATCTACCATTTTGATGCATGATCCTTGTATGATGACGTGTTATTATGTAGATAGTTTGAATTTTGATTTGTTAAAGGTTAATTTTCCATTGAACATTTTGTTGTATTTATACGTGCGAGTGATGAGACCTCCTTTATTTCATGTATGTACTGCAGCTGGCATTAAAACTATCATAGCAAATACAAATTGTTTCATATAGCCTGTTATTAAAATAAAAGTTTCTACGTGGTTTTGTAGCTTCAGTGCTATTTGTAATCTATAGACTTAATATGGGTATTATGACATGTATGTAGGCACTTGGCATTAACTTAGAACTTGATATCCTTAGAATAAAATATGCACTAAGAGTTGTTTTATCCTCCTATTTTTGTAGGTGGACAATATGGGACACTGCAACTTTGACTTCATGAACAATATGAGACACTACAACTTTGGACTGCATGCCTTCATATTACAAATAACACATTTTATTATTATATAATAAATATTTTTTATTTTAATTCGTGTTTTTTAGCGATTTATTTTGCAGCTGTGGTGATCATATCAGTTCAAAATTTCATGTAAATTTATACCAATTTCTCTATATTTTCATACTTACGTGTACATTATATTTTGCTGTTACTTTTTGGTTCGACCGTGAAGTATCCAAATTGCCTTTCAAATAATTAGTTTACATATTCAAATAATTAATTGTCCAAAATTTTAGGTATTGTTCAAAGAATATGCATGTGAGGAAAAATGGATAAGCATATCTAAATATAATTAGAAATAAATAATATATAGAGAGAGAGAAAATGGGGAGAGAGAGAGAGACAAGGGGAAATAGCATGAAAAAAGCAAAAATAAATCAATGTAAACAAAAATGGTAAATCTGGACTATAAATTCACACGTTTAAATATCGCCTTTTTTAGCACATTATCCCAAAATCAAATAATTAATTTATTAAAACTTTCCTTTTACGTTAACATAAACATATATGTACTATATTAATAAATCATTGATTATAATTAACGTACAATTCTTTTTAAACTGAAAGATTCCAATCAAGTTAACAAAATTAATGTCAATTTTAATATAATTTTAAAATAGACCTAAATAATGCATCTTTTTTTATCATGAAAGAATTTAATGGGTTCAACATTAAATCAAATGAGCCAGCAAATGCAAAATTTTAGGCAACTGGCCAAAGGATATGCATGTGAGGAAAAAAAGAATAAGCATTTGTAAATATAAATAGAAATGAATAACATATAAAGAGAGAGAGAATTTGCGGGAGGGGGAGGAGAAATAGCATGAAAAATGCGTAAATAAATCAATGCAGACAAAATAAGGGGGAAACAACAAAATGAGGTGATCCATAATAAATTAAATAAACATAATATGACCAGTATTATATAACATAAAGATAAATCTGGACTATACATTCACATGTTTAATAAGTCACTTTTTTGAGCACATAATCCCAAAATCATTCAATTAATTTATGAATATAAATTTGTAGCTTAATATTTGTACTAATAAGGATACAAATAGTTCTTTAGCTTAAGTTTTGTAGCCCTAACATTTAACCGGCTATGAAAGGTTTGCTAGATACCCATTCTATATATCTGAGGAACAACAGTCAACGCGCGAAGCGCATGTCAACACCACGCGCGAAGAGCGTGCCACGATCACGTGAGTAGTGCGTCATATGATCACACGCGAAGCCCGTGCCGTGACGCTCGTATATATTAATGGCTTGAATAGAACGTGCCGCGCTGCGACCGTTCGCGAATTTCGACCATTGACTTCGAATTGACATTATGGGAGATTCGACCGTCGGATTCTCCTAAAACTGGAACCTTTGGGTTCATATCGGAAAGAGCTATCCACTGAATATAAGATATTTGAAATCTAATGGTTGGATTTGATATTATGTCCAAATCAAATTTGGAAAACGTCGCTGGATGCAGTTCGGTGGCCGTTATTGTAAACTGACTGTACAGACCTTGATAAAATTACCAAAAATATTAATAATTTGTGTAAAATCATAATAAATGATTTGGAAAGAATCTAGATGAAAAATTCCACATTTTTAAAGATAAAGGATATTTTTATCAAAATGAACTATTTATTAACTAAAAGATAATTCAACATTTTTAAATAAATAAATTGGATTTGAGAATGGTTTAATCTAACTGGAATTTTCCAATGTGTGAATTGGAATGGATTTGAATAGAAATCATCTTTGGTATATTTCGATATTGGATTCCATGACTATACAGATATTGTGGAGGAATTTGGAAGATGGATATATATATCATTATTCCTCATACGATATGTGTTGGTTTCAGAATTTGATATTGAATGTAAGCCGATATAATTTCTGCTTAGAGCCTTATATTTAGTATCAAAGTGGATTTTGGGTTTGTTGTGAATGGTGTCTTTAGTAACACTGTTCTTAAACCCCGTGTGAAAAGAATAAATCTTTTAATTAAGATTATTAGAGTTTCCAATTATATTTAGAAATTGGAATAAAATGGAATGTGAATTGGGTTTATTGTGAACTGTGTTTTTAACGACATTCCTTCTTTAACCCGATTAACAGTGAAATGTGATTTGGAATATATAAATCTTTTATTAAGATTTAATTGGATTTTCCAAAGTAAAGTTTTCCAATTTAATAAAATAAATTGAAATGGAATGGAATTCGATTTGGTAATAATCGAAGTGAGCTATTATGGAGGAAGATTGTTACTATATACGGAATTTAAAAGGCTTTGCCATTATTCCATTTATATTATTGGTTGGATACGGAAATTAATATCGATTATATATATTGATCTGTTTTCCGTGAAGATTCCATAATTAATGGAATGTGATTTTGAGTTTATCGTGAACTGTGTTTTAAATGACACTGGTTCTTTAACCCAGTTAAAGACAGGATTACATGTCTAACATTGAATTTCGAATTGTATTGTTGATCTCTGCTAAATATATATCTGTTTGGTGGCGGAGAATTTGTTCTCTTGATTAACACCCTTCTCTGAGACGTATGAGCTTAGAGGCTATATATTGGCAGAAATCAATGGTACGGTGTAGATTGTCGATGTGGCATGTTTTCCAAAGTTAAATAATCATTAAATAATGATTGTTGGAAGAATAAAACTAACTGGAGTTTTAATGAATCTTTAATTAGATTGAAATGAGAGTGATCATTTAAATTATCAAATATGGGAAATGATCGAGAATGGGGTACCACCAGTTTTACTCCAGGCGATAGTTAAATTTTAAACGTGAAATAGTAATTAAATTTGCCGATAACACCGTGGGTGTTAGATATAGGGTACTACCAGTTTTTCTCCATGGGATGAATAAGTTGGAATAGGGATAATAAAAGAAATGATTACTTCGATATGGTTCGATAATCCCGACTAGTCTATAAACCTTAATTTGGTTTAGAGTTGTGAAAAGGAAAATGAATCTTTTTGAAATTGATATCCAAAGGAAGATTAAGGAATAAATTTAATAGAATTTATCTTTTATAAAATTAATGGGAACCTTTCCCTAAAGGTGTGGATATTCGAATAAAAGAATATTCCGAATTGGAATGAGGCGTATGATGTGTTTTTAAAGCACTTGATTATTGATTATAAAATATGCGATTTATTCGGAAAGTCCGGGTTTATACACATTCTGAATAACTGATTCAATGATAAGTCGACGATGAAGACGGTGGTTGAAGACCGGAGTTCTTCACATCGTTTGGATGATTACTGATGTCTTGATTGGGCTGTACACCCAAGACAAGGTAATAAGTGGTGATCGTCCAGACGTACTTGGAGATCAGCTGGATATGCGAGGACCTCTCTCCTGTATTGGACATATAGGACGAGGAATAAGGTGCCTCCGATTTCGTTCAGACCCATAATGAACTTATAAATGGATGTGTGTCTGACATTGGATTTCATTTTGTGTGATTGATTTCTATTAAATATATATCTGTTTAGTGGTGGAAAATTTATTCTCTTGCTTAATACCCTTCTCTGAGACGTATGAGCTTAGAGGTTATATATTGATAGATATCAGTCGCATGGCATGAATTGTCAGTGTGGCATGCAGAGATGCAGTGATCAAGACTTCTGTCGAAAAGCGAAGTCTTGTGGTTGATGATCAAAGCACGGCATTAAATAGCATAGCTTTGTGTATAGCACTAACTCACGAGCCTCACACCCGGTATGACTCAAAAACGGGATTGGACTGCAGGGAGTGCACGACATTTCTTTCGAGCTATGTGTGGTTTCACGGAATGGAGCCCAGACATTTATTTATTTTACCTATGTGGATGATAGATAGTGAGACGCCTCGGATATATCGGTCACTATGGGGCCGATGGATAGGTCCGATATGACCGGGAAATATGTGTTCAGGAATAACTAATCCACTAATGTAAGTGTGGACCCGCCCTGAATCATCCAAGGGTCAAGGTTTTAAATCTCGTATATCGGTCGCGTTTCGTTTCGGGGATTTTATAGACTCGGTCTCGTATCGGGGGAGATCTCGGACGAGATGAGTCTAACTCAGGAGTTCGTCTCGGATTTTCATTTCAGGTCTGAAAGTTCATATCGGAACAATCTCGAGGTACATGATATGTTAAAAATGATATTTTAACAAAATGATTTTTATGAATGCTATTAAAAACATACTAACTTAAACTTAAATGCAAAATAACTTTATTATTCTTTATTTTGCGAAAGATGATTCATACTCTAAATCGTATTATGCTTAAAACAGAAATATTGTTAGACAGAAAACATTAAAAGGATCCAAAACATTAAAAAAAATCAGCATAAATAGACCATAAAATACATAATTTCATAAGATGTATGTAAAAAGACGAATATGAAATTATAATAGTCATTTAACATGCAAAATGTAAAATAACAAAAGATTGCTATGGCTAGATTTGAGTTTTTTTATTATTGTTTTAGTTCAGGCAGAAATTTAATTTTTAACCAAAAACTCTAAGATCTTGGATGATATTCCAGTATTTCGTCTCGGTCGATATATCGTTTGATATTGCAATATCTCGGGCGATATATTTGAAAGGAGATTTAGAGTGATATTTTGCTGTTTCGTTTCAGAAGGAGCCCAAAACGAGATCTCGGAGGAGATCTTGGGCGATATTTGCGAGATTTGAAACAGTGCCAAGGGTTCACTGCGGGGGATCCTGAGGCATTTGCTAGAGTGTCTCAAATTGGGAGGAGTCATCCCTTGCCTTGACTCATAGATGGAAATCCAATTTCCAATACGACATTTTTCGGTTTTAGTTGTAGAACTAGTATGGTGACATGATATATGGTACTCATGCCGTCTATGATTGATACATTTATATTTGAAGTTTTTTTGACACTATACACTTATAGTAATATCAAAATGATTTGTTTTTAAACGTACCAAGCATGTTTGGCTATTATAAGGGAAAACTCTATCCTTCGGCTTGCGTTGCATTATGTGATGGGACCTGAGTGTTATAATAGGTTCATTTTTCGAAAAACATTGCGCTATTTATAAACTGTTTTAAGCACTGGTATTCTTGGGAGAAAACTTGTTCCATGTTATACGGCGTGGTCCCTTATTTACTTTATTTCTAAAGTAAAGTTTTAAATAATTTTTTTGTTCTCACACCAATCCCATGACTGACCTGGAGTTTACTGTTTTAACCTAAACACTGGGTTCCCCTAGTTTCCGCACGGGCAGCTAGTAGTTTTGGTTTTTGCATATATTATTTTCACAGGATCCTGGATTTACAGCTGGAGCTATATTCAGAAAGCTTTGTATTCGTGTATCTCTTTCAGTTGTGTTATGTATTATTTTCCACTACTATGTAATGTATTTTAATCTCTGATATTTTTCTGATGTATATTATTTATTTGTACTCTGTTATATTCTTGTATCCTGATGTAATTGTTATAATAGCAATGAAATGTTCTATTGTTTGTGTTCTGATTTGTCCTGTTCTCAACTCAATCAGGGCTTTCCCTTACGGGTGAGTTTTGGTCGTTTCATATTCACAATGGTGTGGTTTTGATTTTTAGAAACATTTTCACCAGTTGTGAAACCAACTTCAATTAGAATTATTTTAACATTGCTTTGTATAGAAATTGGAACATAAAAAAAAACAGATGTTAACAATGCATTTCTTAATGGTGATTTGTTGGAAGAAGTTTACATGGAGCAGCCTCAAGGGTTTACTCAACATGCAAACAAGAATTTGGTGTGAAAACTAAATAAAGCCATCTATGGATTAAAGCAAGCACCCAGGGTTTGGTTTGACAACTTGAAGCCAACACTTGTCAATTATGGCTACAAATCATCAAAATCTGATTACTCCATATTTATGAAAATTTCTAATACTACAACAACATATGTTCTAATTTTGTTGACAGTTTTATTATTATAGGAAGAAGTGATGCGGAAATTAAAGCCATTACAAATATGATGAATTCAGACTTTTCAATCAAAGACTTGGGTGACTTAAATTGTTTCCTAGGTGTTGAAGTTAGAAGAACATCAAATTCCGAAATGCATCTTAATCATAAAAAATACAATTCAAAAATTCTGCTCATAGCACAAATGGAAAAAGCAAATCCTTTTCCTATACCAATGATCACAAACATACAGTTATCAAAGTACAAGGGAGAACCATTTCAAAATGGAAAATTGTATAGAAGTATTGTGGATGCTCTTCAATATGCAACAATAACAAGACTAGACATATCATTTAGTGTCAACAAGGTCAATCAATACATGCAAAATCCCTTAGATAATCATTGGAAGGCAGTTAAAAGGATCCTTAGATATCTAAAAGGAACAATTGATCATGGCCTTATTCTAAAGGATGGCAATACTTTATATATCAATGCATATGCTGATGCAGATTAAGGAACAGACTGTGATGATAGAAAATCTACATCAGGTTATTGTATTTTTCTAGGTAAGAATCATGTGTCATGGTTGCTAAAAAGCATAATAAAATATCGAGATCCAATACTGAAGCAGAATTTAGAAGTGTTGTTAGCTTAACAGCTGAAGTTATGTGGATAGAGTCACTGTTAAGTGAACTACATATTGCAACAACAAAACAAGCTGCTATATGGTATGACAATATTAGTGCAATATCTTTAACATTCAATCCAGTTTTGCATTCGAAGACCAAACATATTGAATCAGATCTATACTTTTTAGAGAACAAATTATTAAAGGAAAGTTAAAGGTTGGATATATACCATCTGCAGATCAAAAGGCAGACATACTTACGATTCCTCTATCAAAAACTTGCTTCTCGAAGCTCAAAGAAGAATTTAACATAGATGTTGCAAACATATATTGCTCAGGTATTACAGACTTCTGAAGATCTCAAGCTTATTTGTTAGTACTTCATCTAATTGATGTCAGATCTACATCCCTCAGCTAGGACTTTGTGACAACCCCAATTTCGACAGACCGATTTTTTTTCAAAATTCCAATCTATCGAAACATGGATTGGTTTGCTCTGGTATCCTTCAGAAAAGACAGAGACATAAGACATGTCAGAGCTTGGAAAAATATCTCACAACGGAAAGGATAAAATATAATTTAATCAAAACATAGCCTTACCGTATTATTAATACTGCCTAACCAGTATCCAAAGCTATCATGTCTCTGCCACAATCTAACCTATGAGTGTGTTATGAAGAGGGCGTCAGAACACAAGTTCTGGGGACTGGATTTAAACTATACACTTTGGATAATCTTACATATACCGTTCTATCCTATTTTCTTATTTATTAGGTTACTTGGGCTAACAACACTCAAGGATTACACACAAAGTCGTACCCATTTACTTCCCAGTGAATTAACCTAATACAGTATATGTAGCTATCTCTCAATATTGAGATACACCCCATGGTACCCCACTCGCACGGTCTCCACCGTATCATCGTAGGAATATAGCAGTCCCTAATCCTACGCCCGAATGTCAAACGGATTTCTGCATATATCTCAATGCTACGTCTGCAAAGAACCACTACTTCTATATTACGTAAGCGTTCAGACTGCCATCTTTGAACCATTCGATCGAATTAGGTTCCATCCTCGAATAATGCCGTCTAGTCTTATGATACACTACCCAGAGCGACATGAGTGTACCTAAACTTTCCCATGTACGTATCATCAATCGTTCTCGATGTCTATTGCACATGTTCTCTATATGTGCGCCCGAGTACCGTGGCAGGGCTAATCAAGAAACACGGAACTCGGTTGGGAGCTTTCAGATATCTGCCGATTGCAGATGCTAAGGTCTGCTTTTACAGTGGCTATGGACCCACTAGACCCCTCCCTCAACTAATGGAAGGCACCCAAGAATATCAAGAATGAGAACTTAACCTTGACCCCCTATGCCCTTCAAACCTATTGGCCAACCTCACCCATAACTAGATAGCAAAGTATATGGTCTTTTGGAGTTCTCCACCTTTCCGCTTTACGTATTGACTGAAGATGGTAGGTAGACGACGAGTTGCTATCACAGGGCACTAACTGGTCTCGCCGAATCACGCTGGTCCATCTTAGTCTTTTGATTGCCCCTTATTATCGCAATCAAGGCATACTCATTGGTTCACCTACGCAGACCTAACCTATGTGAGTACAGGCGGGTCATCTGCCACTCATAGAGGAATACCAAGAGTACCCTACGTCCCCGGAAGCCGCGTGCTTCCCCTTTCAGTTCTTTGGGGCTGTTAAACAATTAGATGAATGTGCGCTCCCCTCGTGCCTTATAACACCTCGATGATCTACCCTGTTGGGTTATTCACCCTCAACCGTACGGACTGGTCTAAGCGCCTTACTTTAGCATGTTGTTAGACCCTATGTCTAAACATTCTTTTACACGCTTGTCTCACCTCACCAGGTTTCCAGTTAACTTGGTTATTCCAATTCATATTGAATTCTTATTCAAATTACCAAGTTTCTCTTGCTTATTAATTTCATTCATACAACTTAATTCATTTAAGTTTATTAATAAGCTTACAACATGTTATTCTCTAGATTGTGGCCCAAGGTCTGTGATCCACAATCCCTTTTATATTCTTGTTTGATTTCAATAACATGTTTTACTTAATATGTAATTAAGTATATCTAATTCACATGTTTCCAATTAACATGTCACTTATCATTTATGATTATATATAACTTATTTCATTTCATAAGTTTTCCTCATCCTCACTCATTTAATCATAATTCCACTTTACGCCGTCAATACGACTTATCGTTGTTTACTTATTAACTTAGTTCTATTAACTAGGGCCCATTTATAAGTTTCTCTACCCATTTATTATAACCTATGTTATAATTTCCCCTTGTCCCTAGGACAAGTCTAAACATGTTATTCTTACCAATGGGTTTCAGACTCCCAGACTACTTAATTTATAATTAAGTACAATATATTTTCCCCCTTTTCTTAACTGGTTTTAGGTTTTCCCCTTTCTGATTACTTAATTTACAATTAAGTGTCACTTAACATAATTCAGCAGTTATCCCATTCGCTTACTAGTTTATTATAACCTAAGTTATAATATTCACTTGTCCCTAGGATAAGTCTACCTATTATACAACATTTTCATTAATGTTATTTATTTATAATAGGTTATTATCATTCCCCTTTTAAACCATTTACTGTTGTAAACCATTATTCTTCATTCTCTGTAATATATGTTCCTTATTATATTAAGGAAAAGACTTCATGCACCTTATCAGTTTGATAGAAGGAATCAATGATTTATTTTCATAACGTTTTCCCATCTAAATTTGTGGTAGCAAGTAATTTCTTTACTTTTCTATATTTATTGTGGCTTACTTGCAACAACGTTTTCATAAATAAGTCATTTAGGGAAATACATCACTTTTCCCTCTTATCACACTAACTCAGTTCATTACATCCCTTCTTTTCTTATTTTCTGAGTTAGACATTTAATTATCATCCTTGCCATTTATTCATATCTTGTTATATACATATAGTTATTTATATATATAAGCACTAGACCTCTCACATTAAGCCTACACCTGTGGACGCTAGATTTGCCAGGCAGGTCCGGGCAGACTTCTACCACAAGCTGACTTAACCTCGTCTCTTAGCACATGTTGTTAATTCTTGCACTTAGGTCTCTCACATTAGGTTCAACATTAGTGGCTGCTGGATATGCCGGTCGGGTCCGGGCAGACTTCCGCCACTAATGCAAGCTAACCTCGTGCCATAAGTGTATTTACAATTTCTAGTTGTAATCCTAGGCATATTCATTTTCTTTCAATCACTTATGTTCATATCAAATTGCACTTCCAAATTAAAATCTCAAAACATAATATATGTTATGTTCATTACATGAAAATTTTAGACATATTATCCTTTTTACTGTAATATAGTTTACAGTAATCTAATTTACATGTCGTCCAATTTTTTCCTATATTTTGTTGCATGTCATTTTCAACATATGTTTAATTCTACAAGGACATGTAAACATTCAATCGGATAATTATTTTAACATGTCGTTCAATCAATAATATGTCCCAAGTAAAGCATGTAATTACAATCACTGAATTGGCTATTCATATCCTAACAAGTTTATTTTCTCCAACATGTAAACATTCAATAACTTAGCCAATGCAACATAAGAATTTCCTGACATATTCATATCAACATTTCAATTCGTTACAACAACAATTTATAATTAAACTGTCCATTTCAAAATTTATTAAAAAGGGGAATGTTAAACGATAGTCATAACATTATCTAAAGGCTATAGCTTGAACCCACTCACCTTTAAGCTTTCCCCATATTTTGGATCAGGTCCGTTATATCATCCATGGTTTTCCTTTTTCCTTTAATTTGATTCACGACCTAATGACCATGGATTTATTATTTCGTGAAAAGAGAAGGCAAAGAGAAATAATTTAAATAGATTGGTTCTTAAAGGTTTACCTTGCTTTCATAATTTAATAATCTTTTTATTAACGTTGATTCCCTTTTCCAGATCTGAATTCATAATCCTCCTAGGCTAACATTTTAATTTCAGAATAGATTTGAGAAGAGAGAGAGAGCCATGGCAGAGCTCCAGCGCAGCCGCCGAATTATGATGTTTAGGGTTAGGTCTAGGGTCTTATTTATAGGTGCTAAAGACCTTATCGTACACACAGCGCTGAGTCAGCATTGAACCCAGTTAAGAAAATAGTCCGGGTTCGCAAATGAATCTAGCCAAACCTTATCGTACATGCAGTGATGAGTCAGCATTGGGTCCCACAAGCTATTTTGGTGTAGAAATTTGAATTTCGAATGTTTGAATTGTTTTGGCGCAGAAACTTAATTTTTGAACTTTTGAATTTCTGGAATTTATTTAACTGTTTTATTCACATGAAATATTCTTATATGTATACAATTCCTCTACTGACCATTTTACGCGTGTATATATATGCACAATTTCCGTTTTATTTTCAAAATTCAAACGATGTTGCACCGTTATTTGATTCTTGCCATATTTCATTGACTGCAGCCTTATCTTGAATTTTATCTTTTATATACGCATATTTATGCATATATATATATTCTCATATATATACATATTTTTTCTTTATTTCCTTATATGTACATTCTTATCCTTTCAAATTTTGAATTTGTATACGTACATATATTTGCATGTTCAGTTGGCCCTCTCTAAAACAAAGATAAAAATTATGCCACCGCCGGGGTTCGATCCCCGACCTCTATGATACAAATCCAATGTCTTAACCAATGGAGCTATGAAGTATTTTGTTAATAAGTCTTAGAATAATGATAATTATTGTTCTCTCCTTATTCTCTTTTTCATGTTATTTACAATGCATAAATTAAACCATTGCATGAATCTTTTTCTTTTAATGTTAATGCATTATGTTTGCAAATCAGTGCATGCATCATATTTACATTGCATGCAACCAATCCTTTCTTTCTTTCAATGCATGCATTACATTTTATTTAGTGCATGTATTTATTACATGCAATCCTTATTTTATCCTTTATTTTACATTTTAATTTGTTTGCACACACATATATATATATATATCTTGTGCGTATACAAACTTCTAGGCTTAATAACTTCTTCATATGATGTCCGTTTTACGCAAATCAGGTGTCTATCTTGACCCGAATTCCGAGACGGACGCAATGCCGCAGTCTGTTTTACTTAATTCTCATTACTTAATCAAGTTATTCTTATTTTATTATCATAAAATACGGGGTATTACAGACTTCAACAGATCGATCTAGATCTAATCTGTTTCGTCATCCAGTTTAACCTCTGCAACAACCCAGAATTTTGACAATATAAATTAATTATTAGAAGCTCAAAAATAGGAATATCTGCAAACGATGGAATTTGGCCATGAGACTTTAACTTTTGCATTTGTCTCGGAATTCTAGTCAACTTTCATGTTTGGAGTTTCGCGAACGGAGTCCATATAAAAAAGTTACAGACGAAATACGAAAAACGGACGGAAATAAATAAATCAAAATTTAAATAAATATTATACCATATATGAACAGCCGACCTGGGCATTTGGTTGGCTAAGCAATTGAGCGTAGTGGTCGACCGACGATCGACCGCCATGGTCGACCTACTGGGCGATCAGATGCCCACTGACGGCTAGGTCATATAGGGTTTGTTTATAATATTTATATAACGGATGGACGGATATAACTTAAAACTAATCCATCGGTTCTAGTCTGTTTCCACCCCTATAAATAAAGCGGTAGAGCCCCATTCTCTTCCATTCAAATCTATAGAGGCACCGGAGCTCTGCCGTTTTTCTCCCTCTTCTAACCTAATTTCTAAATAAAATATATTCATATATGTATATCAAATCAAATCAAATTCATATGGAATTGGAAAGGTAAATTGATTAAATGGAAGAGGATGCTCAACGATAGATTCTTTGCACTCTTCCCTTTTTCTTATATTTCTACAGATCTAGAATTTTCCCCTTTAAATTGTAGATTTATAAGAATTTGGGATTGTAAGCCTAAAAGAGTTCAAAACTTACAAATTGGAGGCTATAAGGTGAGTGGAAAATTTACTAATACAATTATAATGACTTATCTATTTCGTTTGAATCCAATCTATGTTTTATGCCTGTCAGATCTATTTATTTAAATAATTGTTACTTGTGGCAACCAACAGATCTGATTATGAATATGGTTAAAATTGGCAAATGATAAGTTGTGATTATGCATAACATGAATTGTAAGATTTTTATATATTTTTCCCATATATTCCTACAGTTATGTCATGAAATATTTTGTACATGTTATATAGCACTGTGAATCTGGAAATCAGTCCCAATAACATAAATTAGTTGTAGTTATGTTCTAGATCTTTAGTTCAGTGCTGAAATATGAAATATGTGAATTTGGGTAAAAAGATGAAATTTGTGTATTATGCGATTCTAAGAATAAAAGAAATATTCCTGTTATATTCAATATTGTTGGGTTTTGGCTTAAGCATTATAAAATATGCCTTTCTCCTCCTTAAAATAAAGAGGCATTATTTTAGAATTACAAGAAGTATGACAAAAATGATTAAAAAGGGAAAAGTGGTGCAAAGGTACATATAAATATAAATACATGTATTTGTACGTAATTTGCATCAACTATTCCAATATATACATATTACATATATTTCTTATAATTTGAAAATATGTCAAATTCCACAAAAAATAGGCTTTATGATTACGGCTAATAGTCCTTGTGAGACTTGAAACCTTTTTGGTAAGATTGAATATGAAAAGGAAATGTTTGGTTAATTGATTAGACCAAATCATTAGTTTAAATTTAAGAATAAAAATAAAAATAATTATAACTACGTTGACCCCACGCAAACATAGAAATAAATATATACATATTATCCGTCTAAATCAGAGTAAAACGTTAAAATATGCAATATAATAAATGTTTAAAGGTTTGAAATATTGAATGATATTCATTTATGGAACCATACATGTAAATTATATTGCATACTTAATGAATATATTTATGGTGACCGTTATAGCAATGTGTAATTGATTGTTACAAAGGAGGCCATAAATAAATAATTAACAATTGTGACCAACGTTGAATGTTTGGATAAGGTTCAATTATGGAATTATGAGTAAATATAATCCATTTTGAATTAATATATTTGTGGTGACCAGTTGTAGCAATAAATATAATTAATTGCCATAAATTATACCGCAAATCAATAAATAACCATTTTAACCAATATTGATTTGGGGAAATTAAATGTGATAGGAAAAATGGTTACACTTCCTAAAAAATAATTAGGAAAAATGCTGTGGACTCTAATTAGAAAATTCAAATTATAACCGCATTTAGACATGAGGTTAAACCCAACCTATGGTGTAAGCCTGTCCAGAACCAACCGACAAATCCAGCAACCACAGGTAGTCAGTTTAATGTGAGGGGTCTAATGCATATATATAATCGTAGTATGGCACGAGGTTAAGTTCACTTGTGGTAGAAATCTACCCGAAACCGATCGGCAAATCCAGCATCCACAGGTAGTCAACTTAATGTGAGGGACATGGTACATAAATATATATAACAGTCAAACAATAAATAAATGAATAAAAATAGAAATTGTCCATTGGGGTACAACAAATAGATAACTTGGGACTGATAAATAGCTGCCTTAGGAAAATATGACCATTAGAGTCATAAAGGGCAATAAAAAAAGAATAAAAAGAAATGAGGATATAGATAGAAACCCCGTAATTGGGGGCCCACTATAGGTAGAATTAACAGTTAAGCTCTAGTATAAAGGTTTCACAAAAATATATGTAAATGTCCTATCTCGGCTATGCAGTTAAAGGCCCGCAATATCGCTGCTATTGCCCATAGCACTCTTCAACCACTACGCTATTTTAATTTAGCACTGGTGAACAGTAGATCCGCTTTTATCCCCGCTGTTTTTCACTACATCCGCTAAATCAAGGCTTTTTAGCGTCGCTTTAACAGTATTAAAACACAAAGCTTGATTTGACTAGTTCTCTTATTAAAAACTTTAGTAAATTTAGCGTAAAGGGCTGAATTTAAGGCAAAAGTGCCTAATATACGGTAATAATCAGTTACACTCATAAAATTTAGCAATGCATAGCTATGATATTTTTTGATTTTGTTATATAAGATTAATTAATATTGGTTTCTTGTACACATATAATGTGAGAAAGATGATTAATTAACTTACAAAAATTTAGTTTTACATCAAATGAACTTTTTTATACCTCCACTATATCCCCGCTATTTTCTCGCTTTATCCCCGCTACACCTTTTTGCACGTCCGCCGCTATATAACCGCTAAGCGCTTTAACTGCACAATATCTCAGTAATGTTATTTGGGAATATTAATTTGGGAAGAGTAGTAAAGTCATGCGTAAACATTAAACAGGTTGGTCTAGAATCACCAACCTTGTTCGGCATACAACTTGGGTTGAACCAAACGAAATATATTTGTGTTATAGTTTGTGTTGTACATTTCTTAGTCACCAGAACTTGTTGTTCTGACCCCCCCTCCTCCTCATTAAAACCTCTCTGCTTTCCTAGATAAGGCCGAGTTCTCATAGATGATTAAGTTTGGCTTACGGTTCTTGTTCTCTCTCATGCTCGGTATTGGCAAAGTGACTTACTTTGAAAAAGGTAGTTACTTGAGTTAATACTAATTTATCCTATTTTGTTTCCACTGTGTGTTTTCTTTACTGTACTCTGATTATGTTCATGCTTATTTATTGCAGGTATAGATATACACGCTCCATGCTTGGAAGTGTTCAAGTTTTGATTTTTGCCAAAATTTGGATGTAGAAAAGTGTGGAGTGTTACATTTGGTTTCAGAGCCAGGTTAAATGATCAAAGGAATTAGTTAAATTAGGACCCGTGAGAGAACGTAATTCGATTTCTTTTCTGATTTTCTTCATCTTTCTTAATCGACTTTAATTTATTTCGACGAAGAATTAGTTGTGGATCTAAGTATTTAAAATGGGCTTTAATCGACTAAGAGTTGAAATATGTTGAGTTTGGGTTTTTAGCCAATTCTGTCTAACCCCAGAGTACGTCGACGATCTCGTCATGAAGAGCATGAGGACGTCATATGGTGTAGTCTGTTGATTCGAGTTTGAAGACTGGACAAAAATCTAGCTACAACCGTGATAGTCGCGATTTATGGTTTTTGGTTTTGTTCTTGAAGTTCCAGTTAAAACCATTCCTCGATCCAAAATGGGAAAAGTTCATATTAGTATGTCGTATCCATTTCGGAAATATAATTACGAGGTATATCCATTTGTTACTTCGTTGGATTTCTGAATCTACTTTTGTTAAAGCTAAAATTAATTTCGATCTTTTTGTGTGTGATTTCATTTTTGGCATGGCAGACTTCCTTTTTCGCCAACATGTGATTTGAATCGTTTAAATTTCCACAAAATGCATTTTTTGAAGTTTTTGGAAAATGTTGTTTGAAAAAAAAAACGTTTTTCAATCATTTCCTTATTTTATAGGAAAATGAAACGGTTTTGAAAGGAAATTTTCAAAATAGACATGACAAGTTTTCGAACGGGAATTTTTTTTATGAAAAATTTCAATTTTTGGTCACATGAATAGCGTAAAGAAGATGTTTGGATGCTTTGTGTGTGACTTTTAGCGGTGCAATAGGAACAACGATGCGATAAAAACGTTAACGGTAACAAGAAAAGAGCTGTTTTAGCCTTAGAAACGTGGCTTCCATACCTTGTCAATGATGCGCGCGAGCTATTAAATAGCTCGTTTTACATTTTAGAGCTTGTTTTAAGCCTCCTTTACAGTCTACAGATGGAAAATTTTGAAGTATTTTGGGTAACTGAGGTGAAAATTCTACTGCAGGACGGGAATGGAATATTTTGAAGCGAAAGAAATGTTAAAATTCTTTGTCTTAATCTTCTTTTTCCGGTTTAGGAGAGATTAAATAGAAAACGGTTAGATTGCATGACGTTTTGGATGGTAAGGTTTGGATGCAAAATTGGTTGCTTCACACTTCTATTCATAGTTGTGTGAGGGTTATGGATGAAAATGAATTTTCAAAAATTGCATTCATATAGAACTACCAGTATTTAGGATGTTTTGCATCATGTTTTTGAAAGTGTTTTAAAAATCTAAATGCAAACATATAAGAGGTTCTGATTAAAATCATCTTGCATGCATGTTTTTGTTGAAATTGCATCATGTACACCATGCACATATACACATGGTTGCAAAGTGTATGTACACAAATTGGTTGTGCATCATAGGATTATAGGCGTCAGAATTTCTGGATGAAATTCCTTTTAAAGAGGGAAAAATGTAACAACCCAGAATTTTGACAATATAAATTAATTATTAGAAGCTCAAAAATAGGAATTTCTACAAACTATGGAATTTGGCCGCGAGACTTTAACCGTTGTGTTCGTCTCGGAATTCTGGTCAACTTTCATGTTTGGAGTTTCGCGAATGGAGTCCATATGAAAATGTTACGGACGAAATACAAAAAACGGACGGAAAGAAATAAATCAGAATTTAAATAAATATTATATCATATATGAACAGCCGACCTGGGCATCTGATTGCCCAAGCAGTCGACCATAGTGGTCAATCTACTGGGCGATCAGATGCCCAGTGACGGCTAGGTCATATAGGGTTTGTTTATAATATTTATATAACGCATGGACGGATATAACTTAAAACTAATCCGATGGTTCTAGGTCATTTCCACCCCTATAAATAAAGGGGTAGAGCCTCATTCTCTTCCATTCAAATCTATAGAGGTAGCGGAGCTTTGCCGTTTTTCTTCCTTTTCTAACCTAATTTCTAAATAAAATATATTCATATGTATATCAAATCAAATTCATATGGAATTGGAAAGATTAATAGATTCAATGGAAGAGGCTGCTCAATGGTAGATTCTTCGCTCTCTTCCATTGTTCTTATATCTCACATTAAGTTGACTACCTGTGGATGCTGGATTTGCTGGTCGGTTCCGGACAGACTTCCACCACAAGTGAACTTAACCTCGTGCCTTAATACAAATATATTTATGCATTAGACCCCTCATGTTAAACTCAACTTGTGGTGTAAGCCTGTCGGAACCGATTGACAAATCCAACAACCACAGGTAGTCAGTTTAATGTGAGTCTCTCAATAAATCAAGCTATCTCAAGCCATTAAGCTCAAGACACTACAACAAAAACACCATATTACAACTTTAATTTTACAACTGTGCGAAAAGCACAATTGTAATAAATGCTTTTTTAAAACTGTGCAAAACGCACTGTTGTAATAAATGTTTTTTACAACTATGAGAAAATCACTGTTGTAATAAACATATATATCACAACTTTTCTTTTTTGTCTGTTGTAATAACTAATATATACTAATTAATTTCTGATAATTAATAGTTAAATTAGGAAGTTGTTTAAACTTATTTTTAGTAACTCTTTTTTCTATTTCTTGTACTAGAGGCCTATTAAATATTAATAAGAACTTATATTTAATAATTAGTAATATTAACGTTTAAGAATAATTCATATTCAATAATAAATTTACAAATTAATACCAATTACTATTAATTACTATTAGATTAGATAAAAACCGCTTAACTGGTGATTAATAAATAATAGTTACTTTTTAAAAATTACTATTAAATATTTAACAGTATATAATCAATAACATTTACATAATTATTAACTTTTAATAGTTGGAATTCAATTATAACTTTGAAGAAATAGGTAATAATTAATAATAACTATTATTAATCAGTAATATTTAATATTTTAGTAAAAACCAATTCTCAAGAAATTCATACTATATTTATATTTAACATAAAATTTTACTTATTAATTCTAAATTATAATTTTTAATTCTCTAAGATTTGGTAAAATTTTAATTATAATCGATGGAAAATTGACGGTCATGTTAAACGCAAAATAATGAAACTTAAGGGCGGTAAAACTGAAAATTTGGCTCTCACATAATTCGCATCTTGTATTTCTAGTTCCTTCTATCGGGCGACCTCTCCAGTTCTCGTCTGTATGTCAAAATCAAAATCCCCAATTCCTCCTTTCTTAGAAAATCTTGCCCCCTTCGCCTTCTATTTCCCCTTTCGCCTTCTGCCTCCGCCTTCTATTTCCCCTTCCGCCTTCCTCAGAAAATCTTGTGCCCTTCGCAGCACCTCACCCCGTGGCAACAAAAATATTCTGCGTTCGTTCCTCCAGCACTTCAGCGCCTCCATCGCAACCACCATGTCTACAGCTAGCATCGTTGATCACCATCCTTCTCTCTTAACAGCTACTGGCCAAGCTCTATGTTGCGCCACCCCACCAACTTGAAAACTCAGTCCAAAGCCTTAAACCCTAAATTCAATTTTAAAATTTATCCCCAAATCGGAAATTGGAATCTCTGCCCAAACTAATGTGAGTCTCAGTGTATTATTGTTTTCTTTTCCCCTCATGATTGCGGTCTTAGTTGATGTTACTTTCATCTATTGCTAGTGTTGTTGCTATGTCAAATGCTAAATTGAGTTGCCAATACTATCATTTAATGTTTCTAAAATCCTAAATAGAGTTGTGAAATGTTAATTTTGAATCGGATGCTATGTTCCGATTTGATTTAAGGCATGGTTATGGGTTGTTTTTCTCTTAGTTGAAGGTTGTTTTCTGGTGTTGTGGAGTGCTAAATGCTGTTGCCTAGTCTTGGTCAATAACCTGTTTTTAGCGAAGTAGGTTTTCTAAACAATCAATTAGGAATGCTCTTGCTATAAACTAGAAGTTCTCAGGTCTTGGGTGTTCTTTAATTGATGGTCAGGTTGCTGCCTTTGTTATCATTTACGTGCTACTTGGTGTAGCTGGGTAGTCAGTTTTGTCATGTTTCTATGGCAGGAGGATGAGGGATTGCAGCATTCCATACAGCAATAGCTGAAAACGTTGAAGTGAAAATTGATGAACTTAAAAAGAAGTCTTGGAGGAGCATGACGGTAATGATAATTATAATGATGAAGATGTAATATATGAGTTTGCTTTTAAAAAAAATAGAAGTTGTTCTTACTGATACATACTAATATGTTATGTTTAAATTTTGATTTTCTAGCAAGTAATCAAAACGTCTTAGCTGATTACAGTATGTAATTGAAGTTAAATTTTATAAAGAATTTACGTTTTGTATTATGTTTTTTCCCTTTGAGAGGGGTGGGGGTGGTCTAAGGGGCAAAAAAGCAAATATAGATACTTGATGGGGTTTTCAATGTTGATTTTGTGGTGAAGCAAGTTGTGTGATGGTGGGAGTTGCAGGGTGTAAGAGGATTGCAGTAGGAAGAAGGAATTCGAGTTAATGAAGGTTGTGTGTTTTATTGCATTGATGGGTTTGCCAAAGAGTTTCATTGACAAACCGATATGTTAATTGTTCAAAATTAACACTACTTACATTTGACTTGATCATAGGTACTACCTTGCTCCGTTTGCTTCTGATTTGAGGGGACTTTCCTTCTCTGCATCCACATTCAAAATTGGGAAACCTTTCAGGCCATTCAATCATCTCATGGCTGTTTTTCCACCTAGAAGGTAGCAATTATCATCAGCTTTGAAGTAACTATGTATAACTTCATATGTAAGTAAGTTTATTAATCATCAATAGTAATGTTAAAAGTTGTTATGCGGTTTATCCGCAAACGTCCACAATTATATTAGGAAGATAGAAAAAAAAATTGAATTTAGTTTAAAACTAGATTCAAAAAAAATTATATTGAGCTCAAAATACAATTTCCATGCGATATTCATTTTTCACATTATTGAATCACTAGCTCATAATATTATTCATCCCATATCATGTGTTATGCTGGAGTTTTAACACTTGGTTCAGTTATGAATAATTTAACAAAAAAACAATGTACTAATTATTTGTTTTTATTTATAGCTCAAATGCACTGCCCAAAGCATATGTGAACTTGATGATAAGCGAGGAATCTCTTTTGGCGGAATTCCACCCCAAAGGTAAAGATAACAGTTCTTGGTTCTTCTTTTAATGAAATTTTTTAAGTATGACACATTAGCTTATTACAGTGTTTGTAACTATGTAGTGTTGTTGCGTTATCTCCTATGCTTGGTGTGTCGGCTTGTTTGAGGCCAGGTGTTTCTCTGGTTGATGTGTTTGGTCTATAGTGTTGTTATGTTGAAGTTTTGGTTCTTATGCTATTGGGGTGACTTGAGATGAAGTAATTATCTTTTGGATTTCTTGAGGCATCAGCTTCGATTGGCAGCTTGCCTCCTCTCAGTTGCAAGTCAAGGAACTCAACTTAATGGTGTTGCATGTGATTCTCTAATGTCATGTTCCCAGGTCTGTTTGTTAGGAAGTGTTTTTTCTGTGTCATTGTTGTTTGATGTCAAGCACGCAAGTTGGTGTATGATCATGTAATAATACGCGAAATATTTTCTAAAAATTATTGTTTGTAATATTGAAAATTTGAGTATTTAAATAAATTAGTTTACAAATAACTGTAATATTTGTTTTTCTTATGGAGTATCGCTATATTTAGTGTATTGTTCATTTCAGCTGCAAAAGATGTTTATTTTCTTTAAAACGCAACTGTCAATCACAACGGTCCATAACAGTTGCAGTAGATTATTACAACGGTGCATAACTGTTATAATAAAGTATATTACAACGGTGGAAAAAAGTTGTAAAATGTACATATTACAACGGTGCTGCAACTTCTTAATACACGACGGTTAGCCCATCGTTGTAAAATGTAAATTACAACGGTTTTCCATCGTTGTAATAGGGTCATTTTGTTGTAGTGAGATTCACTAGATTTATTTGTCTTGGAGGCATGTTGAGAGAGATCTTTGCATCAATCAGAGTTTTTCCCGATGGAGTCGCCATTATTTTGCTTTTCTCATGCTCAAACCTTAATCCTAGTTAGGTTTGAAGGGGGGAAATGAAATAATAACGCTCCGCATTATCTTAATAAGATACTTTATATTTTTTGTTTTCTGGGCACTGAATTATTGGGCTTGGCCCAAGCCGAAGCTTGTACATTATATATAGAGGCTTTGCCTTGAACTATGTATGTAACTTTCATTTTTACATTTCTCGAAGAATCAATACAAAGTTTATTCTTCTTCCATCGTTCTGGTTCATCATTTTTCTGCATTTCTATCTTCCATGTATGGTATTTTGAATTCAAGCAAGATTATAAATGAGATTAATCGCACTTTCATATGCCTTATTCATAGAAAATCTAAGGCCACAGAAATGATAGATTTTAAGCTTATTTCGCTTTGCAATGTGATTTATAAAATTCTTTCTAAGTTCGTTTATAATTGTATGAAGACATATATGAATGATCTAATTTCTTACAATCAGAATGCATTTATTCCTGGAAGATTAATTACAGAAAATTCTCTTTTTGCCTATGAAATGGTTTGAGGGTTCAATAGGAAAAACTCTAACAATATGTGCTTGAAAATTGGTCTGCATAAGGGCTATGACAAAATTAGTAGAACGTTTGTTCATCGTATGCTGATATCTTTAGGCTTTCCTATGAAATTTGCTGACATGATCTATGTTTGTATTTCCACCCCCTCATTTTCGGTGTTAATTATAGCACCCCATATGGTTTTATTAGAAGTACTAGAGGACTGAGACAAGGGGCCTACTTCTCCGTATTTATTTGCTATTGGTATGGAGATTCTTACCATTAATCTCAATTTGGACTAATTAAAAGGTAAATTTACTCCTATCTATAAATTCGAGCCTATGGTTACCTATTTGGTATATGCATATGATGTCTTAATTATGTCCAAGGCTAGTATATACAATGCTATGTGCATTAAGTATACCTTTAAACTCATGAGCAAGTTTGTAGGTTGGATTTAAATGAAAACAAATCCATGCTATTGTTTAGCAAAAGCGTGAATAATAAATAAGTAATAGCTGATTTTTTTAATATTAAAATCGATACCCTTCCAATAATCTATCTAGTCATTCCATTATCCAATAACAAACTAAAAGCCAGGGACTTTGGAAGCTTGATAGCTAAAATTACAAGAAATTTAATCACTAAAAAAATTGAATATTCAACACTAGTGGTAGAGCTTACTCGTCAAATTTGTTATTTATCCCCTCGTTTAATTTTGGATGCAATTCATGCAATTTCCTTCTAGTATTATCCAAAGAATTGATTCTCTTAGTGCTAACTTCATTTGGAAATCTAAATGGCATAAAAGGAAATGGGACGACATTTGTAAAACTAAGAATGAGGGTGGATTAGGTTTATGTAGACTTGATGATGTTTATAAATCTACTATTATAAAGATGGTCTGGAAATTTATTCATGGTGATTCGTTATAGGCAAAATGGATGAATAGTAAATATTTCAAAAATGATAATTTTTAGGCTATGGTTTGGATAATAATTACTCTTCTCATACTTGGAAATTATTTCTCAAGGCGAGGAAATGGTATAAATTAAAGGGCTTATTGACAGGAAAATTGTAAATGGAGATAACACCTATCTCTGGTTAGATCCTTGGCTAAATGGGTAATCGTAGTTAGATAGGTTTGGATGGAATTGTATGAATATTTACAATGGTTACTGTTGGAAATGAATGAGAAAAGAAAGGGGAAAGTAGGAAGAAGAAGAGATAGCAACATTTAAAGTCCCACATCATAGAAATATTAGCACAATCTCTCCTAATATATTAAAAGCCAAATAGGCTTATGTAAAATAGAAAGGAGAGTGATGATATGAGGATGTGGGCTTGGCCATGACATAATAATACATTAAAATATCGAAGATAAGGGCCTTGGGCCTTGGGGTCTATTGATTGGATATGGCCGACGGTTGCTGATTGGGCTAGTGCTCTGACATGAGAATATTTTTTTCTCGGAATTTTAAAGGTGTGTCCGTTCAGTCCAGAATTCGAAAGGAATGTCTGTTAGCTGAATAAAGACAACCATTTGAATTCTCAACAGACGCATATTAATAACCAGGCGGTTAAAGGGTCACAACCTTTCCTATTCTGACTGTTCCTAATGCATGCGAACAAGCACTCCTCCTTGCATATATATACACTGCCCAAAACAAGACAGAATTCACTTTTTCTGCTTGCATTACTTCATCTTCTTCTTCAAAGTAATCCTCTGATCTGGTTTCTATAATCAACTTCAGTTCGTCAGAGCTCCGTTTGCTGGCAATACGCAACGGAGTTGGTCCGTTTTATCCTGGGAAACAAATTGCAACAATGTCGATTGGTGCATACGACGGCATTATTGTTTCAAGGAAACAGAAAATTTCTGGACTCGGACATTACTAAAACAAAATACTTTCTGTTTATCTTCAGTCTTGTACACAAATCTGTTACACTTTCTGTGATTATTGTACACACGGTTTGACATGACAATGGTGGCATAATTGATTAACGTTGATTGTTGTTGCAGTCTGTTTGTAATAAAATTTTGTAATTACAAAAGTACTAACAATCTTGAAACAATATTTTGTTGCAGATGACGAAAAACAGCAGCACTGATTCTGCACCGATTCAGACGGTGAAAACTGCTCAGCCAGCGCCTGTGCTACCAACAATGGCTCTGTCTCATGGCGAAAGGCCAGAGAAGTTCAATCGAATCAATTTCAAGCGCTGGCAACATAAAATGTTGTTTTATTTAACAACATTAAGCCTTGCCAAGTTTCTGACTGAAGAGGCTCCTGTGGTAGACGAACTCGAACCTGACGCTACTAAAGTAGAGGCACTCAATATCTGGACAAACTCAGATTTCATGTGCAAAAATTATATTCTGAATGGTCTGGATGATAGCCTCTACAATGTCTACTTTACTTTTGCAACTTCCAAACAACTCTGGTTGGCTCTGGAGAAAAAGTACAAAACTGAAGATGCAGGCATGAAAAAAATTCGTTACTGCAAAATTTCTAGACTTCAAAATGGTTGACTCAAAAACGGTGATAAGTCAAGCTCAAGAACTGCAACTTATCATCCGTCAATTAGAAGATGAAAAGATGACTCTTAGCGAGACTTTTCAAGTTTCTGCAACTATTGAGAAATTGCCTTCTTCTTGGAAGGACTTCAAAAATTACCTTAAGCATAAATGTAAGGAAATGACAATGGAAGATCTCATAGTTCGGCTACGCATTGAGGAAGATAACAGAAATTATGAGAAAAAGATTTCTCAGAATATTGCTGCCAAAGCAAATGTTGTTGAGTCAGACAAGACTAACAAAAGAAAAAGGGAGAATGCTCCTAAGAAGTCAAAGAAATTTCTGGGTTCTTGCCACAACTGTGGAAAGAAGGGGCACAAAGCAGCCAAATGCCGTGCACCTGAAAAGAAAAAGTTAGAAGCAAATACGGCTGATATTTCGAAAGGCATTTCTGATCTTGATTTATGTGCAGTAATATCAGAATGCAACCTTGTTGGTAACTCAAAGGAATGGTTTGTAGACACTGGAGCCACTCGACACATATGTGCTAACAAGTGGATGTTTACAGCCTATAAAACTGCAACTGATGCTGAATAACTTTTTATGGGCAATTCTTCTACTTCAAAGCTCGAAGGCAAAGGAAAAGTTGTGTTGAAACTGACTTCTGGAAAGGAACTAACTTTAAATGATGTTCTCCATGTTCCAGAAATTCGCAAGAACCTGATTTCAGGATCATTACTGAGCAAGCATGGCTTCAAATTGACCTTTGAAGCTGATAAATTTGTGTTTTCCAAGAATGGAGTGTATGTTGGAAGAGGATATGTGTGTGATGGTTTTTTTAAAGAAAATGTAACCACTATTGTACCACGCACTGAAATGAATGAAAGTGAATTTTCTGCTTATATTGTTGAATCTTCTAACATATGGCATTCTAGATTAGGGCATGTCAATTTTGATACATTGCGAAAATTGATTAATCTAGAATTTATACCAAAATGCAATATAGATTCAAACTATAAATGTCAAGTTTGTGTAGAAGCAAAATTGAAAAGAACCTCGTTTCATCATGTTGAACGAGATACCGAACCTTTAGACTTAATACATACCGATGTATGCGATTTGAAAATGTGTCAAACTAGAGGTGGAAAAAGGTACTTTATTACATTCATTGATGATTGTACCAGATACTGTCATATATATCTCCTCAGATGTAAGGACGAAGCATTTGAAATGTTTAAACAGTATAAGGCAGAAGTTGAGAATCAACTCAACAAGAAAATCAAATCTTTAAGAAGTGATAGAGGAGGAAAATACGAGTCTCCATTTGAGGAATTCTGTGCTGAGCATGGAATTATACATCAAGCTGTAGCTCCGTATTCACCTCAATCCAACGGTATAGCCGAATGGAAAAATAGAACTCTTAAAGAAATGATGATTGCCTTACTGATTAGCTCTGGCTTGCCAGATAATTTTTGGGGAGAAGCTGTTCTTTCGGCAAATCATATTTTAAATAAAATACCCCGAAAGAAAACATCTAAAACTCCTCATGAACTTTGGAAAAACAGACCACCATCCTATAAATACCTAAAAGTGTGGGGGTGTCTTGCCAAAGTAGAGGTACCAAAACCAAAGAATGTCAAAATTGGACCAAAAACTATTGATTGTGTATTCATTGGATATGCACAAAACAGTGTTGCATATCGATTTTTGGTACACAAATCTGAAATTGATGATATTCAAGAAAATACCATCATTGAGTCGAGAAATGCTAGATTTTTCGAACATGTATTTCCCTTGAAACATGGTACTGAAAATCATGCACCTAAGAGACCAAGGGAAGATGAAGTTCCTTATTCTATTGAGGATGTTGAACAAAATAACACTCAATAAAGTAGTGTTGAGCAGCAAATGGAGGAACGAAGAAAAAGTAAAAGGTCAAGGACTTTAAAAACCTTTGGACCTGACTTCTATACATTTATGTTAGAAGATGATCCATTGACATATAAACAAGCTATGTCTTCCAGCGATGCCCCTTATTGGAAGGAGGCAATTAACAATGAGATTGAATCCATTATGTCCAATCAAACATGGGAATTGTTTGATTTACCTCAAGGATGTAAGGACTTAGGTAATAAATAGATATTTAAAAGGAAATTGAAACCTGATGGTTCAATAGACAAGTACAAAGCTCGTCTGGTAGTCCAAGGATTTAGACAAAAAGAAGACCTGGACTATTTCGATAAATATTCACCTGTAACGAGGATAACGTCAATTAGAATGCTCACTGCAATTGCATCCATACATGACTTGGAAATACATCAAATGGATGTTAAAACTGCATTCTTGAACAGTTAACTAGAGGAGGAAATCTATATGAAACAACCTGAAGGATTTCTAAGCTCAAAAAATGAGCATAAAGTTTGCAACCTGGTAAAATCACTTTATGGCCTTAAGTAAGCTCCAAAACAGTGGCATGAGAATTTTGATAATACTATGTTATCAAATGGATTCACGATAAATGAATCAGATAAATGTGTGTACATAAAACATACACATGTTGGATACGTCATTGTTTGTCTTTATGTTGATGACCAATTGATCCTAAACAATAACAAGGCCATAATAACATCTACAAAGGATATGTTATCCTCTAGATTCGATATGAAAGACGACTGGCTGATGTGATATTGGGTGTAAAAATTCTGAGAACACCACAGGGATATGCATTATCCCAATTGCATTACATCACCAAAATACTTGAGAAATTCAAGCAATATAATGTAACTATTGCAAAATCACCAGTAGATATGAACCAAAATTGGGTAAAGAACACTAGTGATGGTATTTACCAATTGGAGTACTCTCGTATACTAGGAAGTATCATGTATGTTATGAACTATACTAGGCCTGATATCGCTTATGTTGTAAGCAAACTAAGTAGATTTACCAGCAATCTTGGTAAACATCATTGGAAAGCGATAATCAGAGTTCTAGGATATCTAAAGTATACACAGAGTTATGGTCTACACTATACAAACTATCCTTCAATAGTGGAAGGATACAGTGATGCAAATTGGATCACTGGATCAAATGATACAATGTCTACAAGTGGATACGTGTTCACATTAGGAAATGGAGCAATTTCATGGAAATCATCCAAACAGACTTGTATCGCTAGATCTACGATGGAATCAGAGTTTATTGCACTAGATAAGACTGCAGAAGAAGTAGAATGGATCCGAAGCTTCTTGGAAGACATTCCTAATTGGTGTAAACCTATGCCTCCAATATGTATACATTGTGATAGTCAATCAGCTATTGGAAGGGCTAATAGTACATTATACAATGGTAAATCTAGGCATATTCGTCGTAGACATAAAATGATAAGACAACTTCTGTCTAATGGGGTTATCACAATAGATTACATTCGATCTAAAGATAACTTAGCGGATCCACTTACAAAAGCTTGCCAAGAGAGAAAGTTCAAACCTTATCGAAGGGAATGGGGCTAAGGCCTACAGACTAAAGGTTTTTCTAAAATGGAAACCCCACCTAGTTGACTGGAGATCCCAAGATCTAGGTTCAAAGGGACAACGAAGTTTAAGAGAAACTTGATGGCACTGTTACACACAAACCATTTCTATGATAAGTCAGTGCATTATATGTTGAATAAGGATAAGTATGAGTACTTTTAATGATGTCTGTATTTGTGGAATTAGAGAATGCCCTTTATAGAATCACCTACGTAAGTGCGAAGGTGCCGCTTCAAAGAGAATTATGAGGCCAAATTCTCTAAGCACTTATGAGGCCAGGCAGGTGTTCAAGGAAAAAAATGAACACATACAGAAAACGAAGGGTTATAAGAAACATTTATCGCATGTTATCTACTTTGAAATTACAAAAAGGCTTACAGTTTAAGGACAGTCTATGTCTACTGATTCGCCTGTGATTCAAATAGGTAATCACTAGGAAAGTTCAAGGCCCATATGCTACTTTAACCGATACGATAAATGATTCATGAAACTAAGATCAACTGCTCATTCATGTGGGGGATTGTTGGAAATGAATGAGCAAAGAAAGGGGAAAGTAGGAAGAAGAAGAGATAAGGAAGAAGAAGAGATTGCAACATTTAAAGTCCCACATCGTAGAAATATTAGCACAATCTCTCCTAATATATTAGAAGCCAAAGAGGCTTATGTAAAATAGAAAGGAGAGGGATGATATGAGGATGTGGGCTTGGCCATGACATAATAATACATTAAAATGTCAAAGATAAGGGCCTTGGGCCTTGGGGCTCTTGGGGTCTCTTGATTGGATATGGCCGACGGTTGCTGATTGAGCTAGTGCACTGACATGAGAATATTTTTTCTCAGAATTTTAAAGGTGTGTCCGTTCAGTCCAGAATTCGAAAGGAATGTCTGTTAGCCGAATAAAGACAACCATATGAATTCTCAACAGACGCATATTAATAACCGAGCGGTTAAAGGGTCGCAACCTTTCCTATTCTGACGATTACTAATGCATGCGAACATGCACTCCTCCTTGCCTATATATACACTGCCCAAAACAAGACAGAATTCACTTTTTTTGCTTGCATTACTTCATCTTCTTCTTCAAAGTAATCCTTTGATCTGGTTTCTATAATCAACTTCAGTTCGTCAGAGCTCCGTTTGCTGGCACTACGCAACGGAGTTGGTTCGTTTTATCCTGGGAAACAAATTGCAACAACGTCGATTGGTGCATACGACGACAATATTGTTTCAAGGAAACAGAAAATTTCTAGACTCGGACATTACTGAAACAGAATACTTTCTGTTTATCTTCAGTCTTGTGCACAAATCGTTTATGCTTTCTATGATTATTGTACACACAGTTTGACGTGACAATTGTGGAATAATTGATTAACGTTGATTGTTGTTGCTGTCTGTTTGTAATACAATTGTGTAATTACAAAAGTACTAACGGTTACAATAAAAGAGTGTCTCAACTTATGGATGGAAACATGTCCAAAGACAATCTAGTTGGCATTCCTACTCAAATTCAGAACACTATAACTACCATTAAAATCCATACTGAGGGACGGCAAGATCACTAGTTTTGGATGCCTAACAGTGATGGTGTTTTCAATTCTCAGTCTATGTGGGAATAAATTAGGAGTTAACACCCAGTCCATAAATGGTCCATCCTTGTTTGGGACAATAGGTGTATTCCTATGATGTCTATGTGTTATTTATTAACCAAACTAAATAAACTTAGTACTAAAGACAGGGCTAGCAAGCAGTGGCGGAGTCACGTTTAGGCTGGGGAGGGCACGTGACCCTCCCAAAAATTAAAAACTCCAGCATGGATGAGCAAGGTATAACAGGCATTGACCAAATTTAGGTGTGTGCTTCAGCATTAAGATACTTTTTTATCCATCTATTTGAAATATTACATTGGGACTATTAGTATTATTCAAATAACTTAAAAGTTCCCTAAAAATGATTTTTAGTCATATAAGAGCATACCTGTAAAATTTCATTTGATTTCAAATGTGTATCTGGAAAAATTACAGGACTGCATATGTAATGCATGTGTGTACTATGCATGTATGTGAATATTTTCGCTTTCTATTTATCTTGATTTTTTTGGAAAAGCCAGATTACTAGGGAATTGTGTATTAGGAAACGTTTATAGAAGCGACTTCTTTGTATTTGACTTTCACACGGATTACTTCAGAAACTGCTGTGTAAATACTGTAGAATACGCGAACACATGATGCGTCATAGTAATATTTATTACCATTTCATGTTATTCTCCAGTTAGAAATTTCTTTTTCCATTCTTAACGCTTGCAAAATTTACATTCTCATGCCAACTAATACCAGTAGCTGAGCCACATTAAGCCTAGAAGGTGCAGGTCTACGATAAGCATTAGTATTAATTTTTCATTATCCAGACTTTCGCAATAACGAGGGAAATTGTTGTCTTCAAAGACTAAAATATTTCATTGCGCCCTCTCCCGCAAAAAATCCTAGATATGCCACTGTTAGCAAATGGTGTCCGAATATTGATTATTCATGTTCTTTATATGCCAAGCAACATAAAGATGTTCAACGCATATTCTTTAACTGTGACTACTCTAAAGTGCTCTTTGATGACATTATGGAAAAGGTTTAAATCAATGTATGCAACACTTATAACTGAGTTAAATTTTGGATCTTTAAGTCAGCAACATAATTCTATACGAATGGTGAAGCAAGTGCAGAGTGTTGCTCTTACGACCCTAATCTAGGATATATGGTGCGAAAGAAATACTCGAATTTTCAAAAGGGCAGAATTTCCTCTTCAAGTTAGAAAACTTCTTATTCATTAAGAGTCAAGACTGTAAACAAATCATTCAATCGAGTGACAAGCTTAAACTAGAAAGCAGGAAGAAAAACTCATCTTTGCTGAATTTGGCGTCCAAGCTACTGATGCGGATGCCATTTTGTAACAGCCGAGAATTGAGGAAGAAGAGGGAAGAAGAGGTTAAGAGGAGAGGAGAGGAAGAACAGTAGTAGAAGAAGATGATAATTTTCATTCAATTCATGCCATTTTCCATTTACATATGCCATTATATAAAGCAAATTCATACATACCCTTTCTACATAACATGACAACTGTCACTACTACATTTGCTAATCCATTTCAGCAAATCATTCATAACAAATTACCTACATAAAGTAAAATATTCTATGCTTTAAAGATATGGCCACATGCACATTTTAATCCATATAACGACCATGAATTCTAATGCTTCTTTGAGGCTTTGATGTTGTAATATTTGGAGCAGGCACATGCATATGCTTCTGGTACCGTATCATTACCAACCCCTCGAAATCGACCCTGTCTCAAGGTCGATGATGCCATTTATGGTGAAGAAGTGAGTATACCCATCACGGATGAAGAAGGAACATGTCTTGTCGAATGTAATATTTTTGAAAGCGAAGAGGATGTCGATGTGTAGAAAGAAGAGGATGCTGAGGTTTTCATTCCGAGGGTATTGATAAATGGCATGGAGTGGGTTGTCATTGGGTTGTCCGGTCAATGAGGAGAAAGTGATACTGGAGAGGGAGATTGAGAAAAATTAATGTGGAGTGAAATCGAGCTTTTTGAACTGAAAGTTAAGGAGAATGAGATCTATAGCGAAGGAAGGGGAATGGAGAGATGATCGACAATGTCGAGAGGTGAGATGACGAGGAAGAAGATTCTGATGTTATCAAGGAGGATTTTGTTGTCGATGTTGTCGAAGAGGATGAAGAGGATTTTGTTGTCGATGTTGTCGAAGAGGATGAAGAGGATTTTGTTGTCGATGTTGTCGAAGAGGATTTTGTTGTCGAAGGTGAGTGTACCGATTATGGTTTTGGAAAGGAAAAGCGAGACATTTGTAAAGAGCCATGAGAGAGTGAGTTTAAGGTCAGTAATAGAGGAAATGGAGGTGGTAGATATGACGGTGGTAGACTTGATGTGGGAAAAGCTTGAGGATATAGGTATTTGACGGTTAGAATTGTAGCTCTTAGCATGGGTGATGGTAGGAGAGAAGTTGATGTCATTGCTATAAGAAGGGGAGACGAAGAGGAAGAGAGAAATGCCGAATGAGGTAGGAAGGCTGTAGTTGGTTTGAGTATAGGTTACAGTGACAGGTGAAAAGATGGTAAATATGGAGCCGGGCATCAATTTCGAGTGTGCCATTTTATCGAGCACTTTCATTGCATTATTGAAGGATACTTCCCAGCAATTACTGGGTATTCCTGTCTCAAGGACACTACGATCATGTGCCATGCTGCTCACTTGCTCAATCTTTGGGTCACAATAAGTATTGTACACTTGTAACACCACACGAAATCTGGCTTCGTGGATGTACGCATGACTACCTCCGCTGAAAATAGCCATATTATCCAATGCAAAAACCGTCATGTAGTTCAAAGTGATAAGCGCAAGTGATTTGATCCTCATTGTGAGTGCAAGCACATTGTAGCTGGAGCTTCTAAGCCACATGATGGCATCACAAAGTGTCACCAAAGAGACTGATGCGGGTGAGTGGATCTGACTCACTGATTTGTCGGTGGTGCAAGAGAAGGGGGAAAGAGGGGAGACAAAACCCTGTATGCCATGGATGATGATACTTCCATCATTCAACAGATTTGGATGTGCGATTTGGATGCCATCGATGAAGATTTTGACTATAGATTTGAATTTGCTGTCAGACCTGACGGTGGATGTAACTGTCAAGCAGCGGTTGGGGAAAACGGTTTCGAGATTGGTGACGAAGCTTAGCTTGGAGTGGTAGAAATAGGATAAGATGTCGGGAATCATGTGCTCCTCGGGGAAGCGGAAGACGGAGCAGGTGGCCTCATCGCCAGAGTATGAACAGACTAATTCATCATAAGTTGCAAAAACGGTTAGAGGAGATGAGAACTTGCCAGGGTTCAGAGATATGGGGCGAGACGCCGAGGCCAGCTCTTGGAACCCGAGATTGGAGATGATCGAAACTAATTTGGAGGCCATTGTGTTGTTCAGAGCAACGGGCAAGTAGGCGGGGGAGCGGTCAGGGAGAGAGAGGATTATGAGTGTGATTGTGAGGAGGAAGAGGGCAGACTCCATGGATTTTTTGATATGTGAGTTGGAAGAGAATGCAGATCCCACAAATTTTATGATTTGAATGGCTTTTGTCGTGGGTGCAACAGGGCGGCCATGGAGAGGGTTGAGGGAGATGTGAAGCTGGGTGTTGTCGGTGAGCAGCATGTGAAGTTTGGGAGGGTGTGAGATCGAAAATGAAAGCACCAATTAATGCGGATGACATTTTGTAACAACTGAGAATTGAGGAAGAAGAGGGAAGAAGAGGTTAAGAGGAGAGGAGATGAAGAACAGTAGTAGTGGAAGAGGATAATTTTCATTCATTTCATGCCATTTTCCATTTACATGTGCCATTATATAAAGTAGATTTTTACATACCCTTTCTACCTAACATAACAGTTGTCACTGCTACATTTGCTAATCCATTTTAGCAAATCATTCATAACAAATTACCTGCATAAAGTAAAATATTCTATGCTTTAATGACCTAGCCACATGCACATTTTAATCCATGTAACGACCATGAATTCTAATGCTTCTTTGAGGCCTTGATGCTGCAATATTTGGAGCAGGCACTTGCATAAGCTTCTGGTACCGTATCAGCTACCTCCGAATCTGACTGGCAACTTTCCTTAGCTCGCACACCTCTTCTACTTCTGGTAGTGCTAATTGCTCCTCTCCTAGTAGATTAGCTTCAGAGATTAGTTGCTGCCTTCTTGGAAAATCTAAGGTAGTGTTTTGTTCATTTCGTGTTTTGAGTTTTGAGTTTTCAACGTTAATTTCGAAAGATGCGAAGATTTGAAGGGTAACAGAGGTAACGGACTAAAGACGGAGTGGATGATGGAGGGGATGGAGGATAGATGAATTTGACGTCATTCTTCCGTTTTTTTTAAATACCGAAAATGATAAAAAAAAAGTTTTTTGTTTTGTTTTGTTTGTTAACTTCATTTTGTAAAATGATCGTTTTCCACGGTATGTGTGCATCATTCGTACTTTTATACATACAAAAACCGAAAACTAAAACTAGAAAGAGAACACACCTTAAATTTGGCCGTATCTTCGTATCTCTTTGGTTCCACATAACACTTGCCATTTTTAATTCTTATTTTCAGTTGTGAGGAGAAGACGGTTGGCTATACTGCTTTGAATTGGGTCAACGAGATGTCAAATTTGGTCTTCTTGCTATACTCCACGTGACCACGATTTTGCTTTGCTTCGTTTATTTTTTTTGTAATGGCTTTTTTAATGTCTTTTGTTGCTTTTCCTTTTTCCTTTATCCTTTTGTTTTTGTATTTTTACTAATGCAATTTGATTTGTATGGGTGATTTTGAGTGTTTTATGTCATTGGTTCTCCTCCATCTATTTGATTTTTTTATTTTTTATTTTTGCATTGTACTGTGAATATATGGAAGTGATGTGTACTTTTTTCCCTTGTAAGGCACCCATTTAGATTAGGGGGATTACAAGATTTTGATGAGACATTTGTCAGGTCCCGAAAACTGGCACCTTTTGAACCGACTAAAACTTCCTTAGCTCGATCCGAACGGTACAAATTTTCGCCCTGCCTGGCGATTAGGATTATCGATCCTTGGAAATCGACACTTGAATATAAGTGAATGTATTCAAATGTCGTAAATTCAATGATTGGAATCCATGGTCGTCAAGGGTTTGGGAGTATAACACATTAGAAATGGACAATACACAACGCAGTGGAATAAAATATAACATTAATTATCATATACTTTGCAGCGGAATTACATTTACAAAACATCGGAGTAAAACATAACTTGCATAGTTATAAATCCTATCCTTACAACCATATAACAAAATATAAACTCTACGTCTGGTGAAGAACTTCATCGTCTTTGATCCCTTTTCGCAACAGCTATCTAAACCTGAAAACAACTCGGATCCGACCCGAGCGTTAAAACACCAGAGTTAGACTTGAATAAACCAGTGTGACATCAAATAGATATAAATGGCATTGTTATTTAAAAAGTTTTGAAAACATTCTCATATGATTTTGAAAAATGAAATTACCATAAGGTCTCGTTGCACACATATAATGCAAATGCACAATTGAGCGAGGTTTCTCCTTATGATAATCATACATGCTCTTGATACGTCAAATCCAAAATTATTATCATTAGTGTGTAGTATTGAAAACCATTTCAAAATAAACCTATTAATCTTAGCCAACATATGTTACATTGATGTTATACCTACTACTAGGTATATAATCAAAACGTAAAGGCTCGTAGTGGAGAATGAATTTCGAACAATGACCAGGCTAAGGAACTTCCTTACCGAATGGGTATGCCTTTAAAGTGATGTCCGGAGAACCAAACAGGCTCTCTGCCAATACAAGGTTCGGTTATTCCACAATGGATAACTACTGACACAAGTCTGCCATTTCCCAGTCATTCGTGACCTTTTAAACGGGGCCCTGATCTTTTCCATCAACCACTCAAACAAATACAGGTTTTTCTACCTTGGTACAACTTTATATAAATTCCACAGAGTGAATACCGGGGTTCCATACCATAGTACCACAATAAATCTAGAAGGAAATGACATCATATACCTTGCTGTATCTTTCTTGTTTTGTCCATTACTGGGGTGTGAGGTTCGATGAAATCACGTACCCACAAAGGTCTGTTTTTCAACATAAGCTTTGATTTTTTTGCCTTTCACTCTTTGGAATGACACATTGTCATTTCTCATCATATGACTGATTTCCGCAAATATATAACCTCTTGGCTCGTACGTCTCAGAGAAGGTTGTTAAGCTAAGAGAATAAATTCTCTGTCATCAAACAGATATATATACTTTATGAAGATCACTCAATACGATTAAAAATACAATGTCAGACAAACCATCCATACAAGTTCATTCTGGGTTTGAACGAAATCGAAGGAGCTTAACCCATTACAGGTTACAAAAGCCCTTGCAAAACCGAATAGATTCACATATATCCAGACTCAATAGCTGCATAACCTGACTACTAGGGATTAGCCAGTAACAAGAAATCCAATCGGTATTTCCCTCAATGGGTGAAGATTTCCAGTCATCCCCCGTTTCTTCAATATTTTTATTAACCCCAAAACGTCGTTGTTATTATTCAGACTGGTTTTCAGATAAAAATCCTTCTTCGGTCTTTCCGAATAATAAGCGTTATCTTTAAAATTTATATGGATAACACATGATTCATTTAATCTCTTTCCTTAAGAGTTGATTAATTAATTACTGTTTTAAACGAAATCCTTAATTTCAAATCCATATATTTATTCCTTTTAAAGCATTTCAAACTCCATTCATTTAATCCGAAAAAATTACTTATTCTTTAAAATAAATATTCCATATTCAAATTCCTTTACCGATTCCTTTCATAGATTGTTTAAATCTTATAAAATTCATTAGACTTTATTTATGGAAATCTCCTGAAGAAATCTTAGTTAAAAGATTTATTTTCAAACTCAAACAGATCATATTCAATACTTAATTATTTTATAAGCTGATGATTCCACTTTTGCGGCTTTAAAGATGACGTTAACACCATTTACAAAAATCCCAAATCAATTAAGTATAAGATTTCATAGAAGTGATATCGACCTATCCTCAATATCAATTTCCACATTCAATTGATACTATAATTGGAATAACGATATTACTACCTTTTAAATTCCTCGAATAGTACAAATTTTGTCTATGAATATTAATACTAACGATATGAAGATCATTTCCATTCAAAATAATTTATACAATTTGAAGCCTTTAAATATTCATTTAAACCTTTCAAAACATTCATATATTAATTTATAAGTTGAAAATATTCAACTCTAATTTGTTGTGAAAAGCATTGCAAAAAACATTGCTAATCTTGTAAATTCAATATAACTGATCTCAATAACTTATCTTCTATCAAAAAATTAATATATTCAAACCAAATCACTTTTAAATCATTTATTATGATTTATCATAATTTTTCCATATTCTTAATAATTTAAAAACTCATATTTCCATCGAGTTCTCATTATGTTCAACGAACTGCAAAACCACGATATTTATTCAAACTTGTTTTGAATATATTTTAAAATCTATGATTCCAAATCTAGATTTTTCTTCTTCATTTGAAAACTAACACTATTTGAAAACTAATGTTTTTAGTTTCATCTGAATCCGATTTAAGTTGCTCTCTGTATAATAAATTGAAGTTATTGGTCAAATTTCACGAACTATCATAGCGCAACTAGCTCTATCCTGACTAAACTTCGATTTAAATTTGAAATTCATTCAAATTGCTTCCAATATGTTTTGTATAATATTTAAAACATATATAACTTATATTCAAATCATATTTCCATATTTTCAAATATTTAAACGCTTAAATTCAATTCAATATTTAAATTGAATATCATATTAATATAATATTAAAAATTTCCAATTTTAAACATTTGAAACCTGAATTTTCCTGAAATCAAATTAAACTATATATAAGACCATCAGAATCATCAATTTGAAATTTAAACATTACACACACACACACACACACAGATATATATATATATATATATATATATATATATATATATATATATATATATATATACACACACACAAAACCAAACTTTGATTTTCAATTTCACTATTCAAATCGATTTAATTTCAATTTCAAATTGAACAACCCATTTTATATCAAATATCTTTTCAAATTCAAACCCGTTTTTACAAAAGTTTTCCATAATCACTTCAATTTTATTTCTAACTAATTCCGAATATAAATTTCAAGTTTCAAAATTTTCATATTTAAATGAATATTATATTCATTTATGTTGCCAAATCATTTCAAAACCGTTATATTATTTTGAAAGAGAACTAACAAATACCTATATAACCCCATATAGGTAAAATGTGTATCAGCCATGATAACAGCCATATCAACCATTCAACATGCAGAAGTGATAATATTTTACACACAAACGCTGGTACTGATATAAATCACATTCATCATCCATAAAACATCCATACCAATCACGGAGCAAACAGTTATCAACCAAACATCTTATAACTAATACTATAATTATAAACTGAATATATAATTATTAATAGGCCTAGATCGTTCTCACCCTCAGGTTTCACTCCATCGGTCTTTACGATAGGATCGTCCAGCTATATCTTTAGTGTGTCCTCTTCCGTCTAGCTACGCTCCAACTAATATCTCCCGGATATATTCAAACTTATATATATTATTTATCTTGAATTTGGAGGAGATATATTTTATTGAGGAGGAGTATAAGTGTATATATGAGTTCGGGAAGTTGTGTAAATGAGTGTGTGGATTCAGGGAAGAGTGTAACCGAGTTAATGTTGATGGAGGAGGAGGGTAGGCGAGTGTGGCTTGGAATTAAGAAGGTAGTGTTTGGGTGTGGTGGATTTGTGGAGGGTGGTCGAAGTTTTAGGTAGGTAGTGGTGGCCGTTTGGGTGTAGGATGTTGGGTAGGCGGGTGGGGTTTCTTTGGTGGCAGGTGGTGATTGCCATGAGAAGGTAGAGGAGGTAGGAAGGCAAGTGGGTGGCCAAATGGACATGTAGGGTATTTTTGACGGGAGTAGGCCGGAAATGAAAGGGGTAAGGAAGGAGTACGGACGGGTTTTGGGTGTGGGGAGGGGGGGTGAAGCAGAGGCCAAGGAGAGTGGGGAAGAGGTGAAGGTTGAATGGAGAGAGGGGAAAACGGAGAGTAATGGTAGAATGGAGAGTAGGAAGTTGAGTATATAAAATAAAAGGGGTTAGGCTCTTTATAAGCTAGCTAGGAGGGTAGTTTAGTGACTAATGTAGGGACACTTGTCTACACAAGATTTTGAATGAAAACACACTTGTAAGCTTAAGAAATGGGAAGGACACATACACCTTAAAGCGTAAGGATGATGACAAGTGTACTAAGAGTTTTTAGTTGCATTTAGGATACGTTACATATGTATTTCGTAGCTTCAGATTCATGTTGCAATGGACTTTTAGTAGCAAATAGGTGATGTTGCCAAAGCTTAGAAATATTACCAAATATATATTCATAAACCAATATATAAATTTCCAAATTCCATAAATCAAATACTGGTGTTTTATCCAGTGAAATCTCCAACTATATTCAATTGTACAAAATCAAGAATTGTTATAAAACCAAATTTTTATTCTTATTTAATTTTCCAAAATCAAATATATATATATATATATCCAAAAATTCATTTAAATAACCAATTTTAATGATTTCAAATTGGTCGAAAAAATTTGGGTCGTTACACATATCATGAAAGTATATGAGGTATATTTCATATAAAAAGAACCTTTTTCTTAAAAAAAATGTTGTGACTTTCTGGTAAATTATTATCTTCTGATTGATGAAAAACTTGACTTGTGTTTTCTCCGTCTTTTCCAAACTAAGCTAGTAAGCATACTATTGGAAATATTTTTCGTGGTTATGTTATATTGTATGTGGACTGGTCTTTGTTCTGGTCTAAAACAATAGTCTGAAGTCCGGCATTTGACTGTCTGAGTTAATTACCAATGAGAAATATTGATTATTTACCTTACTATGCATTGATCTTTTCTCTATTTTTCACCATTTTAACAATGTATGGGTGATTTTTCAACAATTTTTTATCCATTTTATGTAATTCTGATTTTAATATATTTTTTAATCCTTTTAGAAGCAAATGTATTTTAAATATTAATCCATTTCTTTTGAGATATCTTTTCTAATTGTACTAAAAATAAATTTCAACTTATGTTAAACTACTTTTGGTACTCCCGTAAACGAATATTGTAAAATAAATCCGTAGAGAAATTAAATACATTGGATCCTGGGGTTTAATATCCAATTAAACTTGGAATTCAACTTGGTAGTCTTTTAATTAAGCTATTGAGTAGTAATGGAATTTTGTTAAGATTGACTTTGAGATTGATTATTTGATTTGTGTAGGGATATTGACAAGCTAATGAGTCTTTTATGTTATCTTATGAACAAGATTGAAAATAAAATAAAACTTGTAATTTTATATGTTAATAGGCAACAAAATTCAGGTGTACTATGACGACCCAAACTTCCCCATAAAGGAAAGCCCGGATTGCTTTGAGAACAATACACAACAGAACACAAACTGAAGAACATTTTATTGCTGATTACAACAATTACATCAGAGTACAAGAATGTAACAGAGTATGAATACTTATTACAAAAATAAAAATACAATAATATCAGAGTTTTAAATTACATTTAAATAGCAGCGGGAAAATAATACAAACATACAACCGAAAGGAATACACGGATACAGAGCTTTTCGAATATCGCTTCAGCTGTAGACCATGATCCTGTAAATATATCTGCAAAAAGCTACTCGAATGCCCATGTGGAAAATATGGGCACCCGAGTTTGCCAGTGAAACAAACTATAGGTCAGTCATGGGACTGGTATGAGAAATCTTAACTTAACTTATCTAATAAATATGGCTAATCACAGGACTACGCCGCTAACGTGGAACGGGTTTACTCCATTGGATTGCCAGTGCCTAAATTAAAGTAAATCGTTAAACAACGCGATGCTTTTTAGAAAAATGAAACCATTATAAGACCCAAGTCCCATCACACAATGCAACGCAAACCGGAGGATAGGGTTTTACCTTATAATGTTCAAGAGATGCTTGATACGATAAAACAAATTTGATATTAGTGAGTATATGTTTTTAAAAACCATTTCAATCATAATATATCAATCATAGATGGCATGGGTACCATATATCATGTCGCCATACTAGTTCTACAATCAAAACCGCAAGGTCGTATCGAAAGTTGGATTTCCATCATGAGTCGAGGCTAGGGATCGTCCTCTCCGATTCGAGACACTCTAGCAAATGCCTCAGGATACCCCGCAGTGAACCCTTGGATCTTCAGGGTCGGTCCCTACCTAAGGGTAGTGGATTAATTATTCCTGAGCACATGCTTCCCGGTCCCTTTGGACCTATAGTATGACCACTAACGGCCTATAAAAATCCGAGGCACCTCAAAATCCATCATCCACATAAGTAAAATGCCAGCCAGTTTAAGCACCAACACTACTCCTAGCTAGAAAGAAACGTGTGCACTTCCTGCAGTCCTACTCCCGTTTTTGACTCATACCGGGGTGTGAGGCTCGCGAAGTCAAGCTATACACAAAGCTATGCCGTAATAGGCTATACTTTGATCATCCCACAAGGCCCTGCTTTTCAACAAAAGCCTTGATCAAGTGCATCTTGGCGTGCCACATTGACAATTCACGCCATGCGATCAACCACTATTAATATATAACGTGGTGTTAAGCAGAGAATAAATTCTTCACCACCAATCAGATATACATTAATAAAAATCAATTTAATTCACATGGAACGAAATCCAATGTTAGACACGCATCCATTTACAAGTCCGTTCTGGGTCTGAACGAAACCGGAGGCACCTTATTCCTTGCATATCCGAAACAATCAACAATAGTCTGGACGGCTACCACTGAAGCCCCTTCAAGGTAGCTACTCCCATCATGGGTCCCAGTAGCAACACATCCATTTCGATGTGAAGATCGTCGGTCTTCAATCACCGCCTTCATCTTCGACTCTTCATCGTCGTAATAATTATTCGGAATGGGTTAAACTCGGTCTTTCCGAATAATTCACATATTTTTATAATTAAAAACCAAGTACTATAAAAACACATCCAACGCCACATTCCAATTCAGAATTAATCTTCTAATAAATTATTCGCATTATCTTATCAAAGATAAATTCTTTAAATTTATACATAAATCTTTCTTCTAAAGATTTATTAAAACCCCAATTTGGTTTTAAATATCAAAAATCATTATTCAATGATTATTTAAACTTAAGAAATTAATCTTATCTTTAACTGGGTTAAAGAACTAATGTCATTTAAAACATAGTTCACGGTAAACCCAAATCGTTTTCCATCAAATATGGAATCTTCACAGTAACCAAATCAATATATATATATATATATATATATATATATATATATATATATATATAATCGTTATAAATTTCTGTATCTGACCAATAATATAAATGGAATAATGTCAAAGCCTCTTAAATTCCATATGTAGTATCGGTCTTCTTTTACAGAAGCTTATCTCGGTTATTATTAATTCGAATTCCATTCAACTCAATTTAATATATTAAATTGGAAAACTTGACTTTTGAAATATTCCCATTTAAATCTTAATAAAAGATTTATAAATCCCAAATCATAATTTTGACTGCCAGTTGGGTTAAAGAACACATGTCACTTGAAAACACGGTTCACAATAAACCCAACTCACATTTCATCTTATTCCAATTACTAAATATAATTGAAAACTTTAATAATCTAAATTAAAAGATTATTTTCTTCATACGGGGTTTAAGAACAGTGTTATTTAAGACACTATTCATGACAAACCCAAAATCCAATTTATTTAATTTAATTTCAATTAAATATTAGCAAATTGGAAACTTCATTAAATCTAAATTTAATGATTGGTCCTAGTTAATAACTAGTTCATTTCAATAAAAATATATTTTTCTAAAATATATTCTTTTCCTAAGATATTTTCTAAAATATTCTTTTCTATAATATTCTTTATTGGAATGTGACTCAATCAACAACCATATATTGCATGAAATCAACCATCATGATAAATAATTATCAAACATCCAAATACAGCCAGAGTGGATTCTACAACTAAATATTGGGACTAGTGTAGATCAAATATCATCCCAACACCCGTGTGGGGTTTCATCCAATAATCAAATAATAAATTATTTGTGCACTTTGGCGATGTGTAAAAATTACCGACCCAATCACATAAACAAGTCGAATGACTTGTAAATGGAAGTGTAATATTCAATTTGGATATCATTAATATATTGGATACATCAAACTTTTCAACATTTCATGCATACATTACAAGGTATCACTAATGTCATATTTAAACATATGATCTTTTTATTGTGACTAATCGACAACAAAAATATTAACTTTCATATCTTTTGTGTAATCCTTTCCAACGACCAAAATGTATATCTTGGTGAAATCCTTTTTAAGTGACCAAAAATGAATATTTTGGTGAAATCTCTCTTAAAGGACAAAATGAATATTTTTAATATCACATAGAAATGAACTCTTTTAATCCTATTTTTTTTAATGAGGATAATATCTCATAAAAATGTATGTTCTGAATTCACCCTTTTTAAATGACCGAAGATGCCTATTTTTAATTCATTTCTTTTCAAATGACAAGAATGTCCTTTTTATTCTAATATTCTAACAGAAATGTACTTTTTATTCTAATATTCATTTTCTAACAAAAATGTATATTTTACTTTCTAACTTTCATTTTCTAACAAAAATGTATATTTTACTTTCTAACAAAAATTATGTTTAAATCCAATTCATTTCAATGTAAACAAAATTCCGGTTCTGTCGAATTCATTTCAGTGTAAACAAAATGAGTACTTTTACTTCACTCTTTTTAAATGATAAAAAGAATGTTATTATTTCATTCTTTACATTTGACAAAAATGAATATTTTTGTCATTCTTTTACCTTTGACCAAGAAATGCATAATTTTATCATTCTTTTACATTTGATAAAAATGTATATTTCTCTTACCCTTTTTACATTTGACAAAAATGTATATTTTCCTTTCATTCCTTTACATTTGATAAAAATGTATAATTTTCTTTCATTCCTTTACATTTGATAAAAATGTATAATTTTCCTTCATTCCTTTACATTTGATAAAATGTATAATTTTCTTTCATTCCTTTTTATTTGCAAAAATGATAAATTTGTCTAAATCTTTTAATGTAAACAAAATGTAAATTTTTGTCTGATCCTTTTTATGTAAACAAAATAATGATTTTTGTCTAATCCTTTTTATGTAAACAAAATAATGATTTTTTTCTAATCCTTTTTAATGTAAACAAAATGATAATAAAAATCTTAACTTTTATTTATTGACCAAAAATGTATTTTTTTTTTTGGTCTCATTCATTTTTAAATGACAAAATGAATATTTTACTTCATCCTTTTTAAAATGACAAAAATGTCTTTTTTATTCTAATTCTTTTAAAGTGACAAGAATTGTAATTTTCTCTAATTCCTTTTTAATGTACAAAAGATGATCATTTTGTCAAATTCCTGTCAATGTACAAAATGATACTTTTGTCAAATCTTTTAAATGTAACAAAATATGATAATTTTGTCTAGTCTTTTAAAATAAACACAAATGTTATTTTTGTCTTCATTCTTTTAAAGTAAACAAAAATGCTAATTTTTCTTTAAAGCTTTTTAATGATCAAAATGAAATCTTCCTTCTTAATAAACAAAATATATCTTTGTTTAAACTCTTTTTAATGTATAAAAAATATACATTTCCAATTCATTCTTTTTTAATGTAAACAAACTATGATTTTGCCTATTCTTTTTAAAATAAACAAAGATGTTTCTTCTATTCACTAATCAAGTTTTGACAAAGAATGTTAATTCTATATGAACATCATTAACAAAAGCGATGTTTTAATTCTAAGGTAACATTTCTAGAAAAATGTGTATTTTTAATCATGTATGACATTTCTAACAAAATGTACCTTTTAATCATGTATGACATTTCTAACAAAATGTACCTTTTGTTTCTAATATACATTTCTTAACAAAATGTACCTTTTGTTCTCATTCAGCATTTTATAACAAAAAATGTATATTTATTCTCCTGTACATTTTATTTCTAACAGTTCTTATTGACTAAAAATGAAAATTCAATTTAACATGTCATTTTTGTCTAACATGATAATTTAAAATTAACCTGTCATTTTTATATAAAAATGATAATTTTAAACTAATATGTCATATTTATCTAACAAAACATGAAGTAACATGTTTTGATTCTCTTTTTAATCTAATCTAAAATGTCTCTTTTAATAAAAAAAAAACATGAAGTAACAAGACGATGTTTTTATTTAACAAAACATGATGCTAACAAGACGATGTTTTTATTTTAAATGAACATTGCTTAACAAAAATGGACATTTTTATTTTACTAATTCTAGTTCGAAAAAAACACATAAAGAGGATAACTTTATTTTATAGACGTTCTAAAATAAAATAATAACTTCAATTTGTGTTAGCACTAATCTTTTCAACAAAAATATCATTTTTGTTGTTGACTATTGTATTTACACATAAATTATCCATCCATTCAACAGATCAACCATAACAGTATCGTCAACACAAATCAAATCATGATTAACAACAAATAGAATTTAGCAGCGGACACAATCTTAATAAATAAATTTAATTATATAAATAAAAGAATAGAATTTCTCATATCAATTTGATTCTGTTCTGTTCAGATTGGAATTTTTACCAAATTCTAGTTTGCTCTGTTTCAGATCTAGTTAGCATCATCACGAAGATCGCGGAAATACGAATCCAACGCACCCAACCTTGTTCGATTCTGATTTTATTTGAAGAAGTTACAACAATTCTAAGATTAAGCATTTTAATAATTTAAATATAAATAATTAATTATACTTTTCCATAACGTTTGAAAGTGTTGTCGTGCCTTTCTCCTTTCTTCCTCATATACACGCTCTCCAGAAAGCATCAAACCCAAACACCGCTCCACAAACCACCTTCGTACCACACCAACGACCACCGACTGCGGATCAGAAATCGCCATTCGAAAGCCAACGTCGCCTCCATCCACCGCCGTGACCAGCGCCACCTCCTTCGATCCCTGGGCCTCGCAATTCACGCCCGAACGCAGCAGCTTGGAGCTGCTATTCCTCCCAAATCTCGAGGTTGCAAACGATCTCGTCCGTTGGTTTCGTAGAGCATGCTGTGTACTTCAATTTTGCTTTGGAAGTGTCGATTTCTATTAAGAGAAGAGGGAGATCAGACAGAAGAAGGTTCAGTGTGTTTCAGCCATTGAAATCATAAAACGGCGGCTGACTTTTGGACTAGGGTTTACCATATACTGACCGTATATATACTAGTATATATAACGTATTTTAGTTTATTTTAATTTATTTATTTTCTAAATTTATCAGTATGTTGCTACAAACTCCAAATCAAACCCAACGAGTGTCGCCCCTAGCTAATAACCCCCGTCTCGGACACGTTAGAATATGTTTCGTAACCCAGTTCGGCTGTTACGATATGTTTTTCTTTAAATTAAATTATAATTCATTTAATTATTAAATTCAAACGTACATTTTAATTTACCGGGGCCACATACGGACTCTAAAATTTACAGAAAAATTATTTCTAGTTATGCTTTGACGATACAGTTCTAACAAGACTAATTTCGTCGAATTCTGAGACTGTTTGAAAAATGGCCATTTTCAAGTCGATTAAATTTGACTGAAACTGACAAAACACATTTTCCTCTGCTACGCTCACATATTAATTCGAAAAACTCTGGAAAATTAAACTTAACAATAATTTGACATTCCGGTTCCAACAAAAGTGGTTTCGTCGAAAACCGAGGTCGTTTGTAAAATGGCTATTTTTAAGGCCAATATATTATATTAAAATATATATAAATTCTACAGCGCCTTTTCTAAATTTTAAACTGGACATAACTTTTGATTTCTAAAGTGAAATTTCAATTTCTCAGATTCGTTAGAAAGATATGATTAAACACATTTAAATATTTCTGGTTTCGCTCAATCCTGATTTAAAATGAATTATGTACATTCAGTCAAAGTTCAAATTTTCAAATTGAAGCGTTGTTTTAAACTCCTTTTAGAATTAAATTAGTTTTTTTGTTTTAACTTTGATTAAATAAATTTTCCATCGTTATTATTTAAAATAAGTAATTTTAAACATTCTAAATTCATTAAAATTTCTAAAATAAAAATTTTAAATTGGCCCCAAAATTCTGGGTTGTTACATGTGGCTTCACTACAAGGTGCACTTCGAATAGCGACAACCCATAGCAACGACTTGGGACGACTAAAAAATGGTCATTGCAAGTCTTTGCAAGTCGTTTCATGGTCAACTGATACAAACAACAGTCGTTACTTCATCTTCCCATTCCAAATTTCCCCAAATCATTTCCCAAAACCCTCCAACCCGTAACCCCTCATCGCTGCAACACTTCAAGCCTCCAAACATGCTTCAAGCATCTAATTTCATGACGGTATGTCTTTAAACCCTATTCTATTTTTAATTAGGATTAGTTATAGGGTTTAGCTGCATGTTTATGGGTTTGAAAATTGATTGTTTATGGGTTTGAAATTGGTTGTCATGTGGGATACGTATGATGATGATTGTGTTATAGATTGATTTAGGAGTAAATGTAATTTATTAGGAGGTTGAAAACGATGATTATCGCATAACTGTTATCATGATAATATTGTGCTAGTTCATGTAGAATTGTTGATTTGTTGTGTGATTTGAAAATTAGTGTGTACTATTTATTAACATGTTTATTGATAAGTTTGTGCGAATATTTATTAACAATGTTTGTTGTCGTTTAGGCAAAAATATGCGTACTATATCAAAATTGCTAGCGTGTGTTAGTTGTATGTATTAGTGTAAGTTAAGATAATTATACTTTAATTTGCTAAATGTGCTGGCTTTTGAATTTTTTATAAAAACCATAATTTAAAAGTTGACAGAGTTGGTAAAATTTAAATTATGTGTTAATATTTCAAATTTATTAAGTAAAATGTAAAAATAGTTGAATGAATTATAAAATTTGGAACGAAAGTTACAGTACGTTTCAAAATTGAAATTGTAGTTAACAAATATTTACTGAACGTATTAAAAATTATTATGTTGGTGTTAAAATACAAATTATAAAATGTGTTTTACTAACCCCTTATAGATTTTGGCCCCATCTGACAAGTGTTGTATATGATCATTATATGGATATTCACTTTTACACAAAACGGAAATCTATGTTCATCTGATAAAATATTTGTTGGATTTATCCCAGTATTGGACAAGTTACAAAGTTAATAATGTAAGCATATTTTATAAATTATTTCAGTTTTAAGTGGTGAACAAAATTTTGATGGCACTTCCTTTTTGTTCCCTGTGTACATGCGTTTGTGCACGATACAGGGACCAAAGGGAAGTGTTGCGGAAATTTTGTTGAATCATTTAACCTGAAATGATTTATAAATTATAATTACATTATTGTATTTGTAATGGGAAGTAGGATGACAGATCGTCAAAGTAAAAAAAGAAATAAACTAATAAACTGAAAAAATGAAGTAGTTATAAATGAAATTTTACAAGACTTAAATTAATATAAAACTTTTGATCAAATTTTCTAACATATTTCTTGCAAATCAGGAAAATGTTTGATTACTTTCTCGATCGCAGTTGGATATATGAATCCTGAACTAGTATGAAAGGATCGACAAAGGAACATTTTTTTAATGGTATCCAAGAATTTATTAGATTTGCTAAATCTAATAATTGAAATAACGTAGACGTTCGTTGTTCGTGTAATAAGTGCAAACATTTGAAGCATTTGAAGCCAGATGTAGTAGAAGTACATCTGTATAAATTTGTTTTTTTGTTGAATTATTACTTGTGGGATCATCATGGAGAACTTGTTCAACTTACACTTAATCCTGTAGTGGTAGAGGACAATAATACAATGACAAATCTGATAGAAAATATGGTGCAAGATGCAGCACGATCAATGTTTCCTACCATTGATCAAGGCGACAATGAGAATGAAAATGTTGAAGAATCAATGACGAAAGATATTTTTTTTATGGTTTATTAGATTTTGCTAAGTGGCCGTTGTGGGATGGGTGTACAAGTGGAATCGAATTATCTGTAACCACCGAATACATCACTGTGAAATCAAAATTCAATCTTACAGAAGCTACATTTACAGCAGGTGTACAAACTGCAAAATCACACATGCCACCCAATAATTTGATATGCGATAGTCATTATAAAGTGAAAAAACTTATGACTACTTTTGGACTGTCGTATCAGAAGATAGATGCATGTGTAAAAGGTTGAATTTGTATTGGAAGGATGACACTCATCTTAGAAAATGCAAAATATAAGCAACGAAGATAGATGTAAACCAAAAAAAAGAAATGAAAAGAAGTTTCATGTAACGGCCCAGATTTTTACCGTTTATTTAAATATTTAACCATGGTTTTAAACATTGGTTTGAAATATAAATAACTTGAATTCATATGTTTTGAATATTATATTAATATAAATAATAGAACAGTAAATCTATTTTGAAATATTTGGGAATATATTGGATTTGTAGTTTTATATGAATTGGTGATATTAAAGGGTTAAATTCAGTTTATAGTTGAAGTATATTAACGTATTCGTTTATTAAACGATGTTTGAAAGCATAGTTTATAATTTAATTATAAAACCAGTTGCAGTGGCACAGTAGTTAGTAATATTACGTTTTGAACTTTTTTAATTGATTGCACAGGATCCAATATAAGTCGGATTTCTTTGAAACAAGAAACGTCTGAATCTATTGGATAATTATTTTCTAATGGAAGAGAAAAATTGAGTTTTCAACTTGTAGATTTTGTTTTATATCCAAATCAAATTTTCAAATAGTTGTTATGGAATTCGTTTATAAAATATAACGTTTTATTTTATGAATAAAAGGGATTTTATTTTGTTGAATATCAATTTGGCTTGAAACTCAACCCGAAATATTTTATTTTGGTACTACATGAAATTCTGCTCGAGTATATCCAATAATAATATTTTATTATTATTATATTGAGGTATTTTAAAATTGATTTATTTTAATTTAATTAGGACCCTTAAAAATGGCAATTATTCAAACGACCTCTGTTTTCAACGAAATGAATTTTATTAAATCTGCAATGGCTTGTTATTGATAGATTCAAATTTCGCACCAAACAAAGTTATTCTGTGAGTGTACGAAAATTAAATGTAAATATATCAACCATTTGAGCTTAAACTAGTGTCGTTTGAGCAAACGGACTTGGAATTCAAAAACAAGTTACATTTGGTCTGGAATGTTGAACTATACCAAGGGGATCCATTTTCACCACGAATGGAGTTCGTATGTGATAGTACGAACGAATAAAAATTGGCGATAGGCATCAAACTAATATAATAAAAAAATATTAAACCTAAATTTTCCCCTCTATACAAAGACCCCAAACCTGAAACCTAATCCCCAAAATCGTCACCAACATGTTTTTTTTTATATTGAAAAGTCCACAAACACAGATTAATTTATATCTATTAAATTCTGGAAGGTATTGGTTGAAACTTCCAATACGGAAGTTGTAACAGAGGTCGAGGGGGAGGTGCTGGTAAAATTTAGTGGCCTAATACCACCTGTGGTGGTCGGAATGACACAAAAACCGAGATTAGATTCGTTCGTTCTTTGGCTGATTGACGGAGATAGGTTCGATTTCAGATGTTTGGACCTGAAAGGAACTTGGAGTATATGAGTAAGGCTTTCGTTATGCACCGACGCAAAGGTCTACGATGGTCGGGGGTGGCTGTGGTGACGAGTTGATTAGTGGGGTGTATTTTCAAGAGCTGTGGTTGAGTTTTGTAATCTTCTGGTCGATTGCGAAGTCCAGGAGGGTACTGGCCTGAAGTGAAGTGGTAGAGAGGAGAAAGCCGCAGAGGAAGGCGGTGGTCCGGTGATCTGAAGCGTTCTGTAGCGGCATAATTTTTGGTGTGATCGGGTTATGTTTGTGGCGCGATTATGGCGGCTCGGTGGGTTCCGGTGGTCAGGTGTAACGACCCAGATTTTTCGTCGATTTATTTTAAATATTAATATCGTTTTAAATATTGTGTTGGTAATATAAAAGAATTTTTATATTGGATTTACCGATTTAATAATCGATATAGGATATAATTCAGATTTAAAACTGAATCGAAACGATACAGTCGATTAAAATAAATTCTGTTGAAATAGAACGATAATAATAATTTATTATCGATGAATTTAATTGTTTGAATCAATTTATATTTTAAATTGAATTTAAAATTTTTATCGTTAATTTAAGCTGTTATCTCTTCTATACGGTCAAATTTAATTCCAGGATCAGTTCCGCGGAATTCAGAATAACGATATAATTTGAGAACATCGGTCAGTACGATTGAATAGTGGTTCACTAGTTAAGGGCCGCGAGATGTTTAATTATTTAATTAAAATAAAATCAATCTAAATAAAAAAAAAAAAATTCTGAGCCGACCTAAGAAGTGTTTAACGCAGACCTAAATGAAGTCGCACACCCTATATTTCATCTCGAGCAACCCACTTTGTCTCTAAGCTTCACGATCAGGCAAACAGGATTTTAATGGCCTTTGTACCTTATTGTCTGCTATCGCACTTCTATAAATTGAAGCCGTCACCTTCATTTTCCAGAGGAACGAAAATAAAACCCAACTCCTTTTTCCTTTTCCCCTAAATCCATCGAAACCGAAAGCTTCAGTAAAGGAAGAGGAGACCAAATTGGAATCTGGAAGCGAGAACTGAAATCGCGAAACTCGACATCGATGTATTGCAAGCTCGAGGAGTGGTGCGTCTCGCGAACTTTGGTTGAAGCTTTGGCTTTGGAGTCGCGTTCGATGATGGGGTTTACTCGAGGTTCTGGGATCAGGAAGTCGCGATGGTCAGATGTGGTAGTCGCGATGGCCAGTTAGGGTTCGAATCAGGTGAAGCTGATGAGATCGGAATTCCAAGCGATGGTGTTTTGGGGACTGTGGGTCATTCAATTTCGAACGATGGGATGGTTAGGGTCCATCGACAGTCAATGTTTTCGAGGCAAGGAAGGTGAAGTCGTGTATTCCTTGGTTGTTGAGGCGGTGATTCTGGCGATATCTGAAGAACGAAGAGGGAGATGCCATTCGAGGAGCATGGTGAATTGTTGGTGTTGTCTTTTGGTTTTAGCAGTTAAGAAGTAGCTGGTGATTGAGGGATGGTTCAGGACTCAATGGAAATCATAAAGAAAGAAAGAAAAGGATTCAAGGTATATATTTACCAAATTTAAAATATATAGAAATTTAATTATTCATTGTAGTAGTAAATTTTAAAATGGATGATCGTTTAATCGTTAAATCAAAATTGAATAATCATAGGTACACAGTAAATTTCACTCGAGTAAATTCATAGCCGAGACGTTATGGAAATAAACAGGATATTCGACAAAAGAAATCACGGTGAGTAAATCTCACTCACCTTTAGAATTATTTTTATTTCATTAAAAATAATTGTTTGTTGCTTGTGTGAATATTTTATGGTTGCTTTATATATATTAGTTATTTAGGCTATATATATATATATATTGGGTTGATTGATTGGTTGGATTCCCGCAGTCTCATTAGCGGATGCCCGCAGTTTCATAGCGGATGATTACCCTATACGCCCCACGCTATGATTAGTGGATGACCTTCTATACCACGATATTCTGCCACGAAGCAGAATGGGTATTATTTATGTGCTAACATCTGTGGATGCAGGAAAACAGGTTGGAGGAATCCAACTGGATTCCTCAAAAATATATTATCTGTTTGTTTATTTGTTTGCATATATATTGTTATATATGATGTGTTAGAAAATTAAATAATTCGTTGCTTTGTGTGTTAAATATCACTGGGCCAATTGAAAGGATATTTGAGATTTTAAAAGGGAAAATTTTATTTTTAAATAGAATTGGAATTTTTAAATGGAATAAAAATATAAACTTGTTTTGGAAAAAATAAAACAAGTAGTTCCTTTATAAACGAAGTTTATAAATAGTTCTTTTATAACGAAGTTATGAATGAGGTGAAAAGAATTATCATTTGATAATTCAGAAATAGAAATACAAGTGTTTTGAAAATATGATTCAAAAGGGAATTTAAATATAGGATTTGAATAATAGAAAAGGAAATAGAAAATTTGAATTTAGAATTTAAATAGAAAATCCAAGGTGGATTTGAATATAGAACATTCAAATGTGTTTAAATATAGAGAATTTGAAATAGAATTTCCAAATAGAATTTGAAATAGAATTTCAAAATAGAATTTTCAAAAGAGAATTTGAAATAGACTTTGAAAATAGATTTTCAAAGAAGAATTGAATAGAATTTGAAATATAGTATTTCAAAGAAGAATTCAAATATGAAATTTGAATAAAGACTTGAATGGAATTTAAATATGAAATTTGAATAGAGGTTTGAAATAGAAATTCGAGTATTGAATTTGAACATGGAATTGAATACAGAAATTCAAGTAGAAATTTGAATATGAGATTTCAAAATAGAATTTGAAATAAACTTTGAAATAGGATTTTCAAAGTAGAATTGGAAATAGAATTTCAAATAGGATTTCAAAATAGGAAATCCAAACGGTTTTGAAATGGAATTTGAATTCAAGGAAATTCAAATGGATTTGAGTAAAGAAATTCAAATGGTGTTAATAATGAGTTTGAATATTAGAATTCAAATGGGATTAGAGATGAATTTGAATATTAGAATTCAAATGGAAAAGGAAAACGAAATTTTGAATATAAGAGATTCAAATTGAATTCAAATAGGATTTGATCTATGGGATTTGAATATGAAATTCAAATGGGTTTTAAACTATGGAATTTCGAATATAGAATTTAAAAGGAGTTTGAATATTTGAATTCCAATAGAATTCAAATATAGAAATTGGAATATAGAAAGTTCAAATGGAATTTAAATATAGAGTTTGAATAAGGGAATTCAAATAGAAATTCAAATATTGAATTTGAATACCAAATAGAAAAGGAATTGGAATTTGAATTTAGAATTTCAAATAAAAGTGAGATTTGAATTTGAATCAAGCAGAGTTAATTGGAGTTGAATTCATTTTAAAGGAGTTTAGAAGTTTAAAAGTTTATATATATAAATATAATTAAAACGAACTCGCCGCAGCGCTGCAGTTCGTAAAATAGCGATTCGAACTTCAATTGAGTATATAGAACGCAATTGAAGTCGAAATTCTTCGAAACAAGAAACGTCAGGGCCAGTTTGATAATAGTTTTCTAATGAAGGAGAAAAATCTGAATTTCGTCGTATAGATTTTGAGTTATGTCAAAATCAAAATTTCAAAAATGCAGCGCCAGAAACCATTATAAACCATAATGGATTTTATATATAAATATTGGGATTTTTAAGCACATAAAAATCCGGATTGCCATTTAAAAATCTAGACTTGAGTTAGAAAATAAATGTGAACTCAAGTGAAGTAAAGAAGATGATTTTTGAAACAATAATCCTATTTTTGATTATTGAATAGAATTAACTAAATCAAAGGAGAATTAGTTAATTGAGTTTGAACTAAGGTCGAACTTTGAAAAGTGAAAATTTGGGATTTGTAAATATATATTCGAAATCGAATATAGAACAAAAATTGAAATTTGAATTCAATTAATTGATAAGTATGTTGGAATATATTTGAAATATGTTATATTCCAATAAACAAGCGAAATAGACCAACGAGTTAATTAACGAGTTGGGTCAAAACGAGTGTGTGAAGTTGAAATAAATTTGACAGGTATAGACATACAGGAGACAGGTATGGGACAAGGATAATGCAGGTATAAAAATAATGTGCTCGACAAAAGGTACATGTTTAATTCGTATATGAGATTTATGCGCCGTATCGGCAAGCCGCTTGGCTTTTTCTTTTTCTTTTTGATTGAGGAAGATACCGGGATGCTATTTGAAATTTCCCGATGCTCCCGATACAGGGGAGGTTATGGCGAAATTTTCCGGAAATTTAAGGAGTTAGAATATTTTTAAGATATTTTGATAAATTTGAAATCATTGTAGCGACGTATTGAATTCGATAGTAAAGTGAATATAAAAATCGAATGTTGTAAACAAAAGGGGATAGAGATAAGTGATTGGAATTGTTTCCAATTGCAAATAGAGATATTTTCTAATATATAGAAAATAAAAGAAGTTAATGTTTGGAAACGTTTTCCAAATGGCATAAGGAGCAAGATGATTATTGAAAATATTTGGATAGCAAATATTGATAAGGAAATGGAAAAGTGATTTAATTAATGAAATATTAATTAAAGAGCCCAGTGATTTGTTTGATTTGTTTGGATGAACACTTGTTTTTATTCGATAGTTAAATCACAGACTATCGAAGTTTTTGACCATCGTTGTCGATATGGAGAGACCGGTTGGATTATTATCCGAAGAACCACTCTGTATCGGCATAAGCGTTGCGAACCAAGTATGCTGAATATATTGAAGACGGAGTGAAGTGCAAGGGCTTTTCTAGTAATAGAAATAGTGCCTTCGGTTTCGTTCAGTCCCAGAACGAACGTAAATGGACGAATGTCTGACAGAGTATTTCCAATGATCAAATGGGTTGGTCTGTATGAATGTATATGGTTGCAACGGATTTATCCCTTAGCATAATATCCAGAATATTTGTGCAAACTCAACTAGTGATTACGGATCTGACAATGTGGCATTCAAAGTGATGATGCTATCAAGGAATGGTAAGTATGCGTAGCCTCAGGCCTCAACAACCGGGAAAGGACAAAAATCGGGCAGGCAGCATGGCTATGTGGGTCGCACCCATTAGGGTGTATAATCACCTATCTAGAGAAATTCCTTTTGTTTCTAAATCTATCGATTCTGCCCATTCGGGAACGGTGGTTTGAGTCCAACCGTTGGTGATATACATTCGATACACTCAAGCGAAATGAGTGGTCGGTCATGTGTGGGCCGGGTTGCAAGATGTTCTTGTTGAACCCAGGTGTATTCGCCTCTAGAGATACATCATCGGAAGGTGGTTCCATACCTTGTCATGTTGGAAATCCAATCTCCAATAAGCGCCATGCGGGTTTTGATTTTATAATATATGTGGAGCGTGAGATGCAAGCGTTCTGCTATTTGGTTATTTACTTGATGTAGGCATTATTATAATATCACTGGATTTTCATATCAAAGTGTTTTGGGTTATAGTAAGGTAAAAGCCGTCCATGTTTATGTGTGGGCTGGTCTTACTATTATCTTTTCTTTCGAAAAGAGTTTTGAAAGTTAAACAAGTGATTGGAGTTTACTCACACCAGTCCCATGACTGACCCAGAGTTTATTTTGTTTTGTTTTTCCTAAACTCTTGGGTGCCCAAATTTGTACGGGCAGTCAAGTGTTTCAGGCTTTTACAGATACACTTGGAGGAGCTTGAAGCTGGAGGCTTCAACGTTAGTTATTTAGAGTTACTTCCGCTGAATCAAATGTTATGTATACTCTGATGATGGTATGTGTATATGTACAAAACAGATTTGTATTTCAAAGTTTATGTTATAGAATATATTTTATTCGTTCCGCTGTGAGTTGTGATCTTCGTTTTTCTTCTATTCTAATATTTCTTTCTTTCTATTTCTCATCCTCTATCTTCTTTCTAATAATGAGTCGTATTTCTGTGTTATTTGGGTTGGACGTGTGTTGTATTTAGTCAACTCAGATAGCTCGGATTTGCGGGTCTTTACAGGTGGTATCAGAGCTTAGGTTGAGCGAATACCTAGGCTTGTTGTGGGTTGTGCTCATTAGAGATAGGGTCAGTAGTACCCTAGAATGAGTTGAGTGTATATACGAGAGAGCGTATTTGTTATTTGATATAAAAGTTGTTTTATATTGTGTTGGCTTGTCTGTTGAGTAGTTTATGAATTCTGGTCGAATCGTGGGACGCCACGAAGTCGATAGGGATTTCTAAACACTTGAACAGAAAATATGACATGATATTGTTTTTAAGGGGGTAAATGAAATAATTTTACCCAAATTTCTATTTTTATATAGAAGGAATAATTTTCTGAAATTATTATAGGGATGTGTTGATTGGTAAGATTATAATCCAACAAGATTATAAAATTGAAAGGGGTATTTATAACCAAATAGAATTTGTATAGGAATTAAATATACAAATGAGATGAATTAGAATTAAATTCAAACCAGAATTAAGAATTCAAAATCCTTGGAAGTTGAAAAATATTTTTCAAAGTATATTAAAGTAATATAGCTTTGTTTTAGAAGGAGTTGAAAGAAAATCATTTTAGATGGATTTTGAAATAATAAAGCGCTGAACTCACTTTAGTGGCTGGAAAATAATTCTGATGATGATTGCAACATCATCAGTGTTCATTTCCGAGTTTCTAAGTGATGGATTGCTACCTTAGAAAATTTTTGATGGAAATTTGTTTTGAAAGAAAACAAGTAGATTGAAAATTCAAATGTTTTGAATTTGAAATGAAAATAAATATATGTATATATTTATGGGATTTCAAAGGAATTTGAAAAGAAAAACCCAGGAATTTGAATTCTGGAATTAAATTTAACTTGGACAAGTAAAACGAATCAAAGTGGATAAATTGGATCAGCATCAATTTGAATAGGTTTAATGAAATATAGATTTGATATAAGTGGATTGATCGTAGATCATTTGAATTAAATGTGTGAAAACCAAAAGTTTTGGTTGGAGCTAATTTGTTGAAATATGAAGAGGTGAGTTTCAGATGAAGGAGTTATGAAAAGTTAATCAGTTTGTAGTATTTTTCCTACCTTAGCAATTTCGAGGACGAAATTATTTTAAGGGGGGAAGAATGTAACGACCCAGATTTTTCGTCGATTTATTTTAAATATTAATATCGTTTTAAATATTGTGTTGGTAATATAAAAGAATTTTTATATTGGATTTACCGATTTAATAATCGATATAGGATATAATTCAGATTTAAAACTGAATCGAAACGATACAGTCGATTAAAATAAATTCTGTTGAAATAGAACGATAATAATAATTTATTATCGATGAATTTAATTGTTTGAATCAATTTATATTTTAAATTGAATTTAAAATTTTTATCGTTAATTTAAGCTGTTATCTCTTCTATACGGTCAAATTTAATTCCAGGATCAGTTCCGCGGAATTCAGAATAACGATATAATTTGAGAACATCGGTCAGTACGATTGAATAGTGGTTCACTAGTTAAGGGCCGCGAGATGTTTTAATTATTTAATTAAAATAAAATCAATCTAAATAAAAAAAAAAAATTCTGAGCCGACCTAAGAAGTGTTTAACGCAGACCTAAATGAAGTCGCACACCCTATATTTCATCTCGAGCAACCCACTTTGTCTCTAAGCTTCACGATCAGGCAAACAGGATTTTAATGGCCTTTGTACCTTATTGTCTGCTATCGCACTTCTATAAATTGAAGCCGTCACCTTCATTTTCCAGAGGAACGAAAATAAAACCCAACTCCTTTTTCCTTTTCCCCTAAATCCATCGAAACCGAAAGCTTCAGTAAAGGAAGAGGAGACCAAATTGGAATCTGGAAGCGAGAACTGAAATCGCGAAACTCGACATCGATGTATTGCGAGCTCGAGGAGTGGTGCGTCTCGCGAACTTTGGTTGAAGCTTTGGCTTTGGAGTCGCGTTCGATGATGGGGTTTACTCGAGGTTCTGGGATCAGGAAGTCGCGATGGTCAGATGTGGTAGTCGCGATGACCAGTTAGGGTTCGAATCAGGTGAAGCTGATGAGATCGGAATTCCAAGCGATGGTGTTTTGGGGACTGTGGGTCATTCAATTTCGAACGATGGGATGGTTAGGGTCCATCGACAGTCAATGTTTTCGAGGCAAGGAAGGTGAAGTCGTGTATTCCTTGGTTGTTGAGGCGGTGATTCTGGCGATATCTGAAGAACGAAGAGGGAGATGCCATTCGAGGAGCATGGTGAATTGTTGGTGTTGTCTTTTGGTTTTAGCAGTTAAGAAGTAGCTGGTGATTGAGGGATGGTTCAGGACTCAATGGAAATCATAAAGAAAGAAAGAAAAGGATTCAAGGTATATATTTACCAAATTTAAAATATATAGAAATTTAATTATTCATTGTAGTAGTAAATTTTAAAATGGATGATCGTTTAATCGTTAAATCAAAATTGAATAATCATAGGTACACAGTAAATTTCACTCGAGTAAATTCATAGCCGAGACGTTATGGAAATAAACAGGATATTCGACAAAAGAAATCACGGTGAGTAAATCTCACTCACCTTTAGAATTATTTTTATTTCATTAAAAATAATTGTTTGTTGCTTGTGTGAATATTTTATGGTTGCTTTATATATATTAGTTATTTAGGCTATATATATATATATTGGGTTGATTGATTGGTTGGATTCCCGCAGTCTCATTAGCGGATGCCCGCAGTTTCATAGCGGATGATTACCCTATACGCCCCACGCTATGATTAGTGGATGACCTTCTATACCACGATATTCTGCCACGAAGCAGAATGGGTATTATTTATGTGCTAACATCTGTGGATGCAGGAAAACAGGTTGGAGGAATCCAACTGGATTCCTCAAAAATATATTATCTGTTTGTTTATTTGTTTGCATATATATTGTTATATATGATGTGTTAGAAAATTAAATAATTCGTTGCTTTGTGTGTTAAATATCACTGGGCCAATTGAAAGGATATTTGAGATTTTAAAAGGGAAAATTTTATTTTTAAATAGAATTGGAATTTTTAAATGGAATAAAAATATAAACTTGTTTTGGAAAAAATAAAACAAGTAGTTCCTTTATAAACGAAGTTTATAAATAGTTCTTTTATAACGAAGTTATGAATGAGGTGAAAAGAATTATCATTTGATAATTCAGAAATAGAAATACAAGTGTTTTGAAAATATGATTCAAAAGGGAATTTAAATATAGGATTTGAATAATAGAAAAGGAAATAGAAAATTTGAATTTAGAATTTAAATAGAAAATCCAAGGTGGATTTGAATATAGAACATTCAAATGTGTTTAAATATAGAGAATTTGAAATAGAATTTCCAAATAGAATTTGAAATAGAATTTCAAAATAGAATTTTCAAAAGAGAATTTGAAATAGACTTTGAAAATAGATTTTCAAAGAAGAATTGAATAGAATTTGAAATATAGTATTTCAAAGAAGAATTCAAATATGAAATTTGAATAAAGACTTGAATGGAATTTAAATATGAAATTTGAATAGAGGTTTGAAATAGAAATTCGAGTATTGAATTTGAACATGGAATTGAATACAGAAATTCAAGTAGAAATTTGAATATGAGATTTCAAAATAGAATTTGAAATAAACTTTGAAATAGGATTTTCAAAGTAGAATTGGAAATAGAATTTCAAATAGGATTTCAAAATAGGAAATCCAAACGGTTTTGAAATGGAATTTGAATTCAAGGAAATTCAAATGGATTTGAGTAAAGAAATTCAAATGGTGTTAATAATGAGTTTGAATATTAGAATTCAAATGGGATTAGAGATGAATTTGAATATTAGAATTCAAATGGAAAAGGAAAACGAAATTTTGAATATAAGAGATTCAAATTGAATTCAAATAGGATTTGATCTATGGGATTTGAATATGAAATTCAAATGGGTTTTAAACTATGGAATTTCGAATATAGAATTTAAAAGGAGTTTGAATATTTGAATTCCAATAGAATTCAAATATAGAAATTGGAATATAGAAAGTTCAAATGGAATTTAAATATAGAGTTTGAATAAGGGAATTCAAATAGAAATTCAAATATTGAATTTGAATACCAAATAGAAAAGGAATTGGAATTTGAATTTAGAATTTCAAATAAAAGTGAGATTTGAATTTGAATCAAGCAGAGTTAATTGGAGTTGAATTCATTTTAAAGGAGTTTAGAAGTTTAAAAGTTTATATATATATATATAATTAAAACGAACTCGCCGCAGCGCTGCAGTTCGTAAAATAGCGATTCGAACTTCAATTGAGTATACAGAACGCAATTGAAGTCGAAATTCTTCGAAACAAGAAACGTCAGGGCCAGTTTGATAATAGTTTTCTAATGAAGGAGAAAAATCTGAATTTCGTCGTATAGATTTTGAGTTATGTCAAAATCAAAATTTCAAAAATGCAGCGCCAGAAACCATTATAAACCATAATGGATTTTATATATAAATATTGGGATTTTTAAGCACATAAAAATCCGGATTGCCATTTAAAAATCTAGACTTGAGTTAGAAAATAAATGTGAACTCAAGTGAAGTAAAGAAGATGATTTTTGAAACAATAATCCTATTTTTGATTATTGAATAGAATTAACTAAATCAAAGGAGAATTAGTTAATTGAGTTTGAACTAAGGTCGAACTTTGAAAAGTGAAAATTTGGGATTTGTAAATATATATTCGAAATCGAATATAGAACAAAAATTGAAATTTGAATTCAATTAATTGATAAGTATGTTGGAATATATTTGAAATATGTTATATTCCAATAAACAAGCGAAATAGACCAACGAGTTAATTAACGAGTTGGGTCAAAACGAGTGTGTGAAGTTGAAATAAATTTGACAGGTATAGACATACAGGAGACAGGTATGGGACAAGGATAATGCAGGTATAAAAATAATGTGCTCGACAAAAGGTACATGTTTAATTCGTATATGAGATTTATGCGCCGTATCGGCAAGCCGCTTGGCTTTTTCTTTTTCTTTTTGATTGAGGAAGATACCGGGATGCTATTTGAAATTTCCCGATGCTCCCGATACAGGGGAGGTTATGGCGAAATTTTCCGGAAATTTAAGGAGTTAGAATATTTTTAAGATATTTTGATAAATTTGAAATCATTGTAGCGACGTATTGAATTCGATAGTAAAGTGAATATAAAAATCGAATGTTGTAAACAAAAAGGGATAGAGATAAGTGATTGGAATTGTTTCCAATTGCAAATAGAGATATTTTCTAATATATAGAAAATAAAAGAAGTTAATGTTTGGAAACGTTTTCCAAATGGCATAAGGAGCAAGATGATTATTGAAAATATTTGGATAGCAAATATTGATAAGGAAATGGAAAAGTGATTTAATTAATGAAATATTAATTAAAGAGCTCAGTGATTTGTTTGATTTGTTTGGATGAACACTTGTTTTTATTCGATAGTTAAATCACAGACTATCGAAGTTTTTGACCATCGTTGTCGATATGGAGAGACCGGTTGGATTATTATCCGAAGAACCACTCTGTATCGGCATAAGCGTTGCGAACCAAGTATGCTGAATATATTGAAGACGGAGTGAAGTGCAAGGGCTTTTCTAGTAATAGAAATAGTGCCTTCGGTTTCGTTCAGTCCCAGAACGAACGTAAATGGACGAATGTCTGACAGAGTATTTCCAATGATCAAATGGGTTGGTCTGTATGAATGTATATGGTTGCAACGGATTTATCTCTTAGCATAATATCCAGAATATTTGTGCAAACTCAACTAGTGATTACGGATCTGACAATGTGGCATTCAAAGTGATGATGCTATCAAGGAATGGTAAGTATGCGTAGCCTCAGGCCTCAACAACCGGGAAAGGACAAAAATCGGGCAGGCAGCATGGCTATGTGGGTCGCACCCATTAGGGTGTATAATCACCTATCTAGAGAAATTCCTTTTGTTTCTAAATCTATCGATTCTGCCCATTCGGGAACGGTGGTTTGAGTCCAACCGTTGGTGATATACATTCGATACACTCAAGCGAAATGAGTGGTCGGTCATGTGTGGGCCGGGTTGCAAGATGTTCTTGTTGAACCCAGGTGTATTCGCCTCTAGAGATACATCATCGGAAGGTGGTTCCATACCTTGTCATGTTGGAAATCCAATCTCCAATAAGCGCCATGCGGGTTTTGATTTTATAATATATGTGGAGCGTGAGATGCAAGCGTTCTGCTATTTGGTTATTTACTTGATGTAGGCATTATTATAATATCACTGGATTTTCATATCAAAGTGTTTTGGGTTATAGTAAGGTAAAAGCCGTCCATGTTTATGTGTGGGCTGGTCTTACTATTATCTTTTCTTTCGAAAAGAGTTTTGAAAGTTAAACAAGTGATTGGAGTTTACTCACACCAGTCCCATGACTGACCCAGAGTTTATTTTGTTTTGTTTTTCCTAAACTCTTGGGTGCCCAAATTTGTACGGGCAGTCAAGTGTTTCAGGCTTTTACAGATACACTTGGAGGAGCTTGAAGCTGGAGGCTTCAACGTTAGTTATTTAGAGTTACTTCCGCTGAATCAAATGTTATGTATACTCTGATGATGGTATGTGTATATGTACAAAACAGATTTGTATTTCAAAGTTTATGTTATAGAATATATTTTATTCGTTCCGCTGTGAGTTGTGATCTTCGTTTTTCTTCTATTCTAATATTTCTTTCTTTCTATTTCTCATCCTCTATCTTCTTTCTAATAATGAGTCGTATTTCTGTGTTATTTGGGTTGGACGTGTGTTGTATTTAGTCAACTCAGATAGCTCGGATTTGCGGGTCTTTACATCAGGCCAGCAAGTGATTGCCGCTGGTAGTGAGGCGAAGTCAGTGGAGGGGTTGGCACCGGTGCCGGTGGCCCACGGCGGCGAGGGTAGGTAGATTGGGGTGTCGAGCTGTTGTAAGAACGAATTGGGGAAGAGAACATCGGGGATAAGCACGATTGAGAAGGGGAAACGCGTGAGAAATAGTGATGTGAACTCTAATTATAAAGGAAACGATATGGAATCACTCGCGTGATGCGTGAGTGATTGTAGAATTCTTCTAAATATATATATTTGCAGTCTACAAAGAAAGAACAAAGAAAATAAGCTGCCTATTAGGAAAGAGGCAAGCATTACTTATAAATACAATGACTAAGGAAACGATTGTGAGAACTACTGTTACCATAGAAGTTTGAATTGATATCAAGCAGTAATTTATTTTACATCTAATAAAACAAAGTGTGAGTTATTAAAAGAGGTCATATTCAATACGCATAGTCGATCGGTGTTGTAAAAAGCCAAGAACGTGTTTAGAAAGAGTCGCTCATTGAATTTAATGGCAGGTTCAAATTATTAATAAGTAACCTTTCTTCCATTAACAATAGCTAAATTTTACTCTTCCAATAATTGAACGAAACAACAGGAAAAAAATACGTAGTTATTTAAGGTATGCACAATTAGGGGTGGAATCGGTTCGGTAACGGAACTTTGTATTCAAAACCATTACTGTACCGACTTTATATGGTAATAGAAAGATCATACCATTACCAGCCAAAGAAATCGGTTACCAACAGTTTGGTTTATAGTTGGTAATGGTTGGTAGAGGTCGGTAATAAGTTTTTGCCGTTCGCTACTATGAGATCTTTTTGTTTACAATATTTCACGTTAAATATTAAATATTAAATTTGATTTTTTTTAATTATATTATTATTTATCTATCTTATTTTACGTAGTCAAATATGCATGAAAACAAAATATCAATTTATACCTTTTTAAGATATATAATAAAAATTGCATTCAATCTTGTATCGTAATAGTATTTACCTAGGTATTTATTAAATCATTACATATTAGAAGTTCTTTGTTATGTAATAAATATATATGATGAAATATAAGAATATGCATATGTATTGTTTAAAATATGCGGTAGGTACGGTAATTACCATTGTTAATGCTCAATTATCATTACCGTACAACATATTTTCATGTGGTTTGGCATATCGTACCAATCAAATTGGTTACCGATTGTTCGATACCACTTTCATTGGTAGCGGTTGGTAATGACTGGTAAGTGGTAATATGGTAAAAATGTCCAGCTCTATGCACAATGATTAAAAAGCAAGGGTACTAAAAAATATATTAGCGTCATATAAATCCTGAAATTATTTTTCTCTAGAAAGCTAAAGATTTCCCATTAGATTGGTTAACAAATTTTAACAAATCAGGTGCATCTATGATTTAAGTTTCTCATAAGATACATATACAATTTTGCTCATAAAATGAAAATTATTACCGAAATATGAGTACTCAAAAGCTATACTGTACGTGTTATTTAATATTAATAATTGAGAGCTATTTACAACCGATGTTTTATTCTTTAACTATAAAGTTCATGACTTCTTTACGGAGAGTAGAATAAAAAATTTAATGCAAATGATATATTTCCGTAACGTGTAATATAAATGGTAAACCATATCCAAGGGTGATCACCATTTTTAAGCAGAAAATTGATTGCCCTTTAAGCACAAAATATTTGGTCGGTTTTGAAATGTAGTATCTTGTAACACGCTTCATATTGACCTATTAAATATAAGTTTTAAGTGTTCCGTTTCCTAGATATACACCAAAGATACCAAAGGAGAAGGTAAGATACCTTCTGTTATGTATTATATTAGAGATATAATTCTTGTATGTAGCCATATGATATACCATAAAACATCATTATATCTTGCAAAAAATAATCATTTTCATGCAAATGTCGCAAAAAAAGTTACCCACAAAGTATGACTGATTAGAGCTTCAAAGGCCACCAAAGGATCGACAATGCCCTTCATATTTTCGTAAAGTAGTGGATTCAGGTCACTAATTATATTATGCGTCCTTGAATATATAATTGTAAGGAAGTTTAAAACAAAAGATCAACGACATGTGTACCATAATTCATGCTTTTATTCTTCAAACCAGAGTTTAACTAGGTAAAAATTTAAAGAAGACCACGTAACTCTCTAGTAAGTTGACTGTACCTAGTAAGAGAAGAAAACGTTTATGTGAAAATATCATAGGACAGAGTACGAATGGAAGAATATAAATTTTCAAACATAATGCTAATGAGTTAAATTACTATAAAGCATGTAAATCAAATCAAAATAAGAAAATACACAATATTTTCATTAAATGAATAAAATAGTTCAACAAAATAAGCATATAAAAATTCGCAAGTTATTGGTCCAATCAAATGATGTGATAAAAATGTTTAAAATAAAAAAAATTATATTTTGCAAAAAAAAAGGGAACATGTTGCAAAAGCTATGTCATATAGAGAAAGAAACTAACATAAAGTTATTAACTAAATGGGAAGTAACAAATCTAGGGATTTCGTAAAATACAGAAAATCAAAGCTTTTTTTGCTGTAAATTCACATATTAATCCCTTTCTATTAAATATGATTAAAATATTCTTTAATTGTTGTATGTTTATACAAAGTTTCCTTGGACCGTATCTTTTTATAAATAAAATCGGCATGTACATCAGACTCTAAAATGGTCAATCAAATTTATAATTAAGTAGTGATCATATAACATTCTTGTTTGTTTTAATAATATTTCCAAAAAGGATAAAAGATTTAGCAAAACATAACATCTCGTTGTGTTAATGAGTTCAACAAATCTTTCATCATGTGAAAGCCAGTTCCGTAATCAGTAGATAATTAATTTTATTCAAAATAAGGAACTGTCTATCTAAAATCTTTGGAAAAAATATATCATCTTAGTGGGAAAAGGGAAAAAAATTTGAACAACCAAATTATGTCATGCACTAATAAACTAATGGTAGACACTACATGGCTTTCTCCTATTCCAAAGCAATATTGGATCAGTAGATGAGTACCAAATAAAGCATCTAGCAAAAGCTTTATAAACATATATAAAATTTTGAATTTGTAGTTCTCAGTACTACTACTACATTGTTCTAACCAAAATAATTGGTCAAGAAAAATCTAATCAATAAATAGTGGGATTATTCTTGTATTAAAATGGAATGTACGTCTTACAAAGAGAGTCAAATAGAAAGAATAGACAGTAATAAATTTTACAAAATGGTTCAACTTTTTACATATATGGCTTCATATTTTACCATAGCTTTTAATAACCATAAAAGTAAAATTATCTGTACAAACTGTTGTAGTTCCTAATTCATTATGAATCGTCCACATAACATAAAACTCAAAAGGCTGCACCGTCCACATAACATAAAGCTAAAAAAGCTGCTTAGGGTAGCACATAAAACTATTAACCTGATTCGTGTAAACCGGTTTGTACACAAAAATATCTTGTCATGTTTTGTGCATAAGTTTCTAAGCATTGGATTTACGGTTTCTCGTTCTTTACCAACCACTTGCTAGCATTATGTTCGCAAAGATTTGCATTCATAAAGTTATATATATAGCTGAAACAAACAGATGGTGTGTGAATCGTTGTTCTTAGAATCCAAGCTATAAAGTGATTCAACATAAAAGCCTTTCACTTTTTACATATCCTAATTGTGGAACCATTAAAATTTCACCAGCATAAATGTAACTTCGATTTCCTATTTAAGAATTGAAATGTTCATATATTTTACATTATCATTTTAAGGTTCCTATTAACTTGAATCTATAATCTAAACTGCTACCACATTTAGATTTTCTCAATGATGTTGGACGTGAAAATAATAATCATATTTGCAAATGTATGTTGGAATTTATTAATCCTCTTATTATCACAAAACCAATTGGCAATGTGATGAGGAACATCTTAGTTTATATCCAGGATCATAATTGCATATTTTCCGATGTGGGACTATTATTTTTCATCACTCCAGCTTCACGTGTGGCGTGTTTGAGCCATCTACGTGAACATAGTATTTTGGATGGAGTGGGGAACGTATGGAGGTTAAGCACATACATATTTTTTTTTTTTGCATTGGCTCTAATCCTGAGCTCTGATGCCATGTTGGAATTTACTAATCCTCTTATTATCACAAAACCAATTAGCAATGTGATGAGGAACATCTTAGTTTATATTCAGGATCATAGTTGCATATTTTCCGATGTGGGACTATTATTTTCATCAATGTAAGAGTAAAAAATAGGTATCTAACTTTGATTTGATATAGCAAAAAAAAAAAAAAAAAAAAAAAAAAAATCATTAGTAAAGTGTGTTGTTATTCACACCCCCGTTTAGACTACTGGCCACCTATACTAAATGTCACTTCTTTTATATGCCTCTTTACTTCTTTACACTACCTAATTATTCAATTTCTAATCGGCTACCACGTCTGCCTTTAGTTCTCCATCGTTCCAAACAAAAAAAAACCGTCTTCTTCCTGAAATTTTCTCCATCGCTCTATAAGCTTGAAGATTCCAACGTAATTTTAATCGTTCAATCTTGCGGCCTATTGGTATCATCCACATAGTTATCAAGTTTATTGTCATTCATTATCTTCCTACAAAAATCAAATAAAAATAATTAAAATAATTTTTTTGTAAATTTTGACACATAAATTTTTTTGTATAAAGAAAACCCTAAAATTCAATAACTTACAATGTCATTATGTATTACAACGTCATTGAAATTAATGTCTTTCAAACTCGAAGTAGAGAGAAGGGTGAAAGAAAGCTCCTACAAAAATTAATACAAAACCCTTAAAAAAAAATCTATAACAACAGAATAGATTATGCAGCATGATATACAAAACTAACTTCTTTTTTGTCTTTATCTTCCATCCTCTACTCAGCTATTTTTTTTTAATAGTTTAGGTTTGATATCTGTGAATTTATGTTGTTTGAGAAGAGACAGTACGGCTGTTATTGACTGAGTGAAATAAAGTGGTGGTAGGAAGTAGATCAAAAATAATACAATTATTAATTTTTTAAAGGTGGCCAGTAGTCTAAATTGGGGTGTGAATAGCAGCACACTTAGTAAATCCAAATATCCCACCACTGTGTTTCCATCTTCTGCACCCCTGGGCAAAAATAATACGTTAGAAATAAAGTATTTTAAATCGAGTAATACCTAAAGGTGTATATTAATTTAGAATCTCAACAGTGACATGAAAGAGAAAAAAATTAAAAATGAATTTACAATTCATGACTTGCACTTGGAAATCTTTGTTTCACTTGATCATATAGTTTATATTAAACTACAAAATAGTTATTTGGCTGTACAAATCAGATAATTAAATCAGGTTTAGCACATAGTTCTATTAACATTAAATAAATATCTAAAATACTTTTCTATGTTACCTTAATCATTAGACTGGTATTAAGTTGTATATATGTGCCCATTCGCTGATCCATGAATATGAAATTGATGTATACATCTACAATTTGCCAAAAAATATTCTTTCATTAAATGCACGGGCTTTGCAAAATAAATGTAGTTTGTATTGTTATTTGCGTATACAATAACAATCTTTATCAAAATAGTTGGATGTTTTGAATCTTAAAAATATGTTATTTGAAAATTAAAATCATGATGCGTATTGCTCATTCAGACAACATGAAGTCAAAACAGAGTGGCCAAATAATTCAAGTTGTCAACTACACAACTAATCACATGAAATGTTAATATACAAAGCATCATTAAAAGTTGAATAAGTACTCGATCACTTAATTTAGACATTCTCTCAATGTAATTCTACTACAGTTAAACCAAACAATTTATCTAGTGCTATTAACATGTAAAAGCATGACAAAGACCCATACAAAAGGTTCAAAACTTTGAAAATGACTGAATTAAAATACATGCAATTTGAGTGGATTCTTCAAAATCTTCTTAATTGGACCTGTGTTACTTTCTCCATTTGATATGTTAAAACTCCTTGCGAATAAGTAAAGAATAGCATAAATTTATGACCAACTTGCTTAGCCTACGTGATTGGAGGTCAAAATCATTCTTGAAATAGACTTGTATTTAGAATATATTAGCATCTTTAACATTTTCAAGGGAACAATAAATTTTTTACGGGGATAAATTTGATTATAACAAAGTTCCATCTACTTTGCTCAACATGTTGAATTGAGGCACTTGCTTCATACATATAGATAAAAGCTAGGAATTTATTTGTTTCCTCCAAATGTAGCAAAAAATAAGAAAGGTTATAAATAATCTTACCAATAAAAAGAGTTTAGCTGGTTAGGTGAAGGAAAGTGATTTTGAATACACGATTGTCCTATAGTAATAGAAGATTATCTACCGTAGAGTGATCTATTACTACAGCTTCATAGAAAAACGAACAACATATGATTAATTAATAGCAAAGAAAGAATAAATTAAAGGAAAATGAATAGTGTAACATCTGATTCCAGCTTCTTGTGATATAATTGAGATGTACATATTTTATTGGACAATTAATTATTATAAAGTTCACTATGCACAATTAACAATCGAATATTAATTCTAAGTTAATGACTATTTACATAGCCGTGGTCAAGAACAATATTCCCTGCAAGTAAAGCATGAAACCAAATTGTACGAAATTCAAAAGAAGTTAGGATGTCCTAAATTAGTAGCTTTGGTTAAGATGAATTACTATAATGATGTACAAAGAACTCAAATTGTTGTATAAGACCAATTCAAATAAATGAAGAAAAAAAAGCTGTGAGAGAAAATATTCCTTTCGACGGGGTATCTTTAAGAAGAGAAGTCAAAACAGACTATATAATTATCATCGAAAACAAAAGGGTAAGGAAAATTAAACTAATCTAACCGAGGAATACAGGTATAAAAACATAAATTACCAAAGGATGAGATAGACCAAAGCTGGAATAATTGAATGAAGGAATCTTTTGTTTGCAGCTTATACGGAGTATGATTTTAAATGTTCGGACGGTTAACCAAGATAAACACCAGGACGCCTCGCAGATGCAGCTGGAGTAAGGAAGCGTAGCCGTCCGAAATAGCAGCGGGAAAAGTGGCGATGCCACCGCCGAGGCAGACTGGAGTAGGAGGAGCAAGCGAGATGGTAAGGAATTAGCCCTTATCGAGAAGGAATCTGAATGATGTAACCTAACTGAATCATGGCTATTGGTTGAAGGAGGGTTCGATTAGCTGTGGGTCTGTGGCTATTCGAGTACCAATCTAATCTGAACGATGTAAGCTGAACGAAAGGTTTACTGAGAGCTGCGAATAAATTGGGAATTAAGATTGCAACCCTTCGATGCCAAAATACACGTGCCAGACGCTTATTGGAAGACTTTTGAGTTTTTAAGTATGGGTGACTCTTGGTTTCAAATTGCTGAGAGCCAAGGATTCCATCCCCAATAATTATAATATAGTATAGATAGATTAGAAGTTTTATTATTTAATTTTTATTTGTAAAACTAATTAAACTTTAAACAATATCATAACATGTTCACACGATCTCAGAATCACGTAAAAATGGATTCATTGGAATCACGGTAAAGAGCACTACACTACTGAGTTGGTTCGGAAGGGATTAGAGGCAACTGGTTTTTCATTTAATTTTAAAACTCGTTTAAAATTAAATGAAATAACACACAAAACGATTATCAAAAATAAAGATGAGTTAATTCTCACTCTTTCTGGAATCCTATGATGCGTTAAATTCATAATTTATCGTTGATAGTAATAATTGGATGTCTTGGTTGATTTCGGTTGTTTAATGATTATCGACATTTATATTATGTCGTATTGGATGATATGTTTTAAATATTTGTCTCATATATTATCATCAAATATTATAATGAGTTGTGATGTAGGGAAGAACATGTTGGAGGACTTCCAGCCAGATTCCTCAAATATTGTGTATGATGTTTGTTTCTACATTGTTTGTATATGAATTGATTGAACCCCATTGACATAGAAAATCTGTTTAGATGTTGACATTGAATTTAAATTCAACATTGTTATTATTTTAATTAATAAAGGGTAATGATTGAGAAATCGGCAGCAGATGGTCAAAAATCCACTTGTTCTATTAAACGTTGATTTGTCGTCAGGCGAATTGTTGAAGTTAAGTTATAAAATTTATTTTTATAACTGAAGAAATATTTTTAATCATATTTTAGATATTATATGAAAATGAAGTTTATAAATAAATCGATATTTATAAATTGATTTATAAAAATATCCTTTTCCAAGTTTTATAAACGAATAAGGCTGCAATTAACCTACGGATTAATATATCGGATAATTATTTGTTAGAAGCCAATTAAAATTTATCATTAGATTAATTATATATTAATCTAATGGGAAGAAGTAACTAAAAATATGTTCACAAGATAATTAATGGGTTAAATTTGGCCGAGTCAACTGTTTTGATTTATAAAAGGGTTATTATATTTATTTTGTCTTCAATTAAAAATAAAACAGTTAATGGTTGTTTAATTTTAATTAGATTTCTTAAACGTAATTTAAATTCTAATTAACGATGTGCAAAGATTATTAATGTAATCAATTATAGCTTAATAATTATAATTTGAAAAGCGATTAACTGATTTATTTTAGTAAATCAAGAAGTAAAGTGTTCTATTTCAGTAAACGATGGATTTAATTATTATTTTGACTAATAATAATTAAAGTGATTATTTCTTAAATGGAATTCGTTCAAGATAATAACCGTTTGGAGTGGAATTTAATTGGATATCTGGAAAGGTTTGGTAAATAGATTTTTGTGAATAAAATCCAAATGTTTGTTAAGGTTTATTAAAGGAAACTAAAGTTGATGTGTTAACTTTATAGAGATGTTTTATTTAAATGTTGAATTAAGTTAAATGACCGAATTGAAAGAGAAAATGTTGAAAGGCAAAGACGTACGACATTAATGGTTTTTGACAAAGAAGTTGATAAATAAATTTTTGTTATAAATTTAAAGAATTAGTTTCATAATATGACGTTAAAATGATTTTGGGTAAAAATGTGATAAACGGAATATTGTAATATAAGTCCAATAATAAATGGAATTTGTATAGCAAAGTTAAGGCAGAAGATTAATATTAAGTGAAAACGGCCGTAATCAATCGAGTTTTTCCCAAAAATAAGGTTATGGTTTACATATCCATAATTTAATATAAAATAGAAAAAAATAGATTTGATTGTGATTACAAGTAATATAAATTTTGAGTTATGAACTTATATTTATTCTGAGATAAGAACGTTGTCAGTCAAGATCTGAGAGGTAAATAAAATACTCCAACTTGAACGGCTTCACTATTATCGATGAATAATATTAGTTTACAATGGTAAAGAAGATTGAAATGAGTTTATTATTTTCATATGAAAAACCTATGCAATTCATTTGCGAGTTTTTAAATGTGATTTAAAATATTGAGTTTTTAAATCAAAACAATGTATAAATTAACATTGTTTGGCCTAAGTTGAGGTATATGTTTATTTATACCATTTGGTTATTTATATAGAACTGATTTTTAGATAATAAAAATGGTTTGGTTCAAATTACATTTATTCTAAATAATAAGTGAACGGTGATAAATTTTTCTAATGTAATGCAAATAAAAGAATTCTGTTAAAATGAATAGAGGATGCTACTTAAGAATCGATTAAAGGTTTTAAATAAATGATTTTGAAATAAAAAGGGCTGAGATGCTAATTTACTTGACCATGCTATTGAGATTGATAGTTAAAAACCTGACTATCAATGAAATATCTTATTGAACCTTTTGACGTGTTATTTCGAAGAGACCAGGATAGGAACTAGACCCAAAATCGTTTCGAACCAAAATTGCTTTTGAAACTAATGTGCAAGAATACATGTAAATATGGAGCATTAAAGACCGTAGATTTTCATAAAACGAAAGAACTACTTTTAATCTCTGACTTGCAACTAGAGATACACCATGGTTCTGTCGTGGTTGGAATCTATGGATTTCAAGGACTACCCGCTACTGATCTATAAGGTGATTGTAAGGATGCGGTAGGAGGGTGCCTTCGGTTCATCCTATTCCTAGATGACTTTATGGATGAATGTTTGACAGAGTATTTCCTTAACAGTCACATACGTTGATTTCTACAAATATACCAAGTTTGGTGGCGGAGAATTTCTCTTAGCTTAACACCCAGTGTGTATTTGTGGATGTCAATTAGTGATTTGACAGATCTGACGATGTGGCATTCAAAGATAATGAGACGTTCTCTGAAAAGGTAAATGTGACCTCAAACCTCATTAAACGGGAAATGACAGAAATCGGGCAGGCAACATGGCTAAGTGGGTCATTCCCAATTAGGGTATATTGTCACCGTCTAGAGAAATTTCATTTTGTTCTTTTTTTCGTTTCTGTATCTCTCGCAAATTACGGTGGTTGCAACAAAAAGTCATAGGGTGACAATATATTCGGTATGCTCAAGTTAAATAAATGGCCAGTCATGTATGGCCGGGTTGCACGATGTTCTTGTTGAACCCTAATGTATTGCTCTCTAGAGGCACACTTTCGAAAGGTGGTCCTATACCTTGTCATAGTTGGAAATCCATTCACCCATAAGCGCCATGAGGTTTTTGATTATATACTATGTAGGTAGAGCATGAGATGTAAGCTTTCTGCTAAATGGTTATTTATTTGTGGTTTGATAGACACTATTATAATATCACTGGATTTTGATATATCAAAAGTATTTTGGGTTATCGTAAGGTAAAAATAGTCCGTGTTTATGTATGGACTGGTCTTACGATTATGCTTTTTTTTTCAAAAATATTTTCTAAAGGTAAACAAGTTGTTTGCAATATGAATTTATCACTGAAAGTATTTCAGACTGATCCGGGTGAATTTTGCATTGCTCCAAATGTGCTTGGGTCAGACCGAGTATATTATCAGGTTAGTTTTCGCTTGGAGCTTCAGAAATGGCGTTGGAGTCGAGACATATATACATATTTTCTGGTATTGAATTATTTCTGCTCTGTGAGTTGTATTGATATGATTTTTTACCCTAATGTGTAATCATATATATATATATATATATATATATATGTATATATATAGTTTTCATTTGAGTAAAGTTTTATGGAGATATTATATTTTGCCCATTCCGCTATGAGGCTCTGATCTTTTTATTCTTCTACTCTAATATTTCTTTCTTCTCTCATCCTCTAAATTTTTTTTCCTAACTATCTGCTTTTCTGTGCAATTTGGGTTGGACGGTAGTGTGATTAGTCAACTCAAAGGGTACGAAAAAGTGGGTCGTTACATTTCATATAAGAGAATGCATTATCTACCGATAACTCCCAGCCTTCAACGGCTATATGCATCTTCTGCTATAGCATGTCATATGCGAATGACACAGCGTGAGAACACCAGAAGTAGAAACTTTGATACATCTGTCTAATGGTGAAGCATGGAAACACTTCGATAGGACTTATCCTTAATTTGTTGTAGAGAACCGTAATGTTAGGTTCGGTTTATGTACTGATGGATATTCCTCATTTTCTCAATTTGGTAGTAAATATTCATCATGCATATCGTTGTTACTCCTTATAACTTACCTCCATGGATGTGTATGAAAACTCCATATACGTTTCTAACAACTGTCGTCCCCAGTTCAATTGATCTGGCACAAGGAACTGATGTTTATCTACAATAGTTGATTGAAGATATGCAAACATTGTGGCATGAAGGAGTTGAAACATATGATATTTCGAGAAAAGGAATTTTCTTATGTTTGTTTCTTTATTATGGACTATTAGTGATTTCCCCGCGTATAGCATGCTTTCAGGTTGGAATACATCTGCCCTCATTGTATGGATTAGACACGAGCATTTTCATTAAAGTATATGAAAAAAATCTTGGTTTGACTATCATCAGTGCTTTCTACATATTAATCGTAAATTTAGAATGGATAAAAAAAACTTTAAAGCTAAAATAGTAGAGAGTGCTACCGCCTAAAGTTTGGACAATTGAAGAGATAAATGAAATCGGTAAAGACTATGCAAGGATACATGAAACTGGGGAACATGTCGAAATTCCAAGTAAATCGGACATTCATAATTTATGGAAGCAAAGTATATTTTAGGAGTTACCATACTGGAAAAATCTCCTACTACAACATAATATTGACGTCATGCACAACAAAAAAAACGCTTTCGATAACGTTTTAATACAGTTTTGAATTTAAAGGGGAATACCAAGGACGATGCGAATTCGAGACGTGATATATTACACTATTATAAGCGGCCTGCACTTCACTTGCATGACGATAGTAAAAACCCAAAGCATGTTATGAGCTAGATAACAAGCAAGTAAAACTCATGCTAAAGTGGGTGGAAGGATTAAGATGTCCTAATGGGTTTTCTTCTAACCTCCATAGATGTGTGGACTTTAAAAACAGTTAATTGAGTGGGATGGAAAGCCATGATTGCCATATCATGATGGAATATTTTTTACCTGTGATTTTCAAAGAACTATTACCCACAAAAATATGGAGTGTTATAAAAAGATTAAGTATATTTTATAAACAACTTTCTTCAACGACGTTAAAGGTAGATCTTCTACGTAAACTTGAGGTAGAAATCCCTGTACTGCTATGCAAACTAAAGAAAATATTTCCACAAGGTTTTTTTAATGTAATGGAGCATTTGCCTATTCATCTTGCATCCATGCACTCCTTCGAGGTCCTGTGCAATATGGATGGATGTATCCATTTGAGAGGTAATTTTGAATATCCTCAATATTCTTGGTAGTTTACAATTTAGATTTTTGTACCAACATATAAATTTAACTAATTTTATTATAGGAACTTGAATCATTTAAAGAAAAAAATTAGACAAAAAGAACGAGTAGAAGGTTCGATTTTCAAATCATACCTTGAAGAAAAAGCTTAAACTTTTTCTCCCATTACTTTAGTGAAGATGTGAACTTATCTTTTGTAACTGCTTCCCGTAATGAAGAAGTTGTTGAACAAGAGTATTCTAAAACCATGTTATCTATTTTTAGACAACACGGAAGACCTGTTGGAAAATGTGTGAAAATATGGTTAAGCGATAGAGACTACTATGTCACACACACATATGTTCTTTTAAATTATTTGGAATTTGCACCATTTTTCAGGTAATACTAAATTCGTGTACAATTCAATTATATATATATATATGTATATGTATATGTATATATATTATTAAAAAGGAACATAACACATATTTGCAGTATATATGAATAAAACATCCATATGGTGGCCTCAATAAAAAAATTGCTAAATGGTTTTCAGTATGTTCATGATCCCAAAAATTGTGTTGTTGACGAAGGATTATGACATCTTACTATTGCACCAAAAAGAAATGTCAAAACTTATCCAGTATACTCCCTCAATGGATCTAAATTCAACACCAACAATTATAGAGATGAAAAATTAACATACAACAGAGGTGCATTTGTCAAAGGTAGTGATGATCTAGAGGAGCATATAAAAGATTTTTTATGGCTTCTTAACGCAAGTTTTAGAGTTGACATATTATGTACAGCCTACATAGATTTTTTTTTATTCAAATGCAACTGGTTTACCAATGTTCCTGGTTCTGTAATTAACATGCACAAAGATTATAAGTTAATTGAAATAAGGAATACATCACATTACTGTTAGTATGATCTAGCTAAGCAAGCATTACAAGTCTATTTTTATCTGTATCTGTCATTAAAAAAAGATAAAGCAAACTGGTGGACTGTTTTTAAAACAAAGGCAAGATTTACATTTGATGGAAATAATATTCCAAAAAAGAAGCAAAGCGGATCTTGAGCGAAATACTGAAATAATAATAGCTGATGACATTGATGTAGGGTCGTTGAATGATGACACGAATATTTTAATAGAAGCATTTGTAAGTACTGGAGAAAACGATATGAGTATGAGGTTGAGTTTGAAGTAGAAGATGATGAAGACTAATCATAGATGATGACTACTCTTAGCTATAAATTTACTTATGTTATGTACTATTCTGAACTACGTAATAATTAAAAGATGATGATTACTCTCGGCTATGAATTTACTTATGTTATGTACTATTCTAAGGTATGTAATAATAATGATGATGATGACTATTTTTAGCTATGAAATTACTTCTGTTCTTTACTATTTTGATTTATGTAATAATAATGATGACTATATATGTTATGCATTATTAAGACTTATACATTGTTCTTTCATGTACGATTATCTGCTGATTATATGCAGGGTATGATTGTGTGATGATTAATGATTTTGTGTTGATTAACGATTATGTAATGCTTATGTGCTCATTATTATTTTATATGCGTCATATGATTGTGACATATATATCAGATTAAAGAAGATCTAGGAGTACGTCTCAGTCGTCTCGTTCACAGTCTCCTACAGTTGGAGCAGGTCCGAGTAGCTCTGAGCCAAATCTACATCGGGGTTCGAGATGGAACTGTCATCCTTTATTTTAGAGGTATCGAAGGAATCAGACAAGAGTAGGATGTTTGTATGTTGGCCGCACTAGGGTAGTATCCCACCTCATATCATAAACGTTATTTTGGCTGATTTGATGGTAAGTATAATTTTATATTACTATTAAAAATTAATATACTATACGTAATTCAAAATAAATTAAATATGCAGGTTGTAATATGTATGGAGCCACAAGATATGGAACTTTTTATGACTAATTGGAACATGAAAATGCGAAAAAATTATAGAGAGGCAATTTCAAGGGCCAAGAAAGCTGGTAAAAAGCCAAATTGAATAAGTAATGATGTTTGGGCTGCATTTCTTAGATATTGGGATACCAAAGCAGCTAAAGTATGATATAATGAAAATATTCACATATATGTTGATTACATTATTTTATTTAATCGTGTATCAAATTTAATAGGACATAGAAGCAAAGAATGTGGCAAATGGGAATAAGAATCCATCTTTACACCGCAATGGTTGCAAATCTTTCGAATAGCATAGGAGAGAATTGGTATAAATTTTCAATATATTTAGCATATGTTTATGTATAACCTTATGTGTATCATTCATTATTATTTTCAATAATTTTATTAATGTATACATTCAGTTTGCAAAGTATGGAAGGGAGCCTACGATGGCAGAGGTTTTTAGACTTATACATGCGATGGAGCATACTGATGAAAAGGGGAATGTTTCATACGATTGGACGGACCAAAATGCTGGGGATGTAATGGTAAATTTGCTTATCCGTAATTAAAATGTTTCACATACGTTTATATCACAGTATATAATTGAATTACATAACAATTGTATCAAAATCATATTGGTATTGTAGGAATGACGCTGAGCAGGCAAGAGTGGCACAGGCTAGTGGACGAGAGGGGATTACGCTCGAAGAGCCCAATCGTATATAGGATTCTATTATCAATCCTCCTACTCGAAATAAGCGACATGGCTTCGACAATCAGGAAGTAAACCTTTTTTAGACTTTTAAGATAACATCATGAGAAATAACTTGAATCATTAACTTTAATGTTAACTTGAATTATTTCACAGGCTCTTAATTTTCAACGAGCTTACAGGAGGTCTATTGAGTAAGAGGATATAGCTCGAATGCAGCGGTAGTTGGATGAGCTGAATGATTGGCGAAGAAGCTACCTGACCCAAAAAATACACGAGCGCATTGCAGCGTACTATCAGGAGCATGGGTCAATGCGTGGGGAGGGAGATGTAGTTGTTGCTGACGACAACGACAACAAGGACACATAATTTGATTGTTCTTATGGGTATATACATAATTTTACTAGCAATTATACTTGGTATTGTATATGATCGATGCACGATGATGGTAGTCATAGGGAATGTCATACGATCGATTCAAAAATGGCGACCGCAGCAAACACAAACTCCTCTAGGTTTACTATCGATTCTGGAAGACCTCTAGATCGGAGGCTAGGAAAGGAGGTGGCTCACGATATCGGCTCTAAAGAGGGGGCAGATGACACTATAAGAAAAATGATTTTTTGTAGCGCCCAAACCGCCACTAAGAATTTTTGGTGGCGTTTCGATAATCGTTACGAGAAAACATGCCACTAAAAATCACTGAGTATTTGTTGCACATTTTTCAAACGCCACTAAAAATTTATTTTTACTGGCGCTTTTTTGACATTACGAAAGTTATTTTTGCAGTTTTTATTAAACACCACTGGAAAGGTTTCTTCATTACTGTTCTTTCTTAATGGCGTTCACTTAACTTTTTGTAGCATTTAGTAAATGCCACCGCATTGGTATTTTATTTCTGTAACCATTTATTTGTAGCGGGTTTTAAATGCTACAAATAAAATTAATATTCCGTAGCATTTTTTCCACTACCATTTGTTCCCAAATTTGTATCATAATATTCCAAACCTACCCATCATTTTGCCTTCAATTATATAATATAATACACAAACACATACCCTTGGAACATAACATATTAAACAACCACAAAATACGTACACATTCAAAGATCCACAAGATACATACACATTCAAACAAGTCAAGACAAAAAGTTCGTCGTACATTCAAACATACACAACCAAACTACCAATAACAATGTCATAACCAAAGTACATTAAACATTGAAATAAACATCTGAAATAACCAAGTTACCGAGCAAATATTGTAGTGCTGCTATTGATGATGTCTTCGAAAATGGTTGATCTACCTGTAAACAAAGTACCTAACAAAAGACCGAGAAAATAATGACAAGTAATTACTAAAAAAAAATAACAAAACATAACTTAAGAAAAGAAATAGCAAGTCAAATCTGAACGTAACACTACATAACATAAACCTTTCAGACATACACAAAATGGTATGGCCGACGACATATGAAACCAGACTAGCTAATATACGACCGTGGAAAGAAGAAGATGCACTTGCAGCAAAATGACCTAGGTAGCAACCATGCTTAAATAAAGGAACACGGTTTGATACAGGTGCGGATAAGCACACTATGGATATGCTCGGATTTTACTCTTAAAATCGCCATCTTCCAAACAGATGCCGGGTATTATTTTGGACCTCAAATATTTTCATTTCACATAATATAATGATAATCATAGCATTATGTACACATGTTTTTTTCTCAACCTCAACTCTTGCCTAACCAATGTCCATTGCGTACAATAATGACAACAATATAAATTTGACTGAAAGAAACAAGTGCATGTGTAACTGTTGTGTCTTGAGATTTTGAACTACATAATTCCATTGCAGGTTGGACCTCAGTTCACCATTTTGTTTATATCAAATTATAATACATGCCTTATTTTTCTTCTATACCCCTTATGGTAGCAAACATATTTGAACATGCATACCATTGAGAATCAGCTCTTGGTTGGCATGTTATACTATGGTTTCTGAAACATACAACATGTTCCAGAAGCCTATAAGGCCATACCACAGTAAAAGGCCAAGTTGTGGTTTCTGAAACATAGAACATATCATAGTTAAATAAACCTATAAGTATATATAATCCAGAAGCCTATATGGCCATACCACAGTAATAGGCCAAGTTGTGGTTTCTAAAACATAAAACATGTTCCAGAAGTCTATAAGCCTATGAGGCATCTTCCATACCACAGTAACTCATAGTATATTAAAAAAATATTTACATACCTTTCTTTTTGTTTCAATAATGCTTTTTTCCATTGGCCATGCTATAGGAGCGCCAAAGGCATCTTCCATGCACGTTGGAGCCGATGTTGGTCTCCATAGCACTGCCTTTGGAACTGTCACATGTTCAACTCAAACTTTTACAACATCCTTTCCCAATGGACGACAATGGACCATCGCTATCAGATCAGTTGATGCAATAGTTCCTTCATCCACTGCATATGTTCCACCCACATCTATCAACTTACGTTTGGCATCTTTTTTCATGGTTGCAATCAGATGAAAGAAAAATATATTATTATGCAGAATATATACATATGCTTAGATAACTTTCATACATAATTATCAATGTTGAAAATTAATACTTACATGTTGCGATTTATTCATGAACATATATGCGAATTTCGAGGGAGAAGTCGCACGATTTTCACTATCATGATGACTCTCAGTTGGATTTTCTTTATCAACTTCTACTTTTGATCTTGTCCATGCTACTTTCCTACCAACTACATCTCCAGTGCATGAAATATCATATGTGGATCGCCACAAATAAGCATCTTTATTTATTACGTTGTCCACCCAAATCATAATGGTAGACGTACCGAGCGGAATACCATTAACAATATATTTTGGATAATCGGCGTAGATTCTTCCTTCGGCGACTGCACATTCACCATCATTTTAACCATAAATCTTGCAATTATCTTGGCTGCTGCTGGTACTCTAAAAATTAGAATATACTTCAATATTAGCAATTATACTTCTAGTCATGACAGTTTCAAAACAAGAGAATGTTGTATTATTTCTATGTAATGATGGCTCTATAGGCTAATAGCTTTATAGCCCTCCATTTACAGTTCACGCGTAACTATAAATAAATATACATGGTACCTTTATTCCGAATCAAATCTGAATCGGTCAATAAATATAATCAAGAGGATATATATGCGGTACCTTTATACCGTACACACACAAAATAGTTATAAATGTAATATGAGAAGTGTAAAATTTACCTCACTGCCTTCATCATAGTTCACATGTGCTCGCAGCCGTACTTTGACGCAAACTGATGGCCAAGCTACTACCTTATTCATAGCATCGGCTAATACTGTCATTTCAGGTGTAGACTTCCATAAATAAGTATCTGGTTTATCCATTTATAAAAACGATCAAAGCATTTGGTCCAAGACGAATTCCATTGACAACGCCATTTTGGTCCAAGGACAACAACCTCCCATAAGTAACAACTCCATAGGTTCTATCCCTCTGGTCGTGCATAGTTTCTAACATAATCTTTGAGTGTATTCATATATCATTTGAATGGGTACATCCAACGAAAATGAACCAGTTTGCACATTTGTGCCTCTTTTCCAAGATTAATGGATAAATGTACCATTATATCAAAGAAAGATGGTGGAAAAAATTTCAAGCTCACATAAAACTTCAATAATCTCAGCATTGATTTGTTCTACCTTCTCTCTATCAAGAACACATTGACATAATTTGTTGAAAAAAGAACATAAGTGGATTATTTCTTTTCTTGCCTTCTTTGCCATTAATCCTCTCGATGCTACTGGCAATAGATGTTGCATTAATACATGGCAATCATGTGACTTAAATCCACTAACTTTGCAATCCAACAACGAAATCCGATTTTTTTAAATTTGAACAGTAGCCATCCGGGTGTGACACCCCACGTCCGTTAATGTCACTCATTAAGAGAATGCATTAAGTTTCGTGAAGCGTTATAGGTAAAAAGAAACAGAAACATTACAAGACAGATACAAAAATAACAGTAGAATAAAAACTATTTATTGATCATAAGGCATCGTGGTTCAAAACATCATAGGTCTGCATTACATAAAAACCAGTACATCATAAAAACTTCTGTCTTGCTTTTAAACATCAGAGTACAAAGTAAAAGAAGCAAAATCCCCAAATAGAAGCACAGCTATAGTAGCAAAGATAGGAGTTTGAGCAATACATCTAACAGCTCCAGCAAAATGATAGTAGAATCCTTGTTAAGCTTGAGTATTCCTACCCTGAGAACCTGGGGGGAACGGAAGAAAGAAGAGGAAACAAAAAGGGTCAGACATAAAGTCTAGCGAGTCTAGTTACTTTTAGCAAGTAAATAAGTAAATGTAGCATGATAGGCGTATAAAGTGGATAAGAAAGATAACACCATAAAAGGTAGGTATGATAAGGCAAACATGATAGAGTGTGTACGCTTCTCTAATGATTACTCTGCACTAATACCAGTATAACCAGAATGAGATGATCCCAACAACTATCAGATGGTAGACTTAGGCATACGTCCAGATGTACCCTAACTACTATCCTAATCGATCGGCTCCCTACTCCGTAGATAATCTTTTCCGGCCCCACAATAGAGGTATCACTTCCTAAAGTGGCAACCCTTCATTGATGTGCACAGTCATACCTACTAGTGTCACGGTCGGCTTAGCCCCCTCTACCCGACCCATGCACGCACATATCTCCGGTCGGTTTGCGCCGCCCATACCGTCTTCCTCGTTTGAATTTCTTACAATCAGCCTAGTAAGCGTGACCCGACTCCGACCTAGGACGGAGTCGTCGTTCGATACCGTTATATGGGTTACTGACTGAAACCGGTCCCACACACAATACGATACAAGCTCTCCCCTTTGTCTTGTATCCCCATTAGGATTTCTACCAGTTATGCTTACCTAAAGGTGTCTTTAATTACATAACATTTTCACAAGTTATGCTTACCTAAAGGTGTCTGTAATTACATAACTCCAACATTTCTACAGGTTATGCTTACCACTAGGTGTCTTTAATTACCTAGCCCCATCAGGTTAAGTTTGTGGGGCTGTATATAAATATTTCCCACCCCCTCAGATTTACTTAACCCACTCCACTGTTCAAACCAAATTTACCTAACCTCAATTCAAGTTCATGTTCATACAATCCCTATGGATTCAACTAGGTTAAGTATTCAAGTTTTATTACCATATTTTCATTTATGGTCACAGTATGCTAGACCTCCCACATTAAGCCTACAATTTGTGGATGCTAGATATGCCAGGCAGGTTCGGGCAGACTTATTCCACAAATTGGGCTTAACCTCGTGCCTTACACGTCTCGAGGGTTGTGCACCTAGACCCCTCACATTAGATTCACCACTTGTGGTCGCTGGATATGCCGGGCGGTTCCAGGCAGACTTCCACCACAAGTGTAATCTAACCTCATGTCTAGGCGCAATTATTGTAACAACCCGTATTTTCAATAACCTGTAATAACATAAATCGAGGCAGAATTTAATTCTAAAATGGGAATCAAGGGAAACGGGCTATGCCATTGTGTTCGTCTCGGAAAAATACGCGAAATAGAGTCCGAGTTTTCGAAAATCGGAGTCCGTATGACCAAGATATGGCCTCGCGAAGTTTCACGAAAATTCCCAAATTAAAGTATACTTAATTAAGTGAAATGGGTTGTGTAGATATATATATATATATATATATATATATATTGATATATATATATATATAATTGAAAATTTAATAAATAAATATGCAAAAATGCTCAAAACAGCGAATTGGGAGAGGGGAATAACCGAACCGGCCGATTTTTGAAGTCGACCCGAGCTCGCTGGGTCGACTAGGGGTTAATCCAGGGTGTTTGGCTGTCAACCCGTGGGCCGATTCGCTCAAGTGCAGATTTTGCATTTGAATGGTTCTCATGGTCCATCTTTAATCTAAAGGCCCTAGATGGTTCCTACACTTGACTTCTTCCCCAAGACATGCTTTGATGGCTTGGATTGAATCTAGGGTTAATCCTATGGCCTAAAACACTTGCCTAATCTATAAATAAGACCCTAACCTACCCTAATTCATTCATAATTAAACCTAGTGACTAAACTATGGCAAAATGCTAGCTCTCATGGCCTCCACTAATTTTATGAAGAGGGTTGCATACTAATCACTCTCTAATCAACTTCTAATCCCTTCTTAGCATCTTAATCTTCTTCATTTGGTGTTCAAAGTTGCTAGTTGTGAGTTTCTATCACTTTGATGATCTTTTGGTAAACTAATTAGATGAGATGTGATGAGATTTATGGTTTTGTATGTGGGTTAATGAGCTTTGAATCATATGATATGATGTTAGCATTAATCTTATGTTTATGCATGTTGAGTATGTAAGCTTATGCAAGTTTAATATGATGTATGTTATGTTTGCATGATGCTAAATATGCAAGTTGTGGGCTATGTAATCATATGCATGTTATGCAAGTTCATGGTAATATGCTATGCAAGTTACATGTTTGTTAATATGCAAGTTACATGTTTGTTAATATGCAAGTTACATGTATGTAAATATGCAAGTTACATGTTTGTTAATATGCAAGTTACATGTTTGTTAATATGCAAGTTACATGTATGTAAATATGCAAGTTACATGTTTCTTTATATGCAAGTTACATGTTTGTTAATATGCGAGTTACATGTATGTAAATATGCAAGTTACATGTTTATTAATATGCAAGTTCATGATGACACATTATGCAAGTCTATAAGCTAATATGCAAGTTTGTTATGCAAAATGAATATGTAAGTTATGTGACATATTATATGCAAGTTATGTGACATGTTATGCAAGTTCATATGCAAGTTATGTGTTTGTTAATATGCAAGATGGCACCTTTGAAACATGTTCATTCATATGCAAGTTGACACCTTTTATATGTGTTATATCATGAACGAAATTACGTGGGAACGATGGGGTAATTAAATGCATAAGTTAATAAGATTGTGTGAAATTAATATAATTATGCATAACACAAAATAAATAAACATAGTATGGGAATTTGCCTATTTGGTTAGGTGTACCCATACTATGTGTTGGGAATTTACCTATTGAGTTAGGTCTACCCCATGGGAATTTACCTATTAAGTTAGGTCTACCCATGTTAAGAAAACTTGATTAATTAGGGATAATTAATATAAAATTATGAGGGTGATTAATTAGGTGTAATTAATTGACTAAGACACGAGGTTGGACTCAGTTGTAGCGTAAAACTGCCCGGACCCAACCGGCTTAACCAGTTGCTACAAATGTTAGCCCAATGTGAGAGGTCTTAGGCACAAACTAAATACGTAATTAATGTAAAGACACGAGGTTAGACTCTGTTATGACATAAGGTTGCCCGGACCCAACCGGCTTAACCAGCGGTCATAAAAGACAGTCTAATGTGAGAGGTCTTTACAAAGGTTACGTTCTTAATTAATTAATTAAGAAACACTTAACCACATTAGCATGTAGAGGGACATGAGGGGTTAAGTGGGTGCCTCGGGTGGCATGAGAAAATCTAGTGGTTGCCTTGGGTGGCAATAGAAAATACGATTAGAATACTTAACCAAAATAGAACATGTAATTAAAACATGATTAAAGGGTTAAGTGGGATATACTAGAAAAAGGGACAAGCTTAGGTGGGTAGCTTGTGGAGGCCCATTTCAACCAGTAACCCATACGTATCTTTGTGGGCTCGACCCATGTCGAGGACGGGACACGCATACTGGGCTTGACTGTAAGAGGCAAACGGGTTAGCGGTGGCAACGCAAGTCCAACGGGCTTCATATGCGTGAGTGGGCCCGGGCTGGTAGGTAAGCCGTTGTTGCATCGAGTAGATATAAGCCGTGCACCTTTAGTTTCATCAGGTTGCCACATTGGGGAATGATACATCCCACGGTGGGGCCAGCACGGGTATCTACGTTAGGGAGCCGATCGAATGGGAAGTAGTGTGTACACCTAGTGGATTGTAGGGCCCCGTGGCGCCTACTTGGTCACCTAGGGGTACGCAGGTACTAATTAGTAAATTTTATAAGTCCTTGGGTGGGATCAACCTTTAAGTTAGGAACGACTGGTGTGGTGCAGTTTAGTAATTTACCTTAGGGAGGGTAGATGCGTCTTTATCCTTTATCTTCGTTTAGTTGACTGCTTAGGGTAGCCATTCATCCCTATATGTTACCGTATATCAGTTTATGTCTTCTCTGGTTACTTTAACGATTGTATTGTTAAAGTTATAGGACTCGCTCAGACTTATGTCTGACCCTGTTGTTTTTATCTTTTTCCCAACCCTCAGGTCCTACGGTGGATCCTAGCAGTAGTGGAGCTTGATCGGATTGCTGTTTCAGTCTTTAGGAGCTTGGATAGATGTAAAGCTCCAGTTATCCAGTTATCTTTTCTTTTGTTTGGCTATTGTATGAGAGTGGGATTATGTACTTCTTTATTTTGATGGATATTGTACTTGACCTTTATTGTGGTTTTATGATGTAACCAGACATGTTTTACTTCCGCTGTTATGAGATGATGTTTTAAAATTTCAAGTACTATTTATATCTGTCTTGTTGTAATTTTTCTGTTCTATATTCACTAAAATACTCCACCGATGCTATGGCATTCCCTTAGTGAGTGATCATAGCGGGAGTGGGGTGTTACACGTGGTATCAGAGCTTAAGGTTACCAGAACAGATAAAATTTTTGAGAAAAACTACTTTCTAAGAGTATTTTCGAAGAAAGTATTTTTAAAAGCATGTCTTCTAAGAGAAAAAGTTTTTGAAAAAGAAAAGCATAATCCCCAATAGCCATATCTTTATCTTTCGGAATCTCCTTTTTGAATCTTTCCTCTTTCGTTTCAGCATGGCTGAAGATCTTAACATCCCGGAGGGTTTAGTTATACCACTATGGTATAGGAGGTTGCAAGAGGCTAGGGCCGCGGCTGCGGGTCCGGCCAATGCTACTACACCAGAGACAACCGCTCCTCCTCCTCAGCCTAGAGTGGATAATTTTGCTAAGGTTTGCAAGGAGTTCAAGGCTATAGGAGGAAAACCTTTTCTTGGTTCAGAGACTTTCGTAGAGGCTAGAGATTGGCTTAAGGAAGTGGAAGAGTTGCTAGATATCTTTGAAGTGGAAGAGGGAAAGAAAGTCAAGTTGGCGGCTTGGTTAATGAAGGGAGAGGCCTCATTCTGGTGGGAGGTCACTAATGGAGAACGCCCTGTTGACTCTTGGGCAGATTTTAAGCAAAGGTTTGGGGCTAAGTTTCTCTCAAGGGCGGAAGAGAATCTGTTTATGGAGAAGTTCTTGAATTTGAAGCAAGGGAATCTCACGGTGAAAGAATATGTCAACAAATTCAATCAATTAGCAAGGTTTGGCATAGAGTTGGTGAATACACCGGAGAAGAAGGCTTTGAGGTTCGTTAGAGGCTTGAACGAACCATTGCAAGGAATAGCTATGACTCACATTCCTATGGGGGCCACTTTTGAGAAGCTTGTCTACATGGCACTTATGCATGAGGATGATAAGAATTCTAAGGCACCAGAGAAAAAGGGGGATCAGAAGAAACCGCAACAGCAACAACAAGGCAAGGGCGGAAAAGGCAATGGTGACAAAAAGAAGACGAAGAAGAAGTGCTTCAATTGTGGAACACCAGGACACCTCAGTAAGGATTGTCGCAAAAAGAAGAAGACTGGTTGCTTTCATTGTGGTGAAGCAGGGCATCTTGTGAAAAACTGCCCAAAGAAGGGGCAGAAGACGGGGTCTACCTCAGGAGGCCAGGTGCAAGCTCTTATAGCACCACCTCAGTCAGGGGGGCAAGTTCAGGTTCTCTCAGTTCCACCGATTCAGCAGAGAGGTAGAACTATTTCCGTTGAAAGTCTGGTTTTTCTGTTTGATCATCCAGTTCGTACTTTGTTTGACTCTGGCGCATCGCATTCTTTTATCTCATCATCGTTAGTTGAGTCACTGCACTTAGACACCAGTCTAGTTGATGATCCCTTGGTTGTCTCAAACCCAATTGGGGGCTCCATATATCTGTCTATGATATGTTTGGGTTTGAAGATTTCTATACTTAGCGTTGAGTTTAGATGTGATGCTTTTGTATTGGGCTTCACGGGCTATGGGTTGATCTTGGGCATGGACTGGTTATCCAGTAATGGTGCCGTTCTTGATTGCGAAAGGAGAGTTGTCAGGCTCATGACCCGCTTGGGTAATACTCTCGAGATCTCTTGTAATCCCATGGAATCTGTTTTGCTAAGTTATCTTGAATCGCTCGATGCTTCGGTCGAGAGTTTGCGTTCTGTCAGAGTGGTCCGGGAATATCCGGATGTGTTTGAAGAAGTAAAGGGTTTGCCTCCGAAGCGGGAGATAGATTTCCGAATTTATTTGGTGGATAATGCCAAACCAGTGTCTTTGCCAGTGCGCCACATGGCTCCTCGTGAGAGAAGAGAACTTCATAAGCAAGTAGGGGAGTTGCTTGAAAAGGGGTTTATAAGGCGGAGTATATCGGAGTGGGGAGCTCCAGTAGTATTTGCCACGAAGGCGGATGGGTCCCTCAGACTTTGTGTGGATTATAGAAAACTTAATAAGCTCACAAAGAAGAATAGACACCCATTGCCGAGAATAGATGATCTCTTTGATCAGTTGGTTGGCGCCTCAGTGTTTTCGCAAATGGACTTAGCTACAGGGTTTCATCAGTTGAGAGTGGCGGAGGACAGTATAGAGAAGACTGCTTTCCGGACTCCGGATGGTTTTTATGAGTGGCTAGTGATGCCATTTGGGTTGACAAACGCCCCCGCATACTTTGTTGATCTCATGAGTAGAGTGTTCAGAGAGTATCTGAATAAGTTTGTAGTAGTTTTTGTGGATGACATCTTGGTCTTTTCCAAGAATGAAGAAGAGCATGCCTTACATCTCAAGGAAGTGTTGGAGACTCTTCGAGCGCATAGTCTTAAAGCTAAATTCTCTAAATGCCATTTTTGGAGAAGAGAAGTGCGATTCTTAGGGCATGTGGTCTCTAAGGAAGGGATAGCTGTGGATCCCGCAAAGATAGTATCTATCCAGGATTGGAAAGTTCCTAGAAATGCTACCGAGGTAAGAAGTTTCTTGGGGTTGGCAGGATATTATAGGAAGTTCATCAAAGACTTCGCGAAGATATCAGCCCCATTAACCCGCTTGACGAAGAAGAATCTGGTTTTCTCATGGGATGTAGATTGTGATGATGCTTTCCGACGGTTAAAGAGAGCTTTGACCACCGCTCCAGTTTTAGTGCTTCCAGATGGGAGTAAGCCGTTTGTTGTTTATACCGATGCTTGTGGAACAGGATTAGGCGCAGTCTTGATGCAGGAGGGAAGGGTAATAGCCTATGGAGGGAGACAATTGAGAGTGCATGAGAAGAATTACCCTACCCATGATCTAGAGTTGGCCGCGATTGTTTTCGCACTTAAGTCTTGGCGCCATTATCTTCTTGGTGAGAGATTCGAGTTGTTCACCGACCATAAATCATTGAAGTACTTATTCTCTCAGAAGGATTTAAACTTAAGACAGCAAAGGTGGATGGAGTTCTTAGCATCCTATGATTTCGAGATAGCGTATACCCCTGGTAAGGGTAACGTGGTGGCAGACGCCTTAAGTAGAAAAAGGCTATCTTTGAGTCCATTGTTCGTGGAACGACGAAGCTTGGAGTTTCTTTCTTTGCTTGACTTCAGACCTTCTGTTGATTTTGTACCTGGTTTGTTGGCATCCTTGGAGGTTAGACCTACTCTTTTGAGACGGATTGGCGAGGCTCAGCGAGACGACCCACAGTTGGTTGTGTTGGTAGAGAAGCTTATAAGAGGGGAGTCGTCCAGCCATTTGGGTAGATACACCATAGATGATAAGGGATGGTTGCATAGAGACGGTAGACTTTGTGTACCGCAAGATGAGGGTTTGAAGAAGGCTATTTTGGATGATGCACATCGTTCAAGAATGACTATTCATCCCGGTGGAGACAAAATGTACCAAGACATGAAGAGAGTTTTCTTCTGGGCCGGTATGAAGAAAGATGTGGCCGAGTATGTGGCTAGATGCTTAGTGTGCCAACAAGTTAAAGTGGAGCAAAGGAAACCCGGTGGGTTGCTACACCCATTGGAAGTTCCACAGTGGAAGTGGGATAGTGTCTCGATGGATTTCATCGACGGGTTACCGAGATCGAGGAAGGGCAATACGGGAATTTGGGTTGTGGTAGACAGACTTACAAAGAGTGCCCATTTTATACCCGTAAAGAGTAAGAGGACCGCTCCATGGCTTGCTTCAGTCTATGTTAGAGAGATTGTTAGATTGCATGGCGTACCATCCAGCATTGTGAGTGATCGAGATCCTATTTTCACTAGTGAGTTTTGGAGAAGTTTGCAAGAGGCGGTAGGGACTCAGTTGTGTTTGAGCACCGCATATCATCCTCAGACGGACGGTCAGACCGAGAGGGTGAACCGTATCTTAGAAGATCTTTTGAGGCTTTGTATCTTGGATTTTGGAGGTACATGGGAAGAACATCTTCCTTTGGTGGAGTTCGCATATAATAACAGCTTTCAGTCCAGTATTGGTATGGCTCCTTTCGAAGCTCTTTATGGAAGGCCTTGTCGATCTCCTACATGTTGGTGGGAATCTACGGATAGGATCTTGCTTGGGCCGGATATGGTTAGAGAGACTTCAGAGAAGATTGATTTAATTCGAAAAAGGATGAAAGCAGCGCAAGATAGACAGAAATCTTATGCGGATCGGAGAAGGACGGATCTTGAGTTTGAGGTTGGGGACATGGTTTTTGTCAAAGTATCTCCATTGAGAAATGTTGTTCGCTTTGGGTCCGTAGGGAAGTTAGCACCGAGATTTGTTGGGCCGTTTCCTATTAAGGAAAGGATTGGACGGATGGCATATAGGGTGGAGTTGCCCGACAGACTTAGTGGTGTTCATGATGTATTCCATGTATCACATTTGAGGAAGTGCTTACATGAGACCGCGGAGGTGGTAGAGCCGAGCTTGCTTAGAGATGTAGAGGTAGAGCGTGATGCGACGATTCGACGAGCTCCTACTCGCATCCTTGGGTCAGAAACTAGGAAGTTGAGGAACAGAGAAGTTCAGCTAGTTAAAGTGCAATGGGGAGATGACGAAAGCAATGCTACTTGGGAGACGGAAGCAAAGATGCGTTCTTTGTATCCATTTCTTTTTGAGAGTATGTCTTTTAACTTCTCCTTTATTGCTTGTCTAGTACTTATCTTATCTTTAGTATATCCTCTCGCTAATACCTATGACCTTTAGATAGGGTAAAACCTATGGTTGAGACATGTGTTTGAAACATGTTATGGTTGATGGATGCATATGGAGGCAATTGTTTGCTAGTGGTTGCTCGTGGATGCATATACACACACATTAGGCACTAGATCGGCTCAGTCACTTCATGTTGCATATTGCATAAATGGATGTGGTAGTTAGATTGATGGATGTATCATGGCTGTGTTATCATATGGATGATGCATTTTTGTGTATGGTTGTGCACGCATGTAGAAATTTGTATGTGTCAATAGGGTTTCGCATACATATTGGATGCATGGCACTATCATGGTTTGCATTAAGGAGGTTTACTGTATCAGTAACCGCCTGATTTTCGCATTAGGTAAGTACATATACACACACTTTTGCATATATCCATCCAGCATTTAGAATCTTGTAAGGACAATGATTGCTCGTGGATGATGCTTTGAGTAGATGGATGATTGGATGGTAGGATACGTTCTTCCTAACTTGAAGATTTCGGGGACGAAATCCTTTAAGGAGGGGAGAATGTAACAACCCGTATTTTCAATAACCTGTAATAACATAAATCGAGGCAGAATTTAATTCTAAAATGGGAATCAAGGGAAACGGGCTATGCCATTGTGTTCGTCTCGGAAAAATACGCGAAATAGAGTCCGAGTTTTCGAAAATCGGAGTCCGTATGACCAAGATATGGCCTCGCGAAGTTTCACGAAAATTCCCAAATTAAAGTATACTTAATTAAGTGAAATGGGTTGTGTAGATATATATATATATATATATATATATATATTGATATATATATATATATAATTGAAAATTTAATAAATAAATATGCAAAAATGCTCAAAACAGCGAATTGGGAGAGGGGAATAACCGAACCGGCCGATTTTTGAAGTCGACCCGAGCCCGCTGGGTCGACTAGGGGTTAATCCAGGGTGTTTGGCTGTCAACCCGTGGGCCGATTCGCTCAAGTGCAGATTTTGCATTTGAATGGTTCTCATGGTCCATCTTTAATCTAAAGGCCCTAGATGGTTCCTACACTTGACTTCTTCCCCAAGACATGCTTTGATGGCTTGGATTGAATCTAGGGTTAATCCTATGGCCTAAAACACTTGCCTAATCTATAAATAAGACCCTAACCTACCCTAATTCATTCATAATTAAACCTAGTGACTAAACTATGGCAAAATGCTAGCTCTCATGGCCTCCACTAATTTTATGAAGAGGGTTGCATACTAATCACTCTCTAATCAACTTCTAATCCCTTCTTAGCATCTTAATCTTCTTCATTTGGTGTTCAAAGTTGCTAGTTGTGAGTTTCTATCACTTTGATGATCTTTTGGTAAACTAATTAGATGAGATGTGATGAGATTTATGGTTTTGTATGTGGGTTAATGAGCTTTGAATCATATGATATGATGTTAGCATTAATCTTATGTTTATGCATGTTGAGTATGTAAGCTTATGCAAGTTTAATATGATGTATGTTATGTTTGCATGATGCTAAATATGCAAGTTGTGGGCTATGTAATCATATGCATGTTATGCAAGTTCATGGTAATATGCTATGCAAGTTACATGTTTGTTAATATGCAAGTTACATGTTTGTTAATATGCAAGTTACATGTATGTAAATATGCAAGTTACATGTTTGTTAATATGCAAGTTACATGTTTGTTAATATGCAAGTTACATGTATGTAAATATGCAAGTTACATGTTTCTTTATATGCAAGTTACATGTTTGTTAATATGCGAGTTACATGTATGTAAATATGCAAGTTACATGTTTATTAATATGCAAGTTCATGATGACACATTATGCAAGTCTATAAGCTAATATGCAAGTTTGTTATGCAAAATGAATATGTAAGTTATGTGACATATTATATGCAAGTTATGTGACATGTTATGCAAGTTCATATGCAAGTTATGTGTTTGTTAATATGCAAGATGGCACCTTTGAAACATGTTCATTCATATGCAAGTTGACACCTTTTATATGTGTTATATCATGAACGAAATTACGTGGGAACGATGGGGTAATTAAATGCATAAGTTAATAAGATTGTGTGAAATTAATATAATTATGCATAACACAAAATAAATAAACATAGTATGGGAATTTGCCTATTTGGTTAGGTGTACCCATACTATGTGTTGGGAATTTACCTATTGAGTTAGGTCTACCCCATGGGAATTTACCTATTAAGTTAGGTCTACCCATGTTAAGAAAACTTGATTAATTAGGGATAATTAATATAAAATTATGAGGGTGATTAATTAGGTGTAATTAATTGACTAAGACACGAGGTTGGACTCAGTTGTAGCGTAAAACTGCCCGGACCCAACCGGCTTAACCAGTTGCTACAAATGTTAGCCCAATGTGAGAGGTCTTAGGCACAAACTAAATACGTAATTAATGTAAAGACACGAGGTTAGACTCTGTTATGACATAAGGCTGCCCGGACCCAACCGGCTTAACCAGCGGTCATAAAAGACAGTCTAATGTGAGAGGTCTTTACAAAGGTTACGTTCTTAATTAATTAATTAAGAAACACTTAACCACATTAGCATGTAGAGGGACATGAGGGGTTAAGTGGGTGCCTCGGGTGGCATGAGAAAATCTAGTGGTTGCCTTGGGTGGCAATAGAAAATACGATTAGAATACTTAACCAAAATAGAACATGTAATTAAAACATGATTAAAGGGTTAAGTGGGATATACTAGAAAAAGGGACAAGCTTAGGTGGGTAGCTTGTGGAGGCCCATTTCAACCAGTAACCCATACGTATCTTTGTGGGCTCGACCCATGTCGAGGACGGGACACGCATACTGGGCTTGACTGTAAGAGGCAAACGGGTTAGCGGTGGCAACGCAAGTCCAACGGGCTTCATATGCGTGAGTGGGCCCGGGCTGGTAGGTAAGCCGTTGTTGCATCGAGTAGATATAAGCCGTGCACCTTTAGTTTCATCAGGTTGCCACATTGGGGAATGATACATCCCACGGTGGGGCCAGCACGGGTATCTACGTTAGGGAGCCGATCGAATGGGAAGTAGTGTGTACACCTAGTGGATTGTAGGGCCCCGTGGCGCCTACTTGGTCACCTAGGGGTACGCAGGTACTAATTAGTAAATTTTATAAGTCCTTGGGTGGGATCAACCTTTAAGTTAGGAACGACTGGTGTGGTGCAGTTTAGTAATTTACCTTAGGGAGGGTAGATGCGTCTTTATCCTTTATCTTCGTTTAGTTGACTGCTTAGGGTAGCCATTCATCCCTATATGTTACCGTATATCAGTTTATGTCTTCTCTGGTTACTTTAACGATTGTATTGTTAAAGTTATAGGACTCGCTCAGACTTATGTCTGACCCTGTTGTTTTTATCTTTTTCCCAACCCTCAGGTCCTACGGTGGATCCTAGCAGTAGTGGAGCTTGATCGGATTGCTGTTTCAGTCTTTAGGAGCTTGGATAGATGTAAAGCTCCAGTTATCCAGTTATCTTTTCTTTTGTTTGGCTATTGTATGAGAGTGGGATTATGTACTTCTTTATTTTGATGGATATTGTACTTGACCTTTATTGTGGTTTTATGATGTAACCAGACATGTTTTACTTCCGCTGTTATGAGATGATGTTTTAAAATTTCAAGTACTATTTATATCTGTCTTGTTGTAATTTTTCTGTTCTATATTCACTAAAATACTCCACCGATGCTATGGCATTCCCTTAGTGAGTGATCATAGCGGGAGTGGGGTGTTACAATTATAGTTTCTAATTACTGTAATCCTAGGCATTTTATTATTAGCCAATTTTACCTATGTCGTTACAGGTTATAGGTTTCATGCCCCTTTTTCCCAATTATGTTCGTAATGAATTATATGTCCAATTTCATATACATAAACATTATCCAACCTATGCCAATTTTCCCTTTTGTCCAATTATTCCCAAATCCCAATTTACAAGATATGCCAATTTCAATGTTTTTCCCCTCATTCCCCGTTTAATGCATTCTCATATTTCAGTGGCATGCCTAGGCTCGAAAGTAGCCTGCCTATATAAAATAAAAGGGAAAGATAAAGGGAAGATGACAGAGATGTTTATACTAACGAAATTGACATAAGCATATAGTGGCATACTGATCAAATGGCATATAATAACGGATCCAGTGAACATAAGATAATAGAATTGTTTATAACATAGTAGGGATGTCATAATAGGCATGATTAATATCTAAATAACAATTTAGATGTCCAACTAATAACTAATCCAATTAACCTTAAACATGATAGGTACAAGATGATCTAAATAGTGAACTTGATCTATAATCAAAAGTAGATCTAACATGATAAACGTTAAGATCCAAGTCACAGTATGCCAAAATATCATAGATTCACAAGTTGTTACAGATCTGAAGTGATTCAAGGATTAACATGCATAGATCCAAATTACGGGAATATCATGTTTACTTTTTATTTATTTAAATCTAAAAGAAACTTGAAACTCACAACGTTTGGATCTAGAAAGGTAGAAGAAGAACATATCTACACTTGTAGAAGAAGAAAAGGATTTGATTCAGTCCAGGCACCAGGCAGATTCACATCTTTTACAACCTACACAGTCTTCCGTTCTTGGCACGGAAGCAATTTTCTTAGCTTTACATCCATCCCAAGGTATCATTTCCAATACATCTGTGGGGCAGGCTCGAACACATTGAGTGCACCCTATACATGTATCATAAATTTTTACTGAATGTGACATTGGGTTTATAAATTCCAGTTTTGAACATAGAAAAATTTCGATCTGGTAAAGTAAAAATAATAATAAAATTTATAAGATCTTTTAAATTTAAAAAAATTGTTTCGTATAAATCATGAGTTTTGGGGAGCATTAAAGATTTTATCGAAAACTTACAGCAGTTTGCCAAACAAAGGCTAAGAGCAAAAATAGTACAGGTATGACAGGCATAACATCTACCAACAACATTTAGGCCTCCATTGATTTTCAGTGAAGAAAACAAGAGAAATGAGCCTATATTTATAGCTGCCAGCCACTTACTCAGTGCATCTGCCACCACGTTACCCTTGCCAGGGGTATAAGCAATCTCAAAATCATAAGAAGATTGGAACTCCATCCACCTATGTTGCCTTAGATTAAGATCCTTCTGCAAGAACAAGTACTTGAGAGATTTATGATCGTTGTATAACTCGAACTTCACTCCAAGCAAATAATGACACCACATCTTAAGCGCGAATACTATGGCAGCTAGGTCTAAATCATGGGTTGGGTAGTTCATCTCATGAAATCTCAGCTGTCTTCCTCCATGACCTACTACCATTCCTTCTTGCATAAGAACCGCATCAAGCCCTGTACCACATGCATCAGTGTATACTGTAAATACTTTGTTCCCATCGGGCATGGTTAAGACCGGGGCTGCTGTCAGAGCCCTCTTCAGTCGTTGGAAAGCAACATCATAATCTATATCCCATGAAAATGCCAAATTCTTCTTCGTCATCCTGGTGAGTGGGGTTGATACCTCCGCGAAGTGCTTAATGAACTTCCTACCATAGCCTGCCAATCCAAGAAAGCTTCTCACCTCTGTTGCATTTCCCGGAACTTGCCAATCTTGAACTGCAACCACCTTTGCGGGATCCACTACTATCCCTTCTTTAGAGACTACATGCCCTAGAAATCTCACCTCTTTTCTCTAAAAATGGCATTTGGATAATTTTTCCTTAAGCTGATGCACACAGAGAGTTTTCAAAACTTCCCTTAAATGTTGGGCATGCTCTTCTTCGCTCTTTGAGAAGATTAAGATATCATCAACAAAGACCACAACAAATTTATCTATAAACTCCCGAAACACCCTGCTCATCAAATCGACAAAATAGGCGGGTGCATTCGTCAACCCATAAGGCATAACTGGCCATTCAAAGAAACCATCTGGAATCCTAAAAGCGGTCTTATCTATAATGTCCTCAGCGACCCTCAACTGATGAAACCCCGTAGCCAAGTCTAACTGAAAAAATACTGAGGCACCAACAAGTTGGTCAAACAAGTCATCTATCCTCGGATGTGGATGCCTATTCTTCTTTGTGAGTTTGTTCAACTCTCTATAGTCCACTCACAAATGAAGCGAACCATCTGCCTTAGTCGCGAATACTACTGGAGCACCCCATTCAGATATGCTTCGCCTGATAAACCCTTTCTCAAGTAGCTCCCTTACTTGCTTGCTAAGCTTCCTTCTTTCCCTTGGATCCATATGGCGCACTAGTAATGCAACTGGCTTTGCATTATCCACCAAATATATACGAAAATCGATTTCGCGCCTCGGGGGTAAGCTCCGTACCTCATCAAAAACATCATAATAGTCTCGGACTACTGGAACAGATTGCAGATCATCGATAAATGCATCAAGAGACTCTAGGAAACTAAGCATAACAGACTCTTGTGGGTCACAAGAAATATCGAGGGTCCTCCCATAGCAAGTCAAAAGTCTAACGACCCTCCTCTCACAATCTACAATGGCACCATTCATGGTTAGCTAATCCATCCCTAGAATCAAACTGTAGCCCATAAAACCGTAGCCCATAAAACCGGGCACATATGCGTTGCACTCAAACTCGACGCCTAAGATAGATATTCTCAAACCCCGACAAATCATAGACAATTGAGCCAAACCACCAATGGGGTTTGAGACAACAACGGGATCCACTACCATAAAAGTATTTAAGTGCAGAGATTCAACCACAGAACTAGATATAAATGAATGTGAAGGTTCCAGAATCAAAAAGAGTTCTAAGTGGGTGATTGGAAATAGATATCAAACCTTCCACGAAGATTTTCCTACCTCTATCCAGAGCACTAGTCGCGAGAGCATGCACATGCCTTCCAGAAGCTCCTGCGCTTTGACCTTGTCCCTGTGGTCCCTATTTCTTCAGGCACTCCCTAGCAAAGTGTCCGACCTCTCCACAATTGAAGCAAGTATTCTTCTTTCTTTTGCAGTCATTGACCAAGTGACCCTCTCGTCCACAACTGTGACACTTCCTCTTATCCTTAGCCTTGTCATTCTTTCCGCCTTTCTTTTGTTGTCATTGTTGCTGCTTCCCTTTCTTGGGCCATACTCTCTTGTTTTACATTGTTTCCCCAGCCTTAACTTCCATATGCATCAAGGCCATATCAACTAGCCTTTCAAAAGTAGCTCCCATTGGGATATGGGACATAGCTAACCCATAAAGGGATTCATTCAGCCCTTTAGCAAACCGCAAAGCTTTCTTATGCAAAGCATCTACCAATTCCAATCTAAATATTGCTAGCTGGTTGAATTTGTTCATATTCTTTAACAGTCATGTTTCCTTGTTTGAGCGCCAAGAACCTCTTTGTTTGCATGTTTTTCTCAGTTTGAGAGAGAAACTTCATTTCAAACCTCATTCTAAAATAATCCCACGTCTCCACCGGACGTCCAGCTTGGGTAACTTCCCACCAGAACGAAGCTTCATCTTTTAGTAGCCATACAGCTAATTGAATCTTCCTTCGATCTTCCACTTCAAAGATTACAAACAAGTCCTTGGTCTCCTTGAGCCAATTCCTTGCCTCTACGAATGTTTCGGTTCCACGAAATGGCTTCCCTCCCATGGCACAGAAATCTTTGCAGATCTTAGCGAAATTATATGCTCTTGGAGGAGGAGGAGGAACGACGGGTACAGCTGGGGGAGGAACGTCAGCTTGACCTCCGACAGGCGTCGTGGCCTCTATATACCTATGGAACCATCCTGGTATCGTAACGCCCTCAGGAATATTAGGTTTCCCAGACATGCTGAAACGAAAAGGAAAGAGATTTAGACAAAGGATCGAAGGACATTACATATGGCTTGGGGGAATATGTTTTTCAAAACAGACTTTTCTTTTGAAAATGCTTCCTTTTAAAACCTTTTTGAAGATAGTTTTCAAAATCTTTTATCTAATCTGGTAACCTTCAGCTCTGATACCAAGTGTGACACCCCATGTCTGTTAATGTCACTCAGTAAGAGAATGCATTAAGTTTCGTGAAGCGTTATAGGTAAATAGAAACAGAAACATTACAAGGAAAATATAAAAATAACAACAGAATAAAAACTAACTTTATTAATCATAAAGCATCGTGGTTCAAAACATCATATATCTGCATTACATAAAAACCAGTACATCATAAAAACTTCTGTCTTGCTTTTAAACATCAGAGTACATAGTAAAAGAAGCAAAATCCCCAAATTAAAGCATAGCCATAGTAGCAAAGATAGGAGCTTGAGCAATACATCTAACAGCTTCAGCAAAATGATAGAAGAATCCTTGTTAAGCTTGGGTATTCCTACCCTGAGAACCTGGGTGGGGAAAACGGAAGAAAGAAGAGGAAACAAAAGGGTCAGACATAAAGTCTAGCAAGTCTAGTTACTTTTAGCAAGTAAATAAGTAAAAGTAGCAAGACAGGCATATAAAGTGGATAAGAAAGATAACACCATAAAAGGTAGGTATGGCATGGTAAACATGATATAGTGTATACGCTTCTCTAATGATTACTCTGCACTAATACTAGTATAACCAGAATGAGATGATCCCAATAACTATCAGATGATACACTTAGGCATACGTCCAGATGTACCCTAACTACTGCTCTAATCGATCGGCTCCCTACTCCGTAGATACTTTGTGCCGGCCCCACAGTAGGAGGTATCACTTCCTAAAGTGGCAACCCTTCGTTGATGTGCACAACCATATCTACTGGTGTCACGATCGTCTTAGTCCCCTCTACCCGGCCCATGCACACACATGTCCCTGGTCGGTTTACGCCGCCCACACCGTCTTCCTCATTTGCATCTCTTATAATCAGCCTAGTAAGCGTGACCCGATTCCGACCTAGGACGGAGTCCTCATTCGATACCGTTATATGGGGTACTGACTGAAATGGGTCCCACACACAATACGATACAAGCTCTCCCCTATGTCTAGTATCCCCACTAGGATTTCTACCAGTTATGATTACCTAAAGTTGTCTTTAATTACATAACATTTCCACAAGTTATGCTTACCTATAGTTGTCTTTAATTACATAAATCCAACATTTCTACAGTTTATGCTTACCACTAGGTGTCTTTAATTACATAACCCCTTCAGGTTTAGTTTGTGGGACTATATATAAATATTGCCCACCTCCTCAGATTTACTTAACCCACCCCACTGTTCAAACCAAATTTACTTAAACCCTATTCAAGTTTATGTTGATACAATCCTATGGATTCAACTAGGTTAAGTATTCAAGGTTTGTTACCATATTTTCATTTATGGTTACAGTATGCTAGACCTCCTGCGTTATGCCTACAATTTGTGGATGCTGGATATGCCGGGCGGGTCCGGGCAGACTTATTCCACAAATCGGGCTTAACCTCGTGTCTTAGCACGTCTCGATGTTGTGCACCTAGACCCCTCACATTAGATTCACCACTTGTGGTCGTTGGATATGCTGGCGGTTCCGGGCAGACTTCCACCACAAGTGTAATCTAACCTCGTGTCTAGGCGCAATTACAGTTTCTAATTACTGTAATCCTAGGCATTTCATTATTAGCCAATTTAACTATGTCGTTATAGGTTATAGGTTTCATGCCCCTTTTTCCCAATTATGTTCATAATGAATTATATGTCCAATTTCATATACATAAACATTATCCAAGTTATGCCAATTTTCCCTTTTTTCCAATTATGCCCAAATTCCCAATTTACAAGATATGCCAATTTCAATGTTTTTCCCGTCGTTCCCCATTTAATGCGTTCACATGTTTCAGTGGCATGCCTAGGCTTGAAAGTAGCCTGGCTATATAAAATAAAAGGGAAAGATAAAGGGAAGATGACAAAGATGTTTATACTAACGAAATTGACATAAGCATATAGTAGCATAGTGATCAAATGGCATATGAGATCAGATCTAGCGAACATAAGATAATAGAAATGTTTATAACTTAGTAGGGATGTTATAATAGGCATGACTAATATCTAAATAACAATTTAGATGTCCCACTAATAACTGATCCAATTAACTATAAACACGAGAGGTACAAGATGGTCTAAATAGTGAACTTGATCTATAATCAAAAGTAGATATGACATGATAAAGGTTAATATCCAAGTCATAGTATGCCAAAATATCACAGATTCACAAGTTGTCACAGATCTGACGTGATTCAAGGATTAACATGCATTGATCCAAATTACAGTCCTATCATGTTTACTTTTTATTTATTTAAATCTAAAAGCAACTTGAAACTCACAACGTTTTGATCTAGAAAGGTAGAAGAAGAGCATATCTACACTTGAATCTCTAACTTTGATTTGCAGAAGAAGAAAAGAATTTGATTCAGTCCAGGCACCGATAGCGTTTAGGTCTCCATTGATTTTCAGTGAAGAAAACAAGAGAAATGAGCCTATTTTTATAGCTTCCAGCCCCAGAATTCGATCTGCTACCTCAGCCCTATGGGCAGGTTGACCCATGGGTCGACACCCCCCTTGAGGGGTCGACCCCGAGGTCGACACCCCCTCTATGGGGTCGACTGCCCTAGGGCGGGAAATTTGCCACCTCCGGAATTTTGACTTCTGAATGATTTCTGATTTTATGAATTTAATTATATATATATATTTAATTCTCTTGCGCGTATACAAGCTTCAAACCTTCATAACTTCTACATACGGTGTCCGTTTTACGCAAACCAAATGTCTATCTTGACTAGAATTTCGAGACAAACGCAATGGTGCAGTCTGTTTTCCTTATTTCGGAATATTAAATTAATTATTACTTAATTTATCCTCTTTTAGTATTATTAAAATTATGGGGCGTTACACCGGTCCTTTGAAATCGTACAATCTTTTGCAAAATATTTTTCTCTCTGATTTTGACAACAAATATGGAGCCAGTGGAAGATATGATTTATTCCCACGTGGTCGTGTATGAAGCTCACGTTGAATTCCCCAATCCTCCAAATCCTTCCTACATTTGGTTCCGTCTTTGGATTTATTACCATGCAACATCATGCCCAATAGGCTTTCACCAATGTTCTTCTCCACATGCATCACATCTATATTGTGATATAATCGAAGTTCCTGCGAAAACCATAACTATAACGCATTATTGGGTTTTTCTTATACTAAAGCAGTGAAAAATAAATAGATTAACCACTAACCTCCCAATAAGGTAAATCAAAGAAAACTGATCTTTCTTTCCATCTTGAGATCTCCATTTTTGTGGACGTGTTAGTATCATCATATTCATCTTCTGCATCATAAACACATTTTCTCTTATTACTTTTCTCATCTTTTCCTTTTCCAAAAGCAATTGGATAATCCTTCAACAATGCACAGATGTTTCTCCCAGTAAGCAATCTAGGAGCACTATTTGTCTCTATGTTTTTATCAAACAATGCCATTTGTTTCCTCCGTGAATGTGAAGTAGAAATCCTCTATGGCCTATATAGGTGAACTTTCAACTATGATTCAACCAACGAGAAATGGGTATCGACACCACATAATGGGCAAGCTTTTTCCCCTTTCATACGACATCCAGCAAGATTTCCATAAGCCGGAAAATCATTGATCGTCCATAGCAAAATTGCATTCAATTTAAATAAAGTTTTGCCAAACGCATCATAAGCATTAACTTCGTCAGACCACAAGTGATGCAAGTCTTCCACCAAAGGCGCATAATATATATCAATATCATTCCTGGGTTGCTTCGGGCTTGGAATAAGTAAAGTCAACATAATATTTTCCTTCTTCATACACAACATAGGTGAGAGATTGTATGTTACAAGCATTACCACCCAATGACTATATTTCGAACTCAACATGGAAAATGGATTGAATCCATCTGTACCAAGACCAAGCCTAAGACTGCGTGGATCTAATGAAAAAGATTTATACTTCTCATCCACCATTTTCCATGTCATAGAATCCATGAGATGACGCATTTTTCCACCGTTACTTTTATTAGTAAAATGCCATCTTAATTCTTCTGCCATCTTTTGAGATCTATACATTCTTCTAAATCTCGGAATGATTGGCGGGAACACCTTGTATAACCTCTTCAGTATCTTGATTTTTCTTCCATCTCGAAGAACCTCATTCTGGACAATTTTCAAAATCTTTGTATTCTTTTCTGAAAGGGCAATAGTCATTCTTACCAGCATGTATCTTTTCAAAACCCATGTCGAACACTCAAAGAAATTTCTTGACTTCATATAAGGTTTTGGGAAGCACATTATCCTTTGGTAGAAATAGATGTTGCACAACTAAAAGCTTATCAAACCCACTATCAGGCAAGCCAGTCTCGCATTTAAGATTATAAAAGAAGGTGATGGAAGATAATTTTGTGTGATTTATGCAACCAAAATATAATGGAGTTTCTGCATCTTCCATGTTCTTAAGTAACTCATCCTATTTTCTTCGAGAATCAACATTATCTTTATCATCATCAAAAAAATCATTATTCATAAAATCTTCATCTTCATAGTGAATTATCTTGAATAAATCATATACGTCAAACGTATTTGTTTTCTTCTCTATATTTATCTCTTCACCATGATTAAACCATTCACCATCAATGTATATAGGATCCATTCTTTTTATAATTAAATGATCAACAATAATTTGGTCATCATGGCGACTAAGATTCCAACAATCTCTGCAAGGGCATAATTTTTTTCTACATTTCTTACGTCCCTCTTTGCAGCATGCATGAAATTCATTGCCCCTTGTCGGTACTCTAAACTAGTTCTATGACAAAAGTAAAAAAACATGAAAAATTGAGTTTTAATTTTAGATTATACATTCTAATTCTCAAAATATGTATTAAGTTAAGCATGGTTTTATCACCGGTTTAAAAAAAATCCAATCTTTTTTCATCATCGACATATAAAGGCAAATAAGTTTCTAGTCTTTGACGTATAAATTAGTTATCTGTTGTTAGCAAAAAAATTAACTGCACGTTGAAGTTATTACCCAAAAAGACATCCAAGCATCTTATAAATGATGCACTAACTACCGAATTCTACTTCAGCAAATCTGATTATATGTTCAAATACAAATCCGCCACGAACAATTATAAGAGAGAGGGAAAAGAAGCTCCAACACTACTATTATCTTTGGAGAGTTGTCAATTATATTTTAAAATTCAATGCTAGATGAGCACATGCTTCTTAATGAATTGTTCTCAACTTAGCACTGAACCTTGTGTACCGGTAGTATATCATTCAGTTGATGCCACTAACTATTGGTGCGCATAGATAATTTGTTCACCTTAACTTGAACTCAATTAACAAAGTCTGAATACTACTAAACATAGATATTTGTTAACCTAACCTAAACTCAATTAACAAAGACTTGACAAATTTCACGTAAATGAGAGCAGGGACGGAGTAGGGAATTCGATAAGAGGGAGGACAAATTTGCCTAGAATATTTTATATAAAAATGAACCATCCAAAAAAGAAAAAAATAATAATTAACCTTGAATTTAAATACACTTATACCCATGTACACTATACATGATATCATTATCTTGTTATTGTACATTAACCGGATCTCACAGATCCTAGATTTACATATAAGAGAAAAAGGTTGTCTATTTCAAAAATCCTGAGTGGTTTACATGTCTCATTAGTCCCCATAACTAAAGAGAACTCCATCACATCAAAAGCGTACAACATAATCTCACTGAAATTTGTGCGTTAATTTTTTTGTAACAATGATAAATATAATGTTAAGTTCGAAAACAACTGCTTTACATTTGATTTGAAACACATTTTCTATTTAATTAAAGAGTTTGAATCAAATTGTTGTAGCATATAATATACTAAAAAGTGTTCGAAAAATTATAAAATTTGTATTGATTGAAAAGAGTCATATTTCTTGCATTTGATAACTTCAAAGTGATAAAGCTAAACAAAAGTCACTCATATAAACAATAGAAAACAACAAATAATTTATTTTTTATTGTCGGCTGCACACAGTTTTGGTAACCAAAACCTAGTAAGATAGGGTTAATCAGTTATACCATAACCAAAACCTAGCAAGATAGGAGATGAGAAAATAGCATGCGTTCAAATATTTCATACACAATCCGAATATAATCACAAAATCAAGTTAAAGAATTCATACCTAAATTTAACTGTACCGTGAGCGCAGATTTTCATTGGCTTCTGCGACGTTGTTGAGTGGAGTACGATGGAGTTGACAATGACATGAGGAAAGTTAATCGGTGCGGTTTCTTCGACAGAGCGATTTGGGGGAAAGGGAATTTCTTTGGCAGAGGGAGTTAGGGGAAAGGGAACGAGGGTTAAAAAAATTCTAAGTATGAGCAGGAGAGGAATAGAAAATAGGCGGTCACGTTTATTCTGGACCACGCAGACTATTTTTTCTTAGTCGGGGAAGTGAATTTTTTTGCCGTGTTTTTATTATGAGTGAAAACACATTTTCTTGCATTTACAAATAAACGCCACTGATTTTTGCAACAAAAAATCATTTTTCTTGTAGTGCAAATAATGACTGGGTGACGGTTACAAGAAGGGGAAGAGCCCCAAGGGTTTCGTTCAACCAATACCCGCGATTTGACTAGCGGAGCGACAGAGGATCATCTGATCCTTATAATACTGCCTCAGTGGCGGTGCGTCCTCCTCGAATGCAGAATAAGGGGTTATCAATAGCTAGATCTGGATCTGTTGTTCACCATGTTCAGCGCAACTGTACTGGGAATAACGATTTGGACTGGCGTAAGGTTCAGGCAGAGGTTGCCATAAGAGGAGCAAAATCATGGATTTAGGCAGCAGCGGGAGGAACTTGTCAGCAGCAAGCTGAATACGTGGATATAAGCTATATCGAACCCACAGTTGTTAACTAGAAAAGGAAAGCTAGCATTTCAGAAATTGCGACATACATATCAGTGGATAAATTGAAAAACTCCATTATTTTCTATGTATATGGATCAAAACCCTATCACCTCCACGAGAAACATTATGTTGAACGAATGTGGAAACCGACAGGAAAATTTCAATTATTATCTAAAGAGGATGGGTTTTTTATTATTCGATTTGATAATAACCTGGATTGTGATAGAATTTTAAAAGGGGGACCATATCTTTTTGATAATAGAATCATTATTCTGAAGAAATGGAACATGGGTATGAGATTTAGAAAAGATTCACTGTCATTTATGCCACTATGGGTTAAATTTTCAAATCTCGAACTAGAATTATGGGATAGGGAAGCACTAAGTGCCATAGCTAGTGTCTTGGGCAGACCGATAAAGATGGACAAAATAACAGGCGATGAATCTAGAGTGCCCTTCGCTAAGATTTTAATTGAGATAAATGCGGGATCTGATTTTTCCAAAGAAGTGGATGTGTTAATGCACACAGGAGAAGAATTGAAGGTCAGTATGGAATATTTATATAAGCCTTTGTGTTGTAAAGCTTGTGGTGTGTTTGGTCACTCAAATGCATAGTGCAAATCTAAAATGTTGGTTCCAGTACCTAAAGATGCTAGTGCTAAGACGAATGATGTTGGAAATGAGAATGGTTGTAATCATATATAAGAGAATGTAGATCCGAAGACTTTTGAAGTAAATAATTCATCCATGAAAAGTGATGTTATTATCAGTAGCAATGGATTTGAGGCACTCAGAGGAAATGAAGACAGTTAATTACAAGACAACTCGAATCACAATATTGTTTCTATTGAATCTGGTTATAATGACAATAATGTTGCCCCACATAGTAAAGAAAATAATACTACTTCAACATCATAATTTAACCAAGTAGCAACTACTAGTTTAGTCCCTAATGATAAAGATTTATACTTTTCTAATATAGAAGTGGACATTTGTGGAAACACTGAGAATAACAAATGTAATAATAGTCTATATAAAGAAATAGATACACATATGCAGAGGGGTTCTGCTAACCCTATTATACAACAGAATAGTATTAAATTACATGTGACATCGGATTGTTCAGCTAAAACTCTTCCAGATTTGCATGATGGAGATTCGGATGGCCAGAATCAGTTGGTGGACGTGGATAGTTTAGTTGAAGACTGAGTAAACTCGAAGGAAGATAACCTCATCAACTAAATTGCCATTCCAGAAGAAAATTTGGAACAACCTGATAAGGAAGTAGATGTGTCAGACCACATTGATAAAAATAAAAATTTCATGGATAAATTGGAAACTCTAAACAAACAGAATAAAAAGAAACTCAGCAAAGCTAACTCTAATGTGCTCCTTCGAAAGTGCCGATAAGGAGTCAAAGTAAAATTAAATGAACATCATTGCATGGAATGTTAGGGTGTTAAACGCTCCAAACAAGCAGTTTGAAGTTTTTAAATTCCTTAACAAATTTAGGCCATCTGTTATGGGCCTACTGGAGAATAAGTTAAATACTAACAAGATTCAAAATTTTAAAAATAAAGTGCAAAGAAACTAGGATTACGTTGATAGTAATAAAAGTGGATGCAAGAGGAGAATTCTTGTGTTGTGGGACTCAAATATATGGACTGTTAATGTAGAAAATCTATCTTATCAACACATGTCGATTATTGCCGATAGCGTGGGAGGTTTCTCTTGTAGAATTGTTTTTATATATGCTAGTAACTTCCTTCTCAACAGAGAAAAGCTGTGGAAAGAAGTTGTTAACGAACCTAATAATGTAAATCTACTATGGATTGTTCTCGGTGATTTCAATAATATCCTATCTTTTAACGACAAAAAAAGGGATCTATAGTCCCGTTTAGACATATTGCTGGACTGATTGAATGCATTTCCAATGCTGGATTGATGGAAATTCTTATCTCTGAGTTTAGGTATACGTGGAGAAAAAAGGTGTTGCAACCAAAATTGACAATGTTTTCTACAATAATAATTTTCTTGACATTTTAAATGAGATTAACGCTTTTGGGGTTGCAAGTCCTATTAGCGATCATATTCCCATTTGTATCATATTTATGAAGAAAAATAATGTGACAAGAAATGTGCCATACAAATATATTAACACCTGGAGTTCTATTGAAGGATACAGGGAAACAATTAACCAGGCTATCAATGCTTTCCTTTTGTCCAACATACAAGGCTATAATAAGTTTCATATATTTCTGAAAATTTGTAAATTTCTACTTGAAAGGATGGCATTATAGGAGGTTGAAAGATGGAGATTGTCTCAAGAAGTTGGAGGAAAATTACAATAATATTCTTGCTGATATCGATGAAAATGCTGCTGATCTTGATAACTTCAAGAAACTCAAAGAAGCCTATAATAAATAGAAGGATCAAAGCTTAATTGAAGCATGCAATGTGAAGTAGAAGGCTAAAATCAATTGGCTCACCGAATGGGATTCTTGTACTAAATTTTTCAATGCTAAAATGTCGTTGAGAAAACATATCAATAATTGGTGTAATTTATTTAAGAGAGAAGGTGATCCTGTTCATGACGCATATTTAGTTGAAAAGGAGGCTATTCAGTATTTTTCTACAATATTCAAATATGAAACTCCAATCGTTATTCTTCCCCGAAATTTAATTGTATTAATGTTATCAATGACAGGGGTAGAAGACATCTTACTATAATGTGAGCTTAGACGAAATTCGAGTGGCTGCCTTTTCTATTCTTGATGACAAAAGCCCAGGGCCTGACTGTTTCACTGCTAAAATTTTTAAATTACATTGTGAGGAGTTTAAAGAGAGCCTACAAGAAATGATACAGGAGGTTTTTATTACTAGGAAACTTGCTAAGGGTATTAATCACACTTTTATAACATTAATCCCAAAAGTTGAAAAACCTAGAGATATCTCTGATTATAGACCCATAGCATGTTGCAATGTGATATATAAAATAATTGCTAAAGTGCTTTCCAGTAGAATTAAACCATACCTCAAGTTCTTGATTTGCGAGAACCAGTCTGCTTTTATTCCGAGTAGATACATTGCTGAAAATATCTTGTTGGCCCATAAACAAATAAGACAGTTTAAAAATAATGGTAGTGGTAAAAATGTGCATTAAAATCGATTTACAAAAAGCATACGATATGGTTAATAAAATATTTATATGTCATATGCTGTTAAGTTTGGGTTTTCCTAAAAAGTTGGTTCGCGTTATTAGAATTTGCGTTTCCACCCCTTTCTTATTGCATCTTGGTGAATGGTAGTCCCAAAGGGTTTTTGCACAGTAATAGAGGCCTCCGAAAGGGGGACCCCCTTTCACTTTATCTGTTTTACATCGCTATGGAATATTTTTCGATTTTAATGTTTAAGCCAGTGACTGCAGATATTATGCATCCTATCTACAAGCAAGAGCCGAAAATAACTCACCTGGTTTATGCTGATGATCTAATGATTTTCTCGAAAGCCAAGATTGATGGTGTGAAGAGGATTAAATTCATTTTTTAAAAAACTAAAGGAGTTTGCTGGTTTTAGGATTAATAGCTTGAAATCAAAAGTTTTCTTCAGTGAAGGGTTGAGCAATAAAAGTCAGGTGCTTCATGAGCTTAATATGAAGGAAGGTAGACTTCCAGTAAAATACTTGGGAGTCCGTCTATTTAATAATTACCTACACTTTGCTAACTGTGGAGAGTTATTAGATAGAATTAGGGGGAGGATGGATAGCTGGGACTGCAGACTTTGATCGATGGCAGGAAAAATTGAACTGATTCACTTAGTTATTACCCCTATGGTTATGTACTGGATGATGGCATATCAGCTCCAGGAGGCTACGATTGAAAAAATTAACAAATTGTGTGCAAATTTTATTTGGGTAGGAAAAAAACATAAGATAGCTTGAAACACTATGTGTACTCCCAAATCCGAAGGTGGAGTTTGTCTGCGAAATTTTAAAGACATTAAAACACCGTCGACACTTAAGCTTATATGGCATTTTGTAAACGGTAATAGTCTCTGGAAAAAATTGAAGGTGAATAGATATTGTTCTGGAAAATTATTTTGGGTTATGGATATAAATAATAACAGCTCCGGAACTTGGAAATCTATTCTCAAACATAGGCTTTTAGGCCTTCAATGCATTAAACATTGTATAGTAAATGGTCGAGACACACTTCTATGGTTTGATCCTTGGTTGAACAACAATATTATGGCAAAATTATTGGGTTGGGATCAGCTTAGTCTCTTTGGTAGGGAAGACCTAATAGTGAATAACATAATATAGAATGGGGAGTTTAATTCTAACCGTTTGCTTGCTGCGAGACAGATCTCTAATCGAATTAATGGGGAAGCGGACTATTAGAGCTGGAACGACAAACCTAATGGTTTTTCATTTTGTTCTGCATGGGATGTATCTCGATCCCATGAAACATAACATGATTGGTGTAAAATCGTGTGGCATTACATTAACAGTCCTAAGATTTTACACCCCACGTCCGTTAATGTCACTCACTAAGGGAATGCATTAAGTTCTGTGAAGCGTTATAGGTAATCAGACACAGAATAATTACAAGACAGATATAAATAAGATAACAGCGGAAATTTAAATTTTTATTTCAATAAAAATGCCGTGGTCCACAAATTCATAAGTCACAAAAACCATAACAACAAAATAACTTCTGTCTTACATCATCAGAGTACATAAGTAAATAAAAAAGCATAATTCCCCAAATGAAAGAGTTAAGCCATAGTAGAGACAAGAACTTGAGCCATACTTCAAAAATAGCTCCTAGCAAGGTGATATATGAATCCCGACTTAGCCTGGTGTTTCCTCCCTGTGAACCGGGGGAGGGGGGAACGGAAGAAAGAAGGAGAAACAAAAAGGGTCAGACATAAACTCTGGCGAGTCTAGTTACTTTTAGCCAGTAGATAAATAAAAGTAACATGATAGGCATATAAAGTGGTCAAGGGATATCACTACATAAATGGCAGGTGTGACAAGGTAAGCAAGATAAGGTGTACATGCGTCACTAATGATTTCTTTGCACTGTTACTCATATATCCAGAAAGAGATGATCCCTCCAACTATAAGGTGGTAGATTTAGATATACGGCCAAATGTATCCTAACTACTACCCTGATCGATCGGCTCCCTAACCCTTGTAGATACCATGTGCTGGCCCCATAGTAGGAGGTATCACTTCCTAAAGTGGCAACCCCTCGTCGTAACAATGTGCACAACCATATCTACAGGTGTCACAGTCGTCTTATCCCCCTTTGCCCGGCTCATGCACGCACATGGCCCGGTCGGTTTGCCCCGCCCACACCGTCCTCCATGTTTGGACCTCTTACAATCAGTCATTAAGCGTGCCTCTTCTCCGCCTAGTACAGAATACTTTGTTTGATACCTACTCTGGGTTACCGACTAAAATGGGTCCCACACAATATGATACAAGCTCTCCCCTTTGTCTTGTATCCCCCACTAGGTTATCACTAACTATGTATACCACTAGGTGTCTTTAATTACATAGCCTTATTTACTTTTACCGGTTATGCTTACCTATAGGTGTCTTTAATACATAACCCCTAATCTTCCAACCGGTTATGCTTACCTATAGGTGTCTTTAATTACATAACCCTATTACTTCTACAAGTTATGTTTACCCTAAGAGGTGTCTTTAATTACATAACTTTATTATTTCCACCGATTATGTATACCACTAGGTGTCTTTAATTACATAATCTTAACGGGTTAAGTTTGTGGGCCTATTACCCATCCCCTCTTCAGATTTACTTAACCCACCCCTCAACCATGTTTACATAACCCCCAACTTATTTAAGTTCATACAATCCCTATGGATTAAATTTAGGTTAAGTAGTCCAATTCTTTACCATGTCCATTTATGGTTTCATAATGGGCCAGACCTCCCACATTAGGCCTACAACATGTGGATGTTGGATATGCCGGTCGGGTCCGGGCAACCCTATTCCAAAGTTGGGCCTAACCTCGTGTCATAGCCCGATTCGTATTTACGTACTTAGACCTCCCACATCAGGTTTACCACTAGTGGCTGCTGGATATGCCAGTCGGGTCCGGGCAGACTTCCACCACTAATGCAACCTAACCTGGTGTCAAAAGTACGATTACAATTCCTAATTGTAATTACTAGACATTCCATTTTTAATTAATTAATATATTAATTAACCCTTTCCTTTTATAGGCATCAATACCTATTTCGCCCAATAATTTGAATTACATGTCCATAAATGTTCATATTCAAATTATGCCATTTTTATCCCTTTTTCCCCCGTTCCTTAACTAGTGCCCTCACAAAATTGGCAACATGCCTAAGCTAGACAATAGCCTAGTCATAAACGATAATAGGGAAAATAATGGGAATATACTAAAATGATCATCTTGGCATAAACATAAACTTGTATGATAATAAGGTGAACATACATACTAGCATGGACATGAAATTTTCACCATAACAAGGTGGACATAAAACTGATGATTTATGATGTCACAATATCTAAATTAGCCATTTTAGATGTCCAATCGATTTAAATCTAACATGATAACATAGGGTGACAATTTAGATAAAATATATGTAACATGAATCATAAGGTGACAAATTTAGATCACATAGGATAGATCTAACATGAATCATAAGGTGACAAATTTAGATCACATAGGATAGATCTAACATGAATCATAAGGTGACAAATTTTAGAACAGATCTAACATGATAATTTTAGACCACATAGAATAGATCTACATACATCTGCATCATAGCATATCATAAAAGTTACAACCCAAGATCCATAATGCTAGCATAGTAGAACAATTGAATTGAATCCAAAGAAATAGATCTATCATAATATAGCATGAGATCTACCAATAACATATATTTAAAGTCTACAACGTATCGACAACACAGTCTTTCATAGTTTCACTATTATTTATCTAAACCTAAAAGCAACTAGAACTCACTGTGATTGGATTGCTGAGATGATAGAAAAGGTGTTGAGTTTATGTTTGAATCTCAGAATTTAATATGCTTTAGAAGAAGATGAGAGATCCTAATTCAGTCCAGAATCCAGCAGAGTTCGGCCACCATTGCTTTTATTTGAAGAAAAAAAGGATACGAGATATATTTGTAGCTGTTGGGTTACAGAATTCGGATGCCACCTCAGCCCTAATGAAATTGGGTCAGGTCACGGGTCATCACTCACTCGAAAAAGGCCCGAATACCCAGAAACTGTTCTGGGCAAACTTTAGAGGTGCGCCAGTGAAAAATTGCCTTGGCGCACTTGGCAAGTGCGCCAGTTATACCCGGTTCCGATTTTCAACATTTTATCGTCGTAACTTCTTCATATATTACCTGTTTTACGTAAACTAGGTGTCTATCCTGACCAGAATTTTGAGACGGACATAATGATGTAATCAATTTCCCTTAATTCTCAATATTAAATTATTTATTCTTTAATTTGTCTTCTTTAATGTCATTAAAAATTCGGGGTGTTACATTCTCCCCTACTCAAAGGATTTCGTCCCCGAAATCTCTAAGTTGAGAAGAATGCATATCCTACCATCCATCATCCATCTACTCAACCATCAATCATTGGCATCCATTGTCCTTAAGGATTTCTAATGCTTTCATGAAAATATGCAAAAATATGTGTATATGTCCCAACACTAATGCGAAAATTAGGCGGTCTACTGATTCAGTTGACCTCCTTAATGCAATGTATGTTAGTGCTATGAATCCAATATGTATGCAAATAAGCCTATTATAACATATAAGCTCTACATATGTGTGTACTCATTCATCCAAATGCAAAATCCATATGCTAATTCATCCATTTCCATCCATAAAAGAAAAGAAAATTCACACACATCCATATGTAGTATGAGAGTGATTGAGCCGATCTTAGTGCCTAATGTGTGTGTATGCGTCCACAGGCAACCACTAGCAAACACTTGCATCCATCAAACACAACATGTTGCAAACACATGTTTACATCCATAGTATTCCTATCTAAAGGTCGAAATACTATGGATAGGATGTACTCAAATGATAGAAATAATTACTGATAGAGCTTTTGGAAAAAGGAGTTAAGAGCATACCCTCAAAGAGAAAAGGGTACGGAGCACGAATCTTGTCTTCGGTCTCCCAAGTCGCATCCTCTAGGTTATCTCCCCACTGAACCTTTAGCAACTTGATCTCTTTATTGCGTAGCTTCTTAACATCTTATCCAAGAATATGGGAAGGAACTCGCCTGACTGTCGCCTCCCGTTCGACTTCTATCTCTTTTGATATACTCGGCTCAACAACTTCCACGGTGTCATGCAAGCACTTCCGCAGATGAGAAACATGGAAAACATCATGAACACCAGATAGATTTTTAGGAAGCTTTACTCTATAGGCCATTTGGCCAATCCTCTCGGTTATGGGAAATGATCCCACAAACCTAGGTGCCAACTTCCCTTCGATCCAAAGTGAATCACATTCCTTAGAGGTGACACTTTGATAAAAACCAAGTCTCCTACATCAAATTCAAGGTCAGTCCTTCTCTTGTCTGCATAGGATTTCTACCTATCTTGAGTTGTCTTCATCCGTCATCGAATAAATTCAATCTTTTCGGATGTTTCTCTAACCATATCTGGTCCAAGTAATAATCTTTCTGTAGATTCCCACCAACAAGTTGGTGATCTACAGGGTCATCTGTACAATGCTTCGAAGGGTGCCATGCCGATGCTGGCCTGATAGCTGTTGTTACATGCAAGCTCTACGAAAGGAAGATGCTCTTCCCAAGTCCCTCCGAAGTCTAGGATACACAGCCTTAAAAGATCTTCTAACATTCTATTCACCCTCTCCGTTTGCCCATCGGTCTGAGGATGACAAGCGGTGCTCAAACGCAACTGTGTACCTAATGCTTCTTGCAAGCTCCTCCAAAATTCGCTGGTAAAGATGGGATCACGATCGCTCACGATGCTGGAAGGAACTCCATGAAGATGAACTATCTCTCGGACATAAATTGCTGCTAACCATGATGTCGTCCTCTTACTCTTAACTGGAATAAAGTGAGCACTCTTAGTGAGTCTATCTACCACAACCCGGATACTGGTGTTGCCTTTCTTTGATCTAGGAAAACCATCTATGAAATCCATAGAGACGCTCTACCATTTCCACTGAGAAACATCCAACGGATGAAGTAAGCCACCAGGCTTCTTTTGCTCAGCTTTGACTTGTTGGCAAACTAAACATTGAGAAACAAACTCGGCCACATCTTTCTTTAACCCAACCCAAAAGAAAACCCTCTTCATGTCCCTGTACATCTTATCACCGCCTGGATGAATAGTCATCTTAGAATGGTGGGCTTCTTCTAGGACTGCCTTTATCAAGCTTCCAGTTTTAGGAACACAAAGCCTTTCATCTCGTCGCAACCACCCCTTTTCATCTATGGCATATCTGCTGAGGTGACTAGAAGTCTCCCCTATTCTGAGCTTATCCATGATGTCTAGAATCTGTGGGTCACCTTGTTGCAAAGCTCGTACCTGGTCCATAAGAGTCGGTCGTATCTCCATGGATGCAAATAAATCAGGCAAAATCTCGATGGAGGGTCTAAAATCGAAAGCTGATATGAACTCCAAGTTCTTTCATTCCATAACCAGAGGACTCAGGGCCACCCTCTGCCTACTTAGTGCGTCTTCCACCACATTACCCTTGCCAGGGGTATAAGAAATCTCAAAATCATAAGAAGCTAGAAACTCCATCCACGCTGTTGCCTTAAATTGAGATCTTTCTACGAGAACAGATACTTGAGAGATTTATGATCAGTGTATAACTCGAACTTCTCTCCAAGTAAATAATGGCTCCATGTCTTTAATGCAAACACTAAGGTAGCTAGCTCAAGATTATGGGTGGGGTTGTTCTTTTCATGAGCTCTCAGCTGTCTACCCCCATAACACACTACTTTCCCTTCTTGCATTTGAGCTCTCAGCTGTCTACCCAAGCCCCGTACCGCATGCATCAGTGTAAACGGTAAACACTTTATTCCCGTCAGGTAAGGTCAAGACAGGGGCTGTTGTCAAAGCCCTCTTTAGTCGTTGGAAAGCAATGTCATAGTCTACATCCCATGAGAATGCAAAATTCTTCTTCATCAGCCTGGTGAGTGGGGCTGATATCTTTGCGAAGTCCTTAATGAACTTCCTATAGTAACCAACCAACCCAAGAAAGCTTCTTACCTCGGTTGCATTTTTAGGAACCTGCCAGTCTTGCACTGCAACCACCTTCGCAAAATCTACAGCTATCCCTTTTTTGGGGACCACATGCTCTAAGAATCTCACCTCTTTTCTCCAAAAATGGCATTTGGAGAACTTTGCTTTAAGATGATGGTCACGGTGAATTTTCAAAACTTCTCTCAAATGCTGGGCATGCTCTTCTTCACTTTTGGAGAAGACCAAAATATCATCAACAAATACTACCACAAACTTATTTAGGAACTCCCGAAACACCTACACAACAGATCGACAATATAGGCGGGTGCATTCGTCAGCCCAAAAGGCATAACTAGCCATTCAAAGAAACCGTCTGGAGTCCTAAAGGCAGTCTTATCTATGCTGTCTTCAGCCACCCTCAACTGATGGAACCCCGTAGCCGAGTCTAACTGGGAAAATACCAAGGCACCAACGAGCTGATCAAATAAATCATCAATCCTCGGAAGCGGGTGCCTATTCTTCTTAGTGGGCTTATTCAGCTCCTTATAATCAACACAAATGAAGAGAACCATCCGCTTTAGTTGCGAATACCACTGGAGCATCCCATTCAGATATGCTTCGTATGATCAACCCTTTCTCAAGTAGCTCCCCTACTTGCTTACTCAGCTCCCTCCTTTCCCTTGGAGCCATGTGGCGCACTGGTAATGCAACTGGCTTTGCATTGTCCACCATATATATGCGAAAGTCGATCTCGTGCCTTGGAGGTAAATCCCGAACCTCATCAAAAATATCGGAAAAATCTTGGACTTTTGGAACAGATTGCAGATTGTCGATAGATGCATCAAGAGACTCTAGGAAACTAAGCATAACCGGCCCTTGTGGGTCACACGAAATCTCGAGGGTTCTCCCATGACAAGTAAGAATCCTAACAACCCTCTTCTCACAATCCAGAATGGCACCATAAGTGGTAAGCCAATCCATTCTTAGAATCAACCCATAGCCCATAAAACCGAGCACATACGCGTCGCATTCAAACTCGACGCCTAACACAGATATTTTCAAACCCCGACAAATCATCGATAAATGAGTCGAACCACTAGTGGGGTTTGTAACAACTACAGGATCTGCTACCATACCAGTAATTAAGTGTAGAGATTCAACTACAGAACTTGATATAAATGAATGTGAGGCACTAGAATCAAAAAGTGTTCTAACAGGATGGTTTGAAAGAGAAATTAAACCTTCCACAGAAATTTTTCTACCTTTTTCAGGAGCACTGGTCGCGAGAGCATGCACATGCCCTCCAGAATTTCCTGCCTTTTGACCTTGTCCCTGTGATCCCCGTTTCTTCGGGCACTCTTTAGCAAAGTGTCCGGCCTCTCCACAGTGGAAGCAAGAATTCTTCCTTCGTTTACAATCTTTAACCATATGACCTTCCTTCCCACAATGGTGACATTTTCACTTATCCTTGCCTTTATCATATTTCCCTCCTTTCTTCTGTTGTTGTTGTTGTTGTTGCTGCTGCTTCCCCTTCTTGTGACACACCCTCTTATTCTGCGATATCCCCTTAGTTTTTGTTTCCTTCTTTTCTCCCTTATCCTTCTCATGCATTAGGGCCATATCGACAAGTTTTTCAAAGGTGGCCCCCATTGGAATATGGGACATAGCTAAACCATGTAGAGGCTCATTCATCCCTTTAGCGAACTGCAAAGCTTTTTTGTGAGGCGTATCCACCAACTCTAACCCGAACCTTGCTAGCTAGTTGAATTTGTTCACATATTCTTTCATCGTCAAGTTTCCTTGTTTGAGTGCTAAGAATCTCTCCATATGCATGCTACTTTCAGCTTAGGAAAGATATTTCATTTCGAACCTCTATCTAAAATCTTCCCAAGTTTCCACTGGATGTTCAGCTTGGGTGATTTCCCAACAAAAGGAGGCTTCGTCCTTCAATAACCAAGCAGCTAACTGAATCTTTCTTCGGTCCTCCACTTCAAAGATTACGAATAAGTCCTCAGTCTCCTTAAGACAACTCTGAGATTCCACGAATGTATCGTTCCCATGGAATGGCTTCCCTCCCATAGCACGGAAGTCCTTGCTGATCTTGGCGAAATTTTCTGCTTTTGGAGGGGGAGGAAGAGGAGGAATGACTGGTGCAGTTGGGGGAGGAACGTCTCTTTGGCATTCGGTCGGCGCTGTGGCCTCCAAATACCTATGGAACCATCTGGGTATAGTGACACCCTCTGGGATATTAGGGATGTTTTGTTCCCCAGACATGCTGAAAAAGGGGAAAAAAGAAATTTAGATAAGGGACCGAAGGATACTACATATGGATCTTTGGGGAATGTTTTTCAAAATAGACTCTTCTTTTTGAAAATGCTTTCTTTTAAAACCTTTTTGAAAATAATTTCTAAAATACTTTTATCTAATCTGGTAACCTTCGCTCTGATACTAAGTGTGACACCCCACGTCCGTTAATGTCATTTCACTAAGGGAATGCATTAAGTTCCGTGAAGCGTCATAGGTAATCAGACACATAATAATTACAAGACAGATATAAATAAGATAACAGCGGAAATTTTTATTTTTATTTCAATAAAAATACCATAGTCCACAATTTCATAAGTCACAAAACCATTACAACAAAATAACTTCTGTCTTGCATCATCAGAGTACATAAGTAAATAAAAAAGAAAAATTCCCCAAATGAAAGAGTTAAGCCATAGTAGAGACAAGAACTTGAGCCATACTTCAGAAATAGCTCCTAGCAAGGTGATATCTGAATCCTGACTAAGCCTGGGTGTTTCCACCCTATGAACCGGGGGAGGGGGAACGGAAGAAAGAAGGAGAAACAAAAAGGGTCAGACATAAATTCTGGCGAGTCTAGTTACTTTTAGCCAGTAGATAAATAAAAGTAACACGATAGGCATACAAAGTGGATAAGGGAGATCACTACATAAATGGTAGGTGTGACAAAGTAAGCAAGATAAGGTGTACATGCCTCACTAATGATTTCTCTGCACTGTTACTCATATATCCAGAAAGAGATGATCCCTCCGACTATAAGGTGGTAGATTTAGGTATACGTCCAAATGTATCCTAACTACTACCCTGATCGATCGGCTCCCTAACCCTCGTAGATACCTTGTGTTGTCCCCACAGTAGGAGGTATCACTGCCTAAAGTGGCAACCCCTCGTCGTAACAATGTGCACAACCATATCTACCGATGTCACGGTCGTCTTATCCCCCTCTGCCTGGCTCATGCACGCACATGGCCCAGTCGGTTTGCGCCGCTCGCCCTGTCCCCGACGTTTGGACCTCTTACAATAAGTCAGTAAGTGTGCCCCTTCTCCGCCTAGTATGGAATACTTTGATTGATACCTACTCTGGGTTACTGACTGAAATGGGTCCCACACAATATGATACAAGCTCTCCCCTTTGTCTTGTATCCCCCACTAGGTTATCACTGACTATGTATACCACTAGGTGTCTTTAATTACGTAGTCGTATTTACTTCTACCGATTATGCTTACCTATAGGTGTCTTTAATACATAACCCCTAATCTTCCAACCGGTTATGCTTACCTATAGGAGTTTTTAATTACATAACCCTATTACTTCTACAAGTTATGTTTACCCTAAGAGGTGTCTTTAATCACATAACTTTATTATTTCCACCGATTATGTATACCACTAGGTGTCTTTAATTACATAATCTTAACGGGTTAAGTTTGTGGGCCTATTACCCATCCCCTCTTCAGATTTACTTAACCCACCCCTCAACCATGTTTACTTAATCCCCAACGTAAATTTAAGTTCATACAATCACTATGGATTAAATTTAGGTTAAGTAGTCCAATTCTTTACCATGTCCATTTATGGTTTCATAATGGGCCAGACTTCCCACATTAGGCCTACCACATGTGGATGTTGGATATGCCGGTCGGGTCCGGGAAGACTTATTCCACAGTTGGGCCTAACCTCATGTTATAGCCTGATTCATATTTACGTACTTAGACCTCCCACATTAGGTTTACCATTAGTGGCTGCTGGATATGTCGGCCGAGTCCGGGTGGACTTCCACCACTAATGCAACCTAACCTCGTGTCATAAGTACAAATACAATTCCTAATTGTAATTACTAGACATTCCAGTTTTAATTAATCAATTAGTTAACCCTTTCCTTTTATAGGTATCAATACCTATTTTTCCCAGAAATTTGAATTACATGTCCATAAATGTTCATATTCAAATTATGCCATTTTTATCCCTTTTTCCCCCGTTCCTTAACTAGTGCCCTCACAAAATTGGCAACATGCCTAAGCTAGACAATAGCCTAGTCATAAACGATAATAGGGAAAATAATGGGAATATACTAAAATGATCATCTTGGCATAAACCTAAACTTGTATGATAATAAGGTGAACATACATACTAGCATGGACATGAAATTTTCATCATAACAAGGTGGACATAAAATTGAAGAACTATGATGTCACAATATCTAAATTAGCCATTTTAGATGTCCAAGCGATTTAAATCTAACATGATAACATAGGGTGACAATTTAGATAAAATAAATCTAACATGAATCATAAGGTGACAAATTTAGATCACATAGGATAGGTCTAACATGAATCATAAGGCGACAATTTTAGATCACATAGGATAGATCTAACATGAATCATAAGGTGACAAATTTAGATCACATAGGAAAGATCTAACACGGATCATAAGGTGACAAATTTAGATCACATAGGATAGATCTAAAATGAATCGTAAGGTGACAAATTTTAGAACAGATCTAACATTATAATTTTAGATCACATAGAATAGATCTACATACATCTGCATCATAGCATATCATAAAAGTTATAACCCAAGATCCGTAATGATAGCATATTAGAACAATTGAATTAAATCCAAAGAAAAAGATCTATCATAATATAGCATGGGATCTACCAATAACATATATTTAAAGTCTACAACGTATCCACATCACAGTCTTTTATAGATCTATCAGTATAATGTACAACGGAAATCATCTACAACCACAATTGAAAGAGATATACGGATACAATGCTTTCCGAATATAGCTCCAACTATAATCCAGGATCATATGAAAGGAAACATCTGCGAAAACCAAAACTACTAGTTTCCCGTATGGAAAATATGGGCACCTAGAGCTTAGGTTGAAACAATAAACTCCGAGTCAGTCATGGGACTGGTGTGAGAACTAAAACAGTTACTAAAAGTTTTACTTTAAAATAGGGTAATTCAAGGGACCACGCCGTATGTCACGGAATGGGTTTACTCCCATGAATACTCTAAAATAAAACAGTTTATAAACAACGCAATGTTTTTTGAAAAAATGAAGTTATTATAAGACTCAGGTCCAATCACACAATGCAACGCAAGTCGGAGGATTGAGTTTTCCCTTATAATAGCCAAACATGCTTGGTACGTTTAAAACAAATCATTTTGATATTACTATAAGTGCATAGTGTCAAAATCAACTTCAATATAAATGTATCAATCATAGGCGACATGAGTACCATATATCATTTCGTCATACTAGTTCTACAACTAAAACCATAGAATGCGTATTGGAAATTGGATTTCCATCATGAGTCAGGGCAAGGATATACTCCTTACCGATTCGGGCCATCTCTAGCGAAATGACCCAGGATCCCCCGAAGTGAACCCTTGGATCCTGCAGTGCCGGTCCACACAAACTTTAGTGGATTAGTTATTCCTGAACACACGTTTCCTGGTCCCATCAGACCTCTAAAATGGTCAGTACGTCGACCATATCAAGAGCGACTAGGGACTCAAATTCGAGGCGCCTCGTAATCCATCATCAACATAAGTAAAAATGTCTGGGCTCTATACCATGACACCACTCCTAGCTAGAAGGAAATGTATGCACTCACTGTGTCCCTTATCCTGTTTATGAATCATACCTCGGTGTGAGGCTCTCGAATAATGCTATACACAAAGCTATGCTATTTAAAGTAGTGCTTTGACCATCAACCACAAGACTCAGCTTTTCAACAAAAGCCTTGATCATTTGCATCTCAGCATGCCACACTGACAATTCAAGCCATGCAACTGATGTCTGTCAATATATAACCTCTAAGCCTGTACGTCTCAGAGAAGGGTATTAAGCAAGAGAATAAATTTTCCGCCACCAAACAGATACATATTTAATAGAAATCAATCAACATAGAATGTAATCCAATGTCAGACACACATCTGTTTACAAGTTCGTTTTGGGTCTGAACGAAACCGGAGGCACCTTATTCCTCATCCCATATATCCAATACCGCAGAGAGGTCCTCGCATATCCGGTCGATCTCCAAGTACGTTTGGATGATCACCACTTATTATCTTGTCTTGGGTGTATGGCCCAATCAAGACATCAGTAATCGTCCAAACGATGTGAAGAATTCCGGTCTTCAACCACCGTCTTCATCGTCGACTTTTAGTCGTCGTATTCATTATTCAGAATGGGTTAAAACCGGTTTTTTTGAATAACTAGCGTATTTTATAATCAATAATCAAGTGCTATAAAAACACATCATACGCCCCATTCCAATCCAGAATATTCTTTTATTCCAATATTTACATTTTTAGGGAAAAGTTCCCATTAATTTTGTCAAAGATAAAATCCTTTAAATTTATTCTTTAATCTTCCTTTTGATATCAATTCAAAAGATTTGATTTTATCCTTTATCAATTCTAAACCAAATTAAGGTTTATCCACTAGTCGGGATTAGCGAGCCTTACCGAAGTAATCATTTATTTACATAAACCCAATCCCAACCTATCCATCCCATGGAGAAAAACTGGTTGTTTTCCATATCTAACACCCACGGTGTTATTGGTAAAATTAATTACCATTTCTATTCAAATCTAATTAAAGATTAAGTATCGCCTGGAGATAAACTGGCGGTACTCCATCTCAAAACATTTCTTAAATTTGGTAAATTTAATTACCCCATTCCCATTTCAATCTAACTAAAGATTCATTAAAACTCCAGCTTGGTTTTAATCTTAAAAATCATTACTTTATGATTATTTAACTTTAAAAAATTAATCTTGTCATTAACTGGGTTAAAGGACTAATGTTACATAAAACAAAGTTCACGATAAACCCCAAAATCATATTCCATTAACTATGGAATCTTCACGGAAAACAGATCAATATATAATCGATATAAATTTTTGAATCGTACTAGTACTATAAACGGAATAACGGCAAGTCCTTTTAAATTCCATAAATAGTATTGGTTTTCCTTCACAGAATCTCATTTTGAATATTACCAAATCGAATTTCGTTCAATTCTAATTTAATATATTAAATTGGAAAATCTTATCTTTGGAAAATTTCCATTAAATCTTAATAAAAAGATTTATAAATTCCAAATCGTATCTTCACTGTTAATTGGGTTAAAGAACAAATGTCGTTTAAAACATAGTTCACGATAAATCCAAAATCAACTTCCATTTCAATTCCAATTAAATATTAATTAATTTCTAAACTTCTTTAAATCTTATTTAAAAGATTTATTCTTTTCTCATCGGGGTTTAAGAACAATATTATTTAAGATACCATTCACGAGAGACTCAAAGTCCAATTTGATATTAAATACAAGGCTCTGAATAGAAATTATATTGGCTTATATTCAATATCAAATTCTGAAACCAATGGATATCGTATTGGGAATAACGATATCTGTATCTTTCAAATTCCTCAACAATATCCGTATAATAACGGAATTCAATATCAAAATATTCCGAAGATTATTTCCATGCCAAATCCATTCCAGTTTATTCATTGGAAAAATTCTGGTTATTTCAAAAGCAATTTTCTAATCTAATTTATTTATTTAAAAACATTGGATTATTATTCTAGTTAATAACTAGTTCATTTCAATAAAAATATATTTTTATCTTTACAAATATGGAATTTTTCATCCAAAATCTTTCCAAATCATTTATTAAGATTTTACACAATTTTTCCATATTTTTAATAATTTTAATATTGCCATTTCAGTCGGTTTCCAATAACGGTCACCAAACTGCATCCATAGCGACCATTTTCAAAATTGATTTGGACATATTTTGAAATCCAACCACTAAAATTTAAATCTCTCATATTCATTGGAAATATATTTTTGATACGAACCCAACGCTTCCGGTTTTAGGAGAATCCGATGGTCGGATCTCCCGTTACATCAATTTGAAGTTAATGGTCGAAATTCGCGAACAGTCGCTGCGCGGCGTTCTATTCATGCCATTAAATATATAATATATTATATATATATATATATATTTCATCGATTTCCATTCAAAACGTATTTTATAAATCATTTATAAATTCATTTTAAAACGATTTCAACTTCATTTTCAATTTTAAACCAAAATTGAATATTCCATATCATTATAATATTAAAATGATAATCTTTTCAAAATATCAGATTTTGAAATCAATTCGATATTCATTGTAAAATAAATAAAATTGATTGATAAACTCGTTCGGGTTAAAATGTCGTTTCTGTACTTAACCCAACTTAATATATTTTTATATTTTTGTGTCCATCCAATACCGGACATCAAAATCATATTTCAATTATTTACTGAATATAATTTAAAATATTCCTTATTTTAAAATATTATTTATTTTAAAATATTATTTATTTCTTAATCGGAATGCGACTTAATCAATTACCATAAAATTTCAGTTATACGAAATTCATACATCACATGTATTCAACAATAATGATAAATAATCATTAACCATTCAAACATCATCCAGAGTGCAATTTACTACTGTATAAGCATTAAATAATTAAATAATGCTTATCACGGTCTGTCGATCAATCGATTGACATATAATTAAATTTAGGGGAGATGTGAATAAATTATCATCCCCGGACCCGTGTGGGGTTTCCAAACAACAACGGTCGATTCAAAATAATCACTGGTTAAAAAATTTATCTAGTTCTAATTCGATTTGAATTATTTTTCTAATTAGCTAATTTCACTGTTTAAATTATAAACAGATATTTATAATTTTATTTCAACTACCACAAAATAACTTTTTTTTTTAATATTTCAAACATCTCAACATCACAATCAAAACACAATACAGTCAATTAAATCGTCCACGGTCTGTGGACGAGGGAGGTGAGCTAACATGCACCGTATACAATTTATAATGATTAAAATTGATAAAATCTACACCGGCAATTCTATATATATTTTTAGTTATATGATAAATAAACAACTGTACAGAATTTTTAGTGAGAAGTTTTCACTTTGGGCTCCACTCCGCCATTCTTTAATTGAACAGTTGTTTGAACAAAATTAAATGGCCGTTTAATTTTGTCAAAGATTCCAACTGCCTCCATTTCCGTTCTAGTCAGTTCTGAATAGTAGAGTTCGACGATTCGAGGGCAACGCAACTCGTTTCACAGAATTCCGATATCATATGGAAAAGTTATACAATTTTAAACATTGAATAATTTAATAACGTAATTAGTTTAATTTAGTTACCTCTTAATTTTCTTAATCACCATCTTTAACGTTAATCCCCTCCATCTTCATTCTGAAACATGTGAACCCGTTTCCTCCTACCTCTCTCCTCGCCGCTCCTCCTCCAGCCTTCCGATCGACGATCGCCACCTGCCACGTGGAGCGCCTCTGCGCCGCGCACCTCCACGCACAACCGTCGCCAGCTCGATGGCCTCCAGGCCTCTAATTTCTGGTTCGAACGAAACGAGTTGGAGCTCGAAAATCGAACGCTCCAGGTGACGAGAAATCATTAAAGAAATATGGATTAAAAGCTTATAAAAATCTGCACAACATTCGTTTAATAACTTTCGCAAATTACTTCTTGGATTGGAGGAATTTTGAGGGAGCACGGGGGAGCGATAATCGCCCTTGATTTTTAAAACGCGGCAGATTTCTAAAAATTAGGGTTATGGGGTTTTTTGGTTGGCCCAATATATATATATATATATATTATATTTAATAATATTTAATTCCATAAATACTTGTTTATCGTTACGAACTCTAAATCAAACCCAATGACTATCGTTTCTAGCTAAATACCACCATATTGAACACAATGAGATATGTTTCGTAAGCCAATTCGACTATTTCGATCAGTTTATCTTTAAATTAAAATATAAATCAATAAATATTGAATTTAAATGTACATTTTCTTTTACCGGGGTCATATACTGACTCCAAAAATTCCAGAAAAATAAATCTAGCCATGTTTTGATGATACAGTCCTAACAAAACTAATTTCGTCGAATTTGGAGACCGTTTGAAAAAAAGGTCCATTTTCTGGTCGATCCAATTCAAATTGAAACTGTCAAAACACATCTAAATGCACTACGCTCACTTATTAAGTCCAAAAATTATGAAATTTGAAACCTGACTATAATTTGACATTCCGGATCCAACAAAAGTGGTTTCGTTGAAAATGGAAGTCATTTGAAAAATGACTATTTTTAAGGGCTATATATTATATTAATATATATAGAAATTCCATAGCGACAATTTTAAATTTTAAACTAGGCATAACTTTCAATTTATATTACGAAATCTTAGTTTTTCAAATCCGTTAGAAAGACATTATTAAACATATTCAAATGTTTTTGGTTTTACTGAAATCCAATTTATTTTGAACTTTGTACATTCAAGGGAAATTAAAAATCGAATTTTCAAACTACCGCGCCATTTCGAGTTTGTTTTATAATTAAAATAAATTTATATGTTCTAACTTCGATTTAAAATAAATTTTTAGTTGTAATTATTTAAAATAAATCATTTTAAATATTAAAAATTCATTAAAATAGCTAAAATAAAAAATTTTAATTGGTTCAGAAATTCCAGGTTGTTACAATCTCCTCCACTTAAAATCTTTTTGTCCTCGAAAAGGAACGGAGCTGAAAGTTGTTTAACTAACTAACTCAATTTACATTCTGTATTTCATTCTTCAACTTTTCAGTTTCTAAAAATTTTCTAATTTCTCAAAAATTTGGCTAACACCCTAAATTTTTGAAAAAATTCTCCATAACCTCCTTTGTACGGGCTGATTGGTAAAACCGCAACTTGCCTCAAAGGGCCCTCATCAACCAAAAAGAAAAAGCCAAGCGGCTTGCCAATCGGCTCATAAAATCATCAAACCCAAGAAATACAATAAACATGAACCTATTTGTCGGGCATACAATTTTATTCCTCTTCTTAGCTTCCATGTTATGACCTGTTCATTATATACATATGTACATGTAGGCAATTCCAATCAATTTTCAATTCAATTCAATATTTGATTCGATTTGGCTTAATTTACCTTTCGTCCTCTTATTGGTTTTATTGTTCCAATATCTTATTAGTTAAACTAATAATCAAACATCACAACCAGCAATCAATTAATCGGTTAACTTTTCAAATTTATAAATTTTATATACTCAAAAATCATATTTCAAGGCCAAATCACAAACAATAAACTCTAACTAAGTTTTGGTTCTCACACCAGTCAATTGCAAATATATAGATATCCACCTTCGAAACTCAAACACAAACAATGATGATGGCGCGCCATCATCAGAATTATCTCCGGGCGACTAGAGTGTGATTATATATCCATCCAGTATATTTGAGACATCAAATATACGCTAGCTAGGCATATATGAAAAATCATCATATACACGATAGTCCAAATTCAATATAAAATAAAATACTCAAATACGAATAAAAGATATAAAATTTCAAAACTAAATTTGTTTTTATAAATAATACTCTTCTAAATCATTCTAGGGCATTACTAACCCTATGTCTAACGATTCATTCTTATAGGATATTATTACTAATCCTATCTCTGACGAATACTTTCAATTGATTCTAATGTATCTTGTTCTCTGGCTTTGTAAACCAAAGCTCTGATACCAAACTGAAACGACCCGAACTTCCCCGATCCCCAAAGAGATGGAGGAGCCCTGATTAAGTTGAGAACACGACTCATCAGAACACAAACACTAGAACATTTCATTGCTATTATAATAATTTCAACAGAGTACAAGAATATATCAGAGTTTAGTAAATAATATATAGCGGAAAATATCCGAGAATAAAATTACAAAGCAGCGGAAAATAATACATCATTATAATGTCCAGCGGAAATCATCTACAACCACAACTGAAAGAGATATACGGATACAAAGTTTTCTAAACATAGCTCCAGTTGTAATCCAGGATCATGTGAAAAGAAACATCTACGAAAACCAAAACTACTAGCTGCCCGTATGGAAAAATATGGGTACCCAGAGTTTAGGTTAAAACGATAAACTCCGAGTCAGCCATGGGACTGGTGTGAGAACTAAAACAGTTATTAAAAGTTTTACTTTAAAATAGGGTAATTCAAGGGACCACGCCGTATGTCACGGAACGGGTTTACTCCAGTAAATACTCTGAAATAAAATAGTTTATAAACAACGCAATGCTTTTGAAAAAAATGAAGCTATTATAAGACTCAGGTCCCATCACACAATGCAACTCAAGCAAAAGGATAGAGTTTTCCCTTATAATAGCAAAACAAGCTTGGTGCGTTTAAAATAAAACATTTTGATATTACTATAAGTGCATAGTGTCAAAATCAACTTCAATATAAATGTATCAATCATAGACGACATGAGTACCATTAAAATGTCGTCATACTAGTTCTACAACTAGAACCGAAGAATGTCGTATTGGAAATTGGATATCCATCATGAGTCAGGGAAAGGTATGTACTTCTTACTGATTCTGGCCATCTCTAGCGGAATGACCCAGGATCCCCCGTAACGAACCCTTGGATCCTGTAGTGTCGGTCCTGCAGTGCCGGTCCACACATAATTTAGTGGATTAGTTATTCCTGAACACACGTTTCCATGTCCTATCAGACCTCTAAAATGGTCAGTACATCGACCATATAAAAAGCCACTAGGGACTCAAATCTGAGTCGCCTTGAAATCAATCATTTACATAAGTAAAAATGTCTGGGCTCCATACCTTGACACCACTCCTAGCTAGAAAGAAACGTTTGCACTCACTGCGTCCCTTGTCCCCTTTTTGACTCATACCCGGGTGTGAGGCTCGCGAATAACGCTATACACAAAGCTATACTATTTAAAGCCGTGCTTTGACCGTCAACAACAAGTCTCTGCTTTTCAACAAAAGCCTTGATCATTTTCATCTCAGCATGCCACACTGACAATTCACGCCATGCAACTGATGTTCATCAATGTATAATCTCTAAGCTCGTACGTCTCAGAGAAAGGTGTTAAGCAAGAGAATAAATTCTCCGCTACCAAATAGATATATATTTAATAGAAATAATCAACACAGAACGAAATCCAATGTCCGAGAGACATCCATTTACAAGTCCTTTCTGGGTCTGAACGAAACCGAAGGCACCTTATTCCTCGTCCCATATATACAGTACAAGAGAGAGGTCCTCGCATATCCAGTCGATCTCCAAGTACGTCTGGATGATCACCACTTATTACCTTGTCTTGGGTGTGCGGCCCAATCAAGACATCAGTAATCATCCAAATGATGTGAACAACTCCGGTCCTCAACCACCGTCTTCATCGTCGACTTTTAGTCATTGTATTCATTATTCAAAATCGGTTAAACTCGGTCTTTCTGAATAACTCGCGTATTTTATAATCAATAATCAAGTGCCATAAAAACACATCATACGCCTCATTCCAATCCAGAATATTCTTTTATTCCAATATTTACATTTTTAGGGAAAGGTTCCCATTAATTTTATCAAAGATAAAATCCTTTAAATTTATTCTTTAATCTTCCTTTTGATATCAATTCAAAAGATTTGATTTTACCCTTTATCAGTTGTAAACCGAATTAAGGTTTATCCATTAGTTGGGATTAGCGAGCCTTACCGAAGTAATCATTTATTTACATTAACCCAATCCCAACCTATCCATCCTATGGAGCAAAATTGGTAGTACTCCATATCTAACACCCACGGTATTATTGGTAAGATTAATTACCAGTTCCCGTTCAAATCTAATTAAAGATTTAACTATCGCTCGAAGTAAAACTGGTTGTACTCCTTCTCGAAACATTTTTTAAATTTGATAAATTTTATTACCCCATTCCCATTTCAATCTAGTTAAAGTTTCATTAAAACTCCATCTTGGTTTAAATCTCAAAAATCAATACTTTATGATTATTTAACTTTAAGAAATTAATCTTGTCTTTAACTGGGTTAAAGGACTAACGTTACTTAAAATACAGTTCACGATAAACCCCAAAATCATATTCCATTAACTATGGAATTTTCATGGAAAACAGATCAATATATAATTGATATAAATATCTGTATCGTACTAATACTATAAACAGAATAACGGCAAGGCCTTTTAAATTCCATAAATAGTATTGGTCTTCCTTCACAGAATCTCATTTCGATTATTACCATATCGAATTTCGTTCAATTCCAATTTAATATATTAAATTAGAAAATCTTATCTTTGGAAAAATCCCTTTAAATCTAAATAAAAATATTTATAAATTCCAAATCATATCTTCACTGTTTATTGGGTTAAAGAAAAAATGTCATTTAAAACACAGTTCACGATAAACCCAAAATCAACTTCCATTTCAATTCCAATTAAATAGTAATTAATTGCTAAACTTCTCTAAATCTTACTTGAAAGATTTATTCTTTTCTCATCGGGGGTTTAAGAACAATATTATTTAAGATACCATTCACGACAAACCGAAAGTCCAATTCGATATTAAATACAAGGCTCTAAATAGAAATTATATTAGCTTATATTCAATATCAAATTCTAAAACCAACGGATATCGTATTGGGAACAACGATATTTGTATCTTCCAAATTCCTCAACAATGTATGTATAAAAACGGAATGCAATATCGAAATATTCCGAAGATTATTTCCATTCCAATTTATTCATTGGAAAAATTCTGGTTATTTCAAAAACCATTTACTAATCTAATTTATTTATTTAAAAACATTGGATTATTATTCTAGTTAATAACTAGTTCATTTCGATAAAAATATATTTTTATCTTTTCAAATGTGGAATTTTTCATCCAAAATCTTTCCAAATCATTTATTATGATTTTACATAATTTTTTCTTATTTATAATAATTTTAATATCGCAATTTCAGTCGATTTCCAATAACGACCATCGAACTGCATCCATAGCGACCTTTTCCAAAATTGATTTGGACATATTTTGAAATCTAACCGTTCAAATTTAAATCTCTTATATTCATTGGAAAGATCTTTTCGATACGAACCCAATAGTTCCGGTTTTAGGGAATCCGACGGTCGGATCTCCCGTTACATCAATTTGAAGTTAATGGTCAAAATTCATGAATGGTCGCTGCGCGGCGCGTTCTATTCAGGCCATTAAATATATAATATATATATATATTATATATAATTCGTCGATTTGCATTCAAAACGTATTTTATAAATCGATTATAAATTCATTTTAAAATGATTTCAACTTCATTTTCAATTTTAAATCAAAATTGAAAATTCCATATCATTACAATTTTAAAATGATAATATTTTCAAAATATCAGATTTTGAAATCAATTCCTTTCGATATTCATTGTAAAATGAATAAAATCGATCGATAAACCCGTTCGGGTTAAAATGGCGTTTCTATACTTAACCCGACTTCATATATTTTTATATTTTCATGTCCATCCAAAATTGGACATCAAAATCATATTTTAATTATTTACCAAATATTATTTTAAAATATTCCTTATTTTAAAATATTAGTTATTTTAAAATATTCTTTATTTCTGAATCAGAATGCGACTCAATCAATTACCATATAATTTCAGTTATACGAAATTCATACATGTATTCAACAATAATGATAAATAATCATTAACCATTCAAACATCATCCAGAGTGCAATTTACTACTGTATAAGCATTAAATAATTAAATAACTCTTATCACAGTCTGTTGATCAATCGATTGACATATAATTAAATTCAGGGGAGATGTGAATAAATTATCATCCCCAGACCCGTGTGTTGTTTCCAAACAACAACAATCGATTCAAAATAATCACGGGTCGATAAATTTAACCAATTCTAATTTGATTTGAATTATTTTTCTAATTAACCAATTCTCACTGTTTAAATTATAAATATGTATTTATAATTTAATTTCAACTACCACAAAATAATATTAAATTATTTTTAGTACTTCAAACATTTCAGCATCACAATAAAAACACAATACAGTCAATTAAAACGTCCATGGTCTGTGGACGAGGGAGTTGAGCTAACAGACACCGTATACAATTTATAATGATTAAACTGATAAAATTTACACTGGAAATTCTATGTATATATTTTAGTTACAAGATAAATAAACAACTGTACAGAATTTTTAGTGAGAAGTTCTCACTTTGGGTTTCAACCAGCCATTCTTTAATTGATCGATCGTTTTAACAAAATTAAACGGCCGTTTAGTTTTGTCAAAGATTCCAAATACCTCTATTTCAGTTCTGGTCAGTTCTAAGATGTAGAGTTCGACGATACGAGGGTAATGCAACTCGTTTCACTGAATTCGGATATCATATGGAAAAGTTATACAATTTTAAACACTGAATAATTTAATAATGTAATTAGTTTAATTTAATTACCTCTTAATTTTCTTAATCACCGTCATTAATGTTAATCCCCTCCATCTTCGTTCTGAAACAGGCGAACCCGTTGTCTCCTTCCTCTCTCCTCGCCGCTCCTCCTCCAGCTTTCCGATCGACGATCGCCGCCTGCCACGTGGAGCTCCTCTGCGCCGTGCGCCTCCACCCACAACTGTCGCCAGCTCGGTGGTCTCCAGGCCTCCAATTTTCGGTTCGAACTAGAGGAGTTGGAGCTTGAAAATCGAACGCTCCAGCTGACGAGAAATCATCAAAGCCATATGGATTAAAAGCTTATAAAAATCTCCACAACATTCGTTTGATAACTTTCGCGAATTACTTCTTGGATTGGAAGAATTTCGAGGAGCACGGGGGAGCGATAATCGCCCTTGATTTTTAAGACGCGCCTAATTTCTGAAAATTAGGGTTATGGGGGTTTTTTGGTTGGCCCAAAACATATATATTATATTTAATAATATTTAATTCCATAAATACTTGTTTATCGTTACGAACTCCAAATCAAACCCAACGACTATCGTTCCTAGCTAAATACCCCCATACCGAACACAATGGGATATGTTTCATACCCAATTCAATTGTTTCGATCGGTTTATCTTTAAATTAAAATATAAATCAATATATATTGAATTTAAATGTACATTTTAATTTATCGGGCCACATACTGACTCCAAAAATTCCAGAAAAATAATCTATCTATGTTTTGACGATACGATCCTAACAAAACTAATTTTGTCGAATATGGATACCATTTGAAAAAAATAGTCATTTTCTGGTCGATCCAATTTAAACTAAAACTGTCAAAACACAACTAAATTCACTACGCTTACTAATTATGTCCAAAGTTTATGAAAATTGAAATCTAACTATAGTTTGACATTCCGGATCCAACAAAAGTGGTTTCGTTGAAAACGGAGGTCGTTTGTAAAATGGTTATTTTTAAAGGGCTATATATTATATTAAAATATACATAAATTCCATAGCGACAATTATATATTTTAAACTAGGCATAACTTTCAATTTTTATTACGAAATCTCAGTTTTTCACATCCGTTAGAAAGATATTAAAACAGATTCAAATGTTTCTGGTTTTACTGAAATCCAATTTATTTTGAATTTTGTACATTAAATGGAAATTAAAAATCGAATTTTCAAACTACCGCGCCATTTCGAGTTCGTTTTATAATTAATATAAATTTATACGTTCTAACTTCGAATTAAAATAAAATTTTAGACGTTATTATTTAAAATAAATCATTTTAAATATTCAAAATCCATTAAAATAGCTAAAATAAATTTTTTTAATTAGTTCAGAAATTCTAGGGTGTTACAATCTCCCCCACTTAAAAGCTTTTCGTCCTCGAAAAGGAACGGAGCTGAAGTTGTTTAACTAACCAACTCAACTTTCTTTCTGGCTTTCATTCTTCCACTTTTCAGTTTCTAAGAATTTTCTAATTTCTCAAAAATTTGGCTAACACCCTAAATTTTCGAAAAATTTCGCCATAACCTCCTTTGTACGGGCTGATCGGTAAACCCGCAACTTGCCTCACAAGGCCCTCATCAACCAAAAAGAAAAAGAAATTGCCAATCAGCTCAAAAAATCATCAAACCCAAGAAATACAGTAAACACGTACCTATTTGTCGGGCATACAATTTTATTCCTCTTCTTAGCTTCCATGCTATGACTTGTTCATTATATACACATGTACATATAGGCACCTCCAATCAATTTTCAATTCAGTTAAATATTTGATTCGATTTGGCTTAATTTACCTTTCATCCTCTTATTGGTCTTATTGTTCCAATATCTTATTAGTTAAACTAATAATCAAACATTACTTCAAAACGTATGCACTCACTACGTCCCTTATCCCGTTTTTGACTCATACCTGGGTGTGAGGCTCGTGAATTAACGCTATACACAAAGCTATGTTATTTAAAGTCGTGCTTTGACCATCAACCACAAGACTCTGCTTTTCAACAAAAGCCTTGATCATTTGCATCTCAGCATGCCACACTGACAATTCACGCCATGCAACTGATGTCTGTCAATATATAACCGTTAAGCTTGTGCGTCTTAGAGAAAGGTGTTAAGCAAGAGAATAAATTCTCCACCACCAAACAGATATATATTTAATAGAAATCAATCAAAAAAGAACGAAATCCAATGTCAAACACACATCCATTTACAAGTCCGTTCTGGGTCTGAACGAAACTGGAGGCACCTTATTCCTCGTCCCATATATCCAATACAGGAGAGAGGTCCTGTAACACCCCACATCCGTTAGTGTCACTCACAAAGGGAATGCACTAAGTTCTATGGAGCATTTAAGGTAAAAGTTGCAGATAAATTACAAGGCAGAAAAAAAATTAAAACAGCGGAAAATAAATCTTTTCTTTATTGATAAAATAGTTTGTACAACAATTGCTTTCCAATACCATAGTATCATCTGTCTTACAAAATAAAGAAGCATAAAATAACATTTATATTCCCAATGTAGCATAAGCCAGCCATAACAGCAGAAAAGAGAGTCTAAAGCGATATATCCAAGAGTCTTCAAGCTTGGAAAGAGTAACAGTCCATACTAAGAAGAGCAATTCCCTCCCTGACTACCTTGGGGGGAAAACGGAAGAAAAGAAGACGAAAGAAAAACAGAGTCAGACATAAAGCCTGAGTAAGTCTAGTGGCTTTTAGCATGTGAATAGGATAAAGTTCATGACAGGAGTAAACTGGAAAATGGGACAGTACCAGAATAACAGACTAATATAAACCAAAGCAAGACAGTTTAAACCGAATATACTATCACACCCCATTCTATATCTCTGCACCACCTAACTAGTATCCCAAATAGTAATCTGTATAAAGATGATAACGTGATCCCAATCCCTGTAATTGCGGTTGCCTTTAGGTGTACATCTATTATTTATTACCTAGATCTAATCAAGGGTTTTCTTATCGAGCGCTTCCTAGATTCAACTAGGGTTTATGCGACTTATCTAATACTTCTCGGATTCAGGATTTATGCCACTTAGGTCCAACTAGGGATTATGCTACCTGTCGAACGATGCCCCTAGTCTAGGACGCACTACCTAGAGTGGTATATGTTCCTAGACTTTCCCCACGTATGTGTCGCGAATCGTTTATCACTGTCTAGATGCACATGTCCTGAAATGTGCGACCCGAGTCCCATGGCAGGGCTATTCTAGAAACACGAAACTCGGTCGGGAGCTTTCAGATATCTGCCGATGCTGATGCTAAGGTCTGTTTTTCCAGTGGCTATGGTCCCACCTGACCCCTCCCTCAACTAATGAAAGGCCACCCTTGAAAAATTGAGAACTATACGTAGGCCCCATATGCCCCCACTATCTTATGGCCATCCTCACCCATAACTAGATAGCAAGTATATGGTCTTTTGGAGTTCTCCGCCTTTCCGCTTTACATATCTCGACTGACTCAAGATGGTAGGTAGACGATGAGTTGCTATCACAGGGCTACTGGTCTCGCCGAATCACGCTGGTCCACCCTAGTCTTTAGGTTGCCTTAAATTGCAACCAAGGCATACCCTTGGTTCTCCTAACGCAGACCTTAACCTCAGTGAGCCCAGGAGGATCATCTGCAGCCTCACAGAGGGATACTAAGAGTACCCTCACGTCCCCTCGAAGCCTCGGGCTTCGTAACCCAATTTGTTGGAGCCTTCTTTAAGATCAGATGGACGTTCGCTCCTCCTCGTGTTATACTAAGAATTACTACTTAGTTTTCCTAACTAAGGTTTACTACCTAGTTTCCTGAATCGTCGTTTTCTTAACTAAGGTTTACTACTTAGCCCTTTTTTTTTACTAAGGTTTACTACTTAGTTCTCTTTCTCGTCAAGTTGGATTGGTTAAGTGTCATTAGTCAATTCAAGTTAGCTTAACCCATTCCTTTGTCATATTAAACTGGCTAAGTGTTATCAGTAGTTCATGTTGACTTAACCCTATCACAAACCAAGTTATATTGGTTAAGTATTTCTTATTACTTAATCCTACCCATTCATCTTGTATTGGTTAAGTGTCCCTTTAACCTAACCTTGCCCATCTGTTTTAACTAACATGTTATAACGGTTAAGTGTTCCCTTAGTTAACTTAACCCTAACATCTGTTTAATTAACATGTTCTAATGGTTAAGTATTGTCCCTTCATGTTTTAACTTAACCTTTTTCATTTATCACATTATGATGGTTAAGTGTTCTAAGTTTACTCAACCCTACCCTCTAGTCCAGCTAACATATTAAATTGGCTAAGTGTATTAAATTTACTTAACCCCAACCTCTAGTCTAGTTAACGTGTTAAATTGGCTAAGTGTATTAAATTTACTTAACCCCAACCTCTAGTCTAGTTAACATGTTAAATTGGCTAAGTGTATTAACTTTACTTAACCCCACCTTTTAATCTAGTCAACATGTTAATTTGGCTAAGTGTTTTCTTAGTTACTTAACCCCTACAAGTCTTGTCTTGTTAACATGTTAAGTTGGTTAATTGTTCAGATTAACCCCACTCATTAGATTTAGTTAACATGTTGAGTTGGTTAAGTGTTTAGTTAACTTAACCCTACCAATCCTAACTTAGCTTTAATTGTCTTATTAAAGCACCAATCACTCACACTAGACAGGTATTGTTGTGGCTGCCTGTATGTCAGTCGGTTCCGGGCATTCTTACGCCACAACTCAGTCTAACCTCAGGTCTTTATTGGGCTTAATGCCTTAACCTCTCACATTGGATAGGTATTGTTGTGATTACTGGACAGCCGGGCGGGTCCGGGCAGGTTTACATCACAACTCAATCCAACCTCGGGTTAAGCATATTCGTATTTTCTAATTTACATTTTAATTATGTAAATTATTCAAATTCAAGTTACTGCCAAATTTGTTTCCAATCAATCTCATTAGTTTAGGTATATAATTAATACCATTTTATGCCATAAATCACTTATGTGATTTTTAACCAATTTATGTCAAGTTTCCTATAATTGCCAATTTTACCCAACGTGACCCCGTCTAAATATCAGGCTAACAATCTTAGCCTAATTTTCCATCCGCATGATTTTGACATATAATATTAGGCTAAAAACTTAGCCTAATTTAGCATACACAAAATTGGCATAAAAATAATTCATTAACATAAACATGTCATAGGTGTAAACTTGGCATTCTCGGCATAGTCAATATGAACATCATAGGTGTGAACTTACAAAATAATCAACATGAATATCATAACATTGCATAACATGCCACAAACTTGCATATAAATATTGGGCCTAGTTAAATAGGTGTCACATGAATCATATAGTTTTATCCTAACATAAAGGTATAACATAGTATAACCTAATAGGTGTCATATGAATCCACTACAACATGGTATAACATGTTAATGCATAGGTCTAGGCATAACCTCAAACATAAAACTGGCGTAAGACAAAACTATATGTATAACTTTGACAACCACTTAAGGGTGTGAACTTGCAACACATATGTATAAACATAGATCTAACGATAAACTTTCATATCAATCCTAAACGGATCTTGACATGGATCCAATTATAAGTTCTCACTTGCATAAGAACATGTGAATATAGATCTATTCTAGTCATGTAGGCACAATTGGTTTAAAACATATATACATAGAGCCTGCATGAATCATATAAATATTTGTGTAAATCTAACTTGCAACCTATAACTTGCATAAGCATATATTTAGATCTAACTGTATATATACAATTCGCATAAGGTGTTGATTGTTTGATTCACAATACATAAAAGATTCAATCACCACAACATTCAAATTATCACAAATAACAAATATAAAACAACATCATCAACACTGATATAATTCCATATTACAATTTACATCAAATCATGTCTTAATCGCATTCCCATCTAAAGAGCCACTATACTTACAACGATCGATGAACTTGAGTTATGGATTCTGAGTTCTGAAATTGGGATGCTTTCCTTTGGGTAGATAAACGTTGTTTTGATTCCTAGTTTTGAATTAGATTTGTTCTAGCTTTGTTTTTCTTTAAGCTTTAGGAGGTGGCCATTCCAAGCTATCTTACAACAGCGTGACGGCTCCAAGTTTAATTGTGTGAATTAGGTTAAGAGCTAGGTTGTATATATAAAATTTTAGGATTAATTTAGGCCGTTTGATTAACCTTAGAATTGACCACAACCGTTCAGTCAAGATAGAATTATCCTATTGACTCAGCAATGAGTCAGAAATGACTCAGCATTGACTCAGCATATTAAATGTTCATTTTTTTCATAAATGAATCATTGTTTCTTTCCCAACATATCATAACCAATAGGACATTTTTTTTAAAACAAAACATTAGCTAAATGAACATTTCTTAACTGAAATGTCAATTTAATCTGAATAAACATTTTAATCTAAATATACTTTTCTTAACGAAATGTTATTCTAATGTTAACATAACAAAAGTGATATTCTAATGTTCATCTTTTCTTTTTATTATTTATTGTCAATTAATTCAAACGTAAATACGTATTTAATAGATACATTTTCCCTTTACCGTTTACATTAATTATCCATATATATATATATATATGAATACATCTTTTCTTACTTTTAGTTCGTCAAAAATCCAATTGGGGAAGGCCATTTAAAAAAACAATCCCTGACAACCAAAAATGCGCAACGTACGCTACATGATGCGTACACGTCATATAAATATATGTGTATATATATATATATTATATAAATATATTATATATATATATTCATTTTTTTTCTTTTTATCTATCTTCCCAATTACCCATTTTCACACTAAACCACTTTTTGAACTACGTTCACACTCGGCTATTTTAAGCCATTCCCCTAAAACAAAAATAGGGCGCTGGCAAGGATCGAACTTTGTACCTCTTGTATGCAAGTCATGTATTCCAACCAAATAAGCTACTAAGTCTTTTGCTTACAAAAGTTAGAACAATGCTAAACATTATTCTTTTCTCATTCCTCTTTTTTCATGTTTTGCTGCAATATTTAATTTAAGGATATCTTTTTCATACGGAGTCCAATTGAGACGACCCGATTTCCCGTTCTCACGGAAACAAGGTTATCTTTTGGAATATAACACAGAAACATATAATTACAGAACAGAATTAAACAAATACACCAGAATGAACAACAAAATATACTGGATAAAAGTAATCATCAGAGTTACACAGTATACAGGATCTTACTTAGTACAAATACAGTTCAGCTATACATAAATGTCTACAGCGGAAATAAACAAAATATGTACAATAGGAGCTGAACAGCATAAAAAGAAATAAATGATAGAATCCATCTTCAGCTCCAGCTATCCAGAAAGAAACCAGCCAAACCTGAATACAAGGCTGCCCGTGTAGAAAAAGGGGCACCCGAGTTTGAGAGTGAAACAAACTACGAGTCAGTCATGGGACTGGTATGAGAAATCCACTCAACACATATATATAATTGGCTAATCACAGGACCACGCCACTTTCGTGGAACGGGTTCACTCCATTGGATTGCCAGTGCTTTAAAACAAATCTTTCTTTTAAACATCGATATGCTTTTTATAAAAATGAAGCCGTTATAAGACTCAGTTCCCATCACACAATGCAACGCAAACCGGAGGATAGAGTTTTTACCTTATAACGGCCAAGATATGATTGATACGAATAAAACAAAGGCATTTGATATTATTGCTAGTGTTTATATGTTTTGAAAACAATTTCAAATCATAACTATCAATCATAGACGGCATTAATGCCCCATACCACTATGTCGCCATATATAGGTATACAATCAAAAACGCATGATGTCGTATTTGGAAATTGGATTTCCGTCATGAACCAAGGCAAAAGATAGTCCTTACCGAATTCGAGACTGCCTAGCCCGAGTCTCAGGATCAGAGCTCGAGTGACCCTTGGATCGTCAGGGCCGGTCCACACGGAGTGGATTAAAAAGCCTGAACACTACGTTTCGCCGCCCTTTGGGGCGTAAGCGAGCCAACAAGTGACTCCATCGGACCCGGATCGTCCGATCTAACCGAGGCGCCTCGCAACAGCAACAACCACATAAGTCAAACTCGTCAGGGCGTGTAAAACCACTGACGCCACTTTTAGCTAGGAGGAAACGTAGGCCCTCCCTGAGGTCCGTTCTCCCGTTTTAGGTTCATACCGGGGTGTGAGGCTCGCGAATTCACGTTATACACAAAGCTACGCCACACAGGCGGTGCTTTGATCATCTCCACAAGACTTTGCTTTTCAACAGAAGCCCTGATCACTGCATCTTAGCATGCCACACAGAATAAATCCTATGTCAGACACATAGTCCATTTACAAGTCCGTTCTGGGTCTGAACGAAACCGGAGGCACTAAATACCTCGCAAACCCTTCGATCAACACGTACGTCTGAACGATCACCACTCATTATCCATATTTCGGGATGCCTCCCAATCAGGACCTCGGTTACCATCCAAACGAGGTGAAGATCTCCGGTCTTCGACCATCGTCTTCATCTTCGAATTTCAATCGTCGGTCGATTATTCGAAATGAGAATTAACTCGGCCTTTCCAAATAATTCACGTATATTTAGAATTTCAAATCGATTTATTTCAATGGTTAAATTATTCGACAACACTGGTTTTGTCCTTTAATGTAATTTTCACACCAAACACATTCAACCATCAAACATCACATAAATCAAGCAAATTCAGTTTATTTCCATTCCATATCGCTTATGATATTTTATAACTATTTATCGCTATTTTTATTTATTTTAAAATAGCCATTTTATTCAAAACGACGCTTCGGGCCATAAGGCGGCCGTGGCGCTGTTTTTCTTCAGATTTGATTTACACATATCTGAAAATCTAACCGTTGGATCTTCACAAAATTTACATCATTAGAAAGGTCTTTTCAAAACGAACCCAACGGTTCCAGTTTCGGGAAAATCCGACGGTCGGATCTCCCGGTACAATCGTTTGAAATTTCGATTTCAAAATACGAACTGCAGCGTCGTTATTCGATTAAATATAATTTTATTTATATATATAAATAAATATAATCGATTCTGGCGCTGTTTTTCTTCAAATTTGAATTAAACATTCCGGACAATCCAACCGTTGGATTTTTACAAGGTTGGTGCCGTTGGAAAGATTATTCCAAGGCGAACCCGACGGTTGAGGTTTCGGGAAAATCCAATGGTCGGATTTCCCGTACTAGTCGTTTGAAATCACGGTTTCAAAATACGAACTGCACGGCCTCGTTTCGTTTTAATTTTATTTATATTTATATAGTTATATAAATATAGTTCATTCGATGATTTCTATATCGTTTTCACTTCAAAAAAATTTCTAACACCTTAAATTTTGGAAAAATTTCGCCATAACCTCCCCTGCACCGGGAGCGTCGGGAAATCGCAAATAGCGTCCCGGTCCTTCTAATCTCAAAAAGAAAAAGAAAAAGCCAAGCGGCTAGCCAACAGGCTCAAAATCATCACCCAAACAAATCAGTAAATGTGTACCTATTTGTCGGGCACAAAATTTTATTCCTCTTCTCTAGCCCCTTTGCTATAACCTGTTCAATGAATATTGCATGTACATATATATACAGTTCATATCATTTTTCATTTTCTATTCAACTTCATATTTGATTTCTATTTGGTTTAAAAACACCATTAATTCTAATGTCACATAAATAGGCGCAAATCATTTCATTAGCTAATTAATGAATATTTCAACTGATATATGTTCATTTGAACAAGTGGCTATTTTTAACATTTCACATTTCAACGATTTATGCATACAATAAAAATGTGATTTTTTTATTGTAAAATAATTCATTTCAAAACACTATTTTTGTATATAGTTCATATAGTCTATAAAAGGTGATTTTTATTATCAAACAATTTATTTCAAAATATGAATATCATTCAACACATGAATTTCTAAACAACGAATGAATATCAATTCAACACATGAATGTTTTCAATAGTTTTTACATATGGATAAAAATGTGATTTTTATTATCGAACAATTTATTTCAAAATATGAATACCATTCAACACATGAATTTCTAAACAACGAATGAATATCAATTCAACACATGAATGTTTTCAATAGTTTTTACATATGGATAAAAATGTGATTTTTATTATCGAACAATTTATTTCAAAATATGAATACCATTCAACACATGAATTTCTAAACAACGAATGAATATCAATTCAACACATGAATGTTTTCAATAGTTTTTACATATGGATAAAAATGTGATTTTTATTATCGAACAATTTATTTCAAAATATGAATACCATTCAACACATGAATTTCTAAACAACGAATGAATATCAATTCAACACATGAATGTTTCTAATAGTTTAAGCAAATGAAAATAATTCAATCACACAAATATTATTCAAAATTTCGGCAGCATAACGGCAGGGTAGTTACACCGGCACCGTCCCTAGTACGGCTCCTCGCTCTACCTTAAAACCTCGCGGTTTTTGACAATGGGGATCATGCATCTAGTTCGCACGCAGGCGGCATGTATATATTTATTTCATTTCCACAAACTAATCCTATGTGGTTTCAACCAAATATTTCTCAACCACAAATGGGTATTTTTCAACCACAATCAATCCAATATCAATCACAAACAATCCCAAACAATCATTCAATTTTCACCACAATTTCAACCAATAAATATCGTCCATGGTTTGTGGACGAGGGGGCGTATATATATATATATATTTATTTATATATAGCAATTTATATATAGCTATTCACATTCAATTTCAACACATATATATATAATTTTTAAATCAGAAATCTCACCAATAGCTATCCAACTTCAAGACTCTTCTTAATAGAAATCTTCGCCTATTTGTCGCTTTCGCCCGTATTCTCTACATATGTAAAAATAGAATTTTTACTGTGCTATTCAATATATAAAAATATGATTTTTACTTACTTTTTTTTTTAAAGAAACCAGTTTTTTTTTCTCTTTTATAAAAATGCAGTATTTTTTTTAGTTTCTAAAAAAAACAGTTTTTAAAATCTTTTATAACAAAACAGGTTTTTTTAAAAAATCTTTTATAACTTTCAGTTTTAAATAAATAAAAAAAAACAGTTTTTAAATTCTTTTGAAATCAGTTTTATATTTTATAAAATAAATCAGTTTTAACTTATAAATAAATCAGTTTTTATTTATAAATAAATCAGTTTTTATTTTTAAAAATTTCAGCTTTTAACTTTATAAAAATTCAGTTTAAAATACTTTTTAAAATCAGTTTTATAAAATCTTTAAATCAGTTTTTATACTTTTTATAAATCAAAATAAAATAAATAAAAAATAAAATACAATTAAAGGCTTACAGAGGAGCGGGGGGGGGGGGGGGGAAGGAGACGACGTCGGCGGTGGTCTTCTCGAGGGTGGCGCTCGAGGTTGGGTGGCGTCGCGAGGTTTTCGACGGGGGGGCTCGAGGTCTGGCGGCTGCTTCGGGGTCTGGCGGCTCGGAGCTCGTGCGATAGGGGGGCGTCGGCGATGCTCGAGGAGGGGGCGGTGATGTCTGGAGGAGGGGAGGGCGCTCGATCTAATTTAGGGTTTTCCCTTTTTTTTTTTTTTTTTTATTCTGATTGTAAATCGAAACGGAAAAATAAAAGGGGGGCCAATGAAGATAAAGGAGGGGGGGAAGAAGAAATTATTTATTTATTTTTTTTTTATTATTTTATTATTTAAATTTGCAAAAGGGTTGACTTTTACACACGACCTCGAAACGAGGCCCACCGCCTGTCGCCCATAGCGTTTCACCCCCATTCCGAACACAATGGGATATGTATCGCAAGCTGATTTGATCGTTATAGTCAGTTTCCTTTTGAATTTTCATTTAAATCATTATATTGAATTTTAAACGCACATTTCAAATTACCGGGGTCACATACTAACTAGAAAAATTCTAGAAAAATATTTCCTAGCTTCGTATCAACGATACGGTCCTAACAAAACTAGTTTCGTCGAATTCTGAGACCGTTTGAAAAATGGTCAATTTCCAGTCGATTAAAATCAACTGAAATCGGTCAAACGCGTTTTCTTTTGCCACGCTCACATATTGATTCGAAAAATTATGAAATTTGAAACCTAGCAATAACCTGACACTGCGGATCTAACAAAAGTGGTTTCGTCTAAATCCGAGGTCATTTGCAAAATGTCCATTTTTAAGGGCCTGAATTTCATAGCGACTATTCAGAATTTTCAACTGGACATATCTTTTGATTCCCGCTATCAAATTTCGATTAGTCAGATTCGTTAGAAAGATATTACCAATTCGATTCCATTATTTTTGGTTTCACTAAAATCTGGATTGTTTTGCACCCGGTATATTCAATTGAAGTTTGAAATCGAATTATCGAACTACCGCGCCATTTTCAATTTTATATATAATTATATTTAATTATATTGGTTTTCAAATGTCGATTCAACTCAGTTTTCATCGCCATTACTTAAAATATTTATTTTAAATATTTAAAATCCATTATTTTAGCCAATTTAAAAATTTTAAATTGGTTCAGATTTTCTGGGTCGTTACAATCTCCCCCACTTAAAACTTTTCGTCCCCGAAAAGGAATAAAGTCGAAAGTGGTTTGATGAATCTACAATCCCACCATACAACAACCAATTTGTTTTTAATATTCAGTGTATAGAATAAACAATGCACATCCATGGGAAGAAAATAGCAACAGAATAGAGAATTAAAAGGTAATGCAAAGTAGGTTAAATGTACCTTGCACCAGAGTCAATCAGAGATATCTACTCGGCATCTAGGATAAGCTTTCTGAATGCTCTCCTCTGTTTCCCAAGTACAATCTCGCGGATCTCCACTCCATTGCACCTTGACTAAGTGAACCTTCTTGTTCCTCAGCTCTTTGGTTTCTTTGCCGATAATCTTTAGCGGCTCTCGCCTCACAGCTAATTCGGGAGTAATTTCAATGTCCTGCTGAGCTGCTTCTTCCACGATCAAGTCTGGATCATGAACGTGCTTTCGAAGTTGAGATATATGAAATACATCATGCACTCCAGGCAACCAGTCAGGCAGTTTGACCCTATAAGCGAGAGTTCCAATCCGTTCCAGAATAGGAAACGGACCAATGAATTTGGGTGCTAACTTTCCAGTTTTACCGAACCGGATAACTCCTCTCATCGGCGATACTTTCAAATATACATAGTCGCCAACTTCAAAGGATATATCTCTTCTTCTTCTATCAGCATAGCTCTTTTGTCGGCTTTGAGCGGCGAGTAATCGCTTCCTAATAAAATCGACTTTGTCGGCAGCTTCGCGAATCATATCAGGACCCAACACAAGTCTATTTCCAGGCTCGACCCAACAAGCAGGAGATCGGCACGGTCTACCATACAATGCTTCGAATGGCGACATTGTCAGACTCGCCTGGTAGCTGTTGTTATAAGAGAATTCAGCCAAATGCAGATTGTCTTCCCATGATCCACCGAAATCTATAACACAAGCCCGCAATAGATCTTCTAAAATGCGATTCACCCTCTCAGTCTGACCGTCTGTCTGAGGATGATAAGCGGTGCTCAAGTTTAACTTCGTTCCTAGCTCGACTTGAAATGCTTCCCAGAATTTGCTAGTGAATATTGTATCTCTTTCACTTACTATACTGAGTGGCACTCCATGTAGTCTAACTATTTCTCTGAAGTATATCTGCGCCAGACTCTGAGCAGTTCTATTTGATTTGACAGGTATAAAATGGGCGGTCTTCGTGAAACGATCTACGATCACCCAAATACTGTCATTTCCTTTCCTGGTTCTGGGCAAACCATCGATGAAATCCATAGAAATATGTTCCCACTTCCAACCAGGAACTTCTAGCGGTTGTAATAATCCCGCCAATTTCTGTTGGTCGCTTTTAACTAGCTGGCAAGTAGGGCATCGGCTAACATATATTGAAACGTCCCTCTTCATAGCCTTCCACCAGAATGTTCTTTTGAGATCGTTATACATTTTGGCCACGCCAGGATGGATACTCAGCTTGGACTTGTGACACTCGTCTAACACTTCCCTTTTTAGCTCAGGAACGTCAGGAACACAAATCCTTCCTTTCAATCTCAGGGTCTCGTCGTTATCTATTTGAAAACACGAGGGTTCGCCTTTCTGAATCCTTTTGATCATATCTTTTATAAAGTTATCCTCCTTCTGAAGGATAGATATTTTGTCAATCAAGGAAGTCGTGATAATAAAGCTGGCGATCATTACATTCTTTCTGCTCAGCGCATCGGCCACGACATTGGCTTTCCCTGGAGTATATATAATTTCGAAGTCATATGCTGCAAGAAACTCCAGCCAACGTTGCTGTCTCAGATTTAAGTCCTTCTGAGTGAACAGATACTTTAACGACTGGTGATCTGTAAACAGTTCAAATCTCTCGCCCAGAAGATAGTGTCTCCAGATTTTCAAAGAGAATATGATAGCCAATAACTCAAGATCATGAGTTACATAGTTTTTCTCGTGCGGCTTCAGTTGACGGCTAGCATAAGCAATTACTTGGCCTCTTTGCATTAACACTGCTCCAAGGCCTTCTCTAGACGCATCAGTCCAGACTTTTAAATCCTGGTTGCCATCAATGATGGTTAACACTGGAGCTGTTGTTAGTCTTAACTTTAGCTCTTCGAAAGCCTCCTCACTTTCCTGAGTCCACTTGAACTTAGAATGCTTCTTTGTAAGCTTCGTTAAGTGACCAGATATCTTCGAAAAGTCTTTAACGAACTTTCGGTAATAGCTAGCCAATCCGAGAAAACTGCGGACTTCAGTGGGAGTACTGGGCTGTTTCCAATTCTGAATAGCTGTGATTTTGCTTGGATCCACAGCGATTCCATCTTTCGATACGACATGGCCCAGAAATTTCACTTCATCCTGCCAGAATATACACTTGGAAAACTTTGCTTTCAATACATTTCTCCTGAGGATTTCTAACACTTGTTCCAGATGCTTTTCATGTTCGGCCTTTGATTTAGAGAAGATTAGAATATCATCAATAAAAACCAGAACAAATTTATTCAAAACCCCTCTGAACACTCTGTTCATTAGATCGACGAAGTAAGCGGGAGCGTTACATAAGCCGAACGGCATTACTAACCACTCGTAGAATAAGTCGGGGCCTCTGAACGCTGTCATTGGAACACACTCTTCGGCAATTCGAAGTTGATGGAATCCTGTAGCTAGGTCCATTCGTGAGAATACTTGTGCTCCATTTAATCGATCTAACAAATCATCAATCCGCGGCAATGGATACTTGTTCTTTATTGTCTGTTTGTTCAAATCACGATAATCCACACATAGACGTAAAGTACCGTCAGATTTTGGGACAAATACCACGGCTGCACCCCAATCAGAGAAACTAGGCCTGATTAGACCCTTCCACACTAGCTGTCGTGTTTGATTGTCTAATTCCTCCTTCTCTTTCAAGGACATTCTTCGAATAGCGTGGACTACCGGCCTAGCATTGGGAATCAAAGTAATCTTGAAATCTATTTCTCTCTGCGGAGGTAAGCGAACAACTTCCTCAAACACATCCGCATAATCCTTGACGACAGGAATATCTTTAATGAGGTCAGGAATATTCTCAGTGATTTCAGGGATATTTTCTATTTGGGCTGGAGAAACATTCAAAGCTGCCCAGAAGTCTTTTCTATTAGCATTCTGACCTTCACAGGGAATGGTTATATAATCGCCTGATTTAATCTTCGCCTTTACGACTCTGTCGGCGCATTTGACTTCAGCTTCATATTTGGTCAGCCAGTCTAACCCCAAGATAAGATCAAACTCTTTAAAATTCATGACGACTGCGATGGTAGGAAACCGATAACGAGAGAAAGAAACCGGCACTCCACAAACCCAACTAAGATCAATGGAACCCCCAACTGGATTCTGGACAGTCATTGGTTCCTTCAGCTTTCTCAAATTCAAATCTAGCTTCTTAGCGGCATCCTTCGAAATGAAACTTCGTGACGCGCCTGTGTCAAACAACACTTTAACTGGAATATCTTTGACAGTAAGCGTGCCTTCTAAAACATCTGGCCTTTCTTGAGCAGACGGAGATGCAGATACTCCTACCACTTCATTTAGATGTACTGCTTTAGGTTTTCTGAGTAGCGGGCAGGCCTTTGAAAGATGACCGGCCTGATGGCATTGACTGCACTTTCTATTCTCTTGGAACTGGTTATCGGGTTTAGACCCTTTCTTTCGTTTCCTCGAGGTTTTACACTTTCTAGTCAGATGCCCCTGTTTATTGCAGTTAGAGCATGTGGCAGTCGTGGCAGGTTCTTTTTCAGATCTTGCCCTTTTTCGATTTACTTCGGGCTCCTTACCGACTTCAGATATTGTACTGGCCTCAGGACGATCTGTTTCAGACTCAATTTTATTACTAGAGCTGACTTCCTCTTCGTACTGCAGCATACCTTTCTTATCTAGATCTTCATATTGATAAGCCATATAAATCATTTCTGAAAAAGGAAGCTTCACATGCCCCAATACTTTATTCTGGTATTTCCTTTGAAGCCCATGAATAAATCTCAGATTTTTCCTCTTTGGATCTTGAATCAGATGAGGAGCAAAGTGAGCAAGTTCGTTGAATTTCTTATGATATTCTGGGATGGTCATATCGCCTTGAATTAGATAGGAAAATTCATCACATAACCTCTCGGTTGCTTCGGGAGGAGTAAATCTTTCTAAGAAAATCACTTTGAATCTGTCCCAGGTGATATCACCTTCTGGATTATCTTTGATGATTGTTTCCCACCAGATTAAAGCTTCTTCTTTGAGCGCCCAAGATGCTACTAACCGTTTCTGGTCATCTCTCAGCTGGATATGCTCAAAGATTCTTTCGACAGAACTCAACCAAGCTTGAGTTTGAATAATAGATTCATTGCCCGAGAATTGCGCTCCGTTCAGATTTCGATATTTCTTTAATAGAGCCTCTAGATCGGGTTCGGTATTCCTTCTGTTTCTGGCACTCATTTTTCTAGTACTTCTGCAATTAGCAGATCAAGTGTCAGGTCACAGAAAAGATAATTTTCAAACATAGAAACATATGCTTCAAATGTAAATGTGTCTATCGAGGTGTAATCATTCTGCTTTACTCATACTAGGATATTGCTGATCCTATCTGTATTGAGTTGCCCGTCCTAGAACACTACTGGTTCTATTTCTGACGAGTTCGTTCAAATGTTATATTCCAGAACTAAGCTTAACCAAAGCTCTGATACCACGTTGAGACGACCCGATTTCCCGTTCTCACGGAAACAAGGTTATCTTTTGGAATATAACACAGAAACATATAATTACAGAACAGAATTAAACAAATACACCAGAATGAACAACAAAATATACTGGATAAAAGTAATCATCAGAGTTACACAGTATACAGGATCTTACTTAGTACAAATACAGTTCAGCTATACATAAATGTCTACAGCGGAAATAAACAAAATATGTACAATAGGAGCTGAACAGCATAAAAAGAAATAAATGATAGAATCCATCTTCAGCTCCAGCTATCCAGAAAGAAACCAGCCAAACCTGAATACAAGGCTGCCCGTGTAGAAAAAGGGGCACCCGAGTTTGAGAGTGAAACAAACTACGAGTCAGTCATGGGACTGGTATGAGAAATCCACTCAACACATATATATAATTGGCTAATCACAGGACCACGCCACTTTCGTGGAACGGGTTCACTCCATTGGATTGCCAGTGCTTTAAAACAAATCTTTCTTTTAAACATCGATATGCTTTTTATAAAAATGAAGCCGTTATAAGACTCAGTTCCCATCACACAATGCAACGCAAACCGGAGGATAGAGTTTTTACCTTATAACGGCCAAGATATGATTGATACGAATAAAACAAAGGCATTTGATATTATTGCTAGTGTTTATATGTTTTGAAAACAATTTCAAATCATAACTATCAATCATAGACGGCATTAATGCCCCATACCACTATGTCGCCATATATAGGTATACAATCAAAAACGCATGATGTCGTATTTGGAAATTGGATTTCCGTCATGAACCAAGGCAAAAGATAGTCCTTACCGAATTCGAGACTGCCTAGCCCGAGTCTCAGGATCAGAGCTCGAGTGACCCTTGGATCGTCAGGGCCGGTCCACACGGAGTGGATTAAAAAGCCTGAACACTACGTTTCGCCGCCCTTTGGGGCGTAAGCGAGCCAACAAGTGACTCCATCGGACCCGGATCGTCCGATCTAACCGAGGCGCCTCGCAACAGCAACAACCACATAAGTCAAACTCGTCAGGGCGTGTAAAACCACTGACGCCACTTTTAGCTAGGAGGAAACGTAGGCCCTCCCTGAGGTCCGTTCTCCCGTTTTAGGTTCATACCGGGGTGTGAGGCTCGCGAATTCACGTTATACACAAAGCTACGCCACACAGGCGGTGCTTTGATCATCTCCACAAGACTTTGCTTTTCAACAGAAGCCCTGATCACTGCATCTTAGCATGCCACACAGAATAAATCCTATGTCAGACACATAGTCCATTTACAAGTCCGTTCTGGGTCTGAACGAAACCGGAGGCACTAAATACCTCGCAAACCCTTCGATCAACACGTACGTCTGAACGATCACCACTCATTATCCATATTTCGGGATGCCTCCCAATCAGGACCTCGGTTACCATCCAAACGAGGTGAAGATCTCCGGTCTTCGACCATCGTCTTCATCTTCGAATTTCAATCGTCGGTCGATTATTCGAAATGAGAATTAACTCGGCCTTTCCAAATAATTCACGTATATTTAGAATTTCAAATCGATTTATTTCAATGGTTAAATTATTCGACAACACTGGTTTTGTCCTTTAATGTAATTTTCACACCAAACACATTCAACCATCAAACATCACATAAATCAAGCAAATTCAGTTTATTTCCATTCCATATCGCTTATGATATTTTATAACTATTTATCGCTATTTTTATTTATTTTAAAATAGCCATTTTATTCAAAACGACGCTTCGGGCCATAAGGCGGCCGTGGCGCTGTTTTTCTTCAGATTTGATTTACACATATCTGAAAATCTAACCGTTGGATCTTCACAAAATTTACATCATTAGAAAGGTCTTTTCAAAACGAACCCAACGGTTCCAGTTTCGGGAAAATCCGACGGTCGGATCTCCCGGTACAATCGTTTGAAATTTCGATTTCAAAATACGAACTGCAGCGTCGTTATTCGATTAAATATAATTTTATTTATATATATAAATAAATATAATCGATTCTGGCGCTGTTTTTCTTCAAATTTGAATTAAACATTCCGGACAATCCAACCGTTGGATTTTTACAAGGTTGGTGCCGTTGGAAAGATTATTCCAAGGCGAACCCGACGGTTGAGGTTTCGGGAAAATCCAATGGTCGGATTTCCCGTACTAGTCGTTTGAAATCACGGTTTCAAAATACGAACTGCACGGCCTCGTTTCGTTTTAATTTTATTTATATTTATATAGTTATATAAATATAGTTCATTCGATGATTTCTATATCGTTTTCACTTCAAAAAAATTTCTAACACCTTAAATTTTGGAAAAATTTCGCCATAACCTCCCCTGCACCGGGAGCGTCGGGAAATCGCAAATAGCGTCCCGGTCCTTCTAATCTCAAAAAGAAAAAGAAAACGCCAAGCGGCTAGCCAACAGGCTCAAAATCATCACCCAAACAAATCAGTAAATGTGTACCTATTTGTCGGGCACAAAATTTTATTCCTCTTCTCTAGCCCCTTTGCTATAACCTGTTCAATGAATATTGCATGTACATATATATACAGTTCATATCATTTTTCATTTTCTATTCAACTTCATATTTGATTTCTATTTGGTTTAAAAACACCATTAATTCTAATGTCACATAAATAGGCGCAAATCATTTCATTAGCTAATTAATGAATATTTCAACTGATATATGTTCATTTGAACAAGTGGCTATTTTTAACATTTCACATTTCAACGATTTATGCATACAATAAAAATGTGATTTTTTTATTGTAAAATAATTCATTTCAAAACACTATTTTTCTATATAGTTCATATAGTCTATAAAAGGTGATTTTTATTATCAAACAATTTATTTCAAAATATGAATATCATTCAACACATGAATTTCTAAACAACGAATGAATATCAATTCAACACATGAATGTTTTCAATAGTTTTTACATATGGATAAAAATGTGATTTTTATTATCGAACAATTTATTTCAAAATATGAATACCATTCAACACATGAATTTCTAAACAACGAATGAATATCAATTCAACACATGAATGTTTTCAATAGTTTTTACATATGGATAAAAATGTGATTTTTATTATCGAACAATTTATTTCAAAATATGAATACCATTCAACACATGAATTTCTAAACAACGAATGAATATCAATTCAACACATGAATGTTTTCAATAGTTTTTACATATGGATAAAAATGTGATTTTTATTATCGAACAATTTATTTCAAAATATGAATACCATTCAACACATGAATTTCTAAACAACGAATGAATATCAATTCAACACATGAATATTTCTAATAGTTTAAGCAAATGAAAATAATTCAATCACACAAATATTATTCAAAATTTCGGCAGCATAACGGCAGGGTAGTTACACCGGCACCGTCCCTAGTACGGCTCCTCGCTCTACCTTAAAACCTCGCGGTTTTTGACAATGGGGATCATGCATCTAGTTCGCACGCAGGCGGCATGTATATATTTATTTCATTTCCACAAACTAATCCTATGTGGTTTCAACCAAATATTTCTCAACCACAAATGGGTATTTTTCAACCACAATCAATCCAATATCAATCACAAACAATCCCAAACAATCATTCAATTTTCACCACAATTTCAACCAATAAATATCGTCCATGGTTTGTGGACGAGGGGGCGTATATATATATATATATATATATATTTATATATAGCAATTTATATATAGCTATTCACATTCAATTTCAACACATATATATATAATTTTTAAATCAGAAATCTCACCAATAGCTATCCAACTTCAAGACTCTTCTTAATAGAAATCTTCGCCTATTTGTCGCTTTCGCCCGTATTCTCTACATATGTAAAAATAGAATTTTTACTGTGCTATTCAATATATAAAAATATGATTTTTACTTACTTTTTTTTTTAAAGAAACCAGTTTTTTTTTCTCTTTTATAAAAATGCAGTATTTTTTTTAGTTTCTAAAAAAAACAGTTTTTAAAATCTTTTATAACAAAACAGGTTTTTTTAAAAAATCTTTTATAACTTTCAGTTTTAAATAAATAAAAAAAAACAGTTTTTAAATTCTTTTGAAATCAGTTTTATATTTTATAAAATAAATCAGTTTTAACTTATAAATAAATCAGTTTTTATTTATAAATAAATCAGTTTTTATTTTTAAAAATTTCAGCTTTTAACTTTATAAAAATTCAGTTTAAAATACTTTTTAAAATCAGTTTTATAAAATCTTTAAATCAGTTTTTATACTTTTTATAAATCAAAATAAAATAAATAAAAAATAAAATACAATTAAAGGCTTACAGAGGAGCGGGGGGGGGAAGGAGACGACGTCGGCGGTGGTCTTCTCGAGGGTGGCGCTCGAGGTTGGGTGGCGTCGCGAGGTTTTCGACGGGGGGGCTCGAGGTCTGGCGGCTGCTTCGGGGTCTGGCGGCTCGGAGCTCGTGCGATAGGGGGGCGTCGGCGATGCTCGAGGAGGGGGCGGTGATGTCTGGAGGAGGGGAGGGCGCTCGATCTAATTTAGGGTTTTCCCTTTTTTTTTTTTTTTATTCTGATTGTAAATCGAAACGGAAAAATAAAAGGGGGGCCAATGAAGATAAAGGAGGGGGGGAAGAAGAAATTATTTATTTATTTTTTTTTTATTATTTTATTATTTAAATTTGCAAAAGGGTTGACTTTTACACACGACCTCGAAACGAGGCCCACCGCCTGTCGCCCATAGCGTTTCACCCCCATTCCGAACACAATGGGATATGTATCGCAAGCTGATTTGATCGTTATAGTCAGTTTCCTTTTGAATTTTCATTTAAATCATTATATTGAATTTTAAACGCACATTTCAAATTACCGGGGTCACATACTAACTAGAAAAATTCTAGAAAAATATTTCCTAGCTTCGTATCAACGATACGGTCCTAACAAAACTAGTTTCGTCGAATTCTGAGACCGTTTGAAAAATGGTCAATTTCCAGTCGATTAAAATCAACTGAAATCGGTCAAACGCGTTTTCTTTTGCCACGCTCACATATTGATTCGAAAAATTATGAAATTTGAAACCTAGCAATAACCTGACACTGCGGATCTAACAAAAGTGGTTTCGTCTAAATCCGAGGTCATTTGCAAAATGTCCATTTTTAAGGGCCTGAATTTCATAGCGACTATTCAGAATTTTCAACTGGACATATCTTTTGATTCCCGCTATCAAATTTCGATTAGTCAGATTCGTTAGAAAGATATTACCAATTCGATTCCATTATTTTTGGTTTCACTAAAATCTGGATTGTTTTGCACCCGGTATATTCAATTGAAGTTTGAAATCGAATTATCGAACTACCGCGCCATTTTCAATTTTATATATAATTATATTTAATTATATTGGTTTTCAAATGTCGATTCAACTCAGTTTTCATCGCCATTACTTAAAATATTTATTTTAAATATTTAAAATCCATTATTTTAGCCAATTTAAAAATTTTAAATTGGTTCAGATTTTCTGGGTCGTTACACCAATTTACGCAAACTCGGACTCTATCTCAAGCAAAATTTCGAGACTAACGCAATGGTGTAACCCGTTTCCCTTAATTCTTCTTATAAAATTTAATTATACTTTAATTTGTGAAACTTAATGTTACAGAATTACGGGATGTTACAGGTCCTCGCATATCCGGTCGATCTTTAAGTACGTCTGGATGATCACCACTTATTACCTTGTCTTGGATGTATGGCCCAATCAGGACGTCGGTAATTATCCAAACGATGTGAAGTACTCCGTTTTTCAACCACCATCTTCATCATCAACTTTTAGTCGTCGTATTCATTATTCAGAATGGGTTAAACCCGGTCTTTCCGAATAACTCACGTATTTTATAATTAATAATCAACTGCTATAAAAACACATCATACGCCTCATTCCAATCTAGATAAATTTTTATTCCAATATTTACATTTTTAGGGAAAGGTTACCATTAAATTTATCAAAGATAAAATCCTTTAAATTTATTCTTTAATCTTCCTTTTAATATCAATTCAAAAGATTTGATTTTAACCTTTATCAATTCTAAACCAAATTAGGGTTTATCCACTAGTTGAGATTAGTGAGCTTTGTTGAAGTAATCATTTATTTACATTAACCCAATCCCAACCTATCCATCCCATGGAGCAAAACTAGTAGTACTCCATATCTAACACCCACGGTGTTATCGATAAGAGTAATTACCGTTTCCCGTTCAAATCTAATTAAAGATTTAACTATCGCCCGGAGTAATACTGGTGGTACTCCATCTTGAAACATTTCTTAAATTTGGTAAATTTAATTACTCCATTCCCATTTCAGTCTAATTAAACATTCATTAAAACTCCATCTTGGTTTTAATCTCAAAAATCACTACTTTGTTATTATTTAACTTTAAGAAATTAATCTTGCCTTTAACTGGGTTAAAGGACTAATGTTACTTAAAACACAGTTCACGATAAACCCCAAAATCATATTCCATTAACTACTGAATATTCATGGAAAACAGATCAATATATAATCGATATAAATTTCTGTATCATACTAATACTATAAACGGAATAATAGCAAGGCCTTTTAAATTCCATAAATAGTATTGGCCTTCCTTCACAAAATCTCATTTCAATTATTACCAAATCGAATTCCGTTAAATTCCAATTTAATACATTAAATTGGAAAATCTTATCTTTGGAAAATTTCCATTAAATATTAACAAAAAGATTTATAAATTCTAAATCATATCTTCACTGTTAATTGGGTTAAAGAACAAATGTCGTTTAAAACACAGTTCACAATAAACCTAAATCAACTTCCATTTCAATTCCAATTGAATGTTAATTAATTGCTAAACATCTCTAAATCTTATTTGAAAGATTTATTCTTTGCTCATCAGGGTTTAAAAGCAATATTATTTAAGATAACATTCACGAAAAACCCAAAGTCCAATTTGATATTAAATACAAGGCTTTGGATAGAAATTATATCGTCTTATATTCAATATCAAATTCAGAAACTAACGGATATCGTATTGGCAATAATGATATCTGTATCTTCCAAATTCCTCAACAATATCCATATAATAATGGAATCCAATATCGAAATATTCCGAAGATTACTTCCATTCCAAATCCATTCCAATTTATTCGTTGGAAAAATTCTGGTTATTTCAAGAACTATTTTCTAATCTAATTTGTTTATTTAAAAACATTGAATTATTATTCTAATTAATAACTAATTCATTTCGATAAAATTATATTTTTATCTTTTCAAATATGGAATTTTTCATCCAAAATCTTTCCAAATCATTTATTATGATTTTACACAATTTTTCCATATTTTTAATAATTTTAATATCGCCACTTACGTCGGTTTCCAATAACGGCCACCGATCTACATCCATAACAACCTTTTCTAAAACTGATTTGGACATATTTTGGAATCCAACTGTTCAAATTTAAATCTCTTATATTCATTGGAAAGATCTTTTCGATACGAACCTAACGGTTCCAGTTTTAGGAGAATCCGACGGTCGGATCTCCCGTCACATCAATTTGAAGTTGATGGTCGAAATTCATGAACGGTCGCTGCGCGGCGCATTCTATACAGTCCATTAAATATATATAATATATATTATATATATTTCGTCGATTTCCACTCAAAACTTATTCTATAAATCATTTATAAATTCATTTTAAAATGATTTCAACTTCATTTTCAATTTTAATTCAAAATTGAATATTCCATCTCATTATAATATTAAAATGATAATATTTTCAAAATAACAGATTTTGAAATCAATTCCTTTTGATATTCATTATAAAATGAATAAAATCGATCGGTAAACCCGTTCGAGTTAAAATGGCGTTTCTATACTTTACCCGGCTTCATGTATTTTTTTATTTTCGTGTCCATCCAAAATCGGACATCAAAATCATATATTAATTATTTACAAAATATTATTTTAAAATATTAGTCATTTTAAAATATTCTTTATTTTAAAATATTCTTTATTTCTGAATCGGAATGTGACTCAATCAATTACCATATAATTACAATTATATGGATTTCGTACATCACATGTATTCAACAATAATGATAAATAATCATTAACCATTCAAACATCATCAGAGTGCAATTTACTACTTTATAAGCACTAAATAATTAAATAATGCTTATCACAGTCTGTCGATTAATCGATTGACATATAATTAAATTCAGAGGAGATGTGAATAAATTATCGTCCCTAGACCTGTGTGAGGTTTCCAAACAACAACAGTCGATTCAAAATAATCACTGGTTAAAAATTTAACCAGTTCTACTTCGATTTGAATTATTTTTCTAATTAGCCAATTTTCACTGTTTAAATTATAAATAGATATTTATAATTTAACTCAACTACCACAAAATAATATTAAATTATTTTTAATATTTCAAACATTTCAGCATCACAATCAAAACACAATACAGTCAATTAAATCGTCCACGGTCTGTGGACAAAGGAGGTGAGCTAACAGGCACCGTAAACATTCTATAATGATTAAAACTGATAAAAATCTACACTAGCAATTCTATATATATTTTTCAGTTAAAAGATAAATAAACAACTATACAGAAATTTTAGTGAGAAGTTATCACTTTGGGTTCCACCACACCATTCTTAAATTGAATGATCATTTTAAAAAAATTAAACGTCCATTTAATTTTGTCAAAGATTCCAACTGCCTCCGTTTCCGTTCTGGTCATTTCCAAAATGTAGAGTTCGATGATACGAGGGCAATGCAACTCGTTTCACTAAATTCCGATATCATATGGAAAAGTTTTATAATTTTAAACACTGAATAATTTAATAGCATAATTAGTTTAATTTAATTACCTCTTAGTTTTCTTAATCACCGTCATTAACATTAATCCCCTCGATCTTCGTTCTGAAACAGGCGAACCCATTTCCTCCTTCCTGTCTCCTCACCTCTCCTCCTCCAACCTTCCGATTGACGATCGCCGCCTGCCACGTGGAGTGCCTTTGCGCCGCGCACCTCCACCCACAACCGTCGCCAACTCGGTAGTCTCCAGTCCTCCAATTTCCGGTTTGAACGATACGAGTTGGAGCTCGAAAATCAAACCTCTAGGTGACGAGAAATCATCAAAGCCATAGGGATTAAAAGCTCATAAAATTTCCACAACATTCGTTTAATAACTTTTGTGAATTATTTCTTGGATTGGTAGAATTTTAAGGGAGAACGGGGAAGCGATAATCGCCCTTGACTTTTAAAACGCGACGAATTTCTGAAAATTATTATTATGGGGTTTTTAGGTTGGCCCTACATATATATATATATATATATATATATATATATATATATATATATAGACACACATATATATATTATATTTTATAATATTTAATTCCATAAATACTTGTTTATCGTTACGAACTCCAAATCAAACCCAACGACTGTCGTTCCTAGCACAGTACCCCATTCCGAACACAATGGGATATGTTTTGTAATCCAATTCGACTGTTTCGATCAGTTTATCTTTAAATTAACATATAAATCAATATATATTGAATTTAAATGTACATTTTAATTTACTGGGGCCACATACTGACTCCAAAAATTCCAAAAAATAAATCTAGCTATGTTTTGCCGATACGGTCCTAACAAAACTAATTTCTTCGAATTTGGAGACTGTTTGAAAAAAATGGCCATTTTCTGGTCGATCCAATTCAAACTGAAATTGTCAAAACACCTCTAAATTCACTATGCTCACTTATTAATTCCAAAAATTATGAAATTTGAAACCTGGCTATAATTTGACATTCCGGATCCAACAAAATCGGTTTCATCGAAAATGGAGGTCGTTTGCAAAATGGCTATTTTTAAGAGCAATATATTATATTAAAATATATAGAAATTCCATAACAACTATTTTAAATTTTAAACTGGGCATTACTTTGAATTTATATTATGAAATCTCGGCTTTTCACATCCGTTAGAAAGATATTATTAAATAAATTCAAATGTTTCTGGTTTTACTGAAATCCGATTTATTTTGAATTCTGTACATTCAATGGAAATTAAAATTCGAAATTTCAAACTACCACACCATTTCGAGTTCGTTTTATAATTAAAATAAAGGGTGCGTTTTTTATAGGTCCCTATTAAGTTTCAAAATATAAAAAAACCCGCTGGCAAAAAGAATACAGAAAACATCCCTATTTTTGAAATTCCGCTCAAAAAATTACAGTTCTAACCTTACGCTGTAACAAAACTACCCAATAACGAGTTAGCCGCCATTCACTCAGTCAATCGCTCCGTTTTAATCGCTCAAAACCCTAAACGTATCATTCTGCACAACCTTCGATCATCGCAACATCCATTCATCATCAATTAATCAGTCCGATCGTTGTTCTTATCTCTCGCGACACCCCAATCCCACAATTCTGTAATATGGTCGATCAGTAAATCACGATTTATAATCAAAAGCCGGTGTTTATAATTTTAATCAGCATCTTCCTGTTTTGCTTCGATGTCGTCGTCAACAAATTACAAGAAATAGCGAAAAAGGTATAAATTTGATTGCTTACAGCATGAAGTAAAACTGGAATTGAAGAAATAATCAATACAGCAAAATAATAATAAAATCTGCATATTTATATGAAAATATTCTGGATATGTGCATACAAATATACATTTATTATATATTCTGTTTTTCTCCATGTTTGAAAAAAAGTTGCATACAAATATGCATATATTAAGAATAAGTGCAGAACTAGTTATTATCGAATACCAAGAACGTTGAAAAAAACTGAAAAATTAGACGTTTAGAGTTTTTTGTGAATATTTGAACTGGTAATTTGTTTTCAGCCCACGGACTTTTGATTATTGTTGTCAATAAATAATTACTGGCGAATATTATGTTGGGCTTCAAGTTATTTTTATTGTATATGATAACATGAAATTTTTACGTACTGGTGTGCAGTAATTCAAAATATTTGCGTAATACAATGCAAATATAAAGGAAAATGGCAAAAAATACAGAACTGCACATAATTTCTACTAGAACTGCACATAGTTTTGTTACTGGATTTTACATAGTTTTGTTACTGGATTGAGGAAGTTAAATACTAGAATACTTATACAAAATTATTATTAGTAGTTGCATACGAATATGCAAACAATACAAACATTAATTGCGTGCACATAATTTATACAGTTGCACACATTTATGCTTTTATATGGAATATTTGCATACATTACTACAAACATTAGCACAAATGGTCAAGAAGAAGCTGCTACCAACATTATTATTAATACCAAGTACAAGAGCAAACGGTTCAAAACATTTGAAGATAAAATTGCAGATTATAAACGATGCATAGTAAGATGTAACAAAAAATTACAACATATACAAAGGAAAATTTATTTGAAGTTTGATAAAGAGTATACGAAATTCCAGAACTTTTGAACATTTGCATGAAAATATTCAAAATAATGTCACACTTATATGCAACTATGATCAACAGTAGTATGCTAATAATTATAAAAAAATAGTATAAGCGTTTTTTGGAGTAATGCTACAAATATCAGCAGTTGAGTAATCAATAAAGTTGAAAAAATGCATAACAGTATGCAATTTTTTATTTATAACTGTACACAAGAGAGCAACATTTGATAACATCAAGAAAAAGTGGTATAACTGCATACAGAATATAATTTTCCAAAGAACTACATACTCAGTTTCACATGATTCGAAAATAAAACATCATTCAACACTTTCATCAGAAATATAAACACCTTTTCTAATAATTTTAATCACTAGTTTTGTTATATTCTGATCTTCAATGATTTCTTGGTTCTCACTTCTCTGTTTCATCAAGCTCAATACTTTGTTCATTAACAACCACAACACCATATACTTCCTCATCTGCAATTATTTCTTGGTTATGAATTCTCTGTTTCGTCAAGCTAATGACAAAAATGCCCCAATCAACGCTGTAGAAATTTATAAAACATTATCATGTTTGTTTGAATAATTTACATAACAAATGAATACATGTGTACAAGTACTCATATTACATGCATTCAAATATGCAAAAAATATCATATATCTGTATACATGCATGCAAATATTGTTAATATTTGACTTCAAGCATGCAAAACATACTTCATATTTGCATAATAGCATGCAGATATTATCACTATATTCATACAAGCATGCATATATGTAAAATACCTGCATAAAAAACATGGAAATATTGTCAGCAAAATAACAATAATATCTGCATGTATTTATGCAAAAATACTAGATATTTGCATACAAATATACATATATTCTATATTCTGGTTTTCTGCATGTTTGATATAAAGTTGCATACAGATATTCATATATTAAGAATAGATGCATATTTGTAAGCAATTTATTTGCATAAATGATGAATACAGATAAATGTAAAAATATATGCATATTTGTATGCATATATCTAGAATATATGCATACTTATAATCAACTTTTCTGAGTACTTGCAAAACCAAGTGATCTAACAAAAGTTGCATACATTTATGATCATTTTGACAATATATGCATATTTTAACAATAGTTGCATGATTCTATTGATGAAGTAATAATTGTTGCAGTTATCTTCATTCAATTGTGAATATTGTTACACATTAATAATTATTCCATGTTTCTATCTAGATTTTGTCAATAATGCATATTTTTTGAAATGTACATTTGAAATGTTCATTAACAATATCTGTATAGTACATGCATTCAAATATACTGTATATTTCTTGAAATGTTCATTTGAAATGTTCATTAACAATATCTGTATAGTACATGCATTCAAATATACTGTATATTTTTTGAAATGTTCATTTGAAATGTTCAGTAATAATATCTGTATATTACATGCATTCAAATATGCAAAAAATACTGTATACCTGTATATTTTTATGCAAATATAGTTAATATTTGACTGCTATTATGCAAAACATACTTCATATTTGCATAATAGCATGCAGATATTGTCAATATATTCATACAAGCATGCATATATGTAAAATAAACATATAAAAACATGGAAATATTGTCAATAACTGCATATAAGCATGCAGATATTGTCATAAACTACATACAAACATGGAAAAATAAGTGATAACTGGGTACAAAGCATGCAGAAACATACATACATGCAGATGGATAATTGCAAATGAACATTTCAAAAAATATACACTATAAATTACCTTATAGAGGACAGATCCATTTAAAAAAAAAACTCGATCAAAATATATCTCTGGAAAAACCGTCGATGAAAATGAATTTCATCTCGCATCAGTTCGACGTCCAGAATCGTCCATAGTTGCTCCTAATCGGTCCTGTTTTGCTTCAATAGATGACGGCACCGCCATGAAGAACGAAACCTAGGTTTCTGGAAAGAAAAAAATCCGAGCAAAGTAAAATTTAGATCGACGGAAACCAAAGTGGAAAAAATCAGAACGTGACGGCGCCGCCATGATTGAGAAATATATGTTTCTGAAAAAAAATAAACCCTAAAACCCTGAAATGTATAACAGATACGTTAATTAGGTCGTAATTTGGGTAAATGGGCAATTCTGGAAAAGAAAATGCGGATATTTAAAAATAGGGATGAAATTTACATGAAATTAAAGGGGAGGATGTGAGCCTAATTAAGTTTTCTTTTAGGGATGTGTGCCTAATTTTCACTAAAATAAATTTATACGTTCTAACTTCGATTTAAAATAAATTTTTAGTCATCGTTATTTAAAATAAATCATTTTAAATATTCAAAATCCATTAAAATAGCCAAAATAAAATTTTTAAATTGGTTTAGAAATTCCGGTTTGTTACATGGAACGATAGATTTTATTTCGAAATTTGGAATTTACATTGAATTGAGATAAACCCAAGGATTTTATAACTGAAATTTGATTATGTCGAATTTTATAAACTAATTTATTTTTAAGGGAAATGGAATTTAATATTGAAAATTGGGTTATGAATAAACTTATAATCGAGTTTTGGATTTTGAACGAAGTAATCAACGATTTTGGTAAATCGTAATTTTTAAGTTAGATTTGGAAAACATAGCTTAATTTATATTAAAATATAAACGGATGAGGTTGGAATTTATTTGATAATCGAATTTGGAACGTTTATACATAAATTTAATTAAAATACGCTCGTTGCAGCGCAGTAGTTCGTAGTTTAACGTTTTTAACTTCAAATGAGTATATAAAACTCAATATAAGTCAGAATTCTTTAAAACAAGAATCGTCCAGACCTATTGAGTAATAGTTTTCTGATGGAAGAGAAAAATATGGATTTCGTCTGATAGATTTTGGGTTATGTTAAAATAAAATTTCCAGAAAAACAGCGACATAATCGTTTATAAATCATAACGGTTTATTAAATAAAATAAAAGGAATTTAGGGGAATAAAAATTGAATTTCCATTAGTAAAAATCCAAGCTTGAGTTAGAAAATAAATATGAACTCAAGCGGAGTAAATGAATTGATTTTGGAACAAAAATCAAAATTTTAATTTATTGAATGATGTTAACTAATTAAAAATTAATTAGCTGAAGGAGTTTTTCGATCGAACTTAACTTTAGTTAAGTGAATTATATTTGTGAATTAAAATTTGAATTTGAAAATGGAAATCGAGTTAGAAATGGAATTTGATATGTGTAAAAGTGAATAAGAATATATTTGAATATGATATGTTCAAACTAAAAGTGGATTAGGCTAAAGAGTTAACTAGAGAAGAAATTAGCAAATTGAGTTAAGAATGATTGAACTGATTTGAAATGAGTTGGAATTGGATGAACATGTGTTAACAGACATGAAATGAAGCAATGGAAGAGATAAAAATTGAATGCCCGACAAGAGAGGTACATACGTAATTCGATATCAGAATTTTATGAGTCTACTGGGCAAGCCGCGTGGCTTTTTGATTTTCTTTTTGAATGGAAAGGGCCTAGAGAGGCGATTTCTAATTGTACCGATTGAGCCATCCAAAGGATATGCAGGTGAAATTTTCCAAAACTTTAAGGACTAAGAAAATTTTAAGAAAATTTAATAACTAGAAATTGATTTATCGTTCATATATGGAATTTAATAAGTGAGTAAACTTATAATCAAATCTTTAAGTAAAAAGGAAATTTATTAAATTAAATCTTGGGAGGTTATAAGGAGAAACGTATACACGTTTAAAAGTGAATAATTGGAAGTATTTTGGTTTGTCGTAACGATATTTTACACAACACCCGTTTTAACCCAAGTAAGCGTGAATTTGGAAATATAATAACGAATATTTCCTAAGTATAGAAATGAATGGTTTCGTGGAGGCGATAAGTAAATGGGAAAATGTTTTCCAATTATAAATAAATATATTTTCTAAGTATAGAAAATAAAAGAATGTGGAATATGGAATTGTTTTCCTTATATCGTAAGAGGCCGAAACGTTGAAAATATATCTCGATAAAGATATTTGAGTTGTATATTGGGAAATGATTTTATTAATGAAATATTAATTAGAATGGATCAATGATTGTTTGATGTTAATCAATAGTATTTTCTTTTGGGAATAAGATCTTTGGATGAATGGTTCTTTCTTTTATAGTTAAATAATTGGCAATCGAAGTTTTGGCTAATTAAATATTATCGTTGTCAATCCAGAGAGATCGGTTTGATTTATTATCCAAAAACCACTACGTATTGGCATAAGCGTTGCGAATCAGATTATTTTGAAGATAATCGAAGACGAAGTAAAGTGCATGGACTTTTTCACTTAATCCTAGGTAGAAACTTCCTAAGATGGATCAATGGAGATAGTGACTTCGGTTTCGTTCATTTCCAGAACAAACTTGTATGGACGAATATCTGACAGAATATTTCCAAACGATCATGTACATTAATTTCCTTAAACATACTTCTGTTTAGTGGCATAGAAGAAACCTTCTCTTAGCTTAACACCCAGAATATTTTTGTGGATGTCAATTAGTGGTTTGATGGATCTGATGATGTAACACTCAAAATAAATATCGATGTGATGTTCTTAAAGGTAATCATGACCTCAACCCTCATCAACCGAGAAGTGACAGAAATCAGGCAGGCAGTGTAACGACCCGGATTTTTCTACAATTTGAATATGAATATTTAAACTGGTTTAAATATTTTATTAGAAATTTTTAATAGATTATTAATATTGAATTTGTTATTAAATGACAACTGAACGATTAAATTTATATTTATTTTAACGACATTATATAAAACTGTACATACGAAATATTGTGCACCCAACATAAATTTTTATGGGATGAGACTTACATTACAATCTATTCGGGAAAAAAAGTTTTGTATAAACGAAAGAGACATGTTAACAGCGTATCCTTAACGATCAAAACCTCACCCCTTGAAATAGTAACTTTCTAGCCAATAAGTGTAGATGCAAACAAAGAACCTGTTAGTAAAAATGTATATTTTTGTCTATTAAAAAAAATTCAAAATAGTAACAATAATTTTATTTTATTTTGTGATGTTGCTGTATCAACATTTCTTTTGCATCAAGTAGCATTGAGTGGTAGCGTAAGTACGACCATTGAATTCACGCACATCACAGCACATGCATGATTAGGAGTGTTCATGCTTGTACAAGTGCAACAATTACAAATATGGAGACATACTGCGGGTGGAAAAAGGATTCCCTGTGGTTGAACATCACACACTAAAAGGGTACCTATTTGTACTTAAATACAGAGAGTCTCATCTTTTCAAAACAACAAAGCAACCCTATCACTAACCTAAACATATTAGCTGCAAACCTAGCTACCCAATTTTCCTTCATCACCAAATTTCGACACAGCCTTTCCTTTCACATAACCTATGCACCTAAAAAGTCCTATCACTGCCTTTGCGTTTTCAAATCAATGTAAGCAACCATCCCCTTCTGTCTCTAGCTATGCACTGAAGCCGAAATGTTACTGTAACAAAAAAAAAGAACACTTCAGCTACTCTCCACATGCCATTCTCATCAGCCAGACATTTGAAGTGAACGAAAAGCAGTATTGCCTACATTCTAAAATACCGTGACTACCTTTAACTAGCTAATGCACATGGAAAAATCATAACTACAACAGTTATTACCTTTCTTCTACAGCTATTCTACTCTAACACTGACTCACGCACATGGCCAAGAAGAGAACACACATGAAAAGAAGACCACACAGGCTCACAGCTATAGAGAAGAAATAAGGACAAATCCCCTAGGGTGCGTTCTTAACGAACGGGAATGGGGTATTTGAGCGTGGTACTGTAGCGAACGGGGAATATGTTTTTAGCTATAAACGGGGTATTTGAGCGGGGATTTGAGCAGTGTATTTAATTATTAAATTAATTGTTTTGAATTAATTTATGTACTAATTTTTAATTGGACCGTTAAATCTACTTAGCGAATGTGTTTTTACCATTTTAAAAAAAATAAAAAATGACATTAAGCATTAACAAATAGTCTACATTAAGCATTAAGCATTAATAATGCAGTGTACAACAAAACACTAAAAGTTTGGTTGAAGGTGAGGCTTGATCTCTGGTCTCTCTCCAACAAGCCATGTGCACTTACCAACTAAGCTATGTTTACTTTTAATTCTAAAGGAGAGCAGACATTTTAATTACCTTGCGTCGGACGCGTCCGACGCCAAAGGTATAATTTGCAGCTTCGGCAAAGCGTGGCTGAGAGCGTGGTGGACCACATTCTGGCGTCCGACGCGTCCGACTCATCTGGCGCAACCAAAATGAAAAAGGCACGTTCAAAGACTGCGAACACACCCCTATTCTAAACATTTCAAATCGCGGTAGTGAAGTGAAAGAGGAAAGCATCGTTGATGAAAGTGATAGAACAACACAGTACCGAATACAACTATCCCATTTCTATTGAAAACTCGAGCAGCCTATTCTCTTCATTTCTCCAGCTACCCTAGCGATTTAAATCAACGTCATAAATCTATGAAAGCCTGCAGACCCCTTCTAGCTTGTACCCCCTGATTTTGACGTCAATTCTACCCAAAACACCCTGCGTGATGGCAACGGACTTCCACTATAAATAGCACGCCCGTTCTCTTTAATTTCTTTCCAGTGAGAAACAAATGAACGTAAACCTAAACTATTACTAAAATAAATAAATAAATAAATAAATAAATAAAGGAAACCTAAATATGGGAAGAGCAAGCTTTAAGGGGGATAACCGCATGGGGGAGCGCGTCAGGCCGTACGTAGTACTGGAGATGAGAGTCACGGTTGGGTAGAAAGGAAGGGTTGGCAGGAGTGTCACGGTGGTGTTTCGGTAGGCTAGTGGCGGAGGATCTGTGAGTGGCTCGAGTCGGTTGGAGAGGTACTGGAGTTGGTCTGTGTGGTTGGAAGTTGTGCGGAGGTGGGGAACTCGTCAGAGATAGTAAAGGTTGTTGGCTTTCAAGTTTTGCAGAAAAAAGTATGAAGAGCTGAAACAAAAGAAAATGGGAAGAAGAATACCGGAGATTGTTTTGTCCAATGGGGAAGAAACGAACTGGAGGGATGGTTGCGGTTTCATTTGTGACCTGGGGTTGGAGTGGAGGGTGGATTGAAATTTTGGGAGTTGGGCCTTTGTTAAATTGAAAAAATAAATTTGCGTAACAGAAAATAAAATGGGGAGTGGGGATGCATAGTGCATGGGAGGTCATGGGTTTAGGTTACAGGAGTGTATGGAAAATGGAAAAGAAGAGTGGTATGCGGAAAGCAGAAAGGCAAGGGGAGTGGGCTGAGTATACATGGGCTTGGCCCGTTTTTTTATAAAAAAAGGATAGGAAGCTGTAACGAAAATAATGAGGAGGATATGGCAAACAATCAGATGAGGAAATGCTCAAAACGTGAGCAGCAGGCCAACAATTACTGAGAAGAAGGCGTGGGTGAAAAGAAGCAGGTAGGCTGAAAAGATGGGTTTGGGCCTTCGAATCAAACAGGAAAAATAATAATATAAGAGTGGAGTTATGCTTGCTGGGTTCTGCAGTATGTATGGGAAAAAGTATTCGGATCACAAAGCGAACATGCCTAGTCATGAAATTTCCATCTAAGCTAGGTAATTATGTCCATATTTATTTAACACCATGCACGCAAATCTAGAATTTGTAACAAGAAACAACGACCGATTATAATTAATATATAAATAACGTTAATTTAGATTTAATTAGTGGTACAAATTTATTTAAATTAAAATGTAACTTACGGTATGTACAACTCTCGCATACGTGAATAGATTGTAACCAAACTAGCAGCATTGGGGCCGTAAGAACGGACACTACAATCTGGAGCTAGAACAGACAATGATGGAATCTATTGGAATTTTTGATTTAATTAAATACTTTTTTAATTAAATCAAAGCAAACCGTTTTAAACATTAGAATTAAACCAAGGTGAGTTAAACTCACTCAGTTCTCCCACTTATATTTATTATAAGTCAGGTTTAATATTTGTTTGCTATGTTTGCTAAATTGTTGGTTGATTTGATGATTGTTTGGATGTGTTAAATATTGTTATATCGATGTTTAATTTAAATGAAATGACATCGTTATTTTTAACGATGATTTCCAAACAAGGTAGCTTACCTTGTTGGTTGTGTTTATAATAATATAAACGTATAAAAATGAAATTTGATGCTTGAATTATTATTATTGGTTGACCACCATCAGTTGAACTGATTATTTATTTGCATATGACCGCTACATAAACCGTTTAACAAATATGATTGGATTATTGATTTGATTATGGACTGTTGAATGTGAATTCAACGTTTGTTTGTTATTAACTAATGTGTGATATTGGTTGAAGAATTAATTGGCCAAATATATACTGTTTTATAAAGACATATTTACCGTTAGGTAAATCGATTGAAATGGAGTTATGAAATTTATTTATAATAGAATATACATTTTTAAATATATTATTTTAATTGGGTTTATAAAAAGGAAATAAACCAACCATATATACATTGATTATTTTAACCACCAATCACCATTTTTGGTACTAAAATCTATTCGTGTGCGAAGCACGTGCCTATCTCAATTATGAAATGTTCTTATAAAGATAATTCTTATAATTACAAGACTGATAAGCAAGTGAGCAGCGATCAATTTGATGTTTAATAACCGAGGTAAATTGTTCAAAATGAGATTATATTGATTTGATTACTAGTTATTTAGTAATAATCAAATGGAATTATTTAAATTAATTTAATTTGAAACTAAATTTAAATGGAAAGACGAACTAAGATTTGAGTAATGAGTTAATCATATGTAGAGTTGACTAAGTCGACTGTGTTGCTCAAAATTGAATTATGTGATTAGTTATTAATTTAATGGAAATAGTAATGGATAATTAAACCATTTTTAAATGTTGATATTGGTTAAATGATGATCAAAGTGGTATCTTGGGATTTGAAATGTATAAATGAAGGGTCATGAAGTTTTAAACCATTGTTTTTAGTAAAGGGACGTTTTTAAACAAGTTTATATAATAATAATACAAGATAAGTCTAATTCGAAGTTTAAATTAAATCAATATTGAGGTTTTATTTTATAAAATCCAAGTTGGACGGAGTTATTAAATCCAATATTTATTGAATATATTATTGGAACGAGTTATTAGAAATGGTTTATAAATGGAATAAAAAACCTAAGATATGGAATTAAAGAATTAGGACTTAACTGGGGATTGGTTGAGATAAATGTTTTTCTGAATATTGATCTGATGTTGGTTTCGGCCTTCGGGGTTGATATTTAGAAAATTATTTTCTTACTGATTTACAGTTACGACCTAATAGAGATATGAAATGGGAAGTACAAATGGAAACCCAAGTTTGAATTAAAGAGCTGAAGCGAGTTGAGTAAAAAGAGTTGCGATATAAATTCGTTATATTAATAATAGATGAGATTTCATTAAGGTATAACTAAAATGGGATTTGTTTTGATACTGGGAATGAATATTATTTTTGTATTACAACTGATAATTATCCTATGATAAGAACGTTGTTGATCAAGGTCTGAGAGGTAATTTAAATACCCCAACTTGAACGACTTCAGGATTATCGGTGGATGATATTAATTGTAATGGTGGAGATGTTAGAAGTGATTTATTTTGAGAGATGATAGTGTAACGTTACTTGAAGAACTTGGGAATATACATAATGAGATTCCGAAGTAAAGAGGAAATAAAAAGGGGTTGATTATATGAAATGATATTTTCATAGTAAAGAGATAAATGAAAGGAATTGGTGAAATTATAACAATACTTTAAAGGTCATGAGATGAGATTTAGAAAGGGGTTTATTCTAAAAACGAAAGTGACGATTATGGTGTTCAGATAACGAAACAAAAAGGGATATCGTAACGATTCTTTTACAAGGATAAGTGAATCAATTTCTCAAATATTAGATAATAAGGAATGGGTAGTAAGGGTTTTGAAATGATAGTTAACATGAGAATTGAATATGATTTTAAGATATTTTTCAAGTATATAAATAAAATGATTTGAGAATATTTATATATTAAAACTGGTGTATTACGTTTAAATGACCAAGTGATGCTGTATACCAAACCAATGTATTTATTTATTTTTATGATTTTTTAGTTTGATAGTTAAATAACCAACTATCAAAATCATACCCAACGTGTTGTGGTACGGAAAGACCGGGATCGAATTTACATTTGAAAACCATTCCGACCAACAAATACGTAAACGAATAAGATATCAGAAGCTGATCGAGATGGAGCAATTGAAGACCGTAAATCTTCATGAGCGGGGGAACTATTGTTGAATTTCTCCAGCTGATCCCTAGAGATATATATATTTGACAATGATTCTGTCGTAATTGAAGACTACGGATTGCAAGGACTACTCGCTACTGATCTATAGGGTGATTCCTAGGATGTGGTAGGAGGGCGCCTTCGGTTCATCCTGTTCCTAGATGACTTGTATGGACGATGTGGATGGTGGTCAGATGTTCCAAAAGTCGATTATGAACTCAAGCCTCATTAACCGGAAAATGACAAAAATCGGGCAGGCAACATGGCTATGTGGGTCGCACCCATTAGGGTGTATAATCACCTATCTAGAGAAATTCCTTTTGCTTCTTTAATCTATCGATGCTGTCCCTTTTTGGGAAACGGTGGGTAGCTCCCAATCGTTGGTGATATACATTCGATACACTTAAGCGAAATGAGTGGTCGGTCATGTGTGAGCCGGGTTGCAAGACGTTCTTGTTGAACCCAGTGTATTCGCCTCTAGAGATACATTATCAGTAGGTGGTTCCATACCTTGTCATAGTCGGAATCCAATCCCCAATAAGCGCATGCGGTTTTGTTTGTATACTATATAATGTGGAGCGTGAGATGCAAGCGTTCCGCTAGATTCTATTTATTTGTATTTAGACACTATTATAATATCAGAATAAGATATTGATTTCAAAATGTTTTGGGTTATTGTAAGGTAAAAACGGTCCGTATTTATGTGTGGATTCGGTCTTACGATTATCCTTTCCTTTCAAAAGGATTTTGAACTTCCAAATCAAGTTGGATGATCACCCTTAAACTTTGCGAGTTTTTTTCTCACTTTGGTTCACCAGACTGACCCGGTGTTTTGGAAATGCTCGGGTTAGACCGGGTTGTACAGGTTCAGGTTATCGGATGCTGTGAAGTCCAAAGACGAGCTGAAGATGTTCAGACATATAATATTATCTAGTATTATTCCGCTGTGTGATGTATATGAGGACATATTATTATAACTGTCCAGGTGTATTGATGTACCCTGATGATTGTAAGTTTTTATTTCAAAGCTCTCAATAAAGTTTATTTATATATTATATTTTGTTTCTATTGCGATGTGAGATTCTGATTATGTGTTGTTTCTTTTTCTTTTTATTTTATTCTTAACTTTCTTTCTTATCTCACCCTCTAATTTCTTTCTACTAACGTTTCGGTGTTTTCGATGCTTGAATGTTCGACATGGTGTTTTTGTGTCGATTTTCGGGGTCAAAAATCCCTATTCGTTACAGGTAGCATGGCTATGCAGGTCATTTCCATTAAGGTGTATTGTCTCTATCTAGAGAAAATTAATTTGTTTCTTCATTTGTCGCTTCTGTATGCTTACGGCAAATAGTTGCTGATCACAACCATTGGTGACAATATATTCGATACACTCAATTTGAATGAGTGGTCGGTCATGTGTGGCCAGGTTGAAAGATGTTCTTGTTGAAGTCCAGTGTATCTTCTCTAGAGTACACTGATCGGGAGGTGGTCGCATGCTTGTCATAGTTGGAAATCCATTCTCCAATAAGCGCCCGTGGTTTTTTGATTATATATTATGTATATGGAGCGTGAGATGCAAGCATTCCGCTAGATTGTTATTTATTTGATTAGACACTATTATAATATCAGAATAATTTTGATACAAAGAATGTTTTGGGTCACTGTAAGGTAAAAACCATCCATGTTTATGTGTGGACCGGTTTTACGATTTTCTTTTCTTTCAGAAAGGATTTTCAAAGTAAAGTCAAGTGGTTGGAGTTTACTAACACCAATCCCATGATTGACCCCCTGTTTATTTTATTTTGTTTTTCCCTAAACTATTGGGTGCTCATATTTGTACGGGCAGTCAAGTAGTTCAGGTATTTACAGATACCTTGTTGGAGCTTGGAGTAGGAGGCTTCAGCATTAGATATCTATTATTTATTTCCATTGTGATGTATTCTATTATACTCTGATAATGATATGTATAATGGTACAGAATTCTGTATTTAAAAGGTGTTATATATATATATATATATAATATTTTATTCCGCTACGATGTGAGATTCTGTGTTGTTATTTTTGTTCTTCTTCTATTTTTTTCTTATTTACCGACAATGATTTGTATTTCTATGCAATTTGTGTTGGACATATGGTATATTTAGTCAACTAAAGGGTACGGATTTGCGGGCCATTACAGTGGTATCAGAACTTAGGTTGAGCGATTACTTAGGATTTGGTGGGGATTACTCATTAGTGATGGGGTCAATAGTACCCTAGAATGAGGTTGAATGTATATATATATATATATATATATATATATATATATATATATATATATATATATATATATATGAGAGCAAGCATTTGTTAATTGATATAAAAATTGTTTTATATTGTGTTGGCTTGTTTGTTGAGTGGCTTTTGAATTATGGCCGAATTGTGGGAGCCACGACATCGATAAGAATTTCTAAACACTTGAATATAGAATTCGACATAATATTGTTTTAAAGTGGGTAAATGAAATAATTTTACCCAAAACTATATTTTGATATAGAAAGAATAATTTTCTGAAATATATGGATGTGTTGGATGTTGTTAGTATAACCAAATGAGATTATAAAATTGGAATGGTTATATATTAGCAAACATAATTTGTACATGAATGAAGTATACAAATAAGATGAACTAGAGTTGGATTCAAACCAAAGTTTGAAATTTAAATCCCGGCCGCAGGAGGTTGGAACTTTTTCCTTAATTGGGAGGATTTTTGAATAAAAATCATTTTGGATGGATTTTTAGAGTGATAAAGCACTGAGTTCACTTTAGTCGCTGAGAAATAATTCTGATGATGATTGTAGCATCACCAGTGTTCATTTTCGGATTTCTAAGTAATAGATTGATACCATAATAAAAAATTCTAATAGAATTTGTTTGAGGAAAACGAGTTGTTTTGGTAAAATCCAAATGTTTTGAATTTGAGATGAAAATAAATACATGCATATATTTATAGGATTTCAAATGGATTTGAAATAGAGACCCGGGAATCTGAAAGTTGGAATTTAAATTTAACTTATGCAAGTTAAATGGATTGAAATGGATAAATTGATTTGGAATCAATTTAAAATTAGCCAGAGATGTAAGTGGTTATTTTATTAATCGAATAATATGAAATATACATAAAAAAAATTATCGTAAACGAAGTAAAAAATTGATTAGAATCAATTTGAATGCACATGAATGGAATATGAATTGGACGTGAATATATTGATTGTAAATCATTCGAATTAAATGAACAAAAACCAAAAGTTTTGTTGGAACTAAGATTGTATAACTGTGAACAGTTGAGTTTCAGCATAAATTGGTTTTTGAGAAATTAATGGGTTATAGCATTTTTCCAACCTTAGTAATTTAAGAGAATTTTTTTTTCCAGGGGAAAGAATGTAACAACCCGGATTTTTGGTCAATTTATTTTGAACATTTAATATTGTTTTTAATTTTGAGTTGATAATATAAATGGAATTTTATATCGTGTTTATCGGTTTAATAATTGAAATACGATTTAATTTCGAATGTATTAGATTATCATAATACAAAAACGACAAATAATTGAATTCGAAGTTAAAACTGAATCGAAACGATTCAGAAGATAAATATAAATTCTATTTGAAAATAAAAAACAATAATAATTTATTATCGATGATTTGATTGTTTTGAATCTAAATTATATTTTTCTTAATTTAATTTGATATGTTAAAATAAACAATTTTCAAACGACGTCGGATTTTAACAGAACTAATTTTATAAATTCCGTAATAGTAAATTATTGCAAAATTTCCAGTTTCAAGTCAATTGTAGTTATTTTGATATCGTGTGCAATTTAAATGCATATCGATTCACGTTGAAAATTAAAAGAAAGTTTTACAAACGATCTCGGAATTCGACGAAACCAGTTCCATCGTGTCCGAAATATTAAGATATTGTAAGATTACAAGTTTCATCAAGATTGGAACTCATATGTAGTCGTTTAAGCATGTTACTTAGGACTTAAGCTTCATTCGAATAATTTAATATTATTTTGGTCTATAAATAAACCTGTACCCCCCTTTTTATGTCCTTTATTTTTTTTCCTCATTTGTTCCTCCTGGCCAAATAGAAATCAAAGCCGATTTTTTTTCGATCCTTCGAAAATCGATTTAAAATTGATTATTTCATAAAATCCATCAATCCTAGATTCGTTGAACTTACCTAACTCTCCTCTTCACAACCGCATACTTATTGTTGATTGCGATTAAGTTACGCAAGTTCGATATTCTCAGGCGTCGAACTAGGTTTCAGATTTTTGTTCGATGGAGAGGGTGTTAGACGATTTCAAGTTTGATTTTGCGCTTAAGGTGTGTAGCAGTGCACGTATGAAGAATATGGGAGGGAATCGACAATGGAAATGGTCGGACCTGAAGCACGATAGAGGCGAGACGTTTTCTGGTCGGAGGGTTTCAGAGCTACGGGTTGTTGGTAGAGGGCCGCCCGGATTAAGAGATGCTAGTGGTGGTGTCGGGTCAGGCTCTAGCGAACTAGCTGGATGGGTGGTAGTCAAAGGATCGTGAGGAGGAGATAGTTTGAAGCCTGCATGTAAGAAGAAGATGTGTTTTCTGCGTCATAAAACGTGGATTACGGTAAAAAATAGTAATTAATTTAGCTTAGTTAATTACGTTAAATTTTTTATATATAATGTACAAACTTGTAAAAAATCCTATCTTTTCCATATGAAAACAAAATCAAACAAACAAAGTGTGTTGGGTTCATATGGACGTAGACTACGCTATGGAAATGATTTGGAGTAGTTTGGAGGCAAGTGGGATTTTCGGTTAAATTAAACATCAATTTAATTTAATCGAAAAAAAACCTCTATTTCGATAATTAAAAATAATGTGAGTAAACCCACTTTTTGGTTCATTTATAGTTTTATTATAATTGAATTTTTATTTAGTATATAATTGTTCGTTTAGATAATTCGATGCGAGGAACTATATATGGAGCAATCTGACATAAATTGATACCGACTCCTCAAAATTTGGTAACTTCAACTTCATTAACAACCACTTAAGAATATGTCGTTTGTTTGTTGTTTGGATGCATTGATAAATTGTTTACCAATTGTGGCTATATATATATATATATATATATATATATATATATTAGTTATCTTTTAAGGTTGGTAGTTGGATATTTCTCGTAGTACCTTTAGCGGATTAGACCCTATGCGCCTCACATAATAGCGGATGACATTATACACCGCGCTATCCCACCTTGAAGCGGGATTGGTATTATTTTTGTTGTCTAGCATCTGTGGATGCAAGAAACATATTGAAGAGGTCCAATTGGATTCCTCAAAATTTATTTATTGTTGTTTCATATATATATATATATATATATTGTGTTAAATAATGTGTGATAGTTTATTATTATGTGATTGAATGTTTGAATAATATCATTGGCCCTTAAATACTGGCATTTGAATATCATAAAAATATATTCAAACGAGAGGAAAAGAAATTAAGTTTGAAAAGGAAAATTTATTTTTCCAAAATAGAAATTGAATTTCGAATTGGCTAGGAAATATTAACTTGTTTTTACTAATAAAAACAAGCAGTTGGATTTATAAACGATGTTTATAAATGAAGGTGAATAATTATCATTGGATAGATTGGGGATTTAAATTAAAATGTGAATTTCAAAAGTGAAATTGGGAATCGCTTCAGAAAGGAAATGTTGAAATTTATTCCGATGTTCGAAATGTAAATTGAATTGAAATAAATCCATATGGATTTTGATTGAAATTCGACTATGTCAAATTTGTAAAAATAAATTATTTCCAGAAAGGATATTGGAATTGTATTAAATGGGAACTAAAATTTAAAATTAAATATGAAAATAGAATCTATGTTTAATTTATATATATATGTTATAATAATTATTATTCCAAATGGGAATCAAGTTTCAAATGGATATTTAAAATGGAAGCTTGTTTTAGAATACAAAATAAGGAAGTTAATTTATAAACAATGTTTATAAATGTAACAAAATAATTTCATCGGATAATTTGGAAATAGATTTTCCAATTGTAAGAAATGACATTTAAAACCCATATTTTAAATGAGATAGAAGAGAAGATTTTTTATGATATTATAAATAATATCAGTTTTTGAATTACGAACTTTTATCTGACCCAAAATAAGAACGTTGTCGATTAAGGTCTGAGAGGTAAATAAAATACCCCAACTTGAACGACTTCACTATTATCAAGGGATGGTATTAGTTTGTTATGGTAAAGGAAGTTGAATTAATTGATTATTTCCATAAAAGGAATATTGCAACCTATTTGCAAGACTTTGAGATATAATCAAAACTATTGAGTTTTAAAGTAAACAATGTATAATTTAACATTTTTTGAAAATAGCACTATGTACGTAACCAAATGGTATAAGAAATAAACGATATTTCCAAGGTAAAGGAAATAAAATGGAATTTTGTGAAATATAGTAATATTTCCAAAGTTAGACATAAAATGGGTTTTTATGAAAATATGGCAATAGTTTCAAAGTAATGGAAATCAGAGGAGTTTGGTGTGTATGCTATTCTATTTATATAAAGGTATGGTTATTGTTCCAAGGAATTGGAAATCGTTTCGAAAAGGGAATGATAGATTTTATTTCGGAATTTGGAATATAAACTGAATTGAGATAAATCCAAGGAATTTATATTTGCAATTTAATTATGTCGAATTTTATAAAATAATTCGTTTTCAAGGAAATTGGAATTTAATATAGAAAATTGAATTGTGAATAAACTTATAACCGAGTTATGGATTTTGAATGAAGTAATCAACGATTTTGGATAATCGGAATTTTTAAGTTATATTTTGAAAACCTGGCTTAATTTATATCAAAAATATAAAAGGATGAGGTTGGAATTTTTTTAATAAACGAAGTTGGAACGTTTATATTTAAATTTAATTAGAACGCGCTCACCCCATCACGGTAGTTCGTAGTTTTACGTTTTTAACTTCAATTGAGTATATAAAACTCAATATAAGTCGGAATTCTTTGAAACAAGAATCGTCCGTACCTATCGAGTAATAGTTTTCCAATAGAAGTGTAAAATCTAGATTTCGTCTTATTGATTTTGAGTTATGTCAAAAACAAACATCCAGAAAAATAGCAGCATAATCGCTTATAAACCATAACGGTTCATTAAATAAAATAAAATGATTTTAGGTGAATAAAACTTGAATTTTATTTAGTAAAGATCCAGACTTGAGTTAAAATAAATATGAATCAAATGGAGTAAATGAATTGATTTTGAAACAAAAATTAAATTTTTAATTATTGAATGAAGTTAACTAACTAAAAATTAATTAGATAAAGGAGTCTTTTGATCAAACTTAACTTTGGTTAAGTGAATAGGATTTGTGAATTAAAATTTGAAGTTGAATATGGAACTCGAGTTAGAAATGGGATTTGACTTGTGTATAAGAGAATAAGAATATATTTGAATATGATATGTTCAAACTAAAAGTGGATTAGTGTAACAACGCGTATTTTAAATAACATGATTATAACATAAATCAAGGCAGAATTAAATGATAAAATCTGAATCAAGGGAAAAGGGCTGTGCCATTGCGTTCGCCTCGGAAAAATACGCGAAATAGAGTCCGAGTTTTCGAAAATCGGAGTCCGTATGACCCAGTTATGTCCCGTCAAAGTTTTCAGAAAATTCAAGTTTAAAAACAGATTCAAATTCAAATTCAGCTGAGCAGGCAGGCGGGAAAAATTCCCGCCACCCCCAAGTCGACTGGGGAGTCGACTTGGGTGTCGACACACCCCAGGTTGTGTCGAGTGCCCAGTCGACACCCCTGTCGACTTGGGTGGTCGGCCAGATTGGCCTGGGTGCATCTGACTTGTTCCTCAAGACATGTTTTAAGGCTTGTGACGGATTTTAAAGGCTCAGATCTGAATTAGGGTTAATCCTAAGGCCTAAACTAACCTAAACTTCTATAAAAGGACCCTAATACCTAGCCTAAACCATCATAAATCAATCCTATAACTAGATTATGCCAAAATGTTTAATCATGGCCTCCACCCTCTTGTCATAGCCTCCACCTTCATTCATATGAGAGTTTCTAAGCTTGTTTGAGAGTTTCTAAGTTTGATTCAAGGCCAAAGTTCAATCTTTCTTCATCAAAGCAAGGATCTTCTTATTTCTCAAGGGTTTTCATTGGAGCTTATCATTTGGGGGGCTTTAGAGTTGCTAGTGGCTTCGTCTCAATCTTATTTTATTTTATAAGTCTTCATAGCATTGTAAGCCCTATTCTACTCTTAGATTCTAACTATGAAGTTAAATATGACGTATTGCAAGTTTGAGTTTGGGCCTAAGTATGATTTGTGCTTTGATTCTATCATGTTATGCATAGATTTATTCTATGCATGTTTGTAAAGCTATCACCTTGACTTTGTGCATAGAAAGCTATGAGCTTTGATTTGAAATGTTGCATAAAGCAACATAGAAACTCTCATAACCCTTATGTTATCTTGCATATGATGTTATATGTGAATCACTAGTTATCATCCTATGCCATCTATGACCATGTATCACCTATTTGCTAAGTTTAATGCCATACATGTGTAGATTTGAATTGGACCTAAGTGCAATATTTGCCTTGAACCTATCATTGTATGCATAGATCTATTCATGCCTCTCTTGATTTATGATTGTGGACCTATCATGAACCTAGTACCGTTCATGTTGACCTTGGGAAAAAAATGCTATGAAATGGATTATGGCTTATGCATGTTAACAAACCTTAACCCCTCATGTTCCTTAACATGCACATGATGATATTGAACCTATTTGCTATGCACAAGTTAGGATTGTCACCCTATGTCAACTATTACCATGCTACCACCATATTTGCTATTATGCATGCTTGTGGCCAAAGCACCCTTATGCTATTATGCATGCTTGAGGCCAAAGCACCCTTATGCTATTATGCATGCTTGTGGCCAAATCACCCTTATGCTATTATGCATGCTTGTGGCCAAATCACCCTTATGCTATTTGATATGTTTGAGGCCAAGTCACCTTTTATGCTATCATATATGTTGAGGCCATATGCTAGTATGTTGAACCCCCTTTAGCCTCAAATATCACCATGTTTAACTTGTGATAGACTTTGCCATCTTATGCCCACCTTGTCATATTCTTATGTTCCCCCTTTTTGATCTTTTTGTGTTGATGCGAACTTACGTGCGATGGGGTTACGTTATGGGTAAACTTAAATGACATGAAACATGACTTGGAAAATATGACATGTGACGATGCTTGAAAACATGAACGTGGACATGACATGTAGAAAACATGAAAGTGGCCAACTCGAGGTTGGGTTGAGTTTGTAGCATAAATCTACCCGGAACCGACCGGCTTAACTAGTGGCTACAAGTAATAGGACCCAATGTGAGTAGTTGGTCACATCGCACTTAAAACCCGAGGTTAGACTAGGTTGTGGTGTAAAGCTACCCGGACCCGCCCGGCTTAACTAGTAACCACAACAAAGTCTAATGTGAGAGGTTGGGGTGCATTAAGTTAATTAATGCCACATGGTAGGGTTAAGTCATGGACTACTTGAATACTTAACCAATTAAACACGATGGATTGGTAGGGTTAAGTCATGGACTACTTAAATATACTTAACCAGTTGAACACGATGTATTGATAGGGTTAAGTTATGAACTGCTTGGATACACTTGACCAACTCAATACATGGTTAGGACAGGGTTAACCACACTTAACCCATTTAAAATCCTAGTTACGTGGTCCTTTTCAGCAGTAACCTACTTGGGAGTATCTGGATACCCTGGATTAGGCAAGGGTGGGGCACGATTACTGACTGATTGTAAGAGATCAAAAGAGACGGCTGAATAGTGCACCAGTTAAGTTCAGGCGGACCATGGTCGTGCACATTAAGTCCGGAGTTGAACATGGGCACCGGTAGGTTTAGACTGTGCATGCTTGAATTGTGTCTGTGGTTTACACCTTAGGGCTGGATACACCCTAGGGTGGACCTTGCACAGTTAACTACATTCCATGATTAAGCCGTATGACACCGATACACGACGAGTTAGGCTTATAGGGAGCCGATCGACTAGACCGAGTAGTTGGACCTTGATTTAGGTCATCTCATGAGTTTGGGCCAACATTGGGCTAAGGGATCATTTCTTGTTTATACTTGACATGGATTAGAATACTAGTACACTTGGTGCAACTTAACCTTGTATATGCGATGCACACTTGATCTATCTTGTTAACTTTTCACCATGCCAGTTATCATCCTATGTTTCATCTTTGTTTTACATGTCCAATTAACTTTATTAGTTTTTATACTAATAGTAGGTAGGACTTACCAGTCTTTTTGACTGACCCGTTTTCTTTTGCCTCTTTTTTTTCGTTCCCCCCCCCCCCCCAAGGTTCTCAGGGTGGGAATACTAGCACCTAGCTTGGATCTTTAGCTTGCTTACTGGATAGCTCATGTACGGTTTGGACTTGAACTTTGCTATGGCGACACTACTGTTATATTTGGGGAATACTTTACTTATGTTATTTTTCAGTTTATGTTTTTCTAGACCTTTTTTTTGTTGGGAAAATGATGACTAAGTACTTTGATGTAACTTGACTATGGTTTTGAAATAGTAATTTTATCCGCTGCTTTATTTACTCTGTTTTACTCATATGTTCTATCTTGTGATATCTTCATGCATGTTTACCTTGTTTAACGCCCCTCCAAAGCTAGTGTGCTTGCAGGAGTGACCCTGGCGGAGGTGGGGTGTTACATTTGGTATCAGAGCATAAGGTTTATGAGATTGAATAAAAGGTTTTGAAAACTTACCTTTTGAAAAACTATTTTCAAAACCGATTATAAAGAAGTATTTTTCCAAGAAAAGTCTAGTTTATTTTAAAAGGCTATTCCCCAAAAGCCATTAGCACTATCCTTTGTTTCCTCGTTCTCAATCTATCTTTTTCTTCGTTTCAGTATGGCCGACAATTTTGCCATTCTGGAGGGCGTACCAGTACCTATTTGGTTTAGAAGGTACATGGAGGCAAGGGCAAATGAAGTCGGCCCCACGAACATTCCTCCTCCTTCCTCCGTGGCTAACATTCCTCCTCCTCCCGTAGCTGAGGTTCCTCCTCCTCCTCCTCAGCATCCGCAAACGGATTTCGCGAAGATTTGCAAGGACTTTAAGGCGATGGGTGGCAAGAATTTTATTGGGATGGAGACTTTTGTTGAGGCAAGAAACTGGTTAAAGGAAACTGAAGACCTCTTTGCTACCTTTGATATAGAAGACCGTAGGAAAGTTCTGTTAGCGGTATGGCTGTTGAAAGGGGAATCTGCATATTGGTGGGTAGTCACCACCACTACTAGGCCAATTCAGACTTGGGATGACTTTAGGAGAAGGTTTGGACTGAGGTTTCTATCATCGACAGAAGAGAACCTTCAGATGGAGAGGTTCCTATCTCTAAAGCAAAGGGACATGACAGTTAGGGAATACGTGGATATGTTTAATCAACTTGCTCGGTTCGGTCTAGACTTGGTTAACACAGCTCAGAAGAAGGCCCTACACTATGCTCTAGGATTGAACGAGCCATTGCACGGTTTGGCCATGTCTCACATACCCATGGGGGCGACCTTCGAGAGTTTGGTAAATATGGCCCTGCTTCAAGAGGAAGATAAGAGTGGTAAGAAGGAAGTCAAGTTGAATGAGTCTCAAGGGAAGAAGGTAGATTCCTAGAAAGGAGGCAAGGACAACAACAACCGCTATGACAACAAGACCAGGGAGACAAGGAAGTGCAAGTTCTGTGGGATCGTTGGACACATAGCCAAAGATTGTAGGAAGAAAAAGAGGAAGTTGGGAGAATGCTTTCACTGTGGAGAGTCTGGACACTATAGCAAGGATTGCCCGAAAAAGCAAGGACAAGGGAAAAGGCAAACACAGCGAGCATGACCCTCTGGAGGGCAGTTGCAGGCTCTCCTCGCTCTTCCAGCTTTTGATCGAGGTAGTGTTTCTATAGAAAGTCATGTTTACATTTCTGATTTCCCTGTTCGTACCTTATTTGATTCTAGCTCATCGCATAGTTTTATTTCTGATCTTGTTGAAAGTTTGCACCTAAGTACTAGTCTAGTTGAGGTCCCGTTAGTGTTTCAAATCCAATTGGGGGTTCCGCCCATCTACCTATGATTTGTATGGATTTGAAAATCTCTATCTTGAGCGTAGAATTCATGTGTAATGCTTAGGTTCTTGGGTTTATGGGATACAGGTTGACTTTAGGCAAGGATTGGTCGTCCAATTATGGAGCCATTCTTGATTTTGAACATAGGGTTGCGAGGCTCACGACTCGCCTCGGTAATACCCTCGAAATCTCGTGCGACCTTTAGGGTTCCATCATGATTAGTTACCTAGAATCCCTTGGCACCTTTATTGGAAATTTGTAATCCAATCGAGTAGTGTTCGCCACTAAGGCGGATAGTCCATTCCACTTAAGCATGGGTTAGAGAAATCACCCTAGTAAGTACATTTGGCAACGTGGATTGGCACTTGTTTTCAAGAGATAGTTCTTCTGCGTGGGATACCATATAGTATGTAAACGAGGTCCAGGATTCACTAACAAATTTTGTAAAGCTTGCATGAAACCATGAGCACGTAGTTATGTGGAAGCTAAGTATTTTAGGAAAAGAATAAGTGGAAGTAGAACGAGAGGCAACGGTGAAATGAGTTCTAACTCATATTTTGGAAATAAGAATTAAGAGCTATGAAATTGTGAAATTAAAAGACGGTCAAGGTACGATAGGATTAAGCTCAAGAAAATGCGACTTAGAAGATTGAAGACTAGATACGCGCATTACATCTCTTTCTAAGAGTATATCCTTGATCCCTATTATTCTGTAGAGCTTACTCGCATGCTATCTTTTAAGTATATCCTCTCGGTCCTATTCTCAATCTTAGTTCTTTTGCAAACCCCATAAGGAGTATGACTCGCCTATATAGTTGGGGTGAGGATGTCCATTAAGTTGACCAAACTGTTTGGGCTTTATGGGATATGGGTCATAGTTGATAGACTTACGTAGAGTGCTCACTTTGTTCCGTTGAAGAGCAAGAGGACTACATCATGGCTAGCATCTGTTCATCTTCGAGAGATAGTACGATTGCATGGAGTTCCTTCTAACATAGTCAGCAATCGTGACCCAATTCTCGCTAGCCAATTCTGGAATAGTTTGCAGGAAGCGATGGGTACGCGATTGAATCTAAGTACGGCCTATCACCCACAGACGGATGGCCAGACCGAAAGGGTGAATAGGGTACTAAAAGATCTGTTGAGGCTATGCATCCTTGACTTTGGTGGCACTTGGGAAGATCATCTTCCTCTCGTAGAGTTTGCTTATAATAACAGCTATCAGGCAAGCATAGGAATGGCACCATTCGAAGCTTTGTATGGGAGGCCGTGCAAGTCACCAACATGTTGGTGGGAGACAACAGATGAGCTTATACTTGGGCCCGACATGATAAGAGGCACATCCGAGAAGGTAAAGTTAATTCAAAGACAGATGAAAACGACCCAAGATAGACAGAAATCCTATGCTAACAAGCGAAGGACAGATTTGAAATTCGAAGCTGGAGATATGGTTTTCGTGAAGGTTTCTCCTTTGCGTAATGTGGTTCGTTTTGGGGCAGTTGGGAAGCTGGCACCAAGTTTCGTAGGACCCTTCCCTATCATAGAGAGAATTGGGAAGATGGCTTATAAGGTGGAATTGCCCGAGAAGCTGGCCGGAGTGCATAATGTCTTTCATGTCTCGCATCTCCGAAAGTGCCTACATGAGTCCGCTGAGGTGGTTGAACCTAGCATTCTTGAAGACATGGAAGTGGAAAAAGAGGCAACTTTGAGGCGAGCTCCGATTCGTATCTTGGGAACGGAGATCAAGAAGCTAAGGAATCGAGAAGTCAAATTGGTGAAGGTTCAGTGGAGTGAGGCCGAAGAGGATGCAACTTGGGAAACCGAGGAGAAGATGCGCGAGCTTTATCCATTTCTTTTTGAGGGTACATTCTCAATCTCTTTTCCTTGTTAGCATATATTTCTTTTGCTATCCATGTTTATCTTGTCATGAGAACCTTAGGCAGAAACCCTTTGGATGAAACATGTATTTGAAACATGTTATGTTTGATGTTTGCAAGTGGTTGCAAGTGTTTGCAAGTGGATACTCGTGGATGCATGATACACGTTAGGCAATAAGATCGGCTCACACACTTTCATATTGCATATGCATGAGTGCTTATACTTATTCATGGCTGAAACTTGTGATGCTATCACGTGGATGTTGCATATGGACGAATGTTATGCGCACTCATGTAGATATTATGAATCATGCTAGGAATTTGCATACATATGGACTGATTACACTAACATACATATGCATTAAGGAGGTTTACTGAATCAGTAACCGCCTGATTTTCGCATTAGATAAGTACATATACACACACCTTTCGCATATGATCATACAACATTTAGAATCTTTTAAGGACAATGACTGCACGTGGATGATGTTTTGAGTAGATGGATGATGGATGGTAGGATATGTTCTTCCTAACTTGAAGATTTCGGGGACGAAATCCTTTAAGGTGGGGAGAATGTAACAACCCGTATTTTAAATAACATGATTATAACATAAATCATGGCAGAATTAAATGATAAAATCTGAATCAAGGGAAACGGGCTGTTCCATTGCATTCGTCTCGGAAAAATACGCGAAATAGAGTCCGAGTTTTCAAAAATCGGAGTCCGTACGACTCAGTTATGGCCCGTCAAAGTTTTCAGAAAATTCAAGTTTAAAAACAGATTCAAATTAAAATTTAGCTGAGCAGGCAGGCGGGAAAAATTCCCGCCACCCCCAAGTCGACTGGGGAGTCGACACACCCTAGGTTGTGTCGACTGCCCAGTCGACACCCCTGTCGACTTGGGTGGTCGGCTAGATTGGCCTGGGTGCATCTGACTTGTTCCTCAAGACACGTTTAAGGCTTGTGACGGATTTTAAAGGCTCAGATCTGAATTGGGTTAATCCTATGGCCTAAACTAACCTAAACTTCTATAAAAGGACCCTAATACCTAGCCTAAACCTTCATAAATCAATCCTACAACTAGATTATGCCAAAATGTTTAATCATGTCCTCCACCCTCTTGTCATAGCCTCCACCTTCATTCTAATGAGAGTTTCTAAGCTTGTTTGAGAGTTTCTAAGTTTGATTCAAGGCCAAAGTTCAATCTTTCTTCATCAAAGCAAGGATCTTCTTCTTGTTTCTCAAGGGGTTTCATTGGAGCTTATCATTTGGGGGGTTTTTAGAGTTTCTAGTGGCTTCGTCTCAATCTTATTTTATTTTATAAGTCTTCATAGCATTGTAAGCCCTATTCTACTCTTAGATTCTAACTATGAAGTTAAATATGACATGTTGCAAGTTTGAGTTTGGGCCTAAGTATGATTTGTTCTTTGATTCTATCATGTTATGCATAGATTTATTCTATGCATGTTTGTAAAGCTATCACCTTGACTTTGTGCATAGAAAGCTATGAGCTTTGATTTGAAATGTTGCATAAAGCAACATAGAAACTCTCATAACCCTTATGTTATCTTGCATATGATGTTATATGTGAATCACTAGTTATCATCCTATGCCATCTATGACCATGTATCACCTATTTGCTAAGTTTAATGCCATACATGTGTAGATTTGAATTGGACCTAAGTGCAATATTTGCCTTGAACCTATCATTGTATGCATAGATCTATTCATGCCTCTCTTGATTTATGATTGTGGACCTATCATGAACCTAGTACCGTTCATGTTGACCTTGGGAAAAAAATGCTATGAAATGGATTATGGCTTATGCATGTTAACAAACCTTAACCCCTCATGTTCCTTAACATGCACATGATGATATTGAACCTATTTCCTATGCACAAGTTAAGATTGTCACCCTATGTCAACTATTACCATGCTACCACCATATTTGCTATTATGCATGCTTGTGGCCAAAGCACCCTTATGCTATTATGCATGCTTGAGGCCAAAGCACCCTTATGCTATTATGCATGCTTGTGGCCAAATCACCCTTATGCTATTATGCATGCTTGTGGCCAAATCACCCTTATGCTATTTGATATGTTTGAGGCCAAGTCACCTTTTATGCTATCATACATGTTGAGGCCATATGCTAGTATGTTGAACCCCCTTTGGCCTCAAATATCACCATGTTTAACTTGTGATAGACTTTGCCATCTTATGCCCACCTTGTCATATTCTTATGTTCCCCCTTTTTGATCTATTTGTGTTGATGCGAACTTACGTGCGATGGGGTTACGTTATGGGTAAACTTAAACGACATGAAACATGACTTGGAAAATATGACATGTGACGATGCTTGAAAACATGAACGTGGACATGACATGTAGAAAACATGAAAGTGGCCAACTCGAGGTTGGGTTGAGTTTGTAGCATAAATCTACCCAGAACCGACCGGCTTAACTAGTGGCTACAAGCAATAGGACCCAATGTGAGTAGTTGGTCACATCGCACTTAAAACCCGAGGTTAGACTAGGTTGTGGTGTAAAGCTACCCGGACCCGCCCGGCTTAACTAGTAACCACAACAAAGTCTAATGTGAGAGGTTGGGGTGCATTAAGTTAATTAATGCCACATGGTAGGGTTAAGTCATGGACTACTTGAATACTTAACCAATTAAACACGATGGATTGGTAGGGTTAAGTCATGGACTACTTGAATATACTTAACCAGTTGAACACCATGTATTGATAGGGTTAAGTCATGAACTGCTTGGATACACTTGACCAACTCAATACATGGTTAGGATAGGGTTAACCACACTTAACCCATTTAAAATCCTAGTTACGTGGTCCTTTTCAGCAGTAACCTACTTGGGAGTATCTGGATACCCTGGACTAGGCTAGGGTGGGGCATGATTACTGACTGATTGTAAGAGACCAAAAGAGACGGCTGAATAGTGCACCAGTTAAGTTCAGGCGGACCATGGTCGTGCACATTAAGTTCGGAGTTGAACATGGGCACCGGTAGGTTTAGACTGTGCATGCTTGAATTGTGTCTGTGGTTTACACCTTAGGGATGGATACACCCTAGGGTGGACCTTGCACAGTTAACTTTATTCCATGATTAAGCCGTATGACACCGATACACGACGAGTTAGGCTATAGGGAGCCGATCGACTAGACCGAGTAGTTGGACCTTGATTTAGGTCATCTCATGAGTTTGGGCCAACATTGGGCTAAGGGATCATTTCTTGTTTATACTTGACATTGATTATAATACTAGTACACTTGGTGCAACTTAACCTTGTATACGCGATGCACACTTGATCTATCTTGTTAACTTTTCACCATGCCAGTTATCATCCTATGTTTCATCTCTTTTTTACATGTCCAGTTAACTTTATTAGTTTTTATACTAATAGTAGGTAGGACTTACCAGTCTTCTTGACTGACCCGTTTTCTTTCGCCTCTTTTCTTCCGTCCCCCCCCCCCCCAGGTTCTCATGGTGGGAATACTAGCACCTAGCTTGGATCTTTAGCTTGCTTACTTGATAGCTCATGTACGGTTTGGACTTGAGCTTTGCTATGGCGACACCACTGTTATCTTTGGGGAATACTTTACTTATGTTATTTTTTAGTTTATGTTTTTCTAGACCTTGTTTTGTTGGGAAAATGATGACCAAGTACTTTGATGTAACTTGACTATGGTTTTGAAATAGTAATTTTATCCGCTGCTTTATTTATTATGTTTTACTCATATGTTCTGTCTTGTGATATCTTCATGCATGTTTACCTTGTTTAACGCCCCTCCAAAGCTAGTGTGCTTGCAGGAGTGACCCTGGCGGAGGTGGGGTGTTACAATTAGGCTAAAGAGCTAATTAGAGAAGAAATTAGTGAATTGAGTTAAGAATGATTGGATTTATTTGAAATGAGTTGGAATCGGAGAATATGTGTTAACAAGTATGGAATGAAGCAATGAAAGAGATAAACATTGAATGGCCGACAAGAGAGGTACATATTTAATTCAATATGATATTTTTATGAGCATATTGGGCAAGCCATTTGGCTTTATGATTTTCTTTTTGAATGGACAGGTCCCAAAGAGGCGATTTGTAGTTGTACCTATTGAGCCGTGCAAAAGAGACACTGGTGAAATTTTTCCGAAAATATAAGGACTTAGAAATTTTAAGAAAAATTGATAATTAGAAATCGGTTTAACAATTATATATGGAATTTAATAAAAAAATGAAATTATAATGGAATTTATAAGTAAAAAGGAAGTTTATAAAATTAAATATTGGGAGGTCAGAAGGAGAAACGTATACACGTTTAAAAGTGAATAATTGGCAGTATTTTTGTTTGTCGTAATGATGTTTTACACAACATCCGTTTTAACCCAAGTAAGTGTGATTTTGGAAATATAATAACGAATATTTCCTAAGTATAGAAATGAATGGTTTTGTGGAAGGGATAAGTGAATGGAAAATGTTTTCCAATTATAAATAGGAGATATTTTCTAAGTATGGAAAATAAAAGAATGTGGAATATGGAATTGTTTTCCATATATCGTGGGCCAAAAAGTTGAAAATATATCTTGATAAAGAAATTTGAGTTGTATAATGGGAAATGATTTAATTAACGAAATATTAATTAAAAGGTCTTAGTGATTGTTTGATGCTAATTAATAGTATTTCCTTTTAGGAATACGATCTTTGATGAATAGTTGTTTCTTTGATAGTTAAATAATCGGCTATCGAAGTATTGGCCAATTAAATGTTATCGTTGTCAATATGGAGAGACCAGTTGGATTTATTATCCGAAAACCACTCGATATTAGCATAAGCATTGCGAATCAGTTTATTTTGAACATAATCAAAGATGGAGTAAAGTGCAAGGGCTTTTTCAGTTAATCCTAGGTAGAAATTGCCTAAGATGGATCAATGGAGATGGTCCCTTCGGTTTCGTTCAATCCCATAACGAACTTGTGTGGACGAGCGTCAAATACAGTATTTCCAAATGATCATTGTTAACGGTATTTTTTGTTAACAGTGAAATATTAGGCTATGGTCATGGACCTAGGGTAGTCTAGTCCTCTTAAGCTTGACTTAATTCGTCGTCCCTTAACTATCAAGATCCTAAACCCGAAGATTAGTTACACTTACTTCAAGAGGTGAGTATCACGCTTAAGAGACTTAAGGATCAATAATTACCTTGGGATAGGGCTTCAACAATTGTTATTTATTGGAGTTAGAATACGTGCTAAAGGTGTCTTGGTATTTACTTGGAATGTTGGGTTAGGGAGTGTTAACATTCGAAAGCATAATAGTATACACTATAATACACAAAATAGTAAAGAACACAATGATTTATAATGTTTGGTTCAAATTGAACCTACGTCCACTTTGAAGGCTTTAATAATTTTATTCATGGTGGACATTACAAGGGAAATCCCTAATTTGACTTACGAATTAGGGTTTAGGATCTTAGAATAGAATACAAGATTTGAGAGTATGAGAGAAGTCCCCAAAAAATGAGACCCTTAAGGTCTTATTTATAGAAGTTTTTGACACCCCCCCCCCCCCACTGTTGGTGCTCGGCACCAGCTTCGGTGCGCATTTTCTGTTTGGTCCGCTTCTGCGTAATGAACCAAAATTTTTGGTATTTAAAATCTTATAGTTAATCCAATTCCTTGTTGAAAATTTATGTTTATACTTGAAATTTATTTATAATTAGAAATCTGTTCTATTTAAACTTGGTTTTGAATTAATTTTGTATGCGTAAGTTTAAATTTTAATATTTGAACCTAGATAATTTTGTTAAATTAAGCTTTATTAATATTTTAAACTGTTTGAATATATTGTTTGAATTTTTTTAAATTTGTTTTCCAATTTAATTAGAGAATTATAATTGAATTTATATAAATTTGTTTGGCTGAATTCGATTTTAAATTAAAATTTAGACATGTATTTGAAATATTGTATGTACTTAGTATTGTAAATGGTATGTATACATAGAGTAAACAAGTAGTATATACTTTGAAAACTATTTGTTGTCGCTACTTGTTAAGCTGGCTGAATTTGATGCCATCTGTTCATATTATTCTGTCTTTTCCACCGTTCCCCATTTCCTTTTATTCCCCATTTCCTTTTATATGCCTTCATTCATTACTTACCCCATTTCATTCCCAGCCAAAACAAACTTCCCCAAATCAAATCCCTAAAATTGATATCAATGTCCACCGCATTTTTCTACGTCAAAATCGAGCCACCACTTATTCCCCTCGCCATTGTACTCCAGCGTCATTTGTTCTCACCTGCGACAACCGAAGCCAGTAGTCGAGTTCGCTCCGCCACAAATCCAAAACCCAGTTTTTCTCGAAAGAAAAAAAAACTAACTTTTGATCATCAGAGGAAGCAGCGTCGTCGCCTCGTCAGTGCCTGCTCTGATCAATGTCACCCACCTGACCGAGCCTCCTTTTCAAACCATCGAGTCACCATTTTTCGCCTTCCTCCTGTTACTCGCCGAGAAACCCGAAGTCCTTGTCTGCAAACCGTCACTGCTACACCGTTTAAGGGGAGTTTATACTCACGATTAATATTTATTCAAGTAATTTAGTTTCAGTTTAAATTATAAGTTACAATGGTTGATGGCCTTAATACTTGACTATTGCCTTACTGCCTTGAAATTTTCACTTGAGGTTCCATCAGAATAGGTCGATTCTTACTGCTATTTGTTTGCTTCTGTAATGACCCGGATTTTTGGTCGATTTATTTTAAATATTTAGTATGGTTTTAAATATTGAATTTATAATATAAATGTTATTTTATATTGGATTATCGATTTAATAATCGAAATACGATTTATTTTGATTTTATATATATTTATCGAAATACGAGAACTGAAATAATTCAATTTGAGATTTAAACTGAGTCAAAACAATTCAAATGATCAATATTAGTTGTATTTGAATATAGATGATAATAAAAATATTTTATTATCAGAGATATTATTTGTTTTGAATTTAAATTATTTTATATCGAGTTAATATGGTCATTTATATATACGTTCAAATTTAATTTTTTAAAATATAGTCAATTCAGTTTAGAACAACACTATAATATTGAAACGTCGGTCGGTGCGCCAAAATAGCGGTGCAGGTTTTAAATTAATGGACCCCGAAATATTTGATTATGGATAGGTTCAAAATCAAGTCACAATCTATTTAGATAAAATAAAATTCACTTTATATCTAATCGAAATAAATTAAAAATCAAATCGTATAAAACATGCTTGTACTTAGTCCTACATCACTTTAGTTCGTATGTACGAATGGTCCCCTTCCATTTCTATAAATCAGTGACCCTCTTTTCCCTTCTTCTTCACATTTTCTTTCTACCATTCGTCAGCAAAAATCAAAAGGGGAAATCGGCCTAACTTTCAAATTCATTTGAAAAACTCCTCTTCCAAATCAAAACCGAGAGCTTCAAATCGAATAAATCCCAAATAGAAATTCGAAATTGCCCCTCAAATCCTCCCGCCCTCATACATGAATCACTCCATTCGAATCAATTGAAGTGTGATGGGAAGTCGCCCCTTTTTGGGATCGAGCTCGACTCGATGTTGGAAGCGGATTTTGACTGTAGTCAGAGGTGTGACGGCTGAGGAGTGGAAGACCGACATTGATGTTTGCGATTAGGTTGAATTGGGGGATTCCGATTGCTGTTGAGGTGCACGAGTGGAAGAAGGACACGGTTGTTTCAAAGGAGGCGCTCACGTAGGGTTTGGGAATTCTTCGATCAACTTCTCGCGATTTCAGATAGGGTGCGATGTGACAGGAGAAGTTCGACAGGGTGATTTGGAGGAGTCGAGTTATTCAAAATGGAGGTTGCGGTGTCTATTATTGGGCATGGTGAAGGAGTTGGCAATGAGATGGAGTTCGATGGTCTTATTTGTACATTGGCAACTGTCTGACGTTGAGCGAGATAGGCAGAGGAGTTCGAATGTGGGTGCAGTTTTGGCAGTAGATTTTGGAGGAGTGGATGGTGCAAGGATAAAACAATAAACAGTGGGTATTATTGGGAACGTGAGAAAAAGATTCAACCGTAAACTGTTGAGTTACAACTGTGACAAAGTTATCTTCTAAATGGAATTGGTTTTGGGATTTTTGAAATCAATTGAAATCAGAATGGATCAAATAAATCAAGGTGATTAAATCTCACTCACTGGTTTATATATTTAAATTTATTTTTATCATTAAAATAAATTTGTTGGTTGTTTGGGTGCATGAATGAATTATTGAATTATTTTGGTTAGTGGATATTTCCCACAATACTATTAGCGGATGCCCGCACTATCATTAGCGGATGACCCTGCGCCCATGTATGTAAGTGGATCCCCTTTTATACACGATATCCTGCCTTGAAGCAGGATTGGTATTACTTATGTGACTAACATCTGTGGATGCAGGGAAAACAGGTTGGAGGGATCCAACTGGATTCCTCAAAAATATTATTATTTGTTTGTTTCCACATACATTATCATATATGATTTGTTGATTGAAAATTGAGTGGTTTGATTGCTTAATTATCACTGGGCCTGAATGTTGATCTATAAAAATATTGTAAAAGAGATTTTGAGATTTTAAACGGAAAATTCTATTTTTCTAATAATAGAATTTGAAATTCGAATTGATTAAAATATTGACTTGTTTTGAATAGATAAAACAAGTACTGAAATTTATAAATAATGTTATAAATATATATAGGAGATGGAAGTATTGAAATTTACAAACGATGTTTGCAAATTGGAAAATGCAGGGGACTAAATTGAATTTATAAACAAGGTTTATAAATGTAGTGGGAAAAAAATTTCATTGGATAATTTGAATACTTAAATTCAAATGTGAATTTAAAAATAGAAATGGGAAAATCGTTTTAAAGAAATAAACTATTGAATTTATTCTAATGTTCAGAATATAAATTGAACTAAAATAAATCCGTAAGGATTTATGATTTTGAATTCGATTAATTCGAATTAATTCAAATAGAATTTGAATATATAGGAATTGAAATAGAATTTGAATTCAAAGGAATTGAAATAGAATTTGAATTCAAAGGAATTGAAATAGAATTTGAATTCAAAGGAATTGAAATAGAATATGAATTTAAAGGAATTCAAATGAATTTGAATAAAGAAAATTCAAATGAAATTTAAAATATAGAATTTGAAAATAGAAGTGAAATGGAGTTTAAATATAAAATTCAAATAAATTGAAATGAGATTTGAATATAAAATTCAAAAAGAATTGAAAGGAGAATTTGAAATAGAAAATTTGAAATCATTTCGAAATGGGAACGACGAAATATATTTCGAAATGTGGATTTTTTAACAGAATAGAAATAAATCCAAAGGATTTATAATTTGTAAAAGGAAATGGAAATTTAATATAGAAACTTAAATAGAACTTGAAATAGAATTTCAAAATAGAATTTGAAATAGAATTTGAATTTAGAAGATTGAAGTATAAATAAATTATAATCAAGTAAGTGAAAATCGACGATTTTAGATAATCAGAATTTTTGAGATGAATTGGGAAAATTGGTTTAATATATATTAAAAATATATTAGAATGGAGTTGAATTTATTATAAACGAATTTAAAACGTTTATATTTCTAAATATAATTAAAACGAGCTCGTCGCAGCACCGCAGTTCGTAAATTGGCGTTTCGAACTTCAATTGAGTATACAGAACTCAATTGAAGTCAGAATTCTTTGAAACAAGAAATGTCAGGACCGATTTGATAATAGTTTTCTAATGAAGGAGAAAAATCTGGATTTCGTCGAATAGATTTTGAGTTTTGTCAAAATCAAATTTTCAGAAAAACAGCGCCATAACCATTTAAAAACCATAACGGTTTATTTAATTTTATAAAGGGATTTTAAGCAAATGAAATCCGAATTTCTTTTTAGAAAATTTCAGATTTGAGTTGTAAATTAGATGTGAACTCAAGTGGAGCAATGAATTGATTTTTGAAACAGAAATCAGATTTTTGATTATTGAATAGAATTAACTAATTTGAATAGTAATTAGTTAAAGAGATTTTGAATTGATATTTAGCTTTGAATAAGTGAATTCGATTTGAAAATTTATATTCGAAATAAAAAGGGAAACTAGAATTGAAATTGAAATTCAATTTGGTTATGAGCAAGTAAAATATTTTGTTTGAACATGTTATGTTCAAACAAAGAAGTGAAATAGGCAAAATAGCTAATTAAAGAATAAATGAGCGAAACTGAATTCAAACGATTGGATTGAGTTGAATTGAAAACAGGTGAGCATGTGTTAGACAGGTAGGGGATGAAGTATATGAAGATTTTAATTTGTGTCCGACAAAAAGGTACATGTTTAAATTTATATATGAGATTATAAGCGTCGTATCGGCAAGCCTCTTGGCTTTTTCTTTTGTATTGGTGAGGGCCATGGGAGGCAATTTGAAATATCCCGATGCTCCCGATACAAAGGAGGTTATGGCGAAATTTTCCGGGAATTTAAGGAGTTAGAATATTTTTAAGATAATTTGATAGTTAGAAATCAGTGTATCGATATATATAAAATTCGATAAGGAAATGAAAGAAAAAAATAGAGTATTGTAAACAAAAAGGGGAAATCTATAAATTAGAAATAGAAATCGAACCATATACATGTTTTAAAAATGAATAATTGGATTTGTGTTTATTCGAGGTAAGTAGTTTTGCCGTTTTGAAGTTGAGGAAGTTTTCAGTCAAGGTCTGAGAGGTAATTTTACCCCAACTTGATTGATTTCATTTTTAATTGATAAATAGCAAGATCCAGTCTCGAAGAGAAGTGTTGGATAATAGTTAGTCGAATAAAATATTTTGGGTTGTTGTAACGATGTTTACACAACATTCGTTTCAACCCAAGTGGTGGAATTTTGGAAATAAACAATAAATATGTATAATTAAAGTAGTCGGGAAAGAGATAAGTGATTGAAATTTGTTTTTCAAATACAAATAGAATATATTTTCTAACTATAGAAAATAATAGAAGGCGATATGTTTTCCAAATAGCGTAAGAGGCCAAGAAGATTATCGAAATTATTTGGTTAACAAATATTGATAGAGAAATAGAGAAGTGAATTAATTAATGAAAAATTAATTAGCAGGCCAAGTGATTGATTGATGTTATGGATGAATGGATGTTTTGTTTATTTTTCTTCGATAGTTAAATAACCGACTATCAAAGTGTTTTCCATTATCGTTGTCAATATGGAGAGACCGGTTGGATTATTATCCGTGAACCACTCTGTATTGGCAGTAGCTTTGCGAATCAGATTATAGGAAGATAATCGAAGATGAAGTAAAGTGCAAGGGCTTTTTCTATTAATAGAAATTGTGCCTTCAGTTTCGTTCAATCCCAGAACGAACGTATATGGACGAATGCTTGACAGAGTATTTCCAATGATCGAATATGTTGATCTGTACAAATATATATGATTGCAAAGGATTTATTCCCTTAGCATATCATCTAGAATATTTGTGCAAATCAATTAGTGATCAACGGATCTGCCAATGTGGCATTCAAAGTGATTGTGCTATCAATGAATAGAATGTAATCGTAGCCTCAGGCCTCAACAACCGGGAAATGACAAAAATCGGGTAGGCAGCATGGCTATGTTGGTCGCTCCCATTAGGGTGTATAATCACCTATCTAGAGGTTCATTTAATTCCTTATTCTATTCGATGCTGTCCCATTCGGGAAACGGTTGCTGATCCCAACCGTTGGTGATATACATTCGATACACTCAAGCGAAATGAGTGGTCGGTCATGTGTGGGCCGGGTTGTATGATGTTCTTGTTGAACCCAGTGTATTCCTCTCTAGATATACACTAGCGGAAGGTGGTTCCATACCTTGTCATGTTGGAAATCCAATCTTCAATAAGCGCCCTACGGTTTTTGATTTAATATTATATATGGAGCGTGAGATGCAAGCGTTCCGCTAGATTCTATTTATTTGATTAGACATTATTATAATATCACTGGATTTGATATCAAAAGTATTTTGGGTTATCGTAAGGTAAAAACCATCCGTATTTATGTGTGGATCAGTCTTACGATTATCATTTCTTCGAAAGTATTTTGAAAGTTAAACAAATGGTTGGAGTTTACTCACACCAGTCCCATGACTAACCCAGAGTTTATTTTGTTTGTTTTCCCTAAACTCTTGGGTGCCCAAATTTGTACGGGCAGTCAAGTAGTCGGGATTTTACAGATTCACTTAGAGGAGCTTGGAGTAGGAGGCTTCAGTGTCAGATAGATAATATTTTATTTCCGCTGTGTTGTAAGTGTTGTACTCTGATAACTGTATGTTATACAGTGAAAATTTTGTATTTCAAAAGTTGTATTATATGATATATTTTATTCCTTCCGCTGTGAGTTGTGATCTTCATTTTTCTTCTATTCTAATATTTCTTTCTTTCTATTTCTCATCCTCTAACTTCTTTCTAATAATGAGTCGTATTTCTGTGCAGTTTGGGTTGGACGTGTGGTGTTACTAGTCAACTCATATAGTACAGATTTGCGGGTCGTTACAGTTGGTATCAGAGCTTAGGTTGGGCGAATACCTAGGCTTTGGTGGGATTGTGCTCATTAGAGATAGGGTCAGTATTACCCTAGAATGAGTGGAATGTATATATATACGAGAGAGCGTACTTGTTAATGGATATAGAAGTTGTTTTATATTGTGTTGGCTAGTCTGTTGAGCTGTTTATGAATTCTGATCGAATTGTGGGATGCAACGACGTTGATAAGAGTTTGTAAATACTTGAATAGAAGATTGAACACGATATTGTTTTAAAGTGGGTAAATGAAATAATTTTACCCAAAATTCTATTTTTGATATAAAAATAATAATTTTCTGAAATTATTATAATACATGGATGTGTTGGTTGTTATAATTATAATCAAACGAGATTATAAAAAATTGGAATGGTTATATATAACCAAAATAGAATTTGTATATGAATTAAATATACAAATGAGACGAATTAAAATTGAATTGAAAACAGAATTTAGAATTTAAATCCTGGGATGTTTGAAAATATTTTCTGAAGTATATCAGTACAATATAGCTTTGTATTTGAAGAATTTTTGAATACAAATCATTTTGAATGGATTTTGAAAGTGATAAAGCACTGAACTCACTTCAGTGGCTGGAAAATAATTCTGATGATGACTGCAGCATTATCAGTGTTCATTTTCGAGTTTCTAAGTGATGGATTGCTACCTTAGAAATTTTTTTGAAGGAAATTTGTTTGAAAGAAAACAAGTTGGTTGGAAAATTCAAATGTTTTGAATTTGAGATGATTATAAATATATGTGTATATATTTATGTGATTTCGAAGGGATTTGAAATGGAAACCCTAGGTTTTGAATTCTGGAATTTAAAAGTAACTTAAGCTAGTTAAATGGATTGAAGTGAATAAATTAACTAGAATCAATTTGAATAGGTTTAATGGAATTTAGATTGGGTATAAATGGATTGATCGTAGATCATTCGAATTAAATGAAGGAAGACCAAAAGTTTTGGTGGAATTAAATTTGTTGAAATATGAGGAGTTGAGTTTCAACATAAGTGAGATTTTGAAAAATAATGGATTTGTACTATTTTCCTACCTTAGCAATTTCGAGGACGAAATTATTTTAAGGGGGGAAGAATGTAACGACCCGGATTTTTGGTCGATTTATTTTAAATATTTAATATGGTTTTAAATATTGAATTTATAATATAAATGGTATTTTATATTGGATTATCGATTTAATAATCGAAATACGATTTATTTTGATTTTATATATATTTATCGAAATACGAGAACTGAAATAATTTGATTTGAGATTTAAACTGAGTCAAAACAATTCAGATGATCAGTATTAGTTGTATTTGAATATAGGTGATGATAATAAAAATATTTTATTATCAGAGATATTATTTGTTTTGAATTTAAATTATTTTATATCAAGTTAATATGGTCATTTATATATACGTTCAAATATAATTTTTTAAAATATAGTCAATTCAGTTTAGGACAGCGCTATAATATTGAAACGTCGGTCGGTGCGCCAAAATAGCGGTGCAGGTTTTAAATTAACGGACCCCGAAATATTTGATTGTGGATAGGTTCAAAATCAAATCGCAATCTATTTAGATAAAATAAAATTCACTTTATATCTAATCGAAATAAATTAAAAATCAAATCGTATAAAACATGCATGTACTTAGTCCTACATCACTTTAGTTCGTATGTACGAATGGTCCCCTTCCATTTCTATAAATCCGTGACCCTCTTTTCCCTTCTTCTTCACATTTTCTTTCTCCCATTCCTCAGTAAAAATCAAAAGGGTAAATCGGCCTTCCTTTCAAATTCATTTGAAAAACCCCTCTTCCAAATCAAAATCGAAAGCTTCAAATCTAATAAATCCCAAATAGAAATTCGAAATCGCCCCTCAAATCCTCCTGCCCTCATACTCGAATCACTCCATTCGAATCAACTGAAGTGCGATGGGAAGTCGCCCCTTTTTGGGATCGAGCTCGACTCGATGTTGGAAGCGGATTTCGACTGTAGTCAGAGGTGCGACGGCTGAGGAGTGGAAGACCAACATTGATGTTTGCGATTGGGTTGAATTGGGGGATTCCGGTTGCTGTTGAGGTGCACGAGTGGAAGAAGAACACGGTTGTTTCAAAGGAGGCGCTCGCGTAGGGTTTGGGAATTCTTCGATCAACTTCTCGCGAGCTCAGATAGGGTGCGATATGGCAGGAGAAGTTCGACAGGGTGATTGGGGGGATTCGATGTGTTCAAAATGGAGGTTGCGACGTCTGTTATTGGACAGGGTGAAGGAGTTAGCAATGAGATAGAGTTCAGTGGTCTGATTTGTACATTGGCAACTGTCTGACATTGAGTGAGATAGGCAGAGGAGCTCGAATGTGGGTGCAGTTTTGGCAGTAGATTTTGGAGGAGTGGATGGTGCAAGGTTGAAACAATAAACAGTGGGTATTATTGGGAATGTGAGAAAAAGATTCAACCGTAAACTGTTGAGTTACAACTGTGACAAAGTTATCTTCTAAAGGAATTGGTTTTGGAATTTTTGAAGTCAATTGAAATCAGAATGGATTAAATAAATCAAGGTGAGTAAATCTCACTCACTGGTTTATATATTTAAATTTATTTTTATCGTTAAAATAAATTTGTTGGTTGTTTGGGTGCATGAATGAATTGTTGAATTATTGTGGTTAGTGGATATTTCCCGCAATACTATTAGCGGATGCCCGTAGTATCATTAGCGGATGACCTTGCGCCCACGTATATAAGTAGATCCCCTTTTATACCGTGATATCCTGCCTTGAAGCAGGATTGGTATTACTTATGTGACTAACGTCTGTGGATGCAGGGAAAACAGGTTGGAGGGATCCAACTGGATTCCTCAAAAATATTATTATTTGTTTGTTTCCACATATATTATCATATATGATTTGTTGATTGGAAATTGAGTGGTTTGATTGTTTAATTATCACCGGGCCTGAATGTTGATCTATAAAAATATTGTAAAAGAGATTTTGAGATTTTAAACGGAAAATTCTATTTTTCTAATAATAGAATTTGAAATTCGAATGGATTAAAATATTGACTTGTTTTGAATAGATAAAACAAGTACAGAGATTTATAAACAATGTTATAAATATATATAGGAGATGGAAGTATTGAAATTACAAATGATGTTTGTAAATTGGAAAATGCAGGGGATTGAATTGAATTTATAAACAAGGTTTATAAATATAGTGGGGAAAAAATTTCGTTGGATAATTTGAATACTTAAATTCAAATGTGAATTTAAAAATAGAAATGGGAAAATCGTTTTAAAGAAATAAACGATTGAATTTATTCTGATGTTCAGAATATAAATTGAACTAAAACAAATCCGTAAGGATTTATGATTTTGAATTCGATTAATTCGAATTAATTCAAATAGAATTTGAATATATAGGAATTGAAATAGAATTTAAATTCAAAGGAATTGAAATAGAATTTGAATTCAAAGGAATTGAAATAGAATTTGAATTCAAACGAATTGAAATAGAATTTGAATTTAAAGGAATTCAAATGAATTTGAATAAAGAAAATTCAAATGAAATTTAAAATATAGAATTTGAAAATAGAAGTGAAATGGAGTTTAAATATAAAATTCAAATAAATTGAAATGAGATTTGAATATAGAATTCAAAAAGAATTGAAAGGAGAATTTGAAATAGAAAATTTGAAATCATTTCGAAATGGAAACGACGAAATATATTTCGAAATGCGGGTTTTTTAAAAGAATAGAAATAAATCCAAAGGATTTATAATTTGTAAAAGGAAATGGAAATTTAATATAGAAACTTAAATAGAACTTGAAATAGAATTTCAAAATAGAATTTGAAATAGAATTTGAATATAGATGATTGAAGTATAAATAAATTATAACCGAGTAAGTGAAAATCGACGATTTTAGATAATCAGAATTTTTGAGATGAATTGGGAAAATTGGTTTAATATATATTAAAAATATATTAGAATGGAGTTGAATTTATTATAAACGAAGTTAAAATGTTTATATTTCTAAATATAATTAAAACGAGCTCGTCGCAGCACGGCAGTTCGTAAATTGGCGTTTCGAACTTCAATTGAGTATACAGAACTCAATTTAAGTCGGAATTCTTTGAAACAAGAAACGTCGGGACCGATTTGATAATAGTTTTCTAATGAAGGAGAAAAATCTGGATTTCATCGAATAGATTTTGAGTTATGTCAAAATCAAATTTTCAGAAAAACAGCGCCATAACCATTTAAAAACCATAACGGTTTATTTAATTTTATAAAGAGATTTTAAGCAAATGAAATCCAAATTTCTTTTTAGAAAATTTCAGATTTGAGTTGTAAATTAGATGTGAACTCAAGTGGAGTAATGAATTGATTTTTGAAACAGAAATCAGATTTTTGATTATTGAATAGAATTAACTAATTTGAATAGTAATTAGTTAAAGAGATTTTTAATTGATATTGAGCTTTAAATAAGTGAATTCGATTTGAAAATTTATATTCGAAATCAAAAAGGAAACTAGAATTGAAATTGAAATTCAATTTGGTTATGAGCAAGTTAAATATTTTGTTTGAACATGTTATGTTCAAACAAAGAAGTGAAATAGGCAAAATAGCTAATTAAAGAATAAATGAGCGAAACTGAATTCAAACGATTGGATTGAGTTGAATTGAATTGAAAACAGGTGAGCATGTGCTAGACAGGTAGGGGATGAAGTATATGAAGATTTTAATTTGTGTCCGACAAAAAGGTACATGTTTAAATTTATATATGAGATTTTATGCGCCGTATCGGCAAGCCACTTGGCTTTTTCTTTTGTATTGGTGAGGGCCATGGGAGGCTATTTGAAATATCCCGATGCTCCCGATACAAAGGAGGATATGGCGAAATTTTCCGGGAATTTAAGGAGTTAGAATATTTTTAAGATAATTTGATAGTTAGAAATCAGTGTATCGATATATATAAAATTCGATAAGGAAACGAAAGAAAAAAATAGAGTATTGTAAACAAAAAGGGGAAATCTATAAATTAGAAATAGAAATCGAACCATATACATGTTTTAAAAATGAATAATTGGGTTTTATAGTGTGTTTATTCGAGGTAAGTGGTTTTGTCATTTTGAAGTTGAGGATGTTTTCAGTCAAGGTCTGAGAGGTAATTTTACCCCAACTTGATTGATTTTATTTTTAATTGATAAATAGCAAGATCCAGTCTCGAAGAGAAGTGTTGGATAATAGTTAGTTGAATAAAATATTTTGGGTTGTTGTAACGATGTTTACACAACATTCGTTTCAACCCAAGTGGTGGAATTTTGGAAATAAACAATAAATATTTCCTGAGTATAATTAAAGTAGTCGGGAAAGAGATAAGTGATTGAAATTTGTTTTTCAAATACAAATAGAATATATTATCTAACTATAGAAAATAATAGAAGGCGATATGTTTTCCATATAGCGTAAGAGTCGAAGAAGATTATCGAAATTATTTGGTTAACAAATATTGATAGAGAAATAGAGAAGTGAATTAATTAATGAAATATTAATTAACAGGCCCGGTGATTGATTGATGTTATGGATGAATGGGTGTTTTGTTTATTTTTCTTCAATAGTTAAATAACCGACTATCGAAATGTTTGCCAATATCGTTGTCAATATGGAGAGACCGGTTGGATTATTATCCGTGAACCACTCTGTATTGGCAGTAGCGTTGCGAATCATATTATAGGAAGATAATCAAAGACGAAGTAAAGTGCAAGGGCTTTTTCTATTAATAGAAATTGTGCCTTCAGTTTCGTTCAATACCAGAATGAACGTATATGGACGAATGCTTGACAGAGTATTTCCAATGATCGAATATGTTGATCTGTACAAATATATATGGTTGCAATGGATTTATTCCCTTAGCATAACATCCAGAATATTTGTGCAAATCAATTAGTGATTAACGGATCTGACAATGTGGTATTCAAAGTGATTGTGCTATCAATGAATAGAAAGTAATCGTAGCTTCAGGCCTTAACAACCGGGAAATGACAAAAATCGGGCAGGCAACATGGCTATGTGGGTCACTCCCATTAGGGTGTATATTCACCTATCTAGAGGTTCATTTAACTCCTTATTTTATTCGATGTTGTCCCATTCAGGAAACGGTTGCTGATCCCAACCGTTGGTGATATACATTCGATACACTCAAGCGAAATGAGTGGTCGGTCATGTGTGGGCCGGGTTGCAAGACGTTCTTGTTGAACCCAGTGTATTCCTCTCTAGATATACACTACCAAAAGGTGGTTCCATACCTTGTCATGTTGGAAATCCAATCTCCAATAAGCGCCCTGCGGTTTTTGATTTAATATTATATATGGAGCGTGAGATGCAAGCGTTCCGCTAGATTCTATTTATTTGATTGGACATTATTATAATATCACTAGATTTGATATCAAAAGTATTTTGGGTTATCGTAAGGTAAAAACCATCCGTATTTATGTGTGGATCAGTCTTACGATTATCATTTCTTCGAAAGGATTTTGAAAGTTAAACAAATGGTTGTAGTTTACTCACACCAGTCCCATGACTGACCCAGAGTTTATTTTGTTTGTTTTCCCTAAACTCTTGGGTGCCCAAATTTGTATGGGCAGTCAAGTAGTCGGGATTTTACAGATTCACTTAGAGGAACTTGTAGCAGGAGGCTTCAATGTCAGATAGATAATAGTTTATTTCTGTTGTGTTGTAAGTGTTGTACTCTGATAACTGTATGTTATACAGTGAAAATTTTGTATTTCAAAAGTTGTATTATATGATATATTTGATTCGTTCCGCTGTGAGTTGTGATCTTCATTTTTCTTCTATTCTGATATTTCTTTCTTTCTATTTCTCATCCTCTAACTTCTTTCTAATAATGAGTCGTATTTCTGTGCAATTTGGGTTGGACGTGTGGTGTTATTAGTCAACTCAGATAGTACAGATTTGCGGGTCGTTCCAGCTTCCTTGTTCTAGATTACTAGTGTTTGTTGTTGAAACTGTGCCTTGTTTGCGTGCATATATGATTTACTTATAAAAATTTAACCTTTCTACCATGCTGTGTAAGATGTAGTATATTTTTGGTACTCAAACCTGACTTTTTTAAACCCTGAAACTATGCCTTGTGTCTCAACTTGAACACGTTAGTTCATGTTGTGAGTCTCATTTACCTCTCTTTTTCTTTGTAATGGAAATTACATACATGGATTTTGGGAAGGATAAATACATATGCTACCATGCAACACTTTTCTTAACTTTAGATTCCTCTCTGGCACACCATTTCGTTAAGGAAACTTATATGTACTATGCACATACACTGTTTGTATGTTTTGCATGATTTGTTAGGGAAAAAACATCCTGGTTGTAAAAAAAATATTGATTCACCTCCTTACAGCATTGCAAACCTGACCGTAGAATGCATAAGTGTCTCTACCGCATCTTATTTGGTTTCATGAACCCGAAACAAATTTAGGCTAGTGAACTCCAATGTAACATGATAATAATAATGTTTCCCTTGCCTTGTTTGTCAACTGGAATACTTAGTATTGCACCAGTATTTAATTATATAGGAATGAAGGAAATTATATATATACATAAGCATTTACATGTACTACCCTGAACAAAGAAGCATGTTTTATTTATGACTATTATGCAACCTTTTTGGACTCAAATTCTAAGGGTTAGTTACTGCTTATTTTGGAATAAATATTTGACTTGAATAGATAAGCCAAGCATTGAGTTGGGCATCACCTTGTTAACATGTTTGTTAACTTGCCCGCATACTCATAATATTGTGTCTGCGTGATTGCTTTGTTGTACACTGAAATTTATATGTAAGCATAATCTATTATGTGTGTGTGTGTATATTTAGTCGACCAAAGGAACCCTAGTCATTTATGTAGTTTCGAACTGGAAGTTATGTGTCACATTGATTTGTAACCTGCTATGTTACCTGTGCATGTTTATTTTTCTGAACCACATGGAACATTTATAATATGGCTATCCCATTTAACATGTATGTGTAAATAAACGTGCAGCTTAAATTTCTTTATTAAGCAATTTTTAAAACTGATGTTAGGATTAATCGTTACATTTTATTGTTTAATCGAAACTAATTTAGTTGAATAAAGGTTAATCCTGACTCGAGTGTTTTATGTTTTTGCATGGAATGCTCGGATCAGATACTAATGTTGCAATTTTGGAAGAGGATTGGTACAAACCCCTTAGATTTGTTGAAGGACTAAGCTCCCCGTTGAAGGAAACCCTATTAGCCCAAGTGACGTTCGGGGCAACTTTTAAAACTCTAGTTGAGACAGCTACCGTATGCATGGCTAAAAGCGCTAAGAAGGATATAGTAGGGAAGAAAGGAGAAAGCTCCAACAAAAATAAGAAGGAATGGTGGAAAAACAAGAAGAAGAACAAAAAGGACGTAAAAACTTGTATGAGGTGCAACCGCAAGGGCCATGAGGCCAAGGATTGTAGGACCTCGTTGGTGAAAAAGGAGTTCAAGGGAAAATGTACAACTTCCATGAGGAAGGACACATGTCCAAGGACTACCCAAACCCAAAGTTGTCAAGGGTGGCCAGAACCATGCAACAGAGGTAGCACTAATTCGTAGACGACCCCCAAGATACCAAGGGCATCCTGCACTAGAAGGTATAACCTCTATTTTAGGAAATTTAGTATAAACCTTCTTCGATTCCGGAGCAACCCATTATTTTATCTCCAAGCGATTAGTAAATCTGTTGAACCTTTCCATATCTATCTTGGATAGTCCGATAGAGGTGGCCAACCCTATCGGATGAACTAAGTATCTTGAACTATTATGCAAAGACCTAGTATTGGAGGTCGACAATGTCGCGTTCCGTTGCAAGGCGTATGCAAAGGATTTTATGGGGTATGACCTTATCCTAAGTATGGACTATCATTTTATAGGGTCGTCCTAGATTGCGATAAGAGACTCGTTTGTCTTAAGAGCCGAGGAGGACGTAGCCTAAATATTATTTGTAATGTTAGGAACAAGGACAAAGCCTTATTATATTCCTTGTCTCCTAGTTCATAAGGACCATCTTCGGTCCCTATAGTTTGTGAATTATTGGATGTCTCCGAGGAAGTCATGGGACTTCCGCCCCACAGAGAGATCTCTTTTCGTATTGACCTAGAGAAGGACGCCAAACTTGTAGCACTACCCTTGAGGCATATGGCGCCTAAGGAAGGAAGGGAGTTAGATAAGCAGATTTCAAAGTTATTGTGAAAAGGTTTCATTCGTCGAAGTACCTCAAAACGGGGTGCACCTATTATATATTTGCCTCCAAAGCAGATGGGTCTTTGTGACTTTGTGTGGACTACAGGGAACTCAAAATATTGACCAAAAATAATAGGTACCCTTTACTTAGAATCGATGACCTTTTTGACCACTTGGGAGGAACCCGAGTATTTTCCCAACTAGACCCTACTACTTGATTTCACCAGTTAAGAATTGAGGAGGACACCAAGGACAAAACTGTGCGTTTAGGATGCTAGATGGATTGTTCCAATGGGAAGTTATGCCCTTCGGACTAACGAATGCACCCGCTTTCTTTGTTGACCTCATGAGTATAGTGTTTAGGGGCATTCTAAATAATATTATGGTAGTCTTAGTAGATGATATCCCTATATTTTCAAAAGATAGTGAAGAGCATGAAAAGCACTTGATGCAAGTGTTAGGGATATTAAGAAAGAACCAATTGAAAGAAAAATTCTCAAAGTGCCATTTCTGCAGGGAAGAAGTAAGATCTTTAGGACATATTGTGTCGATCGAAGGCTTGGCCGTAGACCCCGCAAAGATCAAGGAAATCAAGGAATGGAGGGTACCTCGGAATGCAACACAAGTAAGAAGCTCCCTTGGATTGGTCGGATATTATAGGAAATTCATTAAAGACTTTGCCAAGATTTCTACTCCATTAACCCAATTAACGAAAAAGAATTTGGTGTTCGCTTGGAGTAATAAATGTGATATAGCATTTAAGAAACTAAAGGAAGTATTAACTAGCGCACCTGTCCTTATTATCCCCGACAGTTCAAAATTGTTCACCATTTACACCGACGCATGTGGGACTGGTTTAGAAACAGTCTTTATGCAAGAAAGAAGAGTAGTTGCCTATGCTAGTAGGCAACTCAAGGATCCCGAGAAGAGATACCCCGTTCATGACCTTGAGTTAGTCACAGTAGTGTTCGCCCTTAAGATGTGGAGGCATTATCTTTTAGGGGAGAAGTTTGAACTCTTTACTAACCATAAATCCCTAAAGTATTTATTTTATCAACGTGACAACAACGATGGATGGAATATATTGCCTCATTTGACTTTACGATTCAATATACCCCGGGAAAGGGGAATGTTGTGGCGGATGCTTTATGTAGGAAACATGCAACTTTGAATGCAATAACAAAATGGAAACAATTAGAGTTCCTCGCTAAATTTATTTCGCAACCCTCACTAACCACTTCTAATGGTTTTCTTGGGGCTATGATAATTAGACCTACCCAAAGAGAAAGGATCGAAAGCGCGCAAGACTTTGATGAGGAATTAAGAAACATGAAAGAGAAAATGAGAAAGAAAGAGACCGTTCCTCATTTGGTTAGGTATTTGATCGGCGATGATGGGAGTTTACTTTGGGTTGGACGAATTTTACATCCCTAAGGATGAATGATTGAAGAAAGAAATTATTGAGGAAAGCCAAAAGTCAAAATTGACCATACACCCTAGTGGGGATAAAGTGTACAAGGATATGAAAAGGAATCTCCATTGCGAAGGAATGAAGACAGATGTAGCCGAGTCTGAAGTTAAATGCTTGATGTGCCAAAAAGTCAAAGCGAAGAAAAAGAAGCCCGGAGGATTGTTGTTACCTATAGAGACCCCATATGGAAATGGGAACATATTTCCATGGACTTCATAGATGGACTTCCTGGAAGCCAAAAAGGGATTAAGGCCATTTGGGTTGTAGTAGAACATTTAACCAAAAGCGCCCATTTTATACTACTCAAGAAGACACGGACTGGAGTCTCATTACCCAATTATATGTCAAGGAGATTGTCAGACTATGTGGTATCTCGTCGAGTATCGTGAGTGATAGAGACCCCTTATTCATGAGCTAATTTTGGAGAAGCCTACAAGCAGCATTGGGAACAACCCTCAATCTAAGCACCACATATCATCCACAAGCAGAAAGACATATAGAAAGAGTAAACATAATCTTAGAAGACTTGCTCAGATCTTGCATCATTGACTTTGGAAGAGTTTGGAAGCAGCACTTACTACTTGTAGAATTCACTACAATAATAGTTTTTTAAACTACGATTGTTATGGCCCCTTTCGAACTGCTTTATGGGAGGCCATGCAAATCGCTAACTTGTTGGTGGGAAACTACCGACAAGGTTATACTCAGACCAAACTTCATCTGTGATTCCATGGAGAAGATATCTTTGATTAGGCAGAGGATTAAGGCAACCCAAGACCATCAGAATTCGTATGCCGATAAGGGGAAGGAGGGAACTTGAGTTTAATGTTGGAGACTTAGTATTCGTAAAAGTATCCCCTCTTAAGAAGACTATTCAGTTTAGGAAGACTGGGAAGTTGGCTCCCAGGTTTATTGGGCCTTTTAATATCATCGAGAAGACAAGATCTTTGGCTTATCGAGTGGATCTCCCAGAGCGTCTATCGGGAATCCATAATGTTTTTCATGTATCTCATCTGATAAAATGCCTTCATGATTCTACTATCAAACTCGAGCTTGCTGAAATTAGGGACATAGAAAAACTCGAGTTGGAGTCCAGGGTGCCCCGTGCCACTACAAGGATTGTAGAGCACGGAATCAAGAGACTCCGCAACAAAACCGTTTGCCTCGTCCGAGTACAATGGGGAAATGATCCGGAGGACAGAACATGGAAGATCGAGGATAAGATGAGATAGACTCACCCAGAGCTTTTCATGGGTAACTTTTCCTCAAAATATCGTTTATGGATTCATCGTGATTGCTAGATTGGATGTTAAGAAATGGATGCAACACCATTGCACCAGACGCTCATATAGAAATATAAGAATATTTAGGTTGTTTGCATACATATTGCATCACTTATTACACCTACGTGCTAGGGTAGAGCTCACTTTAGTGGGTATGCAGTTGATAATCACTGCGAGTCATGGATGCTTATGGTTGATTTAAAAATAACATGGATACACAACATGGATGTGATCGTGCGAGTTGTGTTTTTCTCCTATTATACAGATTTCGGGACGAAATCTATTGTAAGGAGGGAAGAATGTAACACCCCATAAAATTCATAAGTATTAATAATAAATAAATAATTAAAATAAGCAATTAAAAGGTAAGGCTGGAAAATGAGATTTTTCAACTTTATGAATTTGGCTACGAAATTCTTTTATTTGGATTCGTGGCGAAATTCTGAATCGTTTTCATATATAATATGCTAAAAACGGTCAGTGTATAAAGAAGTTATGAACAAATGAATTTGGACCATAAACGCGGAATATATATAATTAAATGGATAATATATATGTGTATGTCCAAGATAAATTGAAAATAAAGAGGGAGAATTTGAAATTTGAATTGAAGATAAGATCAGAGGGACAAAGTATTTTCATATATGGAATACAATTAAGAGATTAAGGAATGTATTAAATAAAACAAACAACTCAGCAACGCAGCCTTATTAGGCATTCCAGCCCTGAAGGGGTCGACCGCCTCCCCTTAAGAGGTGTCGACCGTCGGTCGATCGCTAGGGGCCGACCGCTCGGTGGCTGGACAGCCTAATAACGCCAGCTGATTACGGTTTTTCTAAGAGGATATATATATATATATATATATATATATATTAAAGGCTTGGATTAATTCTAAGTAATCGAACGGTCTATGCTCGCACAGGCAACTATATATAGCCCCACTTATCACACTATGAAACCCTAATAATTCTCTATCCCTACATCCATGCTGCCTCTCCACCATTGCTAGATTCCAGAAAAAAAGGTTAAGGTTTTCTTCTATTTCTCCAATTCTATTCTTAACCTCTCTCTGTTCTAATTCATATAAGTTTATTATTCTAGAATTTGACATTAACATATATATGATATTCTAATGCATGTTTCTTATATATACATACATATATATAATAGGAGAATTGTTGGAGCACGTTTGACTGCAAAAGATTTAAAGCAGATCTAGATCTACTACAGATTTCTCTCTACTCCGCCTAGAGCTATGAGTGGAATCTAATTTACTTATGGCATATTCATGTTTTTATTAGATTGTCATGTGAATAGATATGCCTAGGAGGATTTGGAAATCCAATAATATGAACATTAAAACCCCCGAATTCTCTATCTTGTAATTGCGTATGAATTGCCATGATTATTTGGGTTTTTTGTGGATTTCTGGTTTTAATATTGGATTAAAGATGAAATTGGGGTGTTGCTACTATTATTCCTAATTTATGTAATACACCTTTAGTTACCATTTGATCGCAATCTAAAAAGGTTTGGATTTGATTTTTTTCATGATTTGAATTGGGTTTGGATCCTATTTTGGATCAAAATGCATTCACAATTGAAATATGTCAAATGAAAACATTTTTATGTGCATAACACCTAAGGGGATGAATTGGATAAACTATGAATTATAAATATACATGTATAAGTGTATGTAATACTCTATTTTTAATTCAGCATTGAAATCATTTCTACAAGCCTAGGATGCAAGTTGAAATTAAAGTATGTATATTTTCCATCCACTGCTATTTTTTATCTTGTCATTATGTCATCATGCCTATGTTTTAGTGGTAAATGTATGGAAAATCTAACTTGTATGCCTTGATTTGGATAAAATTTGACAATTTCCACCTCGTTAGAGCGCTTCACCATTTGTACGAATATTTACGTTATTTAGGCGTTATTATTATTATACTTATATAAGCATAATCAATGTAATTAACGTTATATTAGCGTAATAAATGTGGTTAGGCTATATTCGAATTTGAAATGTCCCCATAATAAATATATAATTGATTTCTTGTGTGTGTGTATATAGAATGACTTTATATATATATATATATAGTGACACATAGGCACGAGGTTAGTTATCATTTGTGGTAGAAGCATGCCTAGAACCGACCGCCCAATCCAGCAACCACAAGTGGGTCCAACTAATGTGAGATGTCTAGGTGCCATAGGCCATTCAAAAACTTAGCATACTAGACACGAGGTTAAATCAACTTGTAGTAGAAGTCTGCCCGGAACCGACTGACATATCCAGCATCTACAGGTATATGATTTAATGTGATGGGTCTAGTGTGTGTATATATATAACTATATATATAAGTCTATTGTGTGAAAATAGGCAAGTTTACTATGCCTTGAGAAGGTCTTAAGTGACAGACTCTCTTTTTATCTAGTTTGGGTCGTAACTGGTAAGGACTAAGATCCCTTCGAAGGTTTATTCCTTGGAGAGGAACCAAAGTCATAGGACCCATCCCTATTAGATTTGAAGTAAGTCTTTGGGTCATCCTTCTCTAAAAGTAGTTAGGCATAAAACGAAAATGGAGTAGGGTAGTTCATTGGGATGTCCTTTCCTCTAGAAGCTTGGAAGGACACGATTAGGGACAGACTGGTAATTGAAAGATATGTGGCCATTGCATGCTCACCAACTGTCTAAGGAAAGTCATAAGCGACAAAGGTGTCCTACCGTGTAATATCAGTTAAGTTGTGATGGCCTGCCCCGCACCATCAGACATTTCGCTTAAGTTGCGTTGTGCCAATGTCCGACTAGCACGGGACGGTCGTCAAAAGAAAGGGATTTGAAACTATGAATCATCAAGAACCTGTAGTATATCTCATAGCGCATGGAATAAAAAATAATAATAACATAACTTGATATAAAATAGGCGAGACAGTGCATAAGCTGAATACTAAACCATATTCATCAGAGTAGCGCAATCAAAATACTGCTTATGATCCAAACCATTATTACAACTTCAAAATACTAACTCTAAATAGAAAATAAAAGGGGTACACTACTAATGCCCAAAGCAGTGACCAACAACAACACAGGGAGAATATATGTATATAATACGTGGAAGCCTCCTGCTCGTCTCCGGACAGCTACTCGTGTATAACCACCTAACTTATCTCTAGTCTACTCATTTAGGAGCACCCAGAGTAATAAGAAGAGACATAAAACTCTGGGTCGGACGAAAGTCTGGTATGAGCGATAGCAATTAGATAAAGCAATAACAGGTATAAGTAGTCATACCTGACCTGGACCTGCAATCAAAGAGTTAGCACAACAAGATGTACAATACTCTTAGGTAACACTAACATATAGTGTAAAAATAGGAGTGTGTGTGCCTTGGTGATAGCAAACGTCAAACATAACAATCATCCTTACATATCTCACTCAGTGCGTAAAGCATACGATATCCACCACTTTGATCACCAGAACCATTTGGGGTCATGACGGAGTCCAACTCCATACAACTATCACTATAGCCATTTTGCCCTTTGGAGCCCTGATGGATTCCAACTCCATACAACCTTTGACCCCACTGCACTGGTCCATAGTCAATACCCCCTCCCTCAATAGTAAACCCAAGTTATAGATATCGATAACCCCTTTGCACACGTCCCGTAGCAAAGCCCAACTCTTGAAGTTAACTCGTTGGTTCCTTTTTGGATCCTGAGTAATAACTTCCAATTTGGACTTCCTTTGCATCTCGGGTTTTGGTCGAATTGGAGTTGGTCTTCAGAAGAGTCATCACTTAGAAGTAGAAGCACACATCCGGTTCGGTTTGGCTTCCTTCCCTCGGTTCGGTTCAGTTACGTTGTCTCCGTTCGGTTCGGTTCTCGTCTCTTGCTCAGTTCCTCCATTTCGGTTCGGTTCGGGTCCATCATTTCGTTTCGGTTCGGTTCGGTTCGATTCCCTTTGTGCTCCTGTTTGTTCCAATCTGATCCCCATGCCAAGCTTCAGCCCGCTCCAGTTCGATCCGAACTGGGCTTTCCTTATTGCCCTTGCATTTGCACGCTTCTGAAGATGCCAAGTTCCAGTTCATCTCGTTCTCTCCGGTCCGATCCAAGGCACATACCCTGATCTGAACCGCTCGCCCCATCCAACAGGCTTATATCATCCATTCTTGCCATACGACTACGTTTTCAACCATTATAACTTTACTAAACAATTATAAAACATACCAAACAGTAGTACCAACATATAGGTTCAATCAAAAAGGTCAAATCATTAAGTATATAGGTTATTTTAGACCAAACATACCCATAATCCATGATTTTCCCCTTAACCATGTTTAACCATATCTACCAATAGGATTAGCAAACTTAACCCAAATTTAGCCAATTTTTTTACCAATGACATAAAATAATATTTCAGAATTTATGCATATTTTTCTGAGTCATAATTTCGCTAATTATCACTAATCACCCCTAATTAGCCGTAATTAGTGAATAAACATGCTAATCACTCACCTTAGCCACAAATGAATGTTAGATCTGAAACTTATATTGTTTAGGCATGGATTCCTATATAGTGCAGCAGCTCTATCTCAATTTTGATGCTAATCCGCCTTGATTTGATGTAGATTTTCTTAATATGTGATTAGAAAGTGATTAGAGAGAGATTTGGAAGATGGAGGCCATTACTAGGGTTTGTGAAATGTTTGTGGCGGCTGAAAAAATGAAAAGGAATCATTCTCTAACTCCTTTCAGCCCTCCCATAACCCTAATCCGGAAATGGGTCTAGCTGCTAATCACCTTATTAAACCCGATTAGGCTGTTTTTCCATCTTCAAATCTTATTTCAGCCATATCTCCCAAACGGTAAGTCTGTTTAATTAATGTGACCACTCTACGGAATGGGAAACCATAATCCAACATGGAAGTGATTTTAGGTCAAAACTCCTTACCAATCAAAAGTTATTGGCGAAACAAGATTCTCCAGGGGCAAAATGGTCACTTAAAATTCGGCAAAAATCGTGAATGTGGGAAATGACCCCAATAGTCATTTCCCAAAGTTACACGAGCATATGACTTCGTATGAAAATAAAATAAATATTACGATCCTCCAATACGTAGAATGCGGATCGTTACACTCTCCCCCTTTAAGAAATTTCACCCCCAAAATTCTTTAACCAAAACATACAATGGTGCCCCTCATGCCTATCAGCCATTTACAAACAATCAAACATACATAATAACACAACAAGGCAACAAGCCTATCCTAACATGCGGTTTACTAACAAGGGAGTAACTATATCGCCATTAAAATTTTACCAAGTATGTAACAATCTAGAATTTTTAACCAATTTAAAATTGGAATTTTCATTACTCAATTTGAATTTAAATTTGAATTTGACATAAATATATATATATGGTAAAGAATATTTAATAATTTTGATAAGTTAAATGGTAGATTTTATTTGATGTATAAATGAGAATGATTATTAATAAGTTTTGATTTAATGATTCTATTTGTCATTCGATCGGATTTGTCAAACTATAACATGAATTAGTAGCATTAGAACTAAGTGTTGTCCTTAGTTTTCATAGCATTTTAAATGAAATGCTACCAAAAGATCACTTTCCCTCCTTAAGACAAGTGTAAGGACACTTGTATTTTTGGATGCCTCATTTCATTCATGTTTTACCATTACCCTCTTAGGTGTCATTACCTCCTTAACCCTCCATTCCTATATAAGGAGGCCTTTTCTCCATTTTTTAACCATTCTACTCCATTTTCTCCTTTTCATCTTCTTCTTAAAGCTTATGGTCATGGTTTCCATGGCATAAGTCTTCTTCTTTTCCACCATTACCTTGCCGAAGTTCGTCGCCATCCTCCTCCTCCTCTTATGATTGAGAGAGATTAGTGTATATATATATATGTATGTATGTATGTATGTATATTGGTGAAGAAGACGTTGCGCTGAAATACTGTCCGACGGTTCGCTCAGCTAGGATCGCCTACCAGGAAATTTGGAAAGTTGTTTGGTGAGAACTCTTTAACCATGGTTTATATATTTAATTAGTAGTTAGACTAATTTAAATATAGTGATGAATTATTAGTGGCTAATGATGATTGATGTTTGTTGTGATGGATGATGGATGCATAGTTTAGAACACACACTAATAAGTGTTAGTGTTATAACGCTTGTGCATAGTTATGATTTATTTACTTATGTTGATGATAGTTGCTATAGATGTTTATGATTGATGTTTGTTGTGATGGGTGATGGATGCATAGTTTAGAACATACACTATTAAGCGTTAGTGTTATAACGCTTGTGCATAGTTATGATTTATTTACTTATGTTGATGATGGTTGCCATAGATGTTTATAATGATTGTTGATGTTGTTTCGCACACACTATAACACAACAATTATGGTATCACGTTGGTGATCGATAAATCTCCTTCATAATTAGAAGTTGTTTTATATAACGTTATTGTATACACAATTATATAATTTTTGTTTGATGATAACAACCAAATATATATTATTTTTAATGTGTTTGTTATTGTACTATTTCATATATACATCATAGATAGGAATATAATATTTATATTTAAATATAATACGACTGTATAGAAATTTAAATATTTACACAGTATTTTATTTAAATATAATATTTTATTTCAACTTTTAAATTGTACAAATTTATAACTCCACTATCTGAACACATCACTGATATACAATTCAATTTACATTCATTTTCATACACAGTTCCTCACTACAACACTCAGTCTATGCAATTTTATATATACATTCTTTCACTCATTTTCATTTTCATTTACAAGCCTACAAACTGACTTAACACTGTCTTCTATCTTCTGTCTTCAGAGCTCATTGTCAGTCCAGTCATCATCTGTTTACCTGTCACATGTAACAAACACACAGTACACTGCAATAGGAATAAAACTGAATGCATGCAAATATAAATTTATTTTTAAATTTTATATGCCTTAGAATTTTGGTGTGTTTCTCATCATTTTTCTGACTTGATCTGATTTATATTTTCATCCAACTGTGTCTAGACAACTTGTGATATTCACAGTGATACACTATAAATTCCACAAGGCAGACAGTATGTATATACAATGCAGGGACAAGAAAATTAGTCAGATGGCTACATATACGCACGTGCATAAATATACACGTGTGTATTGCCTCGCCAATCGAAATGCAGTATAGCTACTGGGGAGCAGCTACGTGGACTAACTCGACCCAGTGCAAGTGAATGTTTTGTCAAGTACACAACAACATGGCCAAGGAAACCCAACTACATGGAAAACATGTACAAGGTCAGGTTCAAGTTCAACCAAAGTGAAGCCATAGTGAATGCAAGCAGCATAGTAGTGTCCAAACTGGTCATGATGGAGCCACATGGTCAAGCTCATATAAATGTTGCACAGCAGCAAATATAGGGGCCAAATTGTCAAAGAAGGCACAGTAGCACATGCACAAGCAGTTTTAAATGGTGTAACCCAAGCATTTTAAACAGCCATGAAGCAGCAATACAAAGAAATGATCAATGCCAAACTATGCATGGTTCAGTAAGCATGAAACTACAAGCAGGATTAAAATTGCAAATAGGAAATTGCACAAGCAAGAAATACAGGGCAGTTTTCATTTGGAAGCTCAAATGTCAAGATGAAAAGCCAAGTTACAAACTTCACAAATACACGGTGATACAGCAGCATAGTGATCAAGACATAGCATAATCAAGGATCACAACAGCATAGAGACATGGACAAACTCGTAGTGGATGAACTGTTCAGAAATCAGTGGGATACAAGCAGCTAGTTCACACAAAATGATACATGATGCAACATCATGAATATAAGTGTAACAACCCGGAATTTTGGAACCAATTTAAAATTTTTATTTTATAAATTTTAATGAATTTTTAATATTTAAAATAATTTATTTTAAATAATAAAGACGAAAAATTTATTTAAATCGAAGTTAGAACGAATATATTTATTTTAATTTTAAAAGGAGTTGGAAATAGCGCAGTAGTTTGAAAATTTAAACTTTGACTGAGTGTACAGGATGCAAAATAAATCGGATTTTAGTAAAACCAGAAATATTTAAATCTGTTTAAAAATATATTTCCAACGAATCAGAAAATTTGAAATTTCATAGTATAAATAAAAAGTTATGCCCAGTTTAAAATTCAGCATAGTCGCTATAGAATTTAATATAATATATAGCCCGTATAAATACTCATTTTGCAGACTACCACCGTTTTCGATGAAACCACTTTGGTTGGATCCGGAATGTCAAATTATTGCTAGATTCCAATTTTCATAATTTTTGGAATCAATATGTGAGTGGGGCAAAAAAAGTGTTTTTTCAATTTTAGTCAAATTTAATCGACCAGAAAATGACCATTTTCAAACGGTCTCCAAATTCGATGAAATTAATTTTGTTAGGACCGTATCGAGCTAGGAATAATTTTTCTGTAATTTTTAGAATCAGTGTGTGGCCCCGGTAAATTTAAATGTATGATCAAATTAAATAATTAAATGATTTATATTCTAAAATAAATGAAAACTAATCGAAACGATGGAATTGGCTTTCGAAACATATCACATTGTGCTAGAAATAAGGGTTTTTAGCTGGGGGCGACAGTCATTGGGTCTCGTTTGGAGTTCGGATGGTTTAACAAGTTATTTTAGAATTAAGTAATTAAAATATATAAAATATACTCTATAGATATACGTGGAAAATGCCTAAACCCAAGTCCATATAAGCAGCCGCCACTTCATTCATTATCAATGGGCGAAAAGCTACAACTTTAATTCGATTTTCATTTCAAATCCACGCAATAATTCTAGAAGAAAATAAAAGCAAAATCATTCTACTTGATGAGATCTAGCTTCCCAATGGAGGTGATCTGAAATTGGCACCTCTGGTGATCGGAATTGGTAAGGCGGAGACTTTTGGGAGGAATTATGGGTGGAGTACGTCACCGAACTGGGCGGTGGTTGGGGCGCGAGTCAAGAGGTGAGGCGCTTCAGGTGGTGGGTTTTGATCGCCGAACAGTGGCTCCAAATGGTTGCGGTGTTGGTGAAATGGGATGGTGCGAATGGGTTCCTTGATATGTAGTTACAAGAAGGAGGGAGACGGAGCATAGGCCATTGGATCTAAACATGAACGGCCTGGGTTGATTATTCTCAAATGTAATTAGTTTATAATGGTTTAAATTAAGAAATAATTATATTAATTAAATTATATAACTTGTAATGTTGATATCTTCCTCGTACGATATCAGAATTTGACGAATTCGTTGCATTGGAACCCTCTAGACGAGCTCTACAACATAGAGCAGACCAGGACTGAAACAGAAGTAGTTGGAATTTCTAGAAAAATTAAACGTTGTTTAAAATCAACCGATCAAGGTGAGATTTCTCGATTTAAAATTAAAATATATTTATATATATAGAAATATATGTATATATATACACACATTTATATTGATTTTGATTGTAATATTAAATATATGCAACGTATAAATTTAGATTGATTGATTGACTGTGGTTGTGATGATTTGTCGAATTATAATTTTTTTAAGATAAAAATATAATCTTTAATTGTTTAAATAAAAATGTTATTGTTAGAAAATGTTATGTTAGAATAAAAATATCATTTATTGTTAGAAAATGTTATGTTAGAGTAAAAATATCATTTATTCTTAGAAAATGTTATTGTTAGAAAATGTTATATTAGAATAAAAATATCATTTTTTGTTAGAAAATGTTATGTTAGAATAAAAATATCATTTTTTGTTAAAAATGTTATTGTTAGAAAATGTTATGTTAGAATAAAAGTATCATTTTTTGTTAGAAAATGTTATTGTTAGAAAATGTTATGTTAGGATAAAAATATCATTTTGTTAGAAAATATTATGTTAAAATGAAAATGCTATTTAAGTTTGAAATGTTATGATTATAAAAAAAATATGTCATTTATTTAAATTAAATTTTGTAATAAAATATGTCATTTAGTTAGAATCATATTTTGTAAATAAAATATGTCATTTAGTTAGAATCAAATTTTGTAAATAAAATATGTCATTTAGTTAGAATCATATTTTGTAAATAAAATATGCCATTTAATTAGAATGATATTTTGTAAATAAAATATGTCATTTAGTTAGAATCATATATTGTAAATAAAATATGTCATTAAGTTAGAATCATATTTTGAAATGTAAAATATGTCATTTAGTTAGAGTCATATTTTGTAAATAAAAGACGTCATTTTTGTTAGAAATGTTATTTTAGAATAAAAGCTGTCATTTTTGATAGAAAGGTTATATTAGAAAAAAAGATGTCATTTTTGTTAGAAACGTTATATTAAAATAAAAATGTCATTTATTTAGAAAAATGTCATTTATTTAGAATAATGCCATTTGTTTAGAACATGTTCATGTTATATAAAAATGACATTTATTTAGAATATGTTCACGTTAAATAAAAATGTCACTTATTTTGAAATGTCATGTTATTATAAAAATGTCATTTGAATTAGAAATGTCATGTTATTACGAAAATGTCATTTGAATTAGAAATGTCATGTTATTATAAAAATGATCATTTGTTAATATAGGTTTTGTTTATTAAAACATTTCCATTTATGTGTTAGCGAAGTAGAAAAATATGTTAAAACATGATTGTCATTAAAAATGTCATTATTATCATGTTAAGTTAAAGTAAAAGAATTATATGTTAAAAATGTTTTGTTAGATAAAACATCATCTGTAACAAGTTAGCGATGTTTATATAAAAATGATCATTTATTAAAAATGATTTTGTTACATCAAAACATTATCATTTACATGTTAGCGTTGTCATTATAAAATGCCTATTTGTTAAATATACTTTTTTAGATTAAGATCATGTCATTTACATGTTAGCGCTGTCATTATAAAATGTCCACTTGTTAAATATACTTTGTTAGATTAAGATCATGTCATTTACATGTTAGCGTTGTTATTATAAAATGATCATTTGTTAAATATATGTTTGTTATATTGAAAGGTTTAACGTAATAAAAATAATGATAACATTAATATTGTAGTTAAACTTAAATTATAAATATCCATTTATAATTTAACAGTGGAAATTAGAAAAATAATTCAAACCGAATTATAATTGGTTAAATTTATTAACCAATGATTTATTTAAATCAAACTGTTGTTGTCTGAAAACCCTATACGGGTATTGGGATGATATTTGACACACAGTAGTCCCGATATTTAGTTATCTGTCAATCGATGGATTGACAGTCTGTGATGAGCGTTATTTATTTATCTTATTGCTCACACAGTTGTAAAACATCACTATGGATGTAAATGGACCGTTGAATGATTATTTATCATTATTGTTAAATACATGCAATGTATGAAAATCCATATAACTGAAATTATATGGTAATTGATTGAGTCGCATTCCGATTCAGAATATCTTTTATATAAGGAATATTTTAAAATAAAGGACATTTTTAAAATAAAGAATATTTTAAAGTAAAGAAACTTTTAAATAAAGAATTTTTTTTAAATAACGAATATTTTAAAATAAATTTAGTGAAAAATAAAATTATGATTTTTATGTCCATTTTTGGATGGACGCAAAAATATAAAAATGTGAAGCCGAAATAAGTAGAAAACGTTATTACCCGAACAGGTTTATCGAGCGATTTTATTCACTTTATAGTGAACGTCGAAAAGAAGTGATTTCAAAATTTATATTTTGGAAATATTATCATTTTAATATGATAAAGATATAGAATATTCAATTTTGATTTAAAATTGAAAATGGAGTTGAAATAGTTTTAAAACGAATTTATAAATATTTTATAAAATACGATTTAAATAGAAATAGATGATATATATTATATATATATATATTTATTTAATGGCCTGAATAGAACGCGCCGCACAACGACCGTTCGCGAATTTCGACCGTTAACTTCAAATTGATGTAACGGGAGATCCGACCGTCGGATTCTCATAAATCCAGAACCGTTGGGTTCGTATCGAAAAGAGCTTTCCAATGAATATAAGAGTTTCGAAATCTAATGATTAGATTTGGAGATATGTCCAAACCAATTATAGAAAAAGTCGTTGTAATTGCAATTCGGTGGCAGTTATTGGAAACCGACTGTACGTCCTTGATAAGATTATTTAAAAATATGGAAAAACTATGTAAAATCATAATAAATGATTTGAAAAGAATTTGGATGAAAAATTCCAACTTTGAAAAGATAAAAATATATTTTTATCGAAATGAACTAGTTATTGACTAGGATAAATCTTTTAAATAAGATTAAATGAAGTTTTCCATTTAATTGGAATTAAATAAAATAAATTGGATTTTTGGGTTTTTCGTGAATGGTGTCTAAAATAACACTGTTCTTAAACCCCGTATGAAAAGAATAAATCTTTTAATTAAGATTATTAGAGTTTCCAATTATATTTAGTAATTGGAATAAAATGAAATGTGAATTGGGTTTATTGTGAACGGTGTTTTAAACGACATCTGTTTTTCAACCCGATTAACAGTGAAAATATAATTTGGAATTTATAAATCTTGTTATTAAGATTTAATGGGAATTTTCCCAAAGTAAAGTTTTCCAATGTAATATATTAAATTGGAATTGAGTGGAATTCAATTTGATAATAATCGAGATGAGCTTCTGTAAAAGAAGACCGTTATTATATATGGAATTTAAAAGGCTTTGCCGTTATTCCATTTATATTATTAGTTTGATACAGAAATTTATATCGATTATATATTGATTTGATTTCTATGAAAATTCCATGTTTAATGGAAGATGATTTTGGGTTTATCGTGAACTGTGTTTTAAATGACATTGGTTCTGTAACCCAGTTAAAGACAAAATAAATTTCTTAAAGTTGAATAATCATAAAGTAATGATTTTTGATATTAAAACCAAATTGGAGTTTTAATGAATCCTTTAAAAGAAGATTAAAGAATAAATTTTAATGAATTTATCTTTGATAAAATTAATGGGAACCTTTCCCTAGTAATGTGAATATTTATTTAAAAGAATATTCTGAATTGGAATGAGGCGTATGATGTGTTTTTATAGCACTTGATTATTGATTATAAAATACACGAGTTATTCGAAAAGACCGGGTTAACTCATTTTGAATAATTACTACGATGATTAAGAGTCGAAGATGAAGACGTTGGTTGAAAACCGGAGGTCTTCACATCGTTTGGATGATTACTGATGTCTTGATTGGGAGGCATCCCAAGACAAGGTAATAAGTGGTGATCGTCCAGACGTACTTGGAGATCAACTGGATATGCGAGGACCTCTATCCTGTATTGGACATATGGGACGAGGATTAAGGTACCTATGGTTTCGTTCAGACCCAGAACGGACTTGTAAATGGATGGTATGTCTAACGTTATATTCCTTTATGCTGTATTTGTTGATCTCTGCTAAATATGTATCTGTTTGGTGGCGGAGAATTTATTCTTTTTCTTAACACCCTTCTCTGAGACGTACGAGCTTAGAGGTTATATATTGGCAGAAATCAATGGTATGGTATCGATTGACAATGTGGCAAGCTAAGATGCAAATGATCAAGGCTTATTGTTGAAAAGCAGAGCCTTGTGGTTGATGATCAAAGCTCGGCTTTATTCAACATAGCTTTGTGTAGCGATACTTCGCGAGCCTCACATCCCGGTATGAACCACAAACGGGAGAAGGACCCCAGGGAGAACATGCGTTTCTTTCTAGCTAAAAGTGGTGTCATGGTATGGAGTCCAGACATTTTTACTTATGTGGATGATGGAAAGCGAGGTACCTCGGATTTGAGTCCCTAGTAGCTCTTTATTTACTCCCCCATAGGGCGGGGAGACGTATTGTTCAGGCATTACCAATCCACTAACATATTTGTGGATCGGCCCTGGCGCTCCTAGGTGTAGTTGTGACTGATCCTGAGGCGCGGGCTAGAGTGTCTCGAATTCGGTAAGGACGATCCCTTGCCTTGGTTCATGATGGAAATCCAACTTCCAATACGACACCATACAGTTTTGATTGTAAAACTAGTATGGCAACATAGTATATGGTAGTTATGCCGTCTATGATTGATACATTATGATTGAAATGTTTTTGAAATATATATACACTAATAATAATATCAAATCCGTTTTATCGTATCAAGCATTTTTGTCGATTATAAGGTAAAACTCTATCCTCCGGTTTGCGTTGAGTTGTGTGATGGGACTTGAGTCTTATAATGGTTTCGTTTTTTTTAAAAAGCATTGCTGCATATCGCTATTTCAAAACCGTAAATGAGACCTCAGCTTAATATGGCTCCTCTGTGGTCACAAATAAATGCAATTACTTGTTTGGTATTATTATAATTTTGAAATTCTAATACCGGGAAGTTCAAAATTAGACCAACGAAATTCCGTCTGCTAGAATAAAAAGGCGCTTCCGAATTGATCTTTTCCATTAAAATTTTAATTTATCTTTATTCGGTAATAACTTAATCCTTAAATAAAATACTCGTTATATCAATAAATTAGGTTTTATTAATAACTCTAAAGAAAGAATTAGTTAGAAATAATTAATCATTAATTCCAATTTTATGATTAAGAATTCCGTGTATATATTATAGTAGATATGAATATTGAATGGGCAAAATAAATAAGAAATATTTCTTTTGCTCCTGTCCTATTCTTTTGTCCCCCAGTATATTAATTTTGGTCCTTCCCCCAGCGTAACTTGTTAATAAAAAGTCTCTTCGTTCGGAATAGTGAAATGGGGCCTTGAGTTAGCGAAGTAGTGACCAGAGGTTGCGAAGCTAGTACTTATCATGTCAGTCTTTAGTATATTATGGGCAGAATACACTTACAGATCAAAGTTGGTGCAACCAATGCTAGACTTAGACCAGTGATCTAGGTCGTGGGTTCACCTTACTTTATTCATGGAATGACCGGAGAGAGGGTTAGCCCATATTAAATGGGATGCATTCCCGTTACAGGAATCAATAGACTTGAATCTTTTTTTCGCAATAACATAACTCGGGATCAAATCTCATAGAGATGATAAATTTGATTCCTGTAAATTCAATTTAGCCATTTGCATCAAGCTCAAACTTCCTTCTTGCATACGTGCTCCTCCGGAAGCACACACAATAATAACAGGTAGAGATCGATTAGTAGCATATTCGATCAAACGAGTGATTTTTCGCCTACCACATACTACCCCCAAAAAAAAATCCTCTCCACAATTGGCTTGGAAAGAATCGGGTGTGTCTCTATGTGTTTGACTAACTCCTCGAAGGCCGGAATTTCTTTATTTAATTATTTCAATTCGGAGTCCATTTAAAATCATTCTTTCCCTTTTTCAATGCATCAAAGAATGATTACACCTATCGGTTGCTTTCGAAATGAAGCAACTCAATGCAGAAATCTTCCCATTGTTCAAATGATTTACTTTATTTATACACTGGCAATCCAATGGAGTAAACTCGTTCCGCGTTAGCGGCGTGGTCCTGTGATTAGCCTTATTATTATTAAATAAGTTAAGATTTCTCATACCAGTCCCATGACTGACTCGTAGTTTGTTTCACTTTGCAAACTCGGGTGCCCTCTTTTCCACATGGCAGCCGAGTGGCTTGTTTTGCAGATATCTATTTATTAGGCAGGATTCTGGATCGAAGCTTAAATCTTTGGCCAGAGCAATGTTAGTCTTTCGCTGCATTGTGTTAAGTTTATTGTAAATTAATCTTCTGCTGTATTATTATTATTATATCAATGTACTCTGATATTATGCACTCTGATATTCTGCACTCTGATGTAGCATTATTATAATGTTTATAAAAGTCTTCTGTTATTTGTTCTGAAGTGTTGTATGCCCAAAGTTAGTGTATCCGGCGATTTCCCATGAGGGGAATTTTAGGGTCATTACATGTGGTATCAAAGCTTTGGTTAATCCAAATCGGTGGGGTACAACTCGTTAGAACTGAACAAAAGATTCATCAGAGACAGGATTACTAATATCCAATAAGAATAATCATTAGAGATAGGATCAGTAGTATCCTAGAATGAGAAAACTCATTAGAGATAGGGTTAGTAATGCCCTAGAATGAGTTGAGAGTGAGAAGTTCATAATTAACGTATTTGTGATGATTATATATATATATATATAATCCAATCTTAGAAAATATGATTTTTAAATATATAAAAGTTATATATATTTGAAAAATATAAACAACTAATTAATTGATGATTGTGTTGTGTGACTATTAGTTAAACTAATAAAATAATAAAACCAATAAAAGAATGAAAGTTGGGTTGGTTAATTAAACAACTTTTGAGCTCCGTTCCTTTTCGAGGACGAAAAGATTTTAAGTGGGGGAGATTGTAACAACCCGAAATTTTGGATCCAATTTAAAATTTTTATTTTAGAAATTTTTGTGATTTTTAATATTTAAATTAATTTATTTTAAATAATAACGATGAAAAATTTATTTAAATCGAAGTTAGAACGAATTTATTTATTTTAATTTTAAAAGGAGTTGGAAATAGTGCGGTAGTTTGAAAATTTGAATTTGAATTTTGACTAAGTGTACATGATGCAAAATGAATCGGATTTCAGTATAACCAGAAATATTTAAATATGTTTAAAAATATCTTTCCATCGAATCTGAAAAATTGAAATTTCATAGCAGGAATAAAAAATTATGCCCAGTTTAAAATTTAGAATAGTCAATATAGAATTTAATATAATATATAGCCCGTATAAATACCCATTTTGCAAACGACCTCCGTTTTCGATGAAACCACTTTGGTTGGATCTGGAATGTCAAATTATTGTTATATTCCAATTTTCATAATTTTTGGAATCAATATGTGAGCGTAGCAAAAGAAAACGTGTTTTGCAATTTCAGTCAAATTTAATCGACCAGAAAATGGCCATTTTTCAAAAGGTCTCCAAATTCAACGAAATTAATTTTGTTAGGACTATATCTTCAAAACAAAGCTAGAAATATTTTTTTTGTAATTTTTAGAGTTAGTATGTGGCCCCGGTAAATTTAAATGTACGATCAAATTAAATAATTAAATAATTTATATTTTAAAATAAATGAAAACTGATCGAAACGATGGAATTGGCTTTTGAAACATATCCCATTGTTCTAGGAATAGGGGTATTTAGCTGGGGGCGACAGTCGTTGGGTCTCGTTTGGAGTTCGGATGGTTTAACAAGTTATTTAGAATTAAATAATTAAATAATTAAAATAATTAAAATAATTAAAATATACTCTATAAATATACGTGGAAAATGCCTAAACCCTAGTCCCTATACGCAGCCGCTACTTCGTTCATTATCAATGGCCGAAAAGCTACAGCTTTAATTCGATTTTCATTTCAAATCCACGCAATAATTCTAGAAGCAAATAAAAGCAAAATCATTCTACTTGATGAGATCTAGCTTCCCAACGGAGGTGATCTGAAATTGGCACCTCTGGTGATCGGAATTGGTGCTGAAAGGCGGAGAATTTAGAGAGGAATTATGGGCGGAGGACGTCACCGAACTGGGCGGTGGTTGGGGCTTGAGTCGAGGGGGTGAGGCGCTTCAAGTGGTGGGTTTTGATCAGCGAACGGTGGCTCCAAGTGGTTGTGGTGTTGGTGAAACGGGATGGTGCGAATGGGTTCCTTGATCTATAGTTACACTAAGGAGGGAGAAGGAGCATAGGCCATTGGATCTAAACATGAATGGCCTGCGTTGATTATTCTCAAATGTAATTAGTTTATAATGGTTTAAATTAAGAAATAATTATATTAATTATATTATATAACTTGTAATGTTGATATCTTCTTCGTACGATATCAGAATTTGACGAAATTCATTGCGTTGGAACCCTCTAGACGTGCTCTACAACATGGATCAGACCAGGACTCAAACAAAAGCAGTTGGAATTTCTAGAAAAATTAAACGTTGTTTAAAATCAACCGATCAAGGTGAGATTTCTCGATTTAAAATTAAAATAAATATATATATTTAGAAATATATGTATATATATATATATATATATTTATATTGATTGCGATTGTAATATTAAATATATGCACCGTATAAATTTAGATTGATTGATTGACTGTGGTGGTGGTGATTTCTCGAATCATATTTTTTTAAGATAAAAATATAATCTTTAATTGTTTAAATAAAAATGTTATTATTAGAAAATGTTATGTTAGAATAAAATTATAATTTATTGTTAGAAAATGTTATTGTTAGAAAATATTATGTTAGAATAAAAATATCATTTATTGTCAGAAAATGTTATTGTTAGAAAATGTTATGTTAGAATAAAAATATCATTTTTTGTTAGAAAATGTTTTTGTTAGAAAATGTTATGTTAGAATAAAAATATCATTTTTTGTTAGAAAATGTTATGTTAGAATAAAAATATCATTTTTTGTTAGAAAAGGTTATTATTAGAAAATGTTATGCTAGAATAAAAATATCATTTTTTGTTAGAAAATGTTATGTTAGGATAAAAATATCATTTTGTTAGAAAGTGTTATGTTAAAATAAAAATGTCATTTTAGTTAGAAATGTTATGTTTAAATAAAATATGTCATTTATTTAGAATCATATTTTGTAATAAAATATGTCATTTAGTTAGAATCATATTTTGTAAATAAAATATGTCACTTAGTTAGAATCATATTTTGTAAATAAAATATGTCATTTAGTTAGAATCATATTTTGAAATGTAAAATATGTTATTTAGTTAGAATCATATTTTGTAAATAAAAGATATCATTTTTGTTGGAAATGTTATATTAGAATAAAAGCTGTCATTTTTGATAGAAAGGTTAGAAAAAAAGATGTCGTTTTTGTTAGAAACGTTATATTAGAATAAAAATACCATTTATTTAGAAAATTTTCATTTATTTAGAATAATGCCATTTGTTTAGAATATGTTCATGTTATATAAAAATGACATTTATTTAGAATATGTTCACGTTAAATAAAAATGTCATTTATTTTGAAATGTCATGTTATTATAAAAATGTCATTTGAATTAGAAATGTCATGTTATTACGAAAATATCATTTGAATTAGAAATGTCATGTTATTATTAAAATGATCATTTGTTAATATAGGTTTTGTTTATTAAAACATTTTTGTTTATGTGTTAGCGAAGTAGAAAAATATGTTAAAACATGATTGTCATTAAAAATGTCATTATTATCATGTTAAGTTAAAGTAAAAGAATTATATGTTAAAAATGTTTTGTTAGATAAAACATCATCTGTAACAAGTTAGCGATGTTTATATAAAAATGATCATTTATTAAAAATGATTTTGTTAAATCAAAACATTATCATTTATATGTTAGCGTTGTCATTATAAAATGTCAATTTGTTAAATATACTTTGTTAGATTAAGATCATGTCCTTTATATGTTAGCATTGTCATTATAAAATGTCCATTTGTTAAATATACTTTTTTAGATTAAGATCATGTCATTTACATGTTAGCGTTGTTATTATAAAATGATCATTTGTTAAATATATGTTTGTGGTATTGCAATGTTTAACGTAATAAAAATAATGATAACATTAATATTGTAGTTGAAATTAAATTATAAATATCCATTTATAATTTAACAGTGAAAATTAGAAAAATAATTCAAACCGAATTATAATTGGTTAAATTTATTAACCAATGATTTATTTAAATCAAACTGTTGTTGTCTGAAAACCCCCCACGGATATTGGGATGATATTTGACATACACTAGTCCCGATATCTAGTTATCTGTCAATCGTTGGATTGACAGTCTGTGACGAGCGTTATTTATTTATCTGAATGCTCACACAGCTGTAAAACTTCACTCTGGATGTAAATGGACTGTTGAATGATTATTTATCATTATTGTTAAATACATGCGATGTATGAAAATCCATATAACTTAAATTATATAGTAATTGATTGAGTCACATTCCGATTCAGAATATCTTTTATATAAAGAATATTTTAAAATAAATGACATTTTTAAAATAAAGAATATTTTAAAGTAAAGAATCTTTTAAATAAAGAATATTTTTAAAATAATGAATAATTTAAAATAAATTTAGTGAAAAATAAAATTATGATTTTTATGTCCATTTTTGAATGGACGCAAAAATATAAAAATGTAAAGCCGAATTAAGTAGAAAACGTTATTTTAACCCGAACGGGTTTATCGATCGATTTTATTAACTTTATAATGAACATCGAAAAGAAGTGATTTCAAAATTAATATTTTGGAAATATTATCATTTTAATATGATAAAGATATAGAATATTCAATTTTGATTTAAAATTGAAAATGGAGTTGAAATCGTTTTAAAACGAATTTATAAATATTTTATAAAATACGATTTAAACAGAAATCGACGATATATTATATATATATATATATATATATATATTTAATGGCCAGAATAGAACGCACCGCGTAGCGACCGTTCGCGGATTTCGACCATTAACTTCAAATTGATGTAACAGGAGATCCAACCGTCGGATTCTCCTAAAACCGAAACCATTGGGTTCGTATCGAAAAGTGCTTTCCAATGAATATTAAGAGTTTTGAAATCTAACAGTAAGATTTGGAGTTATGTCCAAATCAATTTTAGAAAAAGTCGCTGTAAGTGTAGTTCGGTGGCCGTTATTGGAAACCGACTGTACGGCCTTGATAAAATTATTTAAAATTATGGAAAAATTATGTAAAATCATAGAAATGATTTGAAAAGAATTTGGATGAAAAATTACAATTTTGAAAAGATAAAAATATATTTTTATCGAAATGAAGTAGTTATTGACTAGGATAAATCTTTTAATTAAGATTAAATGAAGTTTTCCAATTAATTAATATTTAATTGGAATTAAATAAAATAAATTGGATTTTTGGGTTTGTCGTGATTGGTGTCTTAAATAACACTGTTCTTAAACCCCGTATGACAAGAATAAATCTTTAAATTAAGATTATTAGATTTTCCAATTATATTTAGTAATTGGAATAAAATGAAATGTGAATTGGGTTTATTGTGAACGGTGTTTTAAACGACATCTGTTTTTCAACCCGATTAACAGTGAAAATATAATTTGGAATTTATAAATCTTGTTATTAAGATTTAATGGGAATTTTCCCAAAGTAAAGTTTTCCAATGTAATATATTAAATTGGAATTGAGTGGAATTCAATTTGATAATAATCGAGATGAGCTTCTGTAAAAGAAGACCGTTATTATATATGGAATTTAAAAGGCTTTGCCGTTATTCCATTTATATTATTAGTTTGATACAGAAATTTATATCGATTATATATTGATTTGATTTCTATGAAAATTCCATGTTTAATGGAAGATGATTTTTGGTTTATCGTGAACTGTGTTTTAAATGACATTGGTTCTGTAACCCAGTTAAAGATGATTATAAAATACGCAAGTTATTCGGAAAGACCGGGTTAACCCATTCTGAATAATTACTACGACGATTAAGAGTCGAAGATGAAGACGGTGGTTGAAAACCGGAGGTCTTCACATCGTTTGGATGATTACTGATGTCTTGATTGGGAGGCATCCCAGGACAAGGTAATAAGTGGTGATCGTCCAGACGTACATGGAAATCAACCGAATATGCGAGGACCTCTCTCCTGTATTGGACATATGGGACGAGTATTAAGGTACCTCCGGTTTCGTTTAGACCCAGAACAAACTTGTAAATGGATGGTATGTCTGACGTTGTATTCCTTTATGTTGTATTCGTTGATCTCTGCTAAATATATATTTGTTTGGTGGTGGAGAATTTATTCTTTTGCTTAACACCTTTCTCTGAGATGTACAAGCTTAGAGGTTATATATTGGCAGAAATCATTGGTATGGTATGGATTTACAATGTGGCATGCTAAGATGCAAATGATCAAGGCTTATTGTTGAAAAGCAGAGCCTTGTGGTTGATGTTCAAAGCGCAGCTTTATTTAACATAGCTTTGTGTAGCGATACTTCGCGAGCCTCACATCCCGGTATGAACCAGAAACGGGAGAAGGACCCCAGGGAGAACATGCATTTCTTTCTAGCTAAAAGTTGTGTCATTGTATGGAGCCCAGACATTTTTACTTATGTGGATGATGGAAAGCGAGGTACCTCGGATTTGAGTCCCTAGTAGCCCTTTATTTACGCCCCTATAGGGCGGGGAGACTTATTGTTTAGGCATTACCAATCCACTAACATATTTGTAGATCGGCCCTGGCGCTCCTAGGTGCAGTTGTGAATGATCCTGAGGCACGGGCTAGAGTGTCTCGAATTCGGTAAGGACAATCCCTTGCCTTAGTTCATGATGGAAATCCAACTTCCAATACGACACCATACGGTTTTGATTGTAAAACTAATATGGCGACATAGTATATGGTAGCAATGCCGTCTATGATTGATACATTATGATTGAAATGTTTTTGAAATATATATACACTAATAATAATATCAAATCCATTTTATCGTATCAAGCATTTTTGACCATTATAAGGTTAAACTCTATCCTCCGGTTTGCGTTGCATTGTGTGATGGGACTTGAGTCTTATAATGATTTCATTTTTTCTAAAAAGCATTGCGTTGTTTAAATGATTTACTTTATTTATGCACTGGCAATCCAATGGAGTAAACTCGTTCCGCGTTAACGGCGTAGTTCTATGATTAGACTTATTATTATTAAATAAGTTAAGATTTCTTATACCAGTCCCATGAATGACTCGTAGTTTCTTTCACTTTGCAAACTCGGGTGCCCTCTTTTCCATACGACAGTCGAGTAGCCTATTTTGTAGATATCTAATTATTAGGAAGAATTCTGGATCGAAGCTTAAATCTGTGGCCAGAGCAATGTTAGTCTTCCGCTGCAATTTGTTAAGTTTATTGTAAATTAATCTTCCGTTGTATTATTATTATATCTATGTACTCTGATATTCAGTACTCTGATGTAACATTGTTATAATTTTTATGAAAGTCTTCTGTTATTTGTTCTGAAGTGTTGTATGCCCAAAGTTAGTGTATCCGGCGATTTCCCGCGAGGGGAATTTTAGGGTCATTACATGTGGTATCAGAGCTTTGTTTAATCCAAATCTATGGGTATAACTCATTAGAACTGAACAAAAGACTCATCAGAGATAGGATTAGTAATATCCAATAAGAATACTCATTAGAGATAGGATCAGTAGTATCCTAGAATGAGAAAATTCATTAGAGATGGGGTTAGTAATACCCTAGAATGAGTTGAGAGTGACAAGTTCATAATTAACGTATTTGTGATTATATATATATATATATATATATATATATAATCCTATCTTAGAAAATATGATTTTTAAATATATAAAAGTTATATATATTTGAAAAAGCTAAACAACTAATTGATTGATGATTGTGTTGTGTGACTATTAGTTCAACTAATGAAATAATAAAACCAATAAAAGAATGAAAGTTGGGTTGGTTAATTAAACAACTTTCAGCTCCGTTCCTTTTCGAGGACGAAAAGAATTTAAGTGGGGGAGATTGTAACAACCCGGAATTTTGGAACCAATTTTAGAAATTTTAATGGATTTTTAATATTTAAAATAATTTATCTTAAATAATAACGACGAAAAATTTATTTAAATCGAAGTTAGAACAAATATATTTATTTTAATATTAAAAGGAGTTGGAAATAGTGCTGTAGTTTGAAATTTTGAATTTGAACTTTGACTGAGTGTACAGGATGCAAAATAAATCGGATTTCACTAAAACCAGAAATATTTAAATCCATTTAAAAATATCTTTCCAATGAATCTTAAAAATTGAAATTTCATAGCAGGAATAAAAAGTTATGCCCAGTTTAAAATTCAGAATAGTCGCTATAGAATTTAATATAATATATAGCCCGTATAAATACCCATTTTGCAAACGACCTCCGTTTTCGATGAAATCACTTTGATTGGATCTGGAATGTCAAATTATTACTAGATTCCAATTTTCATAATTTTTGGAATCAATATGTGAGCGTGGCAAAAGAAAACGTGTTTTGTCAATTTCAGTCAAATTTAATCGACCAGAAAATGGCCATTTTTCAAATGGTCTCCAAATTCAATGAAATTAATTTTGATAGGACCGTATCGTCAAAACAAAGCTAGAAATATTTTTTTTATAATTTTTAGAGTTAGTATGTGGCCCCCGTAAATTTAAATGTACGATCAAATTAAATAATTAAATGATTTATATTTTAAAATAAATGAAAACTGATCGAACTGATGGAATTGGCTTTCGAAACATATCCCATTGTGCTAGGAATATGGGTATTTAGCTAGGGGCGACATTCATTGGGTCTCGTTTGGAATTCGGATGGTTTAACAAGTTATTTTAGAATTAAATAATTAAATAATTAAAATATATAAAATATACTCTATAAATATACGTGGAAAATGCCTAAACCTAGTCCTTATACGTAGATGCTACTTCGTTCATTATCAATGGCCGAAAAGCTACAGCTTTAATTCGATTTTCATTTCAAATCCACGCAATAATTCTAGAAGCAAATAAAAGCAAAATCATTCTACTTGATGAGATCTTGCTTCCCAACGGAGGTGATCTGAAATTGGCACCTCTGGTGATCAGAATTGGTGCTAAAAGGCGTAGACTTTGGAGAGGAATTATAGGCAGAGGACGTCACCGAACTGGGCGTTGGTTGCGGCGTGAGTCAAGGGGGTGAGGCGCTTCCAGTGGTGGGTTTTGATCGGCGAACGGTGGCTCCAAGTGGTTGCGGTGTTGGTGAAATGGGATGGTTTGAATGGGTTCCTTGATCTGTAGCTACACGAAGGAGGGAGAAGGAGCATAAGCCATTGGATCCACACATGAACGGCCTGGGTTGATTATTCTCAAATGTAATTAGTTTATAATGGTTTAAATTAAGAAATAATTATATTAATTATATTATATAACTTGTAATGTTGATATCTTCTTCGTACGATATCAGAATTTGACGAAATTCATTGCGTTGGAACCCTCTAGACGTGCTATACAACATGGAGCAGACCAGGACTGAAACAGAAGCAGTTGGAATTTCTAGAAAAATTAAACGTTGTTTAAAATAAACCGATCAAAGTTAGATTTCTCGATTTAAAATTAAAATAAATATATATATTTAGAAATACATGTGTGTGTATATAAATATTTATATTGATTGTGATTATAATATTAAATATATACACCGTATAAATTTAGATTGATTGATTGACTGTGGTGGTGGTGATGATGTGTCGAATCATATTTTGTAAATAAAATATGTCATTTAGTTAGAATCATATTTTTTAAATAAAATATGTCATTTAGTTAGAATCATATTTTTAAATGTAAAATATGTTATTTAGTTAGAATCATATTTTGTAAATAAAAGATGTCATTTTTGTTAGAAATGTTATATTAGAATAAAAGCTGTCATTTTTTTAGAAAGGTTATATTAGAAAAAAGATGTCATTTTGTTAGAAATGTTATATTAGAATAAAAATATCATTTATTTAGAAAAAGGTCATTTATTTAGAGTAATGCCATTTGTTTAAAATATGTTCATGTTATATAAAAATGACATTTATTTAGAATATGTTCACGTTAAATAAAAATGTCACTTATTTAGAAATGTCATGTTATTATAAAAATGTCATTTGAATTAGAAATGTCATGTTATTACGAAAATGTCATTTGAATTAGAAATGTCATGTTATTATAAAAATGATCATTTGTTAATATAGGTTTTGTTTATTAAAACATTTTCATTTATGTGTTAGCGAAGTAGAAAAATATGTTAAAACATGATTGTCATTAAAAATGTCATTATTATCATGTTAAGTTAAAGTAAAAGAATTATATGTTAAAAATGTTTTGTTAGATAAAACATCATATGTAACAAGTTAGCGATGTTTATATAAAAATGATCATTTATTAAAAATGATTTTGTTACATCAAAACATTATCATTTGCATGTTAGCGTTGTCATTATAAAATGTCCATTTGTTAAATATACTTTGTTAGATTAAGATCATGTCATTTATATGTTTGCATTGTCATTATAAAATGTCCATTTGTTAAATATACCTTTCTAGATTAAGATTATGTCATTTACATGTTAGCGTTGTTATTATAAAATGTTCATTTGTTAAATATATGTTTGTGGTATTGAAATGTTTAACATAATAAAAATAATGATAACATTAATATTGTAGTTGAAATTAAATTATTAATATCCATTTATAATTTAACAGTGGAAATTAGAAAAATAATTCAAACCGAATTATAATTAGTTAAATTTATTAACCATTGATTCATTTAAATCAAACTGTTGTTGTCTGAAAATCTCACACGGGTATTGGGATGATATTTGACATACATTAGTCCCGGTATTTAGTTATCTGTCAATCGATGGATTGACAGTCTGTGATGAGCGTTATTTATTTATCTTAATGCTCACACAGTTGTAAAACTTCACTCTGGATGTAAATGGACTGTTGAATGATTATTTATCATTATTGTTAAATACATACGATGTATGAAAATCCATATAACTTAAATTATATGGTAATTGATTGAGTCGCATTCCGATTCAGAATATCTTTTATATAAAGAATATTTCAAAACAATGGACTTTTTAAAATAAAGAATATTTTAAAGTAAAGAATCTTTTAAATAAAGAATATTTTTAATATAACGAATATTTTAAAATAAATTTCGTGAAAAATAAAATTATGTTTTTTATGTCCATTTTTGCGTCCCATTTTTGAATGGACGCAAAAATATAAAAATGTGAAGCCGAATTAAGTAGAAAACGTCATTTTAACCCGAACGGGTTTATCGATCGATTTTATTCACTTTATAATGAACATCGAAAGGAAGTGATTTCAAAATTAATACACTACTATAAAAGTGGGCATATTCGACACTAATTTGTGTGTGTTGCATGAAAAGTGTGGCGATAGCTATGCATTCTTTGATCTTCTGCAACAACATTCATTTGTTGTTGCATTAGATGTGAACGCAGTGTTGCGGTTGGAATTCTTGTGCTGTGACGTGCAACACCAGGTCAAAGTGTTGCATTACATAAATACATGCCAAGTCAGCGATCCGCGTTATCAGTTTAAACAAATATGTAACCGTAGATGTAGATTAATCCAACGGTTCAAGCCGATCCTTGCTACACCAGTTCAAAGTGTTGCATTAGATAAATACATGCCAAGTCAGCGATCCACGTTATCAGTTTAAAAAAATAAAGAACCATAAATGTAGATTAATCCAACCGTTCAAGCCGATCCTTGCTACAGCTTAGTGAAAATTTGGCGCGATAGTTTCCCCATTCACGAAATACTTCACCCCAAAACAAATTTCTCCCGTACTCCTCCTTCGATCTGTTTCTCTCTCCACGAAATCCGTCCAAGAACACCTCCGATTGCTACTGTAAGTCTGTACCTCTGGTTACAAACTATAAACCTTCGATTGCTCCTATTTTACAAACTTTACACCTCCAATTTGGATCATTTAGGACAATTACAGGTAGTTAGGGATTCATCATTTTAGTTTTATTTAGTTGATTTTGTCTCTAACTTATTTTGGTGTACGTTCAAAGTCTCTGGGTGATTTAGGTATACTGATTGCCTTAAATTAGGCTTTTTTATACTTGAAGTGTTGTATTTATATGTTTGCATGTGTTGAAATTATGCAAGTTCTGTATTTTTATGTTTGCCAAACCATTGATGTATTGGTAAATAATGCTTATTTCTACAGGTGGAAACAAAATTTAGAGGACAAAAGAAATCCAATTTAAATGTTTAAATGTCTATTTCAGTTTGTAGTTAAATAATGCCTATTTCTCTTCCTACATCATATGACTACGAAGATACCCTAGGCATAGGTGATCTAGAATTGTCAAACCCATCATCACCAGAAACTCCTATTGATTTTTATATAGAGATGCAAGAAAGGCACTACGATGATTTTCTTGAGTATGAACTAGAGCAAGAAGAACTCCGAAGACAACGGCTAGAAGAAGAACGACGTGAAGAAAGGGCGATGCGACGGCATGGTCGTGCTGCCTTGCGTCGTCAGCATCAAAACAACCAAGTGGTTAACGAACAGCAAGTTGACTTACCAATCATAAAGTGTGATTGTGGGTATGTGTAACACCCCGAATTTCAGTTAATATTAACATTCAAAAATTAAAGAATAACTAATCCCAGATGTGGGAATTAGGGGAAACGGGTTGCGCCATTGCGTTTGTCTCGGAAAAATACGCGAAATTGAGTCCGAGTTTTCGAAAATCGGAGTCCGTATGAAGAAGATATGGACGAACGAAGTTAGGCAGAAAAACCGAAAACAAGCCAGAATGCACTGGCGCACTTGTGAAGTGCGCCAGCACAAAAATACACTGGTGCACTTGGGAAGTGCGCCCGTGTCGAGCCAGAAACCTGCACAGCTTTCTGGTTTGACCCTGGCTGGCCTGGTGCATCTGTTTTGGTTCTCTGGTCTGTTCTGCTGACCTGTGACGATTTTTGATGGTTTAGATCTAAACTAGGGTTAATCCTATGGCCTAAACTACATCCTAAATCTATAAATATACCCTAAGACTACCCTAATTCATACTAAAAATAGATACAAGGCTGTCATGCCGTCAAAATGCAATTAGAAGGAGCCTCCATCACATTTTAGAAGAAGATAGCTTCTCAAATCAACTTCTAATCAACTCTAGCAACTTAATCTTCTTCATAGGAGTGCTAATCAACAAGTTGTGAGTTTCTATGCCTTTAGCAAGCAATTGCTAAACTAATTATGATAGGATGTAATGAGGTTATGGTTATGAATGTGGATCAATGCAAGTTATGTTATCATATGCTATGTGCTCATGATGTTAGTTATGCAAGTTTTATGCTATATGTCCATGATGCTAGTTATGCAAGTTTTATGCTATGTGTTCATGATGCTAGTTATGCAAATCACTATGATAAACATTAATCCATTATGACACCATGTTATGCAAGTTTGGTGTTTGATTATATGCAAGTTCATATATGACATGTTATGCAAGTTTGGTGTTTGATTATATGCAAGTTCATATATGACATGTTATGCAAGTTTGGTGTTTGATTATATGCAAGTTCATATATGACATGTTATGCAAGTTTGGTGTTTGATTATATGCAAGTAACATGTGCAAGTTTACACCTTTGTATGATATGCATACATATGCAAGTTTACCCCTTTGTATGTCATGCATATATATGCATGTTTACCCCTTTTCATGATATGAGTAACATATGCAAGTTCATCCCTTTTTAGACCTATGACATGTATGCAAGTTTATCACTTTATGATAGGTCTATGACATGAACATCTATGCAAGTTACCCTCTTTATGACATATGTGATTCATGCAAGTTTGGGTTGATTATTTATGCTAGTTGGGTTTGATGCTATGGTCATATATGCAAGTTGACACCTTTAAAACCCATGTTGATGCTAATGTTATGCTAAGTTGAACCCATTGTATTTGTGATGAATCTTCCCTTTTAAGTATGTCATGTTAGCGTATTACGTGGGGAACGATGGGGTTAATATTCATGTTAACAAAATTGTGGAGAAATTGGTATGATGTTGCATACCATAAGTAGATGGACATAATTGAGTCAATTATGTACATCATTAAATTGGAATTAATTAGGGAAAATTAATTCAAAATATGGGGGTGATTAATTAGGTGTAATTAATCGACTAAGACACGAGGTTGGACCCTTTTGTAGCATAAGACTGCCCGAACCCGTCCGGCAAATCCAGCAGCTACAAATGATTGGCCCAATGTGAGAGGTCTTAGGCATAAACTAAATACGTGACAAATGTAAAGACACGAGGTTAGACTCTGTTATGGCGTAAGGCTGCCCGGACCCGACCGGCAAATCCAGCTGCCATAAAAGACAGTCTAATGTGAGAGGTCTTTACAAAGGTTACGGTCTTAATCAATTAAGAAACACTTAACCAGATAAGCATGTAGTGGGGCATGAGGGTTTAAGTGGGTGCCTTGGGTGGCATGTGGAAATCTAGTGGTTGCCTTGGGTGGCAATAGAAAATACGATTAGAATACTTAACCAAAGTGGAAACATGTAATTAAACATGATTAAAGGGTCAAGTGGGATACACTAGAGGGAGCAAGCTTAGGTGGGTAGCTTGTGGGGGCCCATTTTAACCAGTAACCCATATGTATCTTTGTGGGCTCGACCCATGTCGAGGACGGGACACGCGTACTGGGCTTGACTATAAGAGGCCAAAACGGGTTAGCGGTGGCAACGCAACTCCAACGGGTTTCATATGCGTGTGTGGACCCGGGCTGGTAGGTAAGACATTGTTGCATCGTGTAGGTATAAGTCGTGCACCGTTGGTTGTATCGGGTTGCCACTTTGGGGAGTGATACACCCCACTGTGGAGCCAGCACGGGTATCTACGTTAGGGAGCCGATCGCTTGGGGAGTAGTGGGTACACCTAGTAGAGATAGGGGCAGACGACACCTATGTGGTCAGCTAGGGGTACACGAAACTACTAGTTAAATTTTCTAAGTCCTTGGGTGGGATCAACCTTTAAGTTAGGAATGACTGGTGTGGTGCAGTTTAGTAATTATCCTTGGGTGGGTAGATTCGTATTTACCGTTATCTTGGTTCTTCCTATGTCTAGTTGGCTGCTTAGTGTAGTCATTTATCCCCAGTCATTACCGTACCAAGTTTATATCATACCCTAATTACTTTAATGATTGTATTGTTAAAGTTATAGGACTCGCTCAGACTTATGTATGACCCCGTTGTTTTTATCTTCCCCCCCCCCCTCAGGTCCTCAGGTTGGGCCTAGCACTAGTAGGCTTTGATCAGATTGCTTTATCTATCTTTTGGAGCTTGGACCGTTGATGTAAAGCTCAGCTTATCTATTCTATTATGGCTATTAGTATGTAGTGGGATTATGTACTTATGTTTTAATCGAGATGGATATTTTGTACTTGACTCTTGTTGGTTTTTGGTATGTAACCAAACATGTTTACCTTCTACTGCAATGAAATGATGTTTTAAATTTCAAGTATTACTTATATCTGTCTTGTTGTAATTTTTCTGTTCTATATTCACTTAAAATACTCCGCCAAAGTTAAGGCATTCCCTTAGTGAGTGACCTTAGCGGGTGTAGGGTGTTACAGTATGCCACTGTAGAAGATGTTATTTCGATTGGATTCAACATTGGTCGTCGTTATTTTAGATGTCGTGTTTATCCCATCGGGTGTACCTTTTGGCAGTGGATTGACCAACAGTTTCCAAGTCGAGCCGCTGAGTACGCAAATGAATTACAATATCAACTTACAACGCTGTAAAACCGAGTTATTGGTTTTCGAACTGACGTTAGTAGACATGACGACCAGCTTCAAGGGCTAAACATTAGAAGACAAAATTAAATTATTGCATTGCTTTTTGTATTAGGTACAACTGCATCGTCTTTGTGTCACCTGTATGGTCTTTGTATCTGTACTGTTTTGTTTTGGTGCAGTCATGTAATGTTATGAATTTATGGTCAGTATCCTTAGTTGCTTGTTTTATGTGTTATCTTGATAACTCAGTTCCAAAAGTTAGTGATAATTCATATCAAAACAATCGTCTTTGTATCATCATACTGATTATGTATATTTGTAAATTATTAACTTTTTTTTGTTTTTATTCCTAATTTAGTCAAACCTTACAGGGTAGCCCTTGTTCGTGTCTTGAAACTATTAGTGGAATCAAATTTGGTCTTGCTAGGCCGTGGTTAGATTGTGACAATGGATAGTGAGTATTACATATGGATAGGACTTCCGAGATCGAGTGCAGAATATGTAAGAGGGGTAACAGCTTTTCTAAGAAATGCATTTCCCATTTATAAAGTAGGTGATGAGATGAAGTGCCCTTGCAAAAAATGTACAGAACGTAATTGGTATTGTGAAAATGTCATATACGATCATCTTATTTTTAATGGCCCTTCTCCATTACATACCGGGTGGATTTGTGAAGTTTCACAGACAAAATTATTAGGAGTTGATGACCATATGGATTGTGCAACGGAGATGGATTTTGAGGATAATTTGGATGTGATGTTCAAATGTGTGGGTTACAAATTTGGTCAAAATCCCAGGGACTTTGTAGTAGAACCAAATCCAGAGGCCGAGAAATTTTATCGGCATGTTAAAGAAGGAAAAAACCGTTATATCCTGGCTGCACTAAATTTTCTCGACTAAGTTTCTTGATCAGGCTTTATCATTTAAAGTGTGCTTATGGAATTAACGAGTCTGCGTTTGGGGAATTACTAAAGCTTATAAAAGTAGCCTTTCCTGATGCCCAGCTGCCTTTGTCTTCCTACGCTGCAAAGAATGTAATTAAGGATTTAGGTATTGATTACCATAAAATACATGCCTGCCCAAACCATTGCATGTTATATTGGGCAGATAATAAAGATAAAGAGGCTTGTGACATTTGTGGTTTTTCGAGGTGGGCTGTAAAAGAAAAAGAAGACATCGTTGATAATAATGATCCACCAAAGTCGATTCCCAAAGTGCCGGCAAATGTTATGAGGTACTTTCCTCTAAGACCAAGGTTACAAAGGATGTTTATATGCAAAGAATTTTCCAAACTCATGAGATGTCACCAAGTGGAACGAAAAGAAGATGGAAAACTAAGACATCCGTCTGATGGTGTGGCATGGAAGATGATGGATGCTCGTAATACCGATTTTTCATCAGAAAATCGTAATGTTAGATTGGGTCTAGCATCTGATGGATTTAATCCATATCGTTCAATGAATTCAAGTTATAGTACATGGCCAATTCTGTTGGTAAACTACAATCTTCCGCCTTGATTATGCATGAAACAAGAGAGTTTAATTCTTTCGACATTAATATCTAGTCCAGATTCTCCAAAGAACAGTATTGACGTATATATGTAGCCTTTAATTGCGGAATTGAAAGTGTTATGGAACGTTGGCGTCGAAACATATGATTCCTTGACTGATGGGAATTTTAATTTACGTGCAAGCGTCTTATGGACCATTAGTGATTTTCCAGGATATGCCATGTTGTCAGGTTGGAGCACGAAGGGGAAACTAGCGTGTCAAGTATGCCATTATGAAACTTCTTCAAATTATTTGAACAATAGCAAAAAAATGTGTTATATGCACCATAGAAAGTTTCTTGATCCGACACATAAGTGGAGGCTAGATAAGAGGATATTTAATGGCGAAACTGAAATGGGGAGCATTCCAGAAATACTATCAGGAACTGATATTGAAGAGTTATTGCGGGGGTTCAAAAATAGGTCTGGGGATAAGACGAAGAAACCTGGTAAAAGTGATGGCCCTTTTAAAAAAAGGTCAATACTGTTTGACTTACTGTAACAACCCGAATTTTAATAACATGTTGAAACTAGAAATCAGGGTATAATTAATTTTTAAAATAAGAATCAAGGGAAATGGGTTACTCCATTGCGTTCGTCTCGAAATTTTACATGAAACAGACTCCGAGTTTTCGAAAATCGGAGTCCGGATGAAGAAGTTATGGCCTATAGAAGATTCAGCAGATTTTAGGCAGCACAGGACCAGGGAGGTCGACTGGGGGGCCAGGTCGACCTACCCCCTAGGTCGACCATGTGGTCGACCTTCCCCCCCCCCCCCCCTACAGGTCGACCTGGTCGGCCTGGTTTGACCCTGAACTCATTTTTGAAGCCTAAGACGTGTTTTGACGGTCCGGATTGATTCTAGGGTTTATCTAAGGGCCTAAACTAGTTCCTACACCTATAAAAACACCCTAAGTCCTAACCTAATTCATATCAAATCTTTCTTACACTATTATGCTTTTGAACTCCCTCTTGAACCATGGCCGTCGCCCCCAAATTAAAGCTTAAGCATTCAAACTCAAATCAATTCGAAGAACAAAGCTTCAACAATGGTTCAAACAATAAATCAACACTACTACAATGTTCTATGACAATTTCAGTTCTTAATTCATTAGCCATGCCCTGTAAGTTCTAGTTATTTTCAGATTAAAATATTTAAATATAATATGGGCAAGTGATGAAGTGAAATTGGATTTAAGTATGTTTATTGATCTATTTCTGTTGCTTCTTGGATCTTGAGACTTGTCTATCTTTATTCCCATGTCTAGTTTATGATCTATTCAGCTTGTTGTAAATCATTTTTCTTGATTCATATTGATATTATTATCAAGTTGTAACCTTCATGCCTGTGATGATGTTTTTCTCTCTGATCTTATTTTTATGCAAAATTCTACCTTCCCCTGTTTATTTTCTTTTGATGAACCAAGGTCAATTTCGGACCTAGGCCTAAACTACGATATACGTGCGATGGTATACAGGGGAAATATTGGAATATTGCCTAGTGGAATATATGTGTTTGGTGGAATTGATGGCATAACATAAAAAATTGGATATTTGGGTATTACTACCATTAACATGAAATTGGATATTTGGGTATTGTCAATATAATTGAAATTGCAAGTTTGGGCATACATGAATTGGCATGTAAAGTAAATCATGAGTTTGGGACTATGTAAATTAAATTAAAAGATTAGGCTTATGTTAATTAGGCATATGTAGAATTGAGAATTTGAACATGAAAGCTATCGTAAACTTGATAGTTGGCATAAACATGTATTATGAACTTGGGCAACTGACATGTATTGTAATATAAAGATTATAGTTTGGGATAACTACATCATGAATCATGATTTGGGTTTATTGGGTATGAAACTTGATAAATGTAATTTTGGCTAGAACTTGATACCGTAAAATGGCATAAAATTGGCATACATGTAAAACGACATGAATTGAACATATGTAAATTTGGTATAAATTGGGAATATGTAAAACTGACATGTAACCTAGAACTTGGGCATATGTTAATTATGTGAAATTTGGAATAGAAACATATATGATAATTTATGACTTGGTAGAGGTTTAATATGAACGCGCCTAAGTTGGGTTTTGGGTAGTTGGCATATATTGTAAATAAAAGGCTATAACTTGGCATAACCTTATAGTGAATTATGATAATAATTTGGGAATATGTTTTGGGGTAAAACGTGAATTATGAACTTGATAATTAGCATATAACTGGAAATATGATCGTGGTTGAAACATGAACATTTCTATATGTTAAACACATGAACTGATATTGGGGTTTTGGGTGGAATACGACCATTAATGAACCTTTGACACGATGTTAGACTCAGTTTGTGGTGTAAATCTACCCGGAACCGCCCGGCAAATCCTGTAGCCACAAAGTGTCAGTCTAATGTGAGAGGTTGAAGGCCAAATTGTAGGCGTAACGGTTTATGACACGAGGTTAGACCCAGTTTGTGGTGTAAAGCTGCCCGGAACCGCCCGGCAAATCCAGTGGCCACAAAATGCACGGTCTAATGTGAGAGGTCATTATTCGTTCATCATAATGAATGAATTAAGGAATACTAACCATAATAAGATGTGGGTATGGTTAGAGGGTTAGGTGGGATGACAAGGAAATTTGACATGTAAATATGGACCTAACCGGTATGAGTTAAGAACATGTAAAACTTATAAATGTAGGCTTAACCAACATAATTGTTTATCAGACCAATGGGTGGGTTAAGTAATATGACTAGACTAATGACACTTAACCAATATGATATGAATAGGTGGGTTAAGTAACGTGGCTAGGCTAATGACAATTAACCGTTATAACATGACTAGCAGATGGGTTGGGCTAATTTGAATAGGTTGATAACACCCAATCGATATAACCTGATGCGTGGTAGGGTTAAGTAAATACAGGAGGATAACACTTATCCATTATAATATGACTGGTGGATGGGGTTAAGTTAACATGCACTTAACCAATATAACGTGATGCGTGGTAAGGTTAAGTAGCAACAGAGGGTAATACTTAACCGTCACAACATGATAAGTAGGTGGGCTAAGTCAATGTACACTTAACCAATATGACATGACATGCGGTGGGGTTAAGTTAACACAAGGGAGAACACTTAGCCAGTATAACAAGGCTTGCGGTAGGGTTAAGTAACACAAGGAACAACACTTAACCGATAAAACACGATGTGTGGTAGGGTTAAGTAAAACAAGAGAAAATACTTAACCAACTTAACGTGATGGACGGAGAGGGTTAAGTACATATCGGGTTGGTGGGTAATATTAGTAAATATAGGCCCATAAACTTAACCATTAATAAGCATGCTTGAATCGGTGGGTTAAGTACATCACGGGATGGTGGGTAATATCTGTATATATAGGCCCACAAACTTAACCAGCAGGAAACCCTAGTAACGGGGACCCATTTCAGCAGTAACCCAATTAGGTATCATGGTACCCCGAAACTAGGCCGGGCGGGGCACGATTACTGGGCTGATTGTAAGCAGTCAAAAGCGACGGCGGTGAGTGCACAGTGTGGGTTCTAACGGGGTGCGGGCGTGCACACACTCCGGAGCAGACAAACAAGGCATTGGGGCACCAGTAGTATAACCTATGTATTCTAGAAATTGTGTCGGGCCGCCACCATGGGTCTTGATACACCCCATGGTGGGACCAGCATAGGTATCTACAATCATTGGGGGTCGTATGACACACATAGGTAGCATAATCCCTAGGTTGGACCTAGGTGGCGTAAACCCTAAATTCGAGAAGCGTTCAATAGGTAGCATAATCCCTAGGTTGGACCTAGGTGGCATAAATCCTGGTTGAATCTAGGTAGCGCTCTATAGAAAACCCTAGATTAGATCAAGGTAATAAATAATAGATGTACACATGAAAGAAACCTTAATTTCGGAGATTGGGATCACGTTATGATTTTATCATTTTATATAGATTACTAGTTGGGACACTAGTTAGGTGGTGCAGAGCAAATAAATATCATTTTAATGGTGAAGCAGAGAAATCTTGCGATGCTTGATAGAAATCTTGCGAAACTATACTTAGTTCATCTTGAATGGGAACCTTGCAATGTTATACATGACAAAAATCCTATGATGTTATTCTTAGTTATCGTGCCTGTAGCTTATCTTGTCATCATGCTTATGTTTACTTTCAGTTTATTCATGCCATGTTATCTTTACCTGTTTTTATGCTGAAAGTCACTAGGACTTACTCAGTCTTTATGACTGACCCGTTTTGTTTCACCTCCTTTTCTTCCGTTCCCCCCCCCCCCAGGTTCGTAGGGTGGGAATACAGCTTAGTTCGGATCTTACCAAGCTCCAAGGCTCTTTCATGTACTGCTTGTATTTCTCTTGGCTATGGCTTGCTTTGCTTTATTGGGGAATACTACAATTTATTTTTATGCTTCTTTGTTTTTTAGCAAGACATATATTTTAGCTATGTAATTGGGTATTGGAAGTTGATGGGCTTTTATTGTAAACAATTATATTTAATAAATGATTTGAAGTACTTTTACTTTACTTTCCGCTGTTTTATATATGTCTGTCTTGTAATATTTCTGTTCTAGTACCCATAATGCTCCATTGAAGTTAAGGCATTCCTTTTGTGAGTGACCTTAACGAATGTGGGGTGTTACATTTGGTATCAAAGCAGAAGGTTACCATACTGGGCAAAAGCTTTTAAAAAAACCTTCTGAAATTATTTTAAAAACGTTTACAAAGAAGCATTTTTCTAAGAAAAGTTTTGTTTTACGAAAGGCATATTCCCCAAAGCCATATGCACTATCTTTTGATTCTCTTCTTGAGTTTCTTCTCTCTTTCTTTTTCACCATAGTTTTGTAGGTGTACGACACATGTTGGAGGGCAAAGAAATGCCCAACTTCCATCTGTAGCCGCAATAGTTCCATCTGCGTCTAATCTTATTTCAAGCTTTGAAGAGTTCCCATGCGATGGAGGTAGCTTTCTAGAAACTTGTCAACAAACTAAACAAGGATAGTAAGAACAGGGATAAAGAACACAAGCCTAAGGATGAAAAACTTGTTGATATGGCTTAATCCACGAAATAGGAAAAGGTGAAAGGAAAGAGGCCAAAGTGATAGAATAATAAAACTCATGACAAGAGAGAGTATCTTTGGTATGGTAAAAAGGACATGTAGTTAACTATTATTGGACAAGGACAAGGGCAAATAAAAAGATCATCGAGAGGGCAATTGTATGCTCCCACTACTAGCATACCTAAGAGAGGTGGTAATGTTTCTGTTAAAAGTTTAGCTTTCCTTTTCTATCATCCCGTTAGAACTTTGTTTTTGTACATCACATCCTTTTAATCCTGCTTCGATAGTTGAAGTCTCTGCACCTTAGTACTAGCGTAGTAGAGGATCCCTTTTTTGTCTCAAATCATGTTGGGGAATCGGCTCATTTATTCATGACTTGTTTGGATTTGAGAATGTCTATGCTAAGTGTTGAGTTTAGAAGTAATGCTTATGTCTTTGGGCTATGGGTTGATTCTAGGGATGGAATGGTTATCCAGAAATGGTACCATTCTCGAGTATGAAAAGAGGGTAGTTAGGCTCTTGACTCACCTCGGTAATGCCCTCGAAGTCTAGTGTAACCCTTAGGGATCTGCCATGCTTAGTTTCCTAGAAACATATATATTGGTTGGTTAATTCTTTGGGTATTAGTCTGATATTGATTTCGGTCTTCGGGGCTGGTGCTTAGGGAGTTCTTCTCCTAATCAGTATATATGTGACATAGATTTCCAGTTTTGACACCACTTAATGGGCACAAAGTTTTTACTTGCTTCTATCATTCGACTATATCTTTAGGTAGGAACAATTGAGTGTAAACATGTGTTTGAGACATGTTATGATTGATGGTTGCAAGTGGTTGCTAGTGGTTGCTCGTGGATGCATATGCACGCACCTTAGGCACTAGATCGACTCAGACACATTTTCATATTGCATATGCATGAGTGTTTATACTTGTTTATGGATGAAATTGAATATGTTATCATGTGGATGTTTGTGCACACATATAGTGTTTATGTGACTAGGACTATTTGCATACATGTTGGACTCATGGCACTAAACATATTTTGCATTAAGAAGATCAATCAGGCCTGATCATTTGCATTAGATAAGCAACATATACACACACTTTCTGCATATGTTCATACAGCATTAGAAATCTCTTAAGGACAATGGATGCCTGTGATTGATGATTGAGTAGATGGATGATTGGATGGTAGGACACATTCTTCTTAACTTGAAGATTTCGGGGACAAAATCCTTTAAGGAGGGGAGAATGTAACAACCCGAATTTTAATAACATGTTGAAACTAGAAATCAGGGTATAATTAATTTTTAAAATAAGAATCAAGGGAAACGAGTTACGCCATTGCGTTCATCTCAAAATTTTACATGAAATAGAGTCTGAGTTTTGGAAAATCGGAGTCCGGATGAAGAAGTTATGGCCTGTAGAAGATTCAGCAGATTTTAGGCAGCACAGGACCAAGCAGGTCGACCTGGTGGTCGACCTGGGGGCCAGGTCGACCATGTGGTCAACCCTAGGGTCGACCTAACCCCCAGGTCGACCATGTGGTCGACCTCCCCCCTTACAGGTCGACCTGGTCGTCCTGGTTTGACCCAGAACTCATTTTTGAAGCCTGAGACATGTTTTGACGGTCCGGATTGATTCTAGGGTTTATCTAAGGGCCTAAACTAGTTCCTACACATATAAAAACACCCTAAGTCCTAACCTAATTCATATCAAATCTTTCTTACACTATTATGCTGCTGAACTCCCTCTTGAACTATGGTCGCCGCCCCCAAATTAAAGCTTAAGCATTCAAACTCAAATCAATTCGAAGAACAAAGCTTCAACAATGGTTCAAACAATAAATCAACACTACTACAACGTTCTATGACAATTTCAGTTCTTAATTCATTAGCCATGCCCTGTAAGTTCTAGTTATTTTCAGATTAAAATATTTAAATATAATATGGGCATGTGATGAAGTGAAATTGGATTTAAGTATGTTTATCGATCTATTTCTGTTGCTTCTTGGATCTTGAGACTTGTCTATCTTTATTCCCATGTCTAGTTTATGATCTATTCAGCCTGTTGTAAATCAGTTTTCTTGATTCATACTGATATTATTATCAAGTTGTAATCTTCATGCCTGTGATGATGTTTTTCTCTCTGATCTTATTTTTATGCAAAATTCTACCTTCCCCTACTTATTTTCTTTTGATGAACCTAGGTCAATTTCGGACCTAGGCCTAAACTACGATATACGTGCGATGGTATATGGGGGAAATACTGGAATATTGCCTAGTGGAATATATGTGTTTCATGGAATTGATGGCATAATATAAAAAATTGGATATTTGGGTATTACTACCATTAACATGAAATTGGATATTTGGGTATTGTCAATATAATTGAAATTGCAAGTTTGGGCATACATGAATTGGCATGTAAATTAAATCACGAGTTTGGGACTATGTAAATTAAATCAAATGATTGGGCTTATGTTAATTAGGCATATGTAGAATTGGGAATTTGAACATGAAAGCAATCGTAAACTTGATAGTTGGCATAAACATGTATTATGAACTTGGGCAACTGACATGTATTGTAATATAAAGATTATACTTTGGGATAACTACATCATGAATCATGATTTGGGTTTATTGGGTATGAAACTCGATACATGTAATTTTGGCTAGAACTTGATACCGTAAAATGGCTTAAAATTAGCATACATGTAAAACAGCATGAATTGAACATATGTAAATTTGGTATAAATTGGGAATATGTAAAACTGACATGTAACCTAGAACTTGGGCATATGTCAATTATGTGAAATTTGGAATAGAAACATATATGATAATTTATGACTTGGTAGAGGTTTAATATGAACGCGCCTAAGTTGGGTTTTGGGTAGTTGGCATATATTGTAAATAAAAGGCTGTAACTTGGCATAACCTTATAGTGAATTATGATAATAATTTGGGAATACGTTTTGGGGCAAAACATGAATTATGAACTTGATAATTAGCATATAACTGGAAATATGATCGTGGTTGAAACATGAACATTTCTATATGTTAAACACATGAACTGATATTGGGGATTTGGGAGGAATACGACCATTAATGAACATTTGAGATGAGGTTAGACTCAGATTGTGGTGTAAATCTGCCCGGAACCGCCCGGCAAATCCAGTAGCCACAAAGTGTCAGTCTAATGTGAGAGGTCGAAGGCCAAATTGTAGGCGTAACGGTTTATGACACGAGGTTAGACCCAGTTTGTGGTGTAAATCTGCCTGGAACCGCCCGGCAAATCCAGTGGCCACAAAATGCATGGTCTAGTGTGAGAGGTCTTGATTCGTTCGTCATAATGAATGAATTAAGGAATACTAACCATAATAAGACGTGGGTATGGTTAGAGGGTTAGGTGGGATGACATGGAAATTTGACATGTAAATATGGACCTAACCGGTATGAGTTAAGAACATGTAAAACTTATAAATGTAGGCTCAACCAACATAATTGTTAATCAGACCAATGGGTGGATTAAGTAATATGACTAGACTAATGACACTCAACCAATATGATATGAATAGGTGGGTTAAGTAACGTGGCTAGGCTAATGACACTTAACCGTTATAACATGACTAGCGAAGGGTTGGGCTAATTTGAATAGGTTGATAACACCCAATCGATATAACCTGATGCGTGTTAGGGTTAAGTAAACACACGAGGATAACACTTAACCATTATAATATGACTGGTGGATGGGGTTAAGTTAACATGCACTTAACCAATATAACGTGATGTGTGGTAAGGTTAAGTAGCAACAGAGGGTAACACTTGACCGTCACAACATGATAAGTAGGTGGGCTAAGTAATTGTACACTTAACCAATATGACATGACATGCGGTGGGGTTAAGTTAACACAAGGGAGAACACTTAGCCAGTATAACAAGGCTTGCGGTAGGGTTAAGTAACACAAGGAACAACATTTAACCGATAAAACATGATGTGTGGTAGGGTTAAGTAAAACAAGAGAAAACACTTAACCAACTTAACGTGATGGACGGAGAGGGTTAAATACATATCGGGTTGGTGGGTAATATTAGTAAATATAGGCCCACAAACTTAACCATTAATACGCATGCTTGAATCGGTGGGTTAGGTACATCACGGGAAGGTGGGTAATACCTGTATATATAAGCCCACAAACTTAACCAGCAGGAAGCCCTAGTAACGGGACTCATTTCAGCAGTAACCCAATTAGGTATCATGGTACCCTGAAACTAGGCAGGGTGGGGCACGATTACTGGGCTGATTGTAAGCGGTCAAAAGCGACGGTGGTGAGTGCACAGTGTGGGTTCTAACAGGGTGCGGGCATGCACACACTCCGGAGCAGACAAACAAGGCACTGGAGCACCAGTAGTATAACCTATGTATTCTAGAAATTATGTCGGGCCGCCACCATGGGTTTTGATACACCCCATGGTGGGACCAGCATAGGTATCTACAATCATTGGGGGCGTATGACACACATAGGTAGCATAATCAGTAGGTTGGACCTAGGTGGCATAAACCCTAAATCCGAGAAGCGTTCAATAGGTAGCATAATCCCTAGGTTGGACCTAGGTGGCATAAATCCTGGTTGAATCTAGATAGCGCTCAATAGAAAACCCTAGATTAGATCTAGGTAATAAATAATAGATGTACACGTGAAAGCAATCTTAATTTCGGGGATTGGGATCACGTTATGATTTTATCATTTTATATAGATTACTAGTTGGGACACTAGTTAGGTGGTTCAGAGCAAATAAATATCATTTTAATGGTGAAGCAGAGAAATCTTGCGACACTTGATAGAAATCTTGCGAAACTATACTTAGTTCATCTTGAATGGGAACCTTACAATGTTATACATGACAGAAATCCTATGATGTTATTCTTAGTTACGTGCCTGTAGCTTATCTTGTCATCATGCTTATGTTTACTTTCAGTTTATTCATGCCATGTTATCTTTACCTGTTTTTATGCTGAAAGTCATTAGGACTTACTCATTCTTTATGACTGACCCGTTTTGTTTCGCCTCTTTTTCTTCCGTTCTCCCCCCCCCCCCCCTAGGTTCGCAGGGTGGGAATACAGCTTAGTTCGGATCTTACCAAGCTCCAAGGCTCTTTCATGTACTGCTTGGATTTCTCTTGGCTATGGCTTGCTTTGCTTTATTGGGGAATACTATAATTTATTTTTATGCTTCTTTGTTTTTGAGCAAGACAGATATTTTAGCTATGTAATTGAGTATTGGAAGTTGATGGGCTTTTATTGTAAACAATTATATTTAATAAATGATTTGAAGTTCTTTTACTTTACTTTCCATTGTTTTATATATGTCTGTCTTGTAATATTTCTGTTCCAGTACCCATAATGCTCCATTGAAGTTAAGGCATTACTTTTGTGAGTGACCTTAACGGATGTGGGGTGTTACACTTACCATATTGGTGTCATAATCCCCTTCAACATAACCTGGATGCCATGCACATAGAGAAGAACACATGCGATAAAATATTAGGTACTTTACTTAATATAGGTCGCATGTCGAAGGATCACCTAAACGCTCGTTTGGATTTACAGGAATTGGGCATAAGGAAGGAACTTCATCCTGTTGAATGTGGTGACGGAAAGCATGTTGAAATTAGAGCAGCAATATTTGATATGACAAACAAGGAAAAAGAAATCTTTTGCTCTATATTGAAGAACGCCAAACTGCCCTACGGTTGTTCCTCGAATGTTAGTCGAAAGAGAGAACGGTTGTGGGATATAAGAGCCATGATGCTCATTTCATACTCCACTATTTGTTACAATTTGCCGTGAAGAAAGCGTCAAAACCCGAGGATGCGTTATCAATGATGAGATTTAGTGCATTCCTTAGAGGACTATGGAGCAAGGTTATCGAAGTGGATGATATCAAGAGACTGCAAAAAGAAATTGTCGAGATACTTTGTCATTTTGAAATGATTTTTCCACAGGCTTTTTTTGATATAATGGTACACTTGCCTGTTCATTTATGCAGAGAAATCGAATACGGCGGGCTTGAACATCTTAGATGCATGTATCCCATTGAGTGATATCTAGGAAAGTTGAAATCTTATGTACGAAATAGAAACAGACCGGAAGGTTCGATTGCAGAAGGTTACTTGGTAGAAGAATGTGTGACCTTCTGTTCAAGATTTTTAAGCGTTGATGGAGGAACAGAAAACACATCGATTGATTTTGGAAGATGTCCAACAGATTTGGAATATCATATTGGAACAAAGAAGAATAAAGATGGGAAGATGTTCAATTTGAAAGATGCAGAGTGGAAGGCAACGCATCGTTATATTCTGTTCAATTCCGATAATCAAGAAATTGAGAGTTTGATCGAGTAAGTTCTTAAGTTCCTATATCATTTTCGTTAACTATAAATTAACATCAACATTTCGTAGTTTTTTGACCTTAATGCAATCTACATTGTTCACATGTTTTATGATTAAATGTCTTTCTTTACTGTCATCTGACTGTGGTTATAGACCAAAATGTTATAGTTGTTGTTTTTTGTCTACTTAAACATGCATGTACCTTGTTCTAATGTATTTATTTTGTACAGGATGGATGAACTTATTACTATCCGACTGCAACATGGCGGACAGTTTCGAAAGACATGTTACATTGGTGGAGATCCCTTCGTAGTATCAAATTATGATGTAGACCGCTTTTCTTACAGTGTGCTTATGGACTTTATTAAAGATGCTCTCCATTACACTGAAATAGGAGTCTATATCATCAGCAAAGGAAGGAGGGGTGGATGGCAGCTAATATTGAATGACAAGGACGTAAACGAGTACGTACAGGGTTGCATTAATAAGCAAGAAGAAGTGGTTTTTTACATCGACAACACCATTGACAAAGACATTGAGCCGGTGACTCAACTACAGCCACATGTAATCATACGGCCAAGGAAAAACATAATTCAAGGTATATAGTATATGTAATATAGATCCATTCTTATATATATATATATATGTGTGTGTGTGTGTGTGTGTGTGTGTGTGTGTGTGTGTAAAGTACTACGAAGGAGGCCATCGTTTCGGTTTTTTTTTATTCCAGGTTCTGCTAAGAAGCCGGTTGCAAAGCGCAGGTATACTACTGCACATAGACTTCAGCAGCAACACAAAATGATGAAAAACATCCCAACTCAAGTTGGTCAGAAGAAACTATCGCCGGAGCCTGATGATATGAACAAGGATGAAGAAGATGTTACTGTGACGGACAAAGGAACCTGGAGGAAATTAAATGTAGAAAATGAAATAGATAATGATGATGATACCCGAGAGAATGAAGCTGTTGTTCAGGTATTTTTCAGTTTTCATTTTAGTTTTATTAATCTGGATGAAATCTTTTATTTCAAACTCCTTTTTATTAAAATTCTACACGTAAAAGCAAGAACTGGATTTTAGTTGTTTTCTATTACTGTGTCGATGTCCTATTCCGACCATGACGGCTGCAGCTAATTCAAGTAACTATTTGTTCTTTGTGCACACAATCTGTCAAAATAGCGAGAATTGTTTATACGTCGACTCTATTTGATTAACTAGCGTACATTTATCATCGATGGTGCGTAATAATGCTAATCTGCTTGCAGTTCTCACAACCATCAGTTTTGACGAAGTATGAACAAGAGTGAATCACGCGAATGCAAGAAAATGATGCAGTTAGTAGATCACTTGGGGTGCCTTCATTGGTTAATTGTATGCAAGAGGCTGCCACACGAAATAAGAAAGATAAAGGTAAAGATGTTGCTGGACGTGATGAATACATCCCCGAAAATGCTGGCGAAGACGTCACTGATGACTCATCGGATTCAGAGGTATAAAGAAGTTATTTGTTTATTACTTATTGTCTTTGCCTTTATGAACGTAAAAAATCTTGACCTTCGACTTAATTGTAGAGAATCAAAATTGTAAAGTCAAACGAGCCTTTACCTGGACTAAGAACTCGTTCGCAAACCAATGCAGCCATTGAAATTGAGAAGGAAGCGATGACCTGCACCCCCTCTCCAAAGAAATCTAGCTCCAACAGAGATTTGATCAAGAAACACACTCCCACTCCAAAGAAAATGAGTGACCGGGCGAAAATCGCAGAAACATTAACGAACTTGAAGAAAATTACACCGTCTTTTTCAGGAGTTTTAAAACCTATAACGTCTCGTCCATCCGTTTTAAAACCTACATGTAGCAAATTGTTCAAACAAACAACCACTTCATTTGAAGCTGCTGGTTCAGTTGCTTCTTATTTACCGATGCGGAAACGTCAAAAGCAGAATGTTGAAGCGCCTGAAACAATGGGAAATCTTACCGATCGATTAGAGGAGGAATGGATTGCACAGGAAGATGAAGCAGGTACAGGTACAATATAATGTTTCTTTATCTGTGCACTGCACTGCACTATTGATTGTGTCTATTTTCTATTATTTTTTTTGAACATGGTAGATAAAGTACAAGGTCCAAAAAAACCTAGAGGGAAGTCAAAAATGACCAAGGTGCATGCTAGAACCCCTGATGATAAAGTAATCATTGAGTTGAATGAGGATAGTCAGCCAGTATCTGATAATATTACAGAGTTAAGCAATTTTGTTGGGACAATAGCAAAGGATAATGTGTCTCTAACTTACATCAATTGGCATGATGTTCCAGATTCATTAAAGCGACAAATGTTGGATTATGCTCTAGTACAATTTAATTTCCTTAACCATATCAACTGACTTCCTAAATGTTTGGTTTTAACTAATTAGTTTGTTTCCTGAATTTTGTGATTGATATATTGTAGACTAGGTATGTCATTCCGGAAGAAGGACACAAGTGGGTCTTGAACACGCTTAACGACTCTTGGAGGCAGTACAAGTCTCGCATCAAAGCAAGGTACTATAAAAAATATTCAACTGATGAGGAAAGTCTTGCAAATAGGCCGAGTACAATTCCGTTGGAGGATTTTAAAATGCTCTTGGAATACTGGGGGGATGAAGCAGTTCAGGTACGGCCTTAATGATGTTCACATTTGTATAATGTTTAGTAGTTCACATTATCTTGTTTAGTGCTAATCGATTCTTTAGTAGTTCGCATTATCCTTGTTTAGTGGTAATATTTTTTTCTTTTTGGATTTCCAGGCCCTAGCTGATTCTAATTCCGCGCATCGTAATTCACTAAATGAGACACATACCATGGGTCCCAAAACTCATGCAGTAGCCAAAGAAAAGATAGTATGTGTTTTTTTTTGAACTTAAGTTATTTTTTTGTGATTGAGTTGAATTGGCCACATGATAATTCTAATTTGTTATATCACATGATTTATATTTTATATATCATTGTCTCAATGTTCATAGGCAGCAGCTAGATCTGTAAATACTTAACATTAAATGTTAAAAATTGTTTTTAATTGTTGGTAATCGTAATACTTGACAGAGAAAGAAGGACCCATAAAAAGCCTCCCCATCCGCTGCCTTGGTTTATTTGGAAACATATAAACGAGAACCGGGTAGAAGTTACAAGACTAACACGGATGAACTAAAGGCCAAATACCTAAGTACATATATAATTAGATACTGAAATAGGAATACTTGTGTCAGTATAATTGGGACATTGTACGTTTGTTGCAGCTGCTTATTAAATCGAACACATAGTTAGTTTGAACGAAAACAAGTTCTGTTAATAAATTCATTCCTGCCAGCTGCCTATTTATATATATGCTTGCTTGGTTTTCATTTTGTAGGCGAAGGTTCAAGCAATGGTGGATGCAGGGAACATTTCTGAGGCAGATGCACTTGTTTCTAGTGAGAAGAGCCACACGCGGAACTGGCTTGTAGGAAGGCGAGGAAAAATGGCCGAAAAATCTCTAACAACTCCTGGTTCTTTGGACAGTTATGTGCAAGAGCTGGCCCAAAAAATAAGGCAAGAGCTTGAGGCGGATTTGGAAGAAAAGGTGAACAGAAAAGTGATAGAGAATGTGTCATTGGTGTTAAAAAAGCTTAGTGAAGCCAATCCAGATCTTAATTTAGATGTCGGAGACTTTTGTGTCACCACAACAAGTGATGAAGATGACCTTGTTACCCCTGTAACCCCGGCAACTGACTGAAGTATTCGGATGGTATGTGTTAGCACTTGTGTTATGTTCTGTTCTTTTGAATTATGGCACTGTGGTATGTGTTTGTGATGACACTTTTGGTATGTTTGGATGATGGCACTTGTGGTATGTGTTGGTGATGACACTAGTGAATGGGTATATATAATTGGTTAGTCTAACTGTGGTTATGAATGTTTTGGGAGGATTTATTGTATGAATATTTTGGTATATATGTATGAAAGTGGTACAATGTTTTAGACTGAATATATGTACTGCAGATTGTAATTACAGGGTTGTATTACAGCTGCAGTTGATTTTTTTCTGGTGTTGCAATTGATTTTTTTACCATTGCAGTTGATGTTTTCTGGTGTTGCATTAGACTGTGTTGTGGTGTTGCATCAGACTGTGTTGTGGTGTTGCATTATATTGTGCTGTGGTGTTGCATTAGACTGTACTGTGGTGTTGCATTAAGTGTACTATTATTAATTTCACAATGGTACGGCACGTGGGGCCTACAACTTACGTGGTGCCACGTGGATAGCTGACGTGGCATGTGACACATGTGCAGCTGATGTGGATAGATGACGTGGCATGCGATACGTTGGAACTGACGTGGAAAGTGCATGTGGCCCCCACTACCATGACCTAGAAGCCAGGCTCTGGCTTCTACTTAAGGCAACGCTGTACGTTGTTGCATTACATGCATATACTGTTGCAATAGGGTTATAATGCAACACTTTCTGTCTGTGGCTTTAGATGTGCAAAAGCGTTGCCTTTGAAGGCTAATGCAACGGTCGCGGATGCCACGCCCCCTTGGTGTTGCCTATTTGAAAAAAGGGCCTACGGCAACGCTTTTCTGATCTACGGCCATAGTAAAATAGTGTCGAATATGCCCACTTTTGTAGTAGTGATATTTTGGAAATATTATCATTTTAATATGATAAAGATATAGAATATTCAATTTTGATTTAAAATTGAAAATGGAGTTGAAATCGTTTTAAAACGAATTTATAAATATTTTATGAAATACGATTTAAATAGAAATCGACGATATGTATTATATATATATATATATTTAATGGCCTGAATAGAACGCGCCGCGCAGTGACCGTTCGCGGATTTCGACCATTAACTTCAAATTGATGTAACGGGAGATCCGACCGTCGGATTCTCCTAAAAACCGGAACCGTTGGGTTCGTATCGAAAAGAGCTTTCCAATGAATATTAAGAGTTTTGAAATCTAATGGTTAGATTTGGAGTTATGTCCAAATCAATTTTAGAAAAAGTCGCTGTAAGTGCAGTTCGGTGGCCGTTATTGGAAACCAACTGTACGGCCTTGATAAAATTATTTAAAAACATGGAAAAATTATGTAAAATCATAATAAATGATTTGAAAAGAATTTGGTTGCAAAATTCCAATTTTGAAAAGATAAAAATATATTTTTATCGAAATGAACTAGTTATTGACTAGGATAAATCTTTTAATTAAGATTAAATGAAGTTTTCCAATTAATTAATATTTAATTGGAATTAAATAAAATAAATTGGATTTTTGGGTTTGTCGTTAATGGTGTCTTAAATAACACTGTTCTTAAATCCCGTATGAAAAGAATAAATCTTTTAATCAAGATTATTAGAGTTTCCAATTATATTTAGTAATTGGAATAAAATGAAATGTGAATTGGGTTTATTGTGAACGGTGTTTTAAACAGCATCTATTCTTCAACCCGATTAACAGTGAAAGTATAATTTGGAATTTTTAATCTTGTTATTAAGATTTAATGGGAATTTTCCCAAAGTAAAGTTTTCCAATTTAATACATTAAATTGGAATTGTGTGCAATTCGATTTAATAATAATCGAGATGAGCTTCTATAAAAGAAGACCGTTATTATATATGGAATTTAAAAGGCTTTGTCGTTATTCTATTTATATTATTAGTCTGATATGGAAATTTATATCGATTATATATTGTTTTGATTTCTGTGAAAATTCCATGTTTAATGGAAGATGATTTTGGGTTTATCGTGAACTGTGTTTTAAATGACAATGGTTCTGTAACCCATTTAAAGACAAGATAAATTTCTTGAAGTTGAATAATCATAAAGTAATGATTTTTGATATTAAAACCAAATTGGAGTTTTAACGAATCCTTTAAAAGAAGATTAAAGAATAAATTTTAAAGAATTTATCTTTGATAAAATTAATGGGAACATTTCCCTAGTAATGTGAATATTTATTTAAAAGAATATTCTGATTGGAATGAGGCGTATGATGTGTTTTTATAGCACTTGATTATTGATTATAAAATACGCGAGTTATTCGGATAGACCGGGTTAACCCATTCTGAATAATTACTATGACGATTAAGAGTCGAAGATGAAGATGGTGGTTGAAGACCGGAGGTCTTCACATCGTTTGGATGATTACTGATGTCTTGATTGGGAGGCATCCCAAGACAAGGTAATAAGTGGTGATCATCCAGACGTACAAGGAGATCAACCAGATATGCGAGGACCTCTCTCCTGTATTGGACATATAGGACGAGGATTAAGGTACCTCCGGTTTCGTTCAGACCCAGAACGGACTTGTAAATGGATGGTATGTCTGACGTTGTATTCCTTTATGCTGTATTCGTTGATCTCTGCTAAATATATACCTGTTTGGTGGAAGAGAATTTATTCTTTTGCTTAACACCCTTCTCTGAGACGTACGAGCTTAGAGGTTATATATTGGCAGAAATCATTGGTATGGTATGGATTGACAATGTGGCATGCAAAGATGCAAATGATCAAGGCTTATTGTTGAAAAGCAGAGCCTTGTGGTTGATGATCAAAGCACAGCTTTATTTAACATAGTTTTGTGTAGCGATACATCGCGAGCCTCACATCCCGGTATGAACCAGAAATGGGAGAAGGACCCCAGGGAGAACATGTGTTTCTTTCTAGCTAGAAGTGGTGTCATGGTATGGAGCCCAGACATTTTTACTTATGTGGATGATGGAAAGCGAGGTACCTCGGATTTGAGTCCCTAGTGGCTCTTTATTTACGCCCCATAGGGCGGGGAGATGTATTGTTCTGGCATTACCAATCCACTAACATATTTGTGGACCGGCCCTGGCGCTCCTAGGTGCAGTTGCGACTGATCTTGAGGCACAGGCTAGAGTGTCTCGAATTCAGTAAGGACGATCCCTTGCCTTGGTTCATGATGGAAATCCAACTTCCAATACGACACCATACGGTTTTGATTGTAAAAATAGTATGGCGACATAGTATATGGTAGTTATGCCGTCTATGATTGATACATTATGATTGAAATGTTTTTGAATATCAAATCTGTTTTATCGTATCAAGCATTTTTTACCATTGTAAGGTAAAACTCTATTCTTTGGTTTGCGTTGCATTGTGTGATGGGACTTGAGTCTTATAATGGTTTCATTTTTTCTAAAAAGCATTGCGTTGTTTAAACGATTTACTTTATTTATGCACTGTCAATCCAATGGAATAAACCCGTTTCGCGTTAGCGGCGTGGTCCTGTGATTAGCCTTATTATTATTATTAAATAAGTTAAGATTTCTCATACCAGTCCCATGACTGACTCGTAGTTTGTTTCACTTTGCAAACTCGGGTGCCCTCTTTTTCACACGGGCAGTCAAGTGGCTTGTTTGCAGATATCTATTTATTAGGCAGGATTCTGCATCGAAGCTTAAAGCTGTGGCCAGAGCAATGTTAGTCTTCCGCTGCATTGTGTTAAGTTTATTGTAAATTAATCTTCCGTTGTACTATTATTATATCGATGTACTCTGATATTTTGTACTCTGATGTAACATTATTATAATGTTCGTAAAAGTCTTCTGTTATTTGTTCTGAGGTGTTGTATGCCCAAAGTTAGTGTATCCGGCGATTTCCTGCGAGGGGAATTTTAGGGTCATTACAATAAGCATGGTACAAAGAATTAGATGTAAAGTTCAAAATCAGGATGGTTTACATGACATGCACAGTGCAAGTGAGACAACAACAAGTCGAGCAGTGTAACTATGATGCATTCAGCATGTCTCAAATTTAGCATAATCCTACAAATTGTTTTGACAAAAATCTTCTCTTGCAAAATCACAAGAACACAACATTTCTGAGCACTTAAATGTTTTTATGAAATCAACATTTTTTTTAAGGAAAGAAAACATTTTGACAATCAAGCAAATTTGGCAAGTGGACAATTTTTTTTCTAGACATTTAATCACATAGTGGACCAATGAAAATAAATCAATGGACAATTCTTTTTGGCAAGGATTTTTTTCCAAAAATTCAGATAAGCAATCACAATTTCATATTTGGCAAGAGAAATCAGTGCTCATCTATTGGGAAAGAAATAATTTATTTTGTTTCCAGTTTTACGAATGAAACCAGTGAGCAACATGTTTTCGGCAAGTAACTAAATGTCTTGTGCAAAAATAAATCATTTTTCCAGAATTTCAAAACTAAAGGAATTTATTTATGGCAGCATTTCTGGTATGTTTTTATTTCTCTAGAAACACTTGTTTTGGGAAAACATTCATTTTGAGACTAGCAAAAGGGGCAAGTTTTTAATCAGTCAAGATTTTTGGCCAAACTCTCGAATGACCATATAAGGTATATCTCAATTCCAGAAATCAATTTTTTGGAATAAATTCATTCAACATTTTTAGAATTCATTCATTACTTTCACGGCAGTTTTTATATAAAGGAAAATATTTCATTCAAGGCAAAAATCAAAAGGGACAGATTATAGATTTTAATTTCAAAAGGGAAAATATGTTTTGAAGCCACAATCAAGTCCAGATTCATCATAGTCAATCACGCAAGCTATGTCAAAGCCAAGGAAGCAATTTCATTCAAGTATGTCAAAAGGGGAAATAGGCCAAATCAGATAAAATCATTTCTGCTATATTTTGTGACCTGTGAATATTTTAATATCTCGCTAAAATTCAATAAACCCTATTCAGCCCCCCACCTCTAGAGTTAATCTAGATCCAACAAGGAGTATCAGAGCCTGGTAATTTTATTAACCTTAAAATCATGGATCCAAGTTGTCAGTCCTCCGAGAGTCAGTCCAGTGATATTCCAATTATTTTCAATGGGACAGATTTTTTAATTTGGAAACTGAAAATCTAATTCTATCTAAAATATGTTAATTTTGAATATTGGAATATCATTATAAATATGGGTGATATGCTAGATAAGAAAAATAAAGTTATAAATGCTCGTGCCATGCATATTCTCTATTCTTATCTTAGTAATAATCAGCTTGATCTTATTTCCCATTGTTTGACTATGCAGGAAATCTTGAATACTCTCAATACGAAGTATGGACAAATTGACAACAGGTGCTCAAAACCCCGAAATATCAACTCAGATTCAGACTTATGTTTGACAGGTCTTACAGATGAAATTTCAGATAGATCGAATGATGGAGATTCAACAGATGACGAGACAAAAAATTTCTCATACGAAGATTTAGTTTATATATGTATTGATTTAACTAAATCTGTTAATAAACTCCAATCTAAAAGCAAATCTTTGAAATCAAAAAATCTTGAGTTGACCAGTAAAATTAATGATTTGGAAACAAAACTTGAATGATCTAAAAATTCTTCAAACTCTGATTGCAAAAGTAGTTTAAAATCGGAAAACAATCTTGTTCATCTAAATAAAAATACGCAAAAGCTTGAAAATGAAATTCTGATTTTAAAAGAGAACAAGATCGAGCTTGAAAGTACAAACATTTTTCTGCAAAACGAAATTGAAAATTTTAAGATGACTAAAAATTTCAAACTTGAAATTTTTGAAAAAGAAAGCTTGTTGAAAACTGAATCTATTTTGAAAGAGCTTGAAAAGGGGATTGAAAAATTCAACTGTTCTGAGAAACAACAATTTGAAAAACAAATTCAGTTTGAATATGAGATTTTTGAATCCAAGACCAAAATCAAATTACTTGAAACGAAAATTTGATTTCGAAACAGAATGATACTGAAAGGAGAAAGATCAGCTTTAATCGTTGTTCAAATCTAATGAAAGAGAATTCTGATCTAAAATCTAAAATTCAATAACTTAAATCAACTCTGACCAAATTTTCTAAAGGAGAAAAAACTTTAAATATGTTGTTGAAAAACCAACTCCTTTCAGGAAATAAAAATGGTCTTGGTTTTGGGAAAAGAAATGACTTTGAAAGTTTGAACTCTTGTGATTTTAAAAATCCTTCAAACTGCTTTTAAAAGAATCAATTTGAAAATTTGAACTCTGATAATTTCAGATGATTTTTAAATCATAGACGAGATGCGAACTTGTTTTGTAATAATTCATTCAAACAATTTGTAACGACCCGCATTCTACATATCGGAGGATCGTAGGATATTTATTTCATTTTCATAGGAGGTCATACAATCATGTAACTTTGGGGAACGACTATTGGGGTCATTTCCCATGTCCACAATTTTTGTCGATTTTTAAATGACCGTTTTGCCCCTAGAGAATCTTGTTTCGCCTATAACTTTTGATTGATAAGGAGTTTTGATCTAAAACCACTTCCATTGGATTCAGATGATGGTTTACCTTTTGGTACATTGGTCACATTAGCCAAACGGACTTACTGTTTGGGAGATATGGTTGAAACAAGGTTTGGAAGGTGGAAAACAGCTTAACCGGGCCTAACTAGGGTGATTAGCAGCTAGGCCTATAACCCATTTCGAGATTAGGGTTATGGGGAGGCTGAAATCAGTTAGGAAACGATTTAATTTTCATTTTCTAAGCCGCCACTTACCTCTCTTCAACCCTAACAATGGCCTCCACCTTCTAAATCACCCCTAAATCCGTTTAAGCATATATTAGCCTAATCAACATAAAAGCAAGGCAAATCAACAACTCAGAGTTGGAGTTGCTGTGTTGCATAGGAATTCGACCCAAAACAGTAGAGAAGTTCAGATCTGTATTTCATTTGTGGCTAAGGTGAGTGGTTTGCATTGTTTTTCACTAATTACGGCTAATTAGGGGTGATTAGTGTTAATTAACGAAATTATGCATGTTAAAATATGGAAAATTTTGTAAAATTCTAAAATATTATTTTAGAGCACTGATAAAAATTTGGGCTAATTTGGACATGTTTTGCTAATCATATGGTTAAGTCATGATTAAGGGGATTAAGGGGAAAACATGGGTTTTGGGTACGTTTGATCCATATAAACATGTCATATTGTTGTGTTGGTGTTTATGGTTGATCATGCATGTTGCTATTACTGTATGGTATGCTTTGTGATCATTTAGTAAAGTTAGAATGGTCAAAAACGCCGTCGTATGGCGTAAATTGCTTGCTGGAAGAGTCGTAGGAAATTGGTTAAATTCCATTCGTGAAGAACCTATGCGACCCGACCCCGATCGTGAACATCCCTTCACGAGTCGACCACACTCCACGAGCTGCTCCACTTTGAGGACCACGAACTAGAGTCAGGAGACCACGTCGACGAACCGTGAAGCACTCCTCTCCACGAGCCATTCCTGGAAACTTAATCACGAACCGGAGTGTCACGACCAAGGGACTGCGAGCCACGAACCGGAGGCCATCACGAGCGGAGTACGATTGTAACACCCCGTAATTCTGTAACACTAAGATTCACAAATAAAGGCAGAATTAAATTTTAAAATCAAAATCAAGGGAAATAGGCTGCGCCATTGCGTTCGTCTCGGAATTCTGCATGAGATAGAGTCCGAGTTTGCGTTAATCGGACTCCGTGTGAAGGAGATATGGTCTTCAGAAGTTTCAGAATTCGATTTAAAATTCGAACAGGTCAAAAACGAGTTCAAATTCGAAAAACAGACCCAGATTGGGCTGGGCAGGAAAATTCCCGCCCAAGGCACCCAGGTCGACTGGGTAGTCGACCTAGGGGTCGACCCCCCCCCCCCCCCGCTTTTTCCAGTTTTCTGAACCTGGTTCGTTCCTCTGTATCTGGACGCCATTCTAACCAGATTCGTCCGCCTAACCCTATATAAACAGCCCTAGTCTCCTTCTCTATTCACAACTCTTTTCTATCCTTATGCTGACTCTGAGGAAATGCATAAATAAATAAAATAATATATATAATAAATCAAGACGAGGAAATGCTGCTCAAGACTTTCAAGAGGAGATTCAAGTCAAGCTAGGATTCAAGTGAAGATTCAAACGACTTCAATGACTATTTTTCTACGAATCTAATCTAATCTCTGTAAGTCAGTTACTTTTTAGATTTGAATGTTTCTCTCTTTTCGTGACATGAAATTAAAGGAATAAAGGAGTATGCCAATTCTTTCTATTCGAATTAGTGCCTATTTCTTTGGACCTAATCAAGAACTGTTATGATTCGAGGACAAATAAGACTGTGACTATGAAACTATGGACCTTAGAACCATATGCCTCTTTGACTATGAACATTGCCTATGACTATGGACATTGCCTATGACTATGAACACTGCCTATGACTGTGACTCATGACTATGAGAATTATTTCCTTGACTATAAGCCTATGCCTTTGACTAGGAAACATAAACTATTGCCTATGACATAACAAGGACAACTGTGACTAAACACCTATGATTCATGACTAAGAAAGTGTTGCTTAAGTCTTGTGACTGTGAAATTGGGTCTAAACCTGATTTTCTATTCTGTCTATTCTTGGTTTTCTTTGGTTTTAGACCTTGGGAATTTAACCCATGTTCTTGAACCTACGTCTCTATTCTGTCTATTCTTGGTTTTCTTTGGTTTTAGACCTTGGGAATTTACCTATTAAGTTAGGTCTACCCATGTTCTTGAATCTATACTATTCAACCCTTTTCATGTCGTAATCTATATGCCTGTGAATTGTCATCTTATGCCAGTTGTTATGTCCGTTCTTTCATAGCATTTTGGTTCATTCCCTTTTAATCGCGAATCTAGCTTTATCTATAATCTAGATTGAATCACGATCATACGAACGGTGGGAATACGATTTGGGCAAAATATGAAATTTACTAAAAGCGTAGTTTTAACTTGGAAATTGGCATAAATTGGGAACATGTATTATGTATTCATAGAAATGCAAATTGGATAAATTTGACGTAAATTAAAGGATGTGTAAATTGAATCTAGTATTGACTTGTAAATCTAGCATTTACATGAATTGTGAACTAGAATAATAAGTCTAGTTTGACATGAACTGTAATTAGACTGTTAAATCAGAATTGGATTAGCCAATTTGGCATAATAAGTGTATTGGCATAAATTTGAAATTGGCCATAATAGAGAGTAATTGTCATATTTAGCAAAATCATGGTTAGTGACACTTAATTTGGTATAGTTTACATACCAAAAAGCATAAATATGATATAGAGGGGAGAATGGGCCATGGAAATAAATGTAGACAATTTACATTAAAAGAGTAATTGGGAAATAAGTAAATTAGGAATAATTTACTTATAGAATTTGTCTTAAGTGAGAAAATGCAAATTTGGACAAATTAAAGGTTTATTAACGACATCCTTTTAATGACACACCAGAAAGTTCTAGGATGACAGAGAGGATAGTGTCTAGGCTTGGGTTTGGAAAATACAAGTTTCCTGCTCTCCCTGGCTATCCCTAACTGATCCGACGGACGGGATGGTTACTTTCGAAACCTGATTTGAAAATTAATCAAAACCCTTTGAACTTAGAAAACACGAATATGCCTAACCCGAGGTTAGACTGAGTTGCGATGTAAACCTGCCCGGAACCAACCGGCACATCCAGTATTCGCAACAATATCTGTCTAATGTGAGTGGTAGCGGCTTTAATTTATTTAGTTAAAGCTAGAACAAGAATGGTAGGGTTAAGTTAACTAAGACACTTAACCAATTCAACAAGATAACCAGACAGGTGGGTGGGGTTAGGTCCATACTGACACTTAACACAGTTAAGCTAGAATGGAGGGGTTAAGTCCATAGGAACACTTAACCAACTTAACACATTTAAGCTAGAATGGGAGGGCTAAGTCCATAGGGACACTTAACCAACTTAACATGGTAACAAGACAAGATTTGTGGGGTTAAGTAAAGTTAATACACTTAGCCAAATTAACATGTTAACTAGACTAGAGGTTGGGATTAAGTAAAATTTGATACACTTAGCCAATTTGATATGTTAGCTGGGCTAGACCGTAGGGTTAAGTAAACTTGAACACTTAACCATTAGATTGTGATAAAGGAATAGGGCTAAGTCTACAACATGAAGGGATAATAATTAACCATTAATGACATGTTAGTTAAAACAGACGGGCAGGGTTAAGTTAAAAAGGAACACTTAACCAATACAGGATGAATGGGTAGGGTTAAGTAATAAGAAATACTTAACCAATATAACTTGGTTGCGGTGGGGTTAAGTCAACATGGATTACTGATAACACTTAACCAGTTTAACAGGATAAATGAAAAGGGTTAAGTTAGCTTGAATTGACTAATGACACTTAACCAATCCAAATTGTCGGGAAAGAGAACTAAGTAGTAAACCTTAGTTAAAAGGAGCTAAGTAGTAAACCTTAGTAAAGAAAACAACGATTCTGGAAACTAAGTGGTAAACCTTAGTCAGTAAAACTAAGTAGTAATTCTTAGTATAACACGGGAAGGAGCGAATGTCCGTCTGGGTAAAAAAGATGGCTCCAACGAATTGGGTTACGAAGCCCGAGGCTTCGAGGGGACGTGAGGGTACTCTTGGTATCCCTCTGTGAGGCTGTAGATGATCCTCCTGGGCTCACAGAGGTTAAGGTCTGCGTAGAAGAACCAGGGGTATGCCTTGGTTGCAATACATGGCAACCTAAAGACTAGGATGGACCGGCGTGATTCGGCGAGAAAACAGTAGCCCTGTGATAGTAACTCGACGTCTACCATCCATCTTGAGTCAGTCGAGATACGTGAAGCGGAAAGGCGGAGAACTCCAAAAGACCATATACTTTCTATCTAGTTATGGGTAAGGATGGCCATAGGATAGTGGGGCACCGGGGGCCTGCGTATAGTTCTCATTTTTTAAGGCGTGCCTTTCATTAGTTGAGGGAGGGGTCAAATGGGACCATAGCCACTGGAATAAAAACAGACCTTAGCATCTGCATCGGCGGATATCTGAAAGCTCCCGACCGAGTTCTGTATTCCTTGATTTGCCCTGTCACAGGACTCGGGCCGCACATTACAGGACATGTGCATCTAGACAAGCGATAACGATTCGCGATACATGCGTGGGGAAGTATAGGAACATATACCACTCTAGGTAGTGTGTCCTAGACTTGGGGGCATCGTTCGACAGGTAGCATAATCCCTAGTTGGACTAGGTGGCATAAACCCTGAATCCGAGAAGCGTTCAGCAGATAGCGTAAACTCTAGTTGAATCTAGAAAGCACTTGATAGAAAACCCTAGATTAGATCTAGGTAAATAAATAGATGGATGCTCGAAGGCAATAGAAAATACAGGGATTGGGATCACGTTATCGTTACTAGTTGGGACACTAGTTAGGTGGTGCAGAGATATAGATATAGTATAACAAGGAAATAGCGAAGCAGCGAAAGTATTAGAGCATATCCAGTTTATCTTATCTTAGCATATCTTGTGATTATCTTGTCTAAACTTGCTGACCCTATCGTCATGCTGTTATCTTGTATTCAGTTAATTCATGTCGTTTTGTTTTCCCCATGTTCACATGCTAGTAGTTACTGAACTTACTCAGGCTTTATGTCTGACTCTGTTTTTCTTTCGTCTTCTTTCCTTCCGTCCCCCCTCCCCCTCCCCCCCCCCCCCCCCAGGTAGTAAAGGAGGGAATAGTATAGCTCAGGTAAAGTTGGATTGTCACTCTTTCCCAGCTTGAAGATTTGTCGAAGTTTTGCTTGGATTCTCTTTTCAGATGCTATGGCTGGCTCTTGATAAAATTGGGGAATATAAATGTTGTTTTATGCTTCTTTATTTTGTAAGACAGATGATACTCTGATATTGTAAAGAAATCATTGTACAAACTATTTTATCAATAAAGCAAAGTTTTATTTTCCGCTGTTTAATTTCTGTCTGTCTTGTAATTTATCTGCATCTTTTACCCTAAATGCTCCACAGAACTTAGTGCATTCCCTTTGTGAGTGACACTAACGGATGTGGGGTGTTACAACGATGCCACGAGCCACGAGCTAAAGGGAAAACTACGAGCCGATGACCAAGGGGATCACGAGTCGATCTTCGGGCATGGACAACGAGTGGAAACTGAAATGCGAATGGATTAATGACCAAAACCTAAGATGCAAAGGTAGTCCAAATGAGGAGTTGTAACTCAGGATCCAGATAGGAACCAATGAGTGAACTTCATGATTGGACTTTGCTGTGGGATGTTTGCAAAGGGGTTATCAATGTTTATAGCTTTGACTCACCACTGAGAGACAGATATTGGCTATGGATCAGTGCAGTGGGGTCGTCACGACTCCATGGGGCAAAGTGATCGTAGCATGACTAAGAGCCAGTGCAGTGGAGTTGTCATGACTCCATAAGGCAGGGTGGACGTAGCAAAGTATTAGTGGTTACGGATCAGTTAGTGGAGCCGTTATGACTTCATGTGGCAGAGTGATCGTAACAAAGGATTAGGTGATCAAAGTGGTGGATATCGTATACTTTACGCATTGAGTGAGAAATGTGAGGATGATTACTATGTTTGATGTTTGCTATCACCATGACATGCACACCCCCTCCCCATTATTTTCACACCATGTGTTAGTATCACCTTAGAGTATCGTACATCTTGTTGTGCTAACTCTTTGGTTGTAGGTCTAGGTTCAAGTATGGTTATGTATACCTGTTATTGTTCTGTTTTTCCTGCTTATTGCTCATACCAGACTTTTGTCTGACCTAGAGTTTTATGTCTCTTCTTATTACTCTGGGTGCTCCTAAACGAGCAGACTAGAACGGAAACTGAGTAGGGTAGTTCATGGAGATGTCCACTTCCTCTAGAAGCTTGTAAGGGTTCAACTAGGGACAGATTGATAGTTGAAAGATCTGCGGCCATTGCATGCTCACCAACTGCCTAAGGGAAGTCTTAAGCGACATAGGTGTCCTACCGTGTAATATTAGTTAAGTAGTAATGTTCACAATACTACTTCTTATATTATAAATGAGAGTATAGATCTAAGAACATTAGCGTATTAGGACGTAGCCTTAAAAGGGCTGGGGGTCCACCTCAAGGTTATAAGAGATCCTAAGAATCCACTTTTCATAGGACCACAAGCGACCAAGAATGCCACCTCGTTGGGTCTTTACCCTAAAAACACTAATGGACGGTTGACTTGGATATCCACCCCATTGGTTAGAAACTTGGTGTTTGTTGTGTGCTGCGTAGATATACCTTGACATACGTAACCTGCTAAAAATATAGGGTATGGACATTAAGTAACACTATACTTCAGTCACACAGATTTTTATGTTCTAATCCCTCTCCTTAACATATCCAACAGGTCAGTAGATGGGGTAAAAGCCATGGACGAAGTGATGATTGAAGCCGGTGAAGAAGTCGAAGTTGTTATGCTATTATTAGTAGTTACTGCTTTACTTCTTTTGGAAACTTGTAAGAATGAACTATATGATGTACCCAATGAACAAATGTAACTGTGGCTGTTGTATTTCTGTGGTTTTTAAATAAATGTACATCTTATTTTAGTACTATGTTTCCTCTTTCTGCTGTGTGAGATTTCCGTTCAAAGTATCTGTGTATGTACATATTCTGTGCAAATGTAATCCTTACAGGAATCAACGACCCGATTAGAATGGCTCTAAGTTTCGATGGACCTTTTCTGGGTCGAAATTTAGGCCCATTCTGGGCGAGTCGTTACATTCATCATGTACCCTTTTTCTATTGGTGTCGGTCTAGCTATCCCAAGACCTTTCTTTTTATTCCTTCTGGTATCGGTTCTACAGCTTTCAGACCTTGCTTTTGGTATCAGCCCAGCTGCCTCCGTATCGTACAAACCAAATAATGCATCCACGTGGGCTTTTATACTGATGGTTCTAAGACTTAAAATTTTCCTGTTAATATAGAATGGAAACCCAATATTATTATTTAGTTATCAAGAATTTATTCTTGGAAATGTAGGACAACAAAGCCCATAATTCATACTTGGATATTTGTAATAGAAGTCCAGAAGCCCATAATAGAAATCCCAAATTCGGTTAGTTATAAATAAGAGACCAGAACTTCACTTTTAGCAAGCATAATGTGTCAAATATTGTTTTGATCAAAACACATAGTAATGAAGTAAGAGGTAAAAGTAACATAAGTTTAGAAGACTTCCTTGTAGGGGGTGTCGAAAAACCATGCTTTCGTTATAAAATTCCAAATAGGAGACTCAAAGTACCTGTCCGAGTATTGGCTTAAACATCTTCATTCTTGAACCGAAGAGTAGGCCCAAATTCCATATGTGGGTATGACAATAGAAGTCCAGAAATTCTTCTTAAAAATGAGAATATATGATTAAAAACCAGTTTTGGCTGAAAATGTAATACAAATTTGAGGATTCATTTCTGGAAGTGTTATAAGTCCTGAATACTTATTTGAAATAACGAGGAAAAGGTCCAAAGTTCTAGCTTTAGTTTATGCAATAGAGATCCGGAAACCTGAACATAATAGGAATTCTGAGACTCACTCTCGGGTAAATAAAAAAACTGAAATCCATATCTAGAAGCAATAAAGATATCGAGACTCATACTCAAATAAATATAAAAATCGAAAATCTATATCTGAAGATAATAGAAATCCCGAGACTCACGCTCGGGTAAATAGAAAATCAGAAATTTGTATCTGAAAATAATAGAAACCCCGAGACATACACTCGGGTAAATAGAAATCAGAAATTCACGTTAAAAAATAATAGTAATCCCGAGACTCATACTCGGGTAAATAGAAAATCAAAAATTTATATCTGAATATAATATAAACACCAAGACTCACACTCGGGCAAATTGAAATCAGAAATCCATATCTAAAAATAATAGCAATCCCAAGACTCATACCCGGGTAAATAGAAAATCAAAAGTTCATATCTGAATATAATCTTAATTGGAAGTTTCTAGGGAATGTCATAGTCAAATAAAATGCCTTAATAGAGGTACAGAAGAATCATCGAAGGTCATTCAATGATCATCTAATAGAAGCGTCAAAAAATATACTCAAGGATCATCTATGTGAATGATGTTAAACAACCCAAATATCATTGAAAGCGACCAAACAAACATAAATTATCTATGGTTTCCTCGGAAGCTTATTTAGAGAAACTACATGCGCGAAAGAGTCTTAAATATCCCGAGAAATGGTCTTTTCGGATATATATATATATATATATATATATATATATATATATATATGACTGTTTTCAGAATAAATTATTCATATCCTGAACCGATTAGTCATCCGGAAGAAGTTCCGTTCGGTTTTCTAGCCATTTGACCCTTCAACAGTAGTTACGTTCAATCATCCAAATTTTCAATTGTTTGATTGTTCAACAGGTAGTTCCGTTTGGTTATTTGAATCCACAATCGTTTAGCAGGGTAGTTCCGTTAGGTTAGCTAGCTATTCAACCGTTCAGCTAGATAGTTCCGTTTGATTATTTGGCTAATGGGTATCTAACGTCTAGCCTTATTCCTAATCCATAGGATATGCAAACGAATGAATGCTCTCTAAGAGAGTGACACTGATCCTTTTATGGGAAGATGGCACTAACTGGAAATGTAAGTATTTAGCCCTACTTAAAGGGAAACTCCACTAAGTAGAGATGTAAGTATTGTATCTCTACTTAGAGGTAATTCTATCTGATGGAGATGTAAGTTTGGAGCTTCTCTTCTTGGAAGCTTTATTTGCTACTTCTCTATTTGGAAACTTTGTTTGTTGCTCCACTTTTGGAGGCTTTGTTTGATGTTGCCTCTCATCCCGGAAGATTTTTTTGATGTTGCCTTCCTTCCTGGAAGCTTTGTTTGATGCTCCGCTTCTGGAGGCTTCATTTGTTGTTGTTACTCACTTCCTGGAAGCTTTATTTGATGTGGCTTCTCCTCCTAGAAGCTTTTTTTATGTTGTCTCCCTTCTTGGAAGCTTTGTTTGATGCTCCTCTTCTTGAGGCTTTATTTGTTGTTGTTGCTCCGTTGTCTGAAGCTTTATTTAATGTTGTTTCTCCACCTAGAAGCTTTATTGATTTGCCCTTTCTTCGAAAGGCTTTATTGGTTCGCCTTTTCTCCTAAAGGCTTTATTAAGGGTATGCTCCACACCTTTCATAGAAACATTCATACATATCAATATAATATGTTTGATGGGGCAGTTCATGGAATTTTAAGGTAATGGAAATAACGTCTAAGAGAATCTTATTCAATCCAAATAGTAACTGGCATTTAATTGTTTTTCTTTGGTGTATATCTCTTTGGGCAACTTCCACTAAAGCTTGTCGTTGACTGATGACTTTGTCGTGCTTTATTCATGCATTGTCTTATTTAAGTACTCCCTTTTTTGATTTCCTCCATTTCTAGGGAACGAGGCATAAGAAGAATTTGAACGTGCTTTAAGTGCTCCTGTTGAGCTTTCATTGTATGCAAAAGCTTAAACAGGTTTTGGTTTTTACCTATAATAGCACTTGAACTTATATTAATATTTGTTTGATTGTAAGCAAAAAGACAAAGTTAAATGACTAATGAGAGTAATCATTCGAAATAAAAAACTTATTGTTAAATTATAATCCCCTATTGTAGTGTCTCTGACCACTTTTCCTATTAGTCATCCTCCAACCTTCTCTAACAGGCTTTCTTTACTTTTTAGCTCGATTTCTTCTTATCAAATCATGGCATTGACTGATTTTTTGTCCTTATGTCTTATGATAGGAACAATAATCTTTTTCTTTGCTTGACTTTGAAGGGTCACCTACAAAGGAATTAGTACTAAGCTCTTCTACCTTCTGACCTTGCCCCAAGCTTTTCTTTGTGTAAGTATCTCTTCTATATGAATGAATTTGCCAACTCTAGAATAAAAGTCATTCAAGCTTTCACATCCATTTAGGATAAGCTCCTTCCAGAAGGGTGTTGGCACATATAATCCCGATCGCACAGCTATCAGTTTCTCTCTATCTGTTGCCCCTTTTACTTTGAGCGACGCAGTATGAAATCTCTTCAAATATCCGTCAAGTGATTCTTTCGGTCCTTGTTTGATATTGGCTTGATCATAAATGCTGATTGTCAATTCCTTCCATACATGGAATTGTATCCTAAAGGTGATGGATAATTGTTTCCAAGTTTAGATGACCGAGCCATGATAATGCCTGCACCATTTGACAGCTTCCTCACGGAGAGTTGTCAGGAAGATCTTGCAACAAAGTACTTCATGTGTTTTACACAAATTCATGTAACCCTCAAAGATGTAGAGGTGGTTTTCGGGGTCTGTTGTACCATCATATATGAGCCGTGACATTTTCATATCAAATGGAATTTTATCCATCATTATCTCTTTGGAGAAGGAGATTCATTTCAACTTTCTGTCTTCTGACGCCACTGAGCTTTCGCTTTCTCTCGAATTGACCACTTTTCTTAATGCTTGATTGCTTTTTTGCAAAACTGGTTTGTCCTGCGGACTTGGAATGGTCCTAATTTGGCTATTAAGCTCTTGCGGTGCCATCGTTCTTAATTTTGCTTCATAGGGTTTTGCTTTAGAAGAACATTTGTCCATGTCTTCTTCAATAAATCTCTTAGCAGTATCAATCTGTGAAGCCAAGTGCAATATTTCCAATTCATCACCTGCTTCTTTCATTAGGCTTGAAGGTTCCCCAGTTTGTAAATTTGCTAAGTTGGTGTTCGGAAGTATGTCATCTTCTAAGGTGGACGACGTGCTGCTCATAATTCTTTCTTAGTCTAACCATTTAACTAGCTTTGAGAGTATCTTGCATGACAGAATGAGAAATAAGGACAGAGGTTCAGGCCCTCCTTCTAGTGCCAAAATGTTAACGATATTTTTCGTTAACACTGAAATATAGGATTATGGTCGTGGACCAAGAGTAGTCTAGTCCTTTTAAGCTTGACTGAATTCGTCGTTCCTTAGATATCAAGATCCTAAGCCCGAAGATTAGTTACTCTTCCTTCAAGAGGTAATTATCATACTTACGATACTTAAGGATCAACGATTACCTTAGGATAAGGCTTCAACAATCGTTATTTATTGGAGCTAGAATACGCATTAAAGGTAGTTTGGTATTTACTTGTAATGTTGGGTTACGGAGTGTTAACATCCGAAAGCATAATAGTATACACTATAATACACAAAACAATAAAGAATACAATGATTTATAGTGGTTCGGTTCGGATTGAACCTACGTCCACTTTGAAGGCTTTGAGGATTTTATTCATGGTGGATAATACAAGAGAAATCCCTAATTTGATTTACAAATTAGGGTTTATGCTTCTAGAATAGAATACAAAATTTGAGAATTGGAGAGAAATCCCCAAAAAATGAGACCCTTAGGTTCTTATTTATATAGGTTTTGGACCCCCTTCTACTATTGTTGCTTGGCACCGGCTTCAGTGTGCATTTTCTGTTTCGGCCCGCTTCTGCAACTCTTGGTTTCGGTGTCGAACCTTCATAAATTCTTTGATGTTGGCTTTATTGTTTTATTCCCTCGATATTTGTATTAATGGGTGCAGCCCTTGCTATCAGTATCGGTATCGAGTTTACTGGTATGGATAGCTTTCTCTTACTCTGTTATGCCTGTTTGTAGCTTCTCACCTTCCTTTGTGAGTTTGGCTTTGGTTTCATGCTTTTATCTCAAATATCAGGTGTGGCTTTAACTGCCTTCCTTACTTTATGCTTGGTATCGTCTCCCACGATACCGATTCTTAGTGTTTAGCTTTAGCCTCACTAGTGTCTTATTAAGTATCAAATCCATGGTTTCCCATTCATGGCTTGGGTTCCGTATCACTTTGGTATCGATCTGCTCATATAATGCTTTCATTGCCTTGGTATGCTTCCTCTCTTTCAGTGTTAGTCTTACATGTTTGTCTTCCTGTTCCGGTGTCGACACCAAGCCAATTGCTCATAATATGCTGGTGCATTTCTTATTAATCCTGTTGATTATTTTTATGTCAATTAGTTAGTCAATTGTTAGTATAGATCTTAGATCTATTTCAGGTTATCATCTTCAATTTTTGTTGAGTTTTGCTTACCTGTGTAAAAAATATGGAAGAAAATTTATATTCATTTTCCAAATTTTCCTGTTTTATTGCAATCTTTGGAACTTAGTTCTTTCTTCCTCAATTTCGGTTGTTAGTTCTGTTACTTTCTTGTTCTAGATTTACATCTATCAATATTTTCTTGTACATTTCAGCCTTTATTTTATAGTTCTTGTTTCAAGATCCATCATTTTTACCATTCCAGTTCTACAATTTGTGCATTTAGTTTGTAGTATTAGTGAAATTTGTGTAAGAATTACTATTAGAGAGCATAATGATGCTAAATAGGAATACTATAATCTTGTGTTTAGGTTCTATTTCCAAACAGTGAATAATGTATTATTTTTAATTTGGTTAAACATGAATTTTAAATTTGAATAGTGATTTTTTATCTTTCTGGTTGATTGATTCTGCGCGTTTTAAGTATATGCCCATTTCTGACCAATTTTCATTTAGGATATGAACTATGGCAAGATAAAATATGAGAACTTATGTCTGATTGAAATATTTGATGACTTTTCAATTGTCCGCCTGTTGTCTGGCTATTTCAAAGAATGTATGAACAAAACTAACGTTTGGCCTAGTCAGCCTGATTTGTCAAAGAGAAACCATAAACACTTGGGTCTGGTCCAGTCAGTCTGTCAGATTTATATCTATACCGGTTAGGGACCAGCCATCATGATTAGTTTATGCAAAAAAAAAAAAAAAATTATCCAAAGAGCGCCCTAGAGCATCCAGCCTCAAGAAAAATACCACGCCTAAGCGGACGCTTTTGGATTGTGGGGCGCTAGAGCTATCTGTCATAGAAATTTTATTTAAATGGGTAATTCACTACTTGTGTAACTATGATCTGGACTGAAGATTAATCTAAAAAGACGGTAAAAAGTTAAAACGTAACCAACTGTGTGATATATGTTGAGAAGATTTATTTCTAGCTTAAGGAGCTACACAAAAATGTTCCAAGGACATAACCAAATTAATATGTGATCATACACGAACAATGGTTATTTACAGTTCGTATTTGTTTGTGCTATTTTCACTACAACAAAAAAGGCGTCTTACAATGGTGAATAAACGTCGTTAAAATATATTAACAACGTTTTTGTTACCGTTGAGGAATCCACTATTACATAATTTACATATTTTTTACAATACTTGTTTAATGTTGTATAGGGTGTTGCGAATAATATATATTGCAACACTTTAATACCATGACACACTTCTCATATATCATTTAGAAGATTTTGAAAGACGATCATTAAACGTTGTAAAAAGTAGTTTTTACGACGTATTACAGACATCGATGAAACTTTTCAACATTGCTTGTAAACCGTTTTGTGTTTTTGTTACAATAATCATAAATTGTTGTATTTCGTTCTTACAACGTTTTATATGTGTTGTAAACAAAGTACTAAAACGATGCGGAAATGTTGTAAAAAGTAGCACATACAACATTTATGAAGACTTGTACTTGGACTTTTTAAAACAATTTTGTAACATTTTAAAATTCTTAATACCATTCTTTTCAAATGTTATTAGCTATTTCAACCATGTTTAATTAATTAACAATGCCGAAAAATGTAAATGCTGTTTGATTTACGCATCCTAAAAATAAATGGTCATCTTTCAACTAATCTTCTATAGGCCACGCTCTTTTACTATTGCTGCTTTTCCATTTCCACCGCTTCACATAAGAGCATCCCCAACGCAATGTTGGTTGGGGATGAACCGACCCTTAATGGGGGTCGGCACGTCTCTTTCGGGTTGCCTTGGCAACCCCGAAGGTTGCCAAGGCAACCCGGGAGGTTGCTTTGAAAAATAGCCATATCCGGCTTATTTAAAGCCGGATATGGCTATACGGCTTTAAGAAAGCCGTATAAGTGGAATTCTAATTCCACTTATACGGCTTTAATAAAGCCGTATAAGGGGTGGGGAATTAATTTCCCCCACCCCTTATACGGCTTTATTAAAGCCTTGTAAAGAGCAACGGCTATTTTTAGAGTCGTTGCTCCTTACCCGCTCCACTATCCCTACCCTTCCCTCCTCTATATTTACATCAGTTTTTTAATTTATATACCACTCACTTATCTTCTATCTCACCAAATCTATCACGTAAAATTCCCTTTATCATCCAATTGTAATGTCGAATAAACCGAGCAGCAAGATTAACAAAGGAAAATCGAAGATGGCATCACAAAGCAATTCAAGGCCATACAACTTTGATCAAGAGCAGCAAGATATTCCAACGCAAAATTCTTATCAACGCAACGAACATTTTAATTCAGGTACAATGCATAACACTTCTAATTGTTATCCTCCGCAGCAAAATCATAACTTCTACCAGTCACAACAAAATTCTAATCATTTTCAAAACACTCAAGTATCCGCCTATGGGCATAACTCCTCTTTTCAACAATCATATAGCTGTCAACCTTATTCATCTCCTAGCAGCCAACATGAAGCGACATTTCCAAATACTTCTCCCCAACTATGTAGAAACTTGAACATGTTATATGGTGATGATAGTGTAGAAAACAACGAAATGCGGATTGATATGAATGAGATTCCCGATTCAGTTATGACTCGGCCGCTTGTGAAGGTTGCGAAAATGGTCAAATGGACACCCGATGAACAAGCTGAACTAGCATTTTGTTGGGTTCAGTGTTCGAAAGATAACGTGAAAGGAACTAATCAAACTGAAAATTCTTTTTGGAGTTCGGTTTGTAAATTATTCAATGGTCGAAGTCCATATAAGCCTCCGAGATCGATTGACTCTTTGAAGCAGTCGTGGAAGAGAATCAATGCTTGTTGTCAACTTTGGAAAGGGATAATGAGTGGATTGGCGAGTAGACAGCAAAGTGGAGCAAACGACATGGACTTGGTACTAAATTAGAATACACCCTTTTCATTTCTCTTGTTTTATGATATTTTCGTTTACGTTAATTACTGTAATGCAGCTTAGCAGAGCAAATGAAGTGTATATGGCCAAATCAAAGAACCAACCGTTCACTATGCACAATTGCTATGATATACTTTCGCAAGAAGATAAATGGAGCAATGTGCGACAGGAGCATACAACATAGCGGTTCATGCCACTATGGCCGAGCGAAGATGTTAGTCGCGGGAACATTAATGCAAACGAAGAAACCCCATTTACAATCGGTTCAGGAGGAAGGCCACCTGGGAAGTACAAAGCGAATAAAAAGGGTATGAAAGATTACAGCCAGTATTACGAGCAACTCGATGGACGTATGGCAGCTGCGGAGGAATCAAACCAGTAGTACTTGGAAACTAAGGAAGCATCCAGAATAGAGAGAAGACAAAGAGCAGAGGAAAAACAACGACGACATGAAGAGCTTCAACAAATGAGAATCAACAAATTGGAGTTACGAAGAGAAGAGTTAGCTCAACAACAAAGTATAGATGATTTTGCACTTATGAGTGTCAAGCTGGACGATCTAAATCCAATTCAAAGGAGGTACATGGAAAAGCGACTTGAAGAGTTCGAGAAACGTAACGCACTTTAGGCAGTTTTAGTGTTATGTTCCAGTTTAGGTGTACTTGTGTTTTAGGTGTACTTGTGTTTAAGTGAATGGTGTTGTTTTAGTATTTGAATTCAGGTCTTGTACTTTACGTTTATAATTAAGTTGCAACAATATTATAAAATGTTATAACATAACGAGATTACGGATTAGAGTTTGCAGTGAAGGAAAGCATTCAAGCATTAATTTACAATAAAATAGAAATAACAAGTACGTAAACACACTAAATCTTACATAATAATGCATTCACTCCAATCATTAAGGCAGTAATTTACTATTGGTTTCCCGCATGCTCCCAATAGTGTTCAACAAGTTCTTCTCGTAATTCTAGATGAGCTTGTGGATCTCGCACCTCTTCCAGTCGTTGCAAGTATTCTGCAAATGTATTTGGGTCCTTATATGGTTTTTTCCTAAATTCCATTGCAATGTCCGGGTAGTTTCGAAGCTGGAGTTCATATCCTCCTCGTTCTTCTTCAACAATCATATTATGTAAAATAATGCAACAGTACATGACGTCAGCTATAACAGATTTATCGTGGTAGTGTACTTCGTTTCGCAGTATGTGGAACCTACCTTGGAGTACTCCAAATTCCCTTTCAATATCTTTCCTCAAGCTCTCTTGTTGTTTCTTGAATAAGGCTTCTTTTGCATTGTTCGGTTTTTTGTACGCTTGCACCAGCGTCTTCCATTTCGAATATATTCCATCTACAAGATAATAACCAACCGAATGTTCGTTGTCACCAATTTTGTAGTTGCAAGGGGGTGAAAGGTCATTGTACAAATCGTTAAACACATATGATTGTCGTAATACATTAATAGCGTTTAGAGATCCAGGAACGCCAAAAAAAGCATGCCATATATAAAGGTCAAACGATGCAACAGCTTCTAAAATCATCGTAGCCTTTTTCATATGACCTCTGTATTGCCCTTGCAGTGCCACTGGACAGTTTTTCCATGTCCAGTGCATACAATCCAAGCTACCCAACATACCTGGAAATCCACGTTGATCCCCCATAAGTAATAATCTAGCAATGTCATGAGCTGTTGGCGATCTGAGATACTCTTCCCCGAACTCACGTACAACGGTTTTGCAAAACTGCTTCATGCATTCTATTGTCGTTGACTCACCAATTCTGATTTTTTCGTCCAACGAATCAGCAGAACTTGTGTAACGACCCAGATTTTCGGCCATTAAATTATGAATATTTAAATTTGTTTTAAAAATTTTAATTGAATTTCATATAGGAATTTATTAATTAAAAACGAAGTTTGAACGTTAATTTATAATATAATTATAAAACGAGCTCGAAATCGCGCGGTAGTTCGTAATATAGAGTTTTAAACTTCAACTGAGGATACAGGATCCAATATAAGTCGGATTTACGTGAAACAAGACACGTTGGAACCGTATTGATTATAATTTTCACATGAAAGAGAAAAATCTAGATTTCGTGTTATAATTTGTTAGTTATGGTCAAATCAAATTTTGAAATAGTCGCTGTGGAAATCGTTATATAAATATAGGCCTTTAAAATAGCCGTTTTGCAAACGGGCTCAGATTTCGACGAAATCAGTTTCATTGGGACCGTATCGTTAAATTATTGTACGGTGTTGAATTGCGGGGCAAACCGATGTCGTATGTGACCACGGTAGCCGTAAACGCTCGTTCAGTGCAATTAAATTAATTCAACGGAATAAAGGGATATTAGAGTGTAACTTGAACAGACGATCGAATCAGGCCACGAAACCAGTTCCAGTGAGTTCGTATCGTCGATTTTAGTCAGGGTAGGTATATAGTTTGTTAATTTTAGAGATCGGGAAATTTGGTGTTCAGAGGGGCAGTGCGGTACGCGCCAAAAACAGCCTACCGGGGCAACAGTCTCAGAATGCGACGAAACTAGTGCCGTTGGGTTCGTATCGAAAAGTTATTGTCGGCGTTCGCAGTTTCGAGTTGATTTGATTTCTCGGGTGATCGTGAAAAATTTAAACGCGTGTTCATTTCTGGTTTTATAAAGGAAATTTTTTCATACGACCTCGGATTTTGACGAAACTTGTCACATTGGGTTCAGAATACCTTTTTACACCAAGAATAGCTTTTTCATCAGTAAACAGAAGTCAACTGTGGTTAGTGTCACTGATACTTCACCGCAAAGTTTCGCTATAATATAAATAATATAATAAAATAAATATGCATAATATGAAAATCGATATTGGTTTTGTTGAGGCTGTAATGGGAAATTTCATTTATAGATATGTGTGTTTGTAACCGTATAAGCATATTTCCATTTATATAATCCGTGGACATAAAGAAATGTTTCAAGCCGACATAAGAGGTGCTATACACATACCTATTGTATACCTAGCAGCAAACATGTAAACAGGAAGTACTGAGGGCATTTAATAAATTATACAGTGCCACCCTATATTTTCAAAGCGTGTAGACAAAGGAGTCATAAATCACATGCACCATTAATTCTTCCGACTCACCTATGTTCTACTCTACTGACCTATTACTTCTCACCCACGTCTCCCCATATTATAAATATACACTGCCAAACCTCCTTCAATGTCTTATATTCATGTCGGAAAAAGAAAAAAAAAAGGAATCAATGGAGAGAACTATATATCCTAAAGCTTGTATTTAGTGTTCTTGAAAACTCTTTGCTAGTGAAGGCCGATGGCTCATGATGGGCTTTGTGTTCTGAGCTTGCGGTAGGACTTGGTTGCGGTTGTGAGGCTGTAGGCAAGGTCTAGGGTCATTTCGAACGAGATGTTGACAATCCGACGTGAGGCTAAGGTGACTGCTCAACAAAGGGCGTGCAAAGGAGAACTTGCTGTAGGACTTTGGGGTTGATCGGGTTCAAAACATTTCGTTTTTTTGAAGCAGCGAACTAAAAGGGGTGGTGACGTGTTTTTACTAGTGTGCTGAAGTAGGAAGGGGAAAGACGGTCGCAATGTGGTATGATGGACCGAGGAGCGTATCATGGTGGAAGAGGACGTGATGAATTATGTGAAGAGATGTTTAACGTGAGTACTGGGTTTGTGAAAGAAAATGGGATGAGGCATTCCAATGATACATGGGATGACGTACATGAAGGGAAAAGTACTAGAGGAGTTAGGTGTTTTACTGGGTTCAAGGATGGACGTGGTATCAGCTATGAGTAGTGCCGTAGGAAATCAACTAATCGGCCTATCATTTTAGTCAAAGTAATTTGCGGTTTTGGCACAAGGTATGAAGACAAGAACAAAGTTGCGAGAAGGATCGACCATTAAACAATCAGATCAAATCATATCCGTTGAAATCGTAACGACGAGCGCTTCTTTGTGGAACTAGTTTCGCTGAAACAAAGCTATTGGAATTTTAAAAGAAATGAGCGCAGAACCGTCAACTACGAACAAGGTGAGTAAACTCACTCGTTTTAAATTATTTTATAATGTGAAATGGGTGCTTGGTTGAATAGTTGATAAATTGGTTGATATAATCACATCGTTGATTGATTTTTCATTAATGCGATATTTTTAATGTTACTAACATCTGTGGATGCAGGGAAACAGGTTGGAGGGATCCAACTGGATCCCTCAACATTTTATTTACTGTTTTATTTGATGATTATATATGTTATACTACACTATCCATGGTTGAATTTGTGTGTTGGTTTACCCTGGCCCTAGGAACCTGGTATTTTAGATACCGTAAAATATCATCGAATGTGAAAAGGGAAGTTAGAATTTAAAAGCAGAGTTTATTTCCAAATTAGAAATAATTTCTTTTTCATTGAATTGCAAATGGAAACCTATTCCATTGGGTAAACCAAGAAAAATGTTATAAATTAAGTGGATCATTAACCATTGGATAGATTAAAAGGTGAATTCAAATATGAATGTATATTTGAAAGTGAGTATCGGTTTTGAAACCAATATTTGAAATAAATTTGAATTTAGCAAATTACAGAGGAAAGTTTAAAGAAAGATTTTCAATTGCTTAAAGTAAAAGATAAATAGTTTAAAACAAGGAAATATTTTGCAAATAAAATGTATATAAAAAGGGGATTTATAGAAATCGAATTAAGTGGTTAGAAGAATGTATAGTTTATAAATATGTTTAAAGGAGAACTTGAATTGTTTAAAATAAACAGAGTTTATAAATGAACAACAGAAGCGTGTGCGTCGCACACGGTATTTTATTCAAAACAGCAATCATAACGCTGTTGTTATAAGAAAGGTTTGGTTTAACGTTGTGAGCTCGGACTATTTCGAAGTTAAGAATGTCGTTCAGCTAAGGTCTGAGAGGTAATTATACCCCAACTTGACTGACTGCATTATTGACGAAGAAATGGTTAAGTGAATGATAGAAAGGGTTGGTTAGTGATATCGTTAGTTAACGAATGATTTATGATTCGAGATATAATAATGATGTTTATAACATCAGTTAATTCAAGGGATTTAGAAATGTTTTCTAACTGGAGAAAAAGATATTTTCTCAAGAAAGGAATTATAATATTGGAAATGTTTTCCAATGATCGAGAGGGAAAATAGTGCTTTGAAAGAACACGGAAGATGGGAAATGGTAATGAGAAATGATAATGTAATAAAGAACTAATATAAAATGGGCCCAGTGTTGAATGATGTTTGGTCGATAGAATTTCCTCCTGGAAATAATATCATTGTTTGCACACCGACATGTTTTCATTTGATAGTTAAATCACCGACTATCAAAGTTTTGACCATTTTAACGTTGTTAATATGGAGAGACCGGTTGGATTATTATCCAGAGAACCACTCCGTATTGGCATAAGCGTTGCGAATCAAGTATGCTGAATATCTTGAAGACGGAGTTATGCAAGGGCTATCCTGTTTACGGGTTAGTGCCTTCGGGGTGTCCAGACCCAGGACAACTTGTATGGACGAGTGTCTGACAGAGTATTTCCAAAGGGAGTTACGTACGTTGATTCCTTCAAACGTACGAAGTTGGTGGCATAGAAGGGAAACTTCTTTAGCCTAACAATCTGAGTATTTTTGTGGGAATAAATTAGTGATTTCCGATGGATCTGACGATGTGGCATTCAAAGTGAATGATGGCCAGATGTTCTGGAAGATAATTCAAACCTCAAGCCTCATCAACCGGGAAATGACAAAAATCGGGCAGGCAGCATGGCTATGTGGGTCGCACCCATTAGGATGTATGATCACCTATCTAGAGAAATTCCTTTTGTTCTTAAATCTATCGATGCTGTCCCTTATCGGGAGGCGGTTGCTGATCCCAACCGTCGGTGGTATACATTCGATACACTCAAGCGAAATGAGTGGTCGGTCATGTGTGGGCCGGGTTGCAAGACGTTCTTGTTGAACCCAGTGTATTTGCCTCTAGAGATACACGTTCGGAAGGTGGTCCCATACCTTGTCAAGTTGGAATCAAATCTCCAATAAGAGCCCGGCGGTTTTTGATTTAATAATATATATGGAGCGTGAGATGCAAGCGTTCCGCTAGATTCTATTTATTTGATTTAGACATTATTATAATATCACTGGATTTGATATCAAGATATTTTTGGGTTCTCGTAAGGTAAAAACCATCCATGTTTATGTGTGGATTGGTCTTACGATTATCATTTCTTTCGAAAGGATTTTGAAAGTTAAACAAATGGTTGGAGTTTTACTCACACCAGTCCCATGACTGACCCAGAGTTTATTTTGTTTGTTTTCCCTAAACTCTTGGGTGCCCAAATTTGTACGGGCAGTCAAGTAGTCAGGATTTTACAGATTCACCTGGAGAAGATTGGAGTTTGAAGGCTTCACCAGTAATTATAGACTATCATATTTCCGCTGTGAGATTCTGATGTGTTCTTCTTCTTTCTTCTATTCTAATATTCTTTCTTTCTTATCTCACCCTCTAAATTCTTTCTAAACAATCCGGTGTTCTCGGTGCTTGGAGGATCGATATGAGATACGATCACGGTATTTATATCGATTTTCGAGGCCGAAAATCCCCGGGTCGTTACAACTTGCATAAGAAAGCATACGTAGTGCGGCTGTAACCTTTTGAAGTGGTGAAATGCCCAGTTCGTTGATGGCATTTCTTCTATGTGTGAAATATACGTTGGTTGCGGAAACTTTGGTAAGTACTCGAGTAAATATTGTTTTTGACATACGAAATCTTCGACGGAAATATACATCTCCGTATACGGGGCTTGCCACGAAATAATCCTTAACTAGTTGATTGTGTCCAGCGGGATAGTCGCGTCCGTATCACAATTCTTTTCTACCTTCAACGCTTCCACCTTGGGTCGACGCTGAGCTTTCAGCAATATCTCGTTCTATCGCATATCTTGTTTCTTCATGAAAAGAATGTTGTTCTCTTTTATGATGCTCAAAATATTCATCCGACGTTGAGGACGAAGAAGAGCTAGAAGCACAGCACCATAAATTTTTTAAAGCACTCATTGATCAGCGATGTTGAATTCCACTCTGTTTTGGTTGTATGAAATACGAGCAGATGACATCACTTTATTTATAATTGTATATGCACATTGGACATAATGATAAACACAGTGCTTGTCTTGTAGCGGAAGTGTGTTGTACATTAAACGACCCTTTCTATTACAAGATGTTGTTTCTGGTAGTGTGCATTAATGACAAACACACTGCTTGTCTTGTAGCGGAAGTATATTGTACACTGCTTTACTTTTTTGTTTGATTCCTTTAATTATTGTCCATCAGGGTATCACTGAACGTTGAGAGGACTACACATTTTTGTCATAGATGTTGCTGCTATCAATTATGTATCACGGGTATCCAAGCTAGCCCGTCTTTATTGATTACTTTATTGAATACTTTATTGATTGATTCCTTTAATTAGTGTCGTTGCTTTACAGATTGTAGTACCTAAATGCCACAACGTTACATAAGTTTTCAATGATTACATAAGTTTTGAGAACAATAATACATAAGTTTTCAACGACCATAAACTATTACACAAGGTTTTATCATAATAATCATAAAACCTTAATCCGAGCCAAATCGGGTAACCCATTCATAGCGAAGTTTGTACGCTTTGTGGCCAACAAACTCTTTTCCGTATTCGAATAGGTAACGAGAATCATACGTTGCTTTTGTTGGTTTGGCTATGGCTGCATCATCAACTACCTCGATAATGTTACGATACTTATCATAAGCATCTGAAAATGTATGATTAGCCAGCTGGAGTTCGGTCGACGATCGTCTAGTAGGCCTTGAACGATGGTTGTTGTGTAGCCTAATGATCATTGCCCATCTTTCTTCATAAGTTAACCCCCCTCCTCCTTGCATCAATAACTCTTCTCTTTTGTCAACCTGAATGTACGCTTTCACGAGGGCCACGAGATCTTTGGAAGATAATTTGGGAGTTTCAGGATTGGAGTTCGAATTTGATGGAATTTGGCTGCTAAGTGCTGAGTGAACTGGTGTTTTCGGCTGAGTTACACAAGCTGATACTTCACGACGCTGAACCACTGCAGCCACCATATCTATTTGTGTTTTTGGGACAATTTCACCATCTTCTACATCTTCTTTACTCCCCCCGTACTCATCGAAAATTCGATTCATATGCTCGTCACCAATTTCCCAATCGTCCATGATATGTACGTAGATTGTGGTAGCAACAATTTTAGTTTAAGGATGGAATATGGGCCATTGGGTATTTATCGTGGATGGAGGGAGCACGAAATATTAGTAGACCACCTAGTACTGAATCGTGATATTAAGTGTGTACAGTTTACCGGACGCGACAACTCAATAATCGTGATATTGAGACCACTTTAATTGAAACCATGGGTCGTCCCCATCATTGAACCCGCTTTATTGAAACCAAGCGAGGGTTTTGACCAATAACATTGATGTCGGTTGGTGCACATTCCTTCATTACTACAAAGTTTAATTAGTTATTACAAAGGTCGTGTACGTATAAATTAAAACATTACACGACATACCGGTGTTAAAAACCATGGGTCGTCCCCACTCACATGACCTCTATTGATGACAAGGATACCCTTGTGCGCTGTTCACGCGTGATGCATAAGTCATATCACAGGAAACACTCACAAAGCTGAGTAGTCAAATCTCGGATAAAGGTGTACAGTTGCAAAGTAACATAGCTGAGGGAATCTGGTGCTTTTGAAATAATAGAGTATATGTCGGTAGCTTTCCTGTTTTTGAAAAGGGAATTATTTGACCCATCACTAGAGGATACTAATATACTGTAGCATGGACATGAAGATATATTCGTTGATGTATTTATATGCCCAGGTATTTTGCTCTTTACGCTCAAAAAACATTAACTCCACGTTTACAAATTGAGCTATGGATAAATGGGAAAATAACAATGGGGGTTACTCTAATCAACGACCTGGAAAAGAAATAGTACTTGAAGGGAAGGTTTCCGAACCACTGCGGACTATTGGAGCCAACCCTATCTGCCTATGTGGTCAAGAATCGGTCGTGGCTGTCGCTGAGACTGAAAAAGATGCCGGTCGTCGGTTTTTTTGTTGTGAAGCATACGAGGGCCACAAGGTTTTTCCAAATGAAATTGAATATTGTTATTTTAAGCAGTGGATTGACCCTCCCATGTGCGAAACATGGACGTCAGTATGCACTGGAATCGCAAGCCGAATTTAAATGTTTGAAGAAGGTTGTTGCCGATAAAACTAGAGCTGGACCTTTCCCAAGGCCGTGGTAGGTGTCAGGATTTATGTAATTTTGTATTTGATGTTTCCTAAGTCTGGATTTATGTTTTAGTTGGCATGTAGTATCAGAACGTGTTGTACCTATATGGTTGTAGTGTTGATTTTTAATATTCGTATTGTATGTTGTAGTGTATCATAACGTGTTGTACCTTTATGGTTCTATTGACATAAGTCATATCACGGGAAACACTCAAATAGCTGAGTAGTCAAATCTCAGATAAAGATGTACAGTTGCAAAGTAACATAGCTGAGGGAATCCACTTTATTGAAACCATGGGTCGTCCCCATCACCAAACCCACTTTATTGAAACCAGTGTCCGTTCACATCATGACAGCAAGAAAAGCAGTTTCCCTACAGTATAAAGTCAGGCGAAACAGTGAGCAGTTACATCATTATTTATTTTACTGTTTTCTACTCCCCGCGACTATATATGTTACTCAATTTACTCATATAATAACTCACTCAAACATCTTCGTTCTCATTTTAGTACTTCCTCCTCCTTTTATCACTAGCTCAAAATGCCTTCTTGGCCATCAGATACTGACTCTGACGAACAGGCGTGGGAACATATGAGACTTCAGCTGCTCGAAGACGAATTCGATTTTTTAATGTAAATTAGGCCCCAGGAAGTTCAAGTACCACATGTTCAACCATCGCATGAACAGGGGCACGTAAATCTTCCACCAGAAGTTCAAGTACCACATGTTCAGCTATCGAACCAACAGGCTCTCGCTCAACCACAACAAGAAGAGGAGTTCTATCGAGTACCACCGCATGAACATGAAGGTGAATCTTATCATGTACTTTGCTACTGCGGTCATGCGGTCCAAGTTATGGTTCGAGCAGAAGGTGACAATATTGGTCGGCGCATGCAGAAATGTCCATCCTATCCAAATGGATGCAGCTACACGGAATGGATTGACGAGCCGTTGTGCCCAAGGGGTATAGTATATGCAAACGAAATCGAACGAGAGATTAGCCGTCTCGAAAATCAAGTTCAAGAGTTGCGAATGCACGCAATGTGACTCCCTTGAAATTGAACGTGTTGCTTTGATGTTTGCTTTGATGTTGTAGTAGGTATGTACTATAATTTGTTGTTGTAACTGTAACGGTCGGTTGTATCTGTATGCTTATTGTTATGCGAAAACCTACTAGTTGTATCTGTAATGGCATTAAAACGATCTTATCTGTATGCTTATTGTTATGAAAACCAACTAGTTGAATCATAACCACTTGTTAAACCAGACTACTTATGATTCTCGTTGCCTATGTGGATGACCCATACCCTGTAAATGACCCATACCCTGTAAATAGGGAACCCAATGTTGAAACAAGCAATTCAGACAAGTCCCCTTGATTTCGGCATTGTTTTATTAAAGCAGTCGTCAACTCATCTTTAATCGGTACGAGTTGTCACGTCATGTTGTTTGTATTCGTTGGACAATCTATAACACGTTACCCTAGTGGTGCAGAGTGTTGTCTTGTCATATGTTTGTATCCTACAGCTCAATTAATGATGATAGATCTTTACCATAAAGCAACACCCTTGTTTAAATAGTTTACACTTCTTCCCCCCCACCATATCTACAAAATTGTGAGTTCTACATCAACCAGGACGATAAGGTGAGAAACTAGTACTCTTTTTCCTTGTCCGTGGTTACGTACTTCTTTGTGTACATAATATGTTTCTATTGTCTGTGTAGCTTAAATTGACGATTGGGTAATAAGTGATGAACTCGTAGATAGAATGTTTGATGAGTATGAACGGAACAAGAAGGAGGAAAAAGATGGTGGTTTCCTTCCAGATACACGAGCAGAAGAGGCGGAAGAAGCAGTTCAAAATGAAATTGTTCATGGTACTCAACAAATAGTTGAAGTTCAAAAACCAAAAGGACGTCCACGCAAAAACATAACAAGGGTAGTGGTAAACCGTAATCATCCCAACCAAAGTGATGCTAGCTCCAGTGGTACTACAACAGAACTCTCTTCTCACGACTTACTTATAATCATGAAATGCTATATTAAAGTTGATAAAAGAGAATTGCTGCTGTTGCAAAATGGAGGAGGGCTTACCCATGAAGAATTTTGGTCCATGGTAACAAGATTACATAACAATCATCGTAACTGCACCACTACACGAACTTCTGTTGAAATTCATATAGCTCATCGGCGTTTCGTTAATACTTGTGAAAGATACCAGAAGATTATACAAACAGTAGAAGATGAAAACATATTTAAAACGAATCGGGCTACTTATGATTCTCATTACCTTGCAGAGTACGGGACTGATTTTGTTGGGTACGAAGCCTACAAACTACATTATAGTTGGATAACCCGAAGACGGGGTTGAATAGGCAAATGATTTTGTTTATTGCTTGTATGTGCATCGTAATTTGTAGTACTTATTTCATTGTTATCTCTGGTAAGCAATATTAAGATTCCTTAAATATTTCAAGCAGTGAGTAAAAAAAACCCGCGGATTCGTTTAACAAACACGTACGCACGATCACGCAGATTACATATAACGCACAAACAAGCAGATAACATAAAAAAACACAACGGTTACACATAAGGACATACAAGCAGAGTACACTTACAGGCTAATACAAATACGAAACATACGGTTGAATAACCTACTACAAAGGGACAACACAATAAAACAAATATACAGGCAAATACAACATGAACGTCTACTAAATAAGATCCAACTAATCATCATCTAGATCCGCAGGCACCATCTTCACATCCTCATCAGCGGTCCTCAGCTCGTTCATACGAGCAGTCAACTCATCATACATTACCTAACGCAGACCTAGCGTCATCTGATAAAGATCCTGATAAGAAAAAACAGCTGGATCTGGATACTCCGTCAATTCTGGCCGTGGTATATCAATATACCTATCAGATCCGTATGTAGTTGGTACTGCAACAGTCCAACCGTAGTCTGGCACCTGGGAAGAGCGTGGAGGAGGTGGATCCTGTGGATCATGGTAAACCTGCGTGGACTGTGAAATATCAAGTACGAAAGGGGGCTCAAGGCCAGTACGGAGTGCAGAAGGCCCAACCAAGTCAACGGATGCATCATGCACAAAATTCCCGGTCTGAGGTGGGGAGTAATACTGACACCAGAAAGAAATATAATCCCTACCGGTAAGAATGAAATTACTGGCAGGCCACCACTCGTCTGCGTGCTCCTGTAAAGCACTAGTAGTATAAACCCTGGGAGTAGCTGTATGTGGGTGGGGATCATCAGGAACAACATCCCCATCATATATCTGTCTCCAACAACGTTCCCCTAAGTACCAAAAGCAACCTAAACCGGGGGGATGATACTAGTGGAAAGCGCCTCGACGATAGATAAAGAGCATGCACCGAGGGGGGGGTCAGCAAGACCCCGTGAACCATCAAAGGGATGCCAGATAACTGCATCATGCGTCCTCCGCAACTCAATCTGATTGCGAGCTATAGCAAATACATGTTGTGCCTGTCCTCCAGGCACCAGTCTACGGTTACCAACACTCCACGCTCGTACTCTAGGATAGAAAGTGGGTAATGATGGATCCACGGTGGGAAAAGACAAATTGTGGAAGTACTCAAAGTACCAGTACTGTAAAATCTCCCAAAAACCAGTAATCGAACCCACCTTGGTCTGAACGACACACTGAAAATCCATTGACTTATACAGGTAAGCTAAAATAGGTGTTCCCCAATCATACACAGTCGGACTGCCATCAAATGAAAACGGTTCAACTACCGCCACATAACCACACGACACTGTGCTCGAAGGATTTGAGAAAAATAAATTTCCCATCATATACAAAACAAATAATCGGGCAATCTCCAAATGATGAACTTTGTGGGGCTTACTCAATAATTTCTGTATTGCTAGTTTAATGCTAGAGCATGTAATATGGAAATTACTGGTGACGGCATCATTTAAATCAAGATGTGGAAATAAATTACGGAGAGTAACGTAGTTCTGGTACACCTCATCATACGACAAGGTAGCCGCTTGGCCTATGGCAATACCAGTAAGCATAGAAAAGTCCAGTGGAGTGATTCCCATCTCCCCAAAACCAAAGTGGAATGTATGAGTTGTTTTCCACCAACAAGCAGCCAATGCACCACATAATTGAACATCATTATTTAAAAGACGTTCGATACCTATTTAACGAATAATTAGTAAGTTACAACGAATGTAATGAAAACGGAAATAGTAAGTACATACAACGAGAATACGTACTCAAAAAGTCGCCAAAACCAATACTACTCAGAAATGTATGAATAGTAGCCTCTGTATCATACTCACGAATCTGACTATACAGACGAACAACGCCAGCCCAAGACCCACGCGTTCGCTCGCGTCGAGCCTAATATTACGAATGAGAGTTACTTATTTTATGTCCGACATTATGAACGTAATATATAATAAATAAAACGTACCGATGTCTCAACTAACGTGCTGACGTGCTCTTCTTTATCCCCCAAATCACGAAAATCCGCCAATTGCTTATCCGGTCTTAAATTTGGGTCCCGATGCGACTCCAAAACCGCCTGGTCGTTTCTCCTAGCAACCCATCTTCTTCTAACGGGCGGTGATTCACGGTCTTCCGTACCCTCAGTCGGTACGTTCTCCTCTACCGGTACGTGCTCGTCACTCGGATCCACATTCCGGCTACCGCTACCTCGAAGAGCCCTCATAACACGTTTCATAAATTTTTTTTTTGGGTATACAAAGGAATGGCGGGAGGTAAAGGAGATGGAGGGGGCGACGAGGGTTTGGGGGAGATTTATCTCCCCTTCTTATCCGGCTTTATAAAAGCCGGATAAAGTATTACAAGCAACTCACCCGTTGGGGTGAGTTGCTTTGTGGATTGGATGGATTTGACCCCTCCAATCCACCAGCGTTGGGGATGCTCTACCCTTCTTCCACTTTCCTGAAACCCTAAAATAGGTCTACTCTTCTTCAGATTCCATTTAGATCAGATTTAACAATGTTTTACTCGACGAAGTATCCCAATTCATCGACCTCATCGACCCCTACATTCGTTCTAATTGTAACTGAGCTCATGGTTCTTTAGATGTACGAATCTATCACTTAACGAGAAGCTTGAATCTACATCTGCCTCCGCTCTTAGCCCAAGCGCCCCCTTCTCTCGACGATGTCTTTCTATGTGGCATTAGAGGTAAAGAGGAAGGTGTTGTTGCGCCTCTGGAGTTGCAGAAATTTACAAGTTCGATAATGGCTTCTGCTTTCAAAATTGTGTCTTTGCTTCAATATGGTAATTTTTTTGATCTAACCGAATTCATGTTAAATGAAACTTAATAAGCGGATTAGTTTAATGTTTGAAGGTTAATTAATTTTACTATTGGACGTCAGAATCGTTTATTCCATTTACAGAATTTGATTTTTTTTTCTTTTTTCTTTTTCGTGTTTATATTTTGATTTAATTATCTAACATTGCAAAAATAATTATGTAGGTCTTTAAGGTCTGCGTGCATGTGCTACATTTTTTTTTTTTTTGCATATGCTTGATTCTATTGTGCATTTTCTGGTTAGCCATCTTCTTACTGCTTTTGATAAATTCTTTATTATACCTTGATGGTTGTCTGTGGTGGGTAGTTTATGAGAGGAGAATTTGTTTGTCACTTAATCATTTAGGGGCTGTTCTTTGGCTTCTAACGGGTCCGTTAGCCAACGGACGCATCGGACGCGTTCAACGCGTCCGTTGGCTAACGGCTCGTTTAGAGCCGTTGTGCCAACGGCTCAACTTTGAGCCGTTGGCACTTCTCCCCCCATTCCCCTACCCTTATAAATCCTCCCCTCACTCATCTTCTCCTCACTCACCTTCTTCCAACTCACCTTCTTCCACTCTTTCTTACAATGGAGAATCCATTTCCAAATGATGGTGATTCCGATTCAGACGCTTTAGATGATATCATCCTAATTGGAGCGTACTTATGTGGTCGCCGAAGCGAAATAGGACGACGGATTCATACTTCGACGTATACCGAATTGATGTGGATAGACGACATACTTAACGGTCATCAGGCAAGATGTCAAAGGCAGTTTCGTATGAAACAGTTATGTTTTCTTTCGTCATGCGATAGGCTAGAAAGTTGCGGATTGACCACTTCAGAAAATGTTACTGTTCGAGAAGTGGTTGGGATATTTTTATGGACTATTGCCACCGCTAATTCGAACAGACAAGTGGCTGAAAGATTTCAAAGGTCAGGTTGCACAATCTTTCATTATTTTCATGTTGTTTTGAATGTCGTCCTAGTATTATCTACCGCTATTATAAAACCGGGTGATCCTCAATTTCAATTCCTGCTGAAATTAGCAATGATAACCGTTACTATCCGTACTTTAAAAACTGTATTGGTGCAATAGACGGCACACATGTTATGGCACACTTACCTCCAGATCGAATTGTTCCGTATATCGAACGAAAAGGATACGCTACACAGAATATTTTGGCTGTATGCTCGTTCGATTTACTATTTACGTATGCTGTATCTGGATGGGAAGGTACTGCACACGACAGTCGAATTTTTAATTCTATGGTGAATGACAGAAGTTCCAATTTTCCTCATCCCCCTACTGGCCAGTATTATGTTGTGGATTCCGGTTTTCCACTTACAACTGGGTATATACCACCATATCAAAATGTTAGATATCCCATCCCCCAGTTTCGTATGACCACAAATCAACCGAAATCCCATAACGAAAATTTTAATTTCTACCATTCTAGTTTACGTATGGCAATTGAGAGGACATTCGGAATATGGAAAAAGAAATTTGTTATACTTAGAAATATGTCAACCTACAAGTTCGCAGCTCAAACAAAAATTGTTGTTGCTACGATGGCTATACACAATTATATACGCAAATACAATATGGGTGATCCAGATTTTATGGCTTATGATGATGATCCAAATCTTATTCCAGAAGATTACGAACAAGAATACGCCGACGTGCGAAACATAGGCAATAATGACCTAGCACCGCTCAACGCTATCAAGGCAGCGCTGATATGACAGTGCGTCCCGATCACATAAGAGACGAGCTTGTTGCGGCAAGATTGCACTAATAGATTTCTGCAATGTATCACTTTATCTACTGTTTTCTTATTTCTGCAATGTATCCCTTTAGCTGTTTTTTTTTGTATTTCTGCAATGTATCACTTTCTGTACTGTTTTTATGTAATGAACTGTTATGTTTTGTTAACTGTGTTATTCTGCAATAATTATAATGTTATGTTTTAATCTGTAATTAGTTAAATTACAAAATATAAATAAAATACTCCGCTTAAATACTCCGCTAAAACCGCCAAACGCATGGTCCGCTAACTACTATTCTCCGCTATAATACTCCGCTCAAATTCTCCGCTTAAATCTCCGCTTCCGCTTGCAAAGAACACACCCTTAGTTATTACATATTTCTAATACTGAACACAGACAAGACATTCATATTCATCCTTAGTAGTTATTCTATGATATTGATACATCAAAGTTTATGTCTATATCTACTTAATTATCCATCAAACTGGAGAACAGCTAGCAGGGTTTTTGCCTACGTCGTTGTTTCTCTCTATCTTTCATTTGTTCGCAAATCCAAGATCATTTCTTCCTTACTGAAAAAGCATCGTTGACTTTACAGTATTGTAAAACAAAATACCTGCTATATCACATATCACTAATGCATCACTCGGACATGCATGATTGTGAGATCTGAAATTAAAGAAATGTTTTTCAATTTGGGTATGTTTTTATCTTTCAACTGTAATGTAAATGAGTTCTTTCAATTTACTACATGGTTAGTTCAGTTCGAAGCTTTGCTACTGTTGTATTAAAGAAATATTTGTTACTATCCGGTATGTTGGCATCGGCGATACATTTAGCGCTAAGGGTTAATGTTATTTTGGTACATTTAATAATTCACTTATGTTCATAATTTTTGTCAAATCCATGTGCACAACATGTTTGAAACGATATCCGAGTCATAATTGCTATATATATATATATATATATATATATATATATATATATATATATATATGATTTTTCCATCCTCCTTATGATTTTCTCCATTTATTATGTTCGTACTTGAAACATGTTCGGAAATGATCAACATCAATTTCACTTTCTTAGTTGAGATTAATTAAAAAGTGTAATTCTTATGTTGTTTGCATGTTCAAGTTGCTTGCCATTTTTGGTTCTATAGACCATAAATGCGATGTTATCTTCCTTTCCTTTGTATTTAATGTATGTAATTAAATGTTAACAAAGAATTTAAAAGAATAATTATTCACCTTTCATTATAAAATATGTCTTCTTTCTAAAAAGTATATGTATAATATATGATGCAACCAATTTTTTTCTCGTAAGAATAATGTTGACAATTTGTGAGTATATGTATTATATATTTAAACTATTCTTGGGATTTATACTTGCTTGACCAATGCCTAGAATGTAATGTAAAACTTTGAAGGCATAGATTTATTTGGCTTCATTCATAAAACGTATTTATTGTTATGAGCAAATGCTCTTTTTTATAACAAGGACTTTGAATTTATTACTATACTTTTGTAAGTGATCAAAATAAAACTCAGTGAATCGAGAAGGCTGCAGATTGTCCAGTAAAATACAAATGATAGATCAATAGCACAATTATAAGCAGGCAACCTGATTTGGACACTTTTGTTACATTATCGTTTTTTTAATCTTTATTTGGAAACTTCCGTTAAATTATCTTTGTTTTGTATTTTGTCTTTGTAGAACATCTAAGCTTTTAGAAAAAGAAGAAGGTGATTCTCCCGCTTAATGATGTAAGAATTTGACTAAAAATGATGTTCTAAATGCTTGTATATCTCCATGGGAGCTGAATATCCATTCAACATGGAAAATGCGTGGCAATGGGAGCAGCATAATATTAGAGCAAGAAAAACTGGTCTGAACAAGGTCTCTATCTTCGTTAGTATAGAATCTTTGGTTGTATACTCATCACGGTAAAGGTCTGGAAGGCTATCAACGACAGCTGCAGCTGCAATACAAAATAGTCGGTATATTGGGTTGGTATGTTTCATAAACTAGACATGTTTTCATAATTTCAAATACTCTAATATGGAATAAATTGATAACAAGCTTGATGATGAAAACAAAATCATATGCACCCATGGTTTCTTAGCTTCCAAATTTCCGTTATGACTACAAAGATGAATTAATTAAAATATGGCCGTAATTAAATTCATGGTTTTGGATCTTGGGCCACAAAATCACAAGGGTTGCATTAATATGCAAGACAGTCTGCATATAATTTTTAATATGTGTGAAAATTCCTGTGTGCATGCGACCGGGCGTGTCTATTATATTTTGTAAACAATAGCAAATTTATATAAATCTAAAACACCCAACTATTAACCAATTGAGGTTAACATATGAGTAATGCCTTAAAGATTTACATTAACGGGCATTCAAAATGTACGTATAAATCATACGGTTTACTAAGTAAAACTGATCCATGCTAGTGTCTGCTTGTAAAGTATATGAATTATTTATTACAAAATTCAATTATTTTTATAAATTAACAACTTTCAAGTATCAAGAAACATTAATAAAATTTGTTCTGCTGTAGTAACAAGTATTTAATGTGATTATGACCCAGAAGAGGTGTTCTCAATGAAAATGGAGAGTCTAAGTACAAAAAGAGTCATACTATCTTTTACCTTGTGATCATCCTTTGACTTTCCACCTACATCAAGTAGAAAGTATTTTAGTCACAAATCATCTGCTATGCATTTGTAGTTACTATACGTTCATTTTATTTTTCTAATATAGATGAGTCAATTTCATTCCAAGCATGGTCCTGTCTTTTTGAATATTTTTAAAGGATAAATGAGAGAATAACTTAGTATGAATTAGTAGAGGTCTTGAGTGCAAACATGTTGGGGAAAAAACAAACAAGTTGGAAGGACAATTACTTCGAACTCGACATTTTTTAGGATCATCAGCGAGGACCAAAACTTGTTTATGGGAAAGTAAAGGAAAAACCAAATAACCAAATTAAATATGCATAAAGATAATTCATACTTGCATGGTGCATTCTGAATTATATTCTGAGCATGTGAGGCACTTACTAAGTAAGCAGATAGCAAAAGAAAATAATGAGTTATTAACACAATTGGCGACTGCACAATCACAAGGGAAAAAGTATTGGACCAAAACTTTTATTACTGAAATTTAACCTCAGGAGGCAAAGCATGAAAAAAAAGTGGAAGCTTTGATCAACAATTGCTAGCTATGTCCTGTCGTATATTTAGTTACAATTGTCTAAGGTCATATGTAATACTTAAAAATACACTGATCGTCAACAAATACTTCAGATATATTACGGTTTCTTTAGACTTACTCCCAATGAAAATTGGAAAAACTGAGCTGGCGAGATTGAAAATAGTGAATAAAAAACAGTATGATCATAATAATTAACTTAGACAGTGAATTGAGGAGATAATGGAACACGTGATCCGGAATCATAACTAATAAATGAAAAAAAAAAAAAAAAAAACGAACCTGAAATCAAGTAAAAATGAACCAAAGTCAACAGATCGTATTATGCATCCATTTCCATCCTCCTATGGGAAAATATATTACTGTTTGTTGTCATCTTTGTCATTCTATGAGAAAATGATGTATAGTCAGCCGATTGGAAAGTGCATTATGAGAAGATGCGTACTTGGGAAAGGAAAGATAATGCATTATTTGCAAATTTAGTCGGGTATGTTGATTCTTATTGTCAAAATTTTACGAGTATAATCGAGAAAGAAAAAATAGAGCCTGTACACGTACAACAATGTGAATCCCTCTTCTTCCTCCTTTTTTTCCTGTTGCACCTGCTAGATGACAATCAAAAGCGTCATTGCCGGTGGCATAAGTAGCCAGTTTGTAAAAGTAAATAAAAACTGAGCATTAACAATGAAAGTAGATGATATGCTCGCAAAATTAAAAATATTGTATGCGATTTTAACTTCAGTTTGCCTTTGTAATCACTCCAAACTGGAGCAATATTCTCAGCTTAAGTCGCATCAATGGTAAGGTTTGAACTTTGCCCAGTCCAAATAGTGGCTTCAAAAATGATATAAAATTCAAGAATAAAAGGAAATGGAAGGTTAGTGGCTTAAATACATAATTGTCAGAAGATGTTGCTATTTGTTAAGGTGGAGATAATTTAACTTGTGATGCACTATATAACATGATCTCTATATGCTCTCACTGCTTTGCTGACAGATCCACTATTAGAGTTTGTTTAGCATTCCAGGCTGAAAGAATTCTTCATAAATGACCTGAAACAAATCCAGTTTTTGTATTATAAAAAGAAATGCTTAGTTATTATGTATTTTCACCATAAGCAAAAAGATTAGCTGTGTCCCAATACATCATTTTTAAAGGGCAAGATATAAAAATAAATATAAACTATTAATTCAGATGCAATTAATATTTTGACAACTATGATTTCCTAGATAACATGATTTGATTGGAGAATTGCACAACTAAAATTAGAAATCAAAACAAATAACTATGCTAGAGAAGAAATTGCATAACGTAATTGAACATTTAGGTAACCACAAAAGGCATCAAATATAAGTTAATAATCTCGGAAATTCAAATTAGAAGCTCCAAAACTATAAATATTCATAAAGATAATTCAAACTTGCATGGTGCATTCTGAATTATATTATGAGCTTTTGAGGCACTTACTATGTAAGAAGATAGCAAAAGAAAATAATGAGTTATAAACACGATTGGCGACTACACAATCACAAGGGAAAAAGTATTGGACCAAAAGTTTGATTACTGAAATTCAACCTAAGGAGGAGACGCATGAAAAAAAGTAGAAGCTTTGATCAACAATTGCTAGCTATGTTCTGTCGTATATATTTACTTACAGTAATCTGAGGTCATATTATTATTTAATACTTAAAAAATACACCGATCGTCATCAACAAATACTTAAGATATATTACTATTTCTTTAGACTTACTCCCTATGAAAATTGGAAAAATCGAGCTGGCTGCGTTGAAAATAGTGAATAAAAAAACAGTATGATTATAATAATTAACTCAGACAGCGAATTGAGGAGATAATGGAACACGTGATCAAGAATCATAACTAATAAATGAAGAAAAAAAACGAACCTGAAATCAAGTAAAAATGAACCGAAGTTAACAGATCGTAGTATGCATCCTTTTCCCTCCTCCTTTATCCGAGATTGGGACTGGCAATGCACAGTAGCATTGGCGGAGTTAAAAATGTTTACATAGGCTGCAAAATAGTCAAATAAACGTCAAGCACAGTTAGTTCATTATAACAAACTACAATACCGGAATGCCTGAAAAGTACCAAATGCCGAGGGGAAAAAACACATAACATAGAAGTAAGAACACAAATGTCTAAGGAAAAGCATTTATTTAACCACTAAGACAGATGAAATGAGATATAGTCTGCTCCATGCAACCGTAGACCCTATAGCATCCCCCTAATTTTTGAACTCATATGTACTCCGCAATAACAAAGCTTCTAGATTCACTGCGAGCTCAACAAAGACCCTCCACGGATCAAGCCCTAAGGGTTTGAAATGAACCAAGTCGGTAGGATTCGCTGAGAAGATTTCACCTTTTACAACCACTTCCCTCTCCTTATACCAACTCATTAACTTTACCGAGTTGGGTGTCTAATTTGATGAAATTAGGGCATGAATAAGTTTGTTTTGGTTTTTTCTTTTTTTTTTACAAAAGAAGCAATCTAGAACCAGTTTTCTTCCTCGGTTCCGAACCGGTACTAGAAATTTGAGGTCGATGAAGTGAATTGTCTGAAATTTGCAAGTTAGATGAAGTGAACAGAGAAGGGGCTCAATTTCTATCAAATTGTGCTGAGATAAATTCAGTTCATTATCTGTATCTTTACCGAGATGGGTTTCTAATTTAATGAAATTAGGGTATAAATAAGTTTGTTTTGGATTTTTTTTTTTACAAAAGGAGCAGTCTAGAACCGGTTTTCTTCCTTGGTTCCGAACCGGTACTAGACGGTACCACTAAAAATTCGAGGTCGAGGTACCAACCGGAACCTTATACCATGATATGTATATATAAATACATGTAAACACACAGAAAGTTGGTAATTTATGTTTAGAGGATCTCATCGTAAAATCTCCACATCCAAACTCGAGTTTTATCACTGCACCAGTGGTCTTTATCACATATAAATTGGAGATAAGCTTGGTTTGGACAAATTTTAAGACATTGAACAAACAATTATTATAGGAGCACATTGTCCATGATAGAAACAAAACATTGGCCAAGTGGAATATCGAAAACGAAAACATTACCTCACATTTATATCAATTGACAAAGCTCTCAAAATTAATGCAAAAGGCACTGACGATAAATAATTTTAGATGTGAAAGTTGAGAAAGGAAGGCAGAATTACCTCACACTTAAACTCGCTGTCAAGAGTCACGAAATTATCGGGACACCAATCCATTGCCCAAACAAGCCCTCCACATGCAACACACAATCACTGCAGATAACATGTTTGTGAATGTCACGATAATCTGTCTACAAGAAGATCGCAACAGTAAAGTGTATTTACATTTTATTACAATCTGAATGCAAGTAAAAAGTTTTGAACTTAAATTAATAGCGGCAACCACGTCTGATCAATAATTACATTTCTTTACAGATGAACAAAGGGGAACCGATTAGAAAATTAAGTTGGACCAAATTTGAGTCATTCTCTACGCATGATCGTTAGCATGTTACTACTATACAGGAAGGTAAAGTCAAAGGAAATAATTTAAAGTGAAACACAGACTTAGTTTTATTCCAACAGCACATGGATACACACAAATTATTCCAACCAATAAGTCTGTAAAGTAAATAAACAAAATGTCAACAACTATCTATGCCTTTATTTTACAAATATTCGAGTAATTTATAGCGACATTCAATGTGTGACATGTAAATTGAGTAATCTTTTACCTGCTCAAATCCTTTGCTTCGTTGGACTGTTGCTCCATCTGCAAGGAAGCACAAACTAAGTTGAATTAATATCAAGATTTCTCAATAAAATATTTGAATTCAAAGACTTGCCTTAGACACAACTGCAGAAGAACACAGAAGAATGTATATCCCATCCAATGCATCCTTCATGTGCCTGCTAGTTTCTGACTGAAAAATGATGCTTTGTGGTTCACAAACAAAATCTTTCCCATCCTTTGAACACATTATAGTGTAATTAGCAATAGTTTTAAAATATAATATATGTACATATGCAATGGAAAAAAAAGTGTAATGAGATTACAAAGATGTAAATTAATAACCTCCTTGAAAAAATAATCCTGATTCTGTTGGATTAAAAATCATATGTGGGCACATATGTATAATTGTTATACTATAAAGGTATAAACAACAAGTGATATTTACACTTTGTTGAGGGGCCAAATTGTAAATGTGACATAACTGATTTTATCAGTTAATAAAAGGCGGTTCGGTCCCCAAGAAACAGTACGCTTTTTGTTTTCTCTCTTCCCCGTCGGTGAGAAACATTCAGAAGAAAAGGAGATATTGTATTCTTGGAAGATCTAACCTTTAATCAATAACTCTATCGATTCTGGTACGCTTCCGCTAATCTCTGATTGTTTATGGTTTTGATTCCTCCTCGAATTGATTACGGTTAGGGATGAATTGGAAATATCTCCAACAATTGGTATCAGAGCCAAACCTGAATTAATTCTTGAGGATTTGGAATAATAATTATGCAATCTTCCAAGACTTGAAAGCGATTCAACATATGCGCGTTCCATATGGTTCTGCGTTTTGAAATTTGGCTTTTGGAACAAGGCGTTGACTGTTGAATATAATTTGCATTCAGGCTATTCAACTTGTACATAGTAGTACATATTGAATTCAGTGTACTGTATGCCTCTTGTTTTCAATATGGAATTTGGCTTCTGTATGGTTCCATACGCAGAACCCATACACTCGATGTTCATTGAATAATGCTTGTGTTGTACAAAACATACAATCAATTTATTAAGGATTTGTCCTTTTTTCAATGGACTTTGACACCGTACTCCACAGGCTTATTTTATTTTGTTTTCTCCTTCTGTATGCAAACGAATGGAACCTGGGTATATTATCTGGATGGAAGGAAAGATGATATGCACTATATCATTCTTATTGACATATTTAATCCAGAAATTGTCAATTTTGTCAAATTGTGGCATGGGTTCCATTTGCAGCAAGCCAAACATGCAAAGAATATGTACAATAAATTGCTGAATCATGCCAAAGTCAGTAATGTGGAATATTGTATTTATTGTACATTGGCACGCCTTTTCATTGCATGCTAGTTTAAAACTTATTGTGACCACAACTATGTACATCAGGCCATTTTTTATACCATTCTAGCCTATACGCATGTAATGATTCGTATAGTACAAACTGTAGTAGGATATTAAAATAATATCCAATATGTAAAGTGTTGCTTCAAAGAGTAACATAATATTAACACGGCACATTGCATGAGATGTTCGGCTGAAGCAATGTGTATTTAGCAACATTGAAGCAACAAATGTGAAGGCATGCATGATAAAGCTTAATAATGAACAATGCAAATTAATGCAGCGCATTAAATAAGGATGTAAGTATTGTTTATAAAGCCACTTTTGCAAAGCATGATGCATTTGATCAAATATTGTTATTTTTGCTGATGCACGGAATTAGCGATGTTTATCTCATTTAATTCATTCCTTTGAATAAAATACTGTTGTCACTAATGACAGACAATATACAGTATAAAGCCAAAAATTTAAATACATAACGTTATGATCCCATAAGGTAACTGTTGATTAAATGCAGTATGTAACATTTTAAGGATCAAATATTTTGTATTTAAATTTGTATGTACTCAAATATGGTTTCTGTGGAAATTTGATATTTTAATAGATTAATTGAAACAAAATATCACCAAAGTGATCACTTTTGTGTAGATTAGTCTAATTAAAATGTCAAACTAATTGTGTGTATGTAATTCATGCATTTATTAACGAATCCAAAGGTGAATTAATATTTGGCAGAATTTCATGCATACTTGTGACGATAAATATGTGATAATTATAAGGTATTTTATGTGAGCAATATGTCTATCCAAAGATTGCATATTGTTTGACAAAACTTGTTATCAATATTTGATCGCTACAACAAGAGTACCGTTTACAGTTAATATTATTGTCCAAAGACTTGATATTAATGATGTGTTTGGTATCTTGAGATGGGATTAACTAATATTTGAATTTAGTGTTTTATATGGATTTCGTTGTTGCTACTGTATCAGCTTACCTTAATTCAGTAGCGGTCCTTAATGGTAATAACTTGAAGGACTGGAAGGAGAACATATTAATTGTTCTTGGCTGCATGGATCTTGACCTTGCATCAATAATGAATCGACCTATTTCTCTTACAGATTGAGAAATATGACCGTTTAAATTGCATGAGTCTTATAATCATCAAACGCGGCATACATGAGGCTTTTAAGGGTGCGGTATCCGAAGAGATCACCGATGCCACAACCTTCCTTGCTGAAATTGAGAAACGCTTTGCGAAAAGCGATAAGGCGAAAACAAATGCTCTTTTAAAGAAACTTATTTCCATAAAGTTCAGAAGCAAGGAAAACATAAGGGAGTACATTATGGAATATGGCTACGTAATTTTGTCACTGGCTGCGCATTTTGGAAAATGTGGAAAAACCATTGAAGCTATATTATGATAATAAGTCAGCAGTGCCATATTCTAATAATGATAGAAGCTCAACTAAGTCAAAACATATTGACATAAAAAAATCTTAGTTGTGAACGAGAGAATGCAGAGTGTACATATTTCTATAAAGCATATTGGAACAAACTCCATGATAGCGGATCCGCTCACAAAAGGTTTACCACCCAAGGTCTTTCATGAGCACACTGCTCATGTGGGTGTTGTACAGCTAGAAGATATCATGGTTTAGTGGGAGTTTGTGTTTTATATGCTTTATATTCACCTTGAGACATCTATGTATTCGGTTTTCTGATCAGAAGTAAAGTAATTAGTTCATTCACTCTGCTCACTATTTTGATTAAGACTTCACTTAAGTTTAAGGAGGACCAACTGAAATATATACGTATTTGATTCACATTACATGTGATTTTCATGCTACGTATTCAGGATTGATCTATGTCATTTAACTATATATATGTATGTGACCATTGATGGGTTTAGTCATGATTAATATGGCAAAAACCACTATGATCCTATATAAATATGGTTGATGGACGAGATTGTTAAAGATTACCTTTATTAAATAGCAAAATTCTGAGCTCATAAAGTTGTACAGTTATAAGGAAACATATGTTGCCCAAGTGGGAGATTGTTGGATTAAAAATCATATGTGGGCACATATGTATAATTGTTATACTATAAAGGTATAAACAACAAGTGATATTTACACTTTGTTGAGGGGCCAAATTGTAAATGTGACATAACTGATTTTATCAGTTAATAAAAGGCGGTTCGGTCCCCAAGAAACAGTACGCTTTTTGTTTTCTCTCTTCCCCGTCGGTGAGAAACATTCAGAAGAAAAGGAGATATTGTATTCTTGGAAGATCTAACCTTTAATCAATAACTCTATCGATTCTGGTACGCTTCCGCTAATCTCTGATTGTTTATGGTTTTGATTCCTCCTCGAATTGATTAGGGTTAGGGATGAATTGGAAATATCTCCAACAGATTCAATTTGCGGTAATCAAATATAAGATTACCAAAGTGTAAAAGAAAAGAAAAACATTATTTCCAAACCGATGTCCAGAAGTATATGGTAACTACTATCGTCACATTTCAATGACGCCATTTATACCATGTTTGAAAGCAAACCGTCCTGAAGTCAGTAAACAAGAAAATTCAACAACATTTCATAGGCTTATATATATATATATATATATATATATATATATATATATATATATATATATATATATATATATTGAAGGCTTATGAATTCTAACTTCGAAGTTGTCTACAAATTTGGATTCAAAAACAAATTTCATGCCTACTTGATTGAAATGCAAATAAGTTTATCGCACATAGCCGATTGTAATGCAAAACAAGCTTTGCTCCTGCTTATTTGACCAAGAAATGCAAAAAAGATACAAGAATTTGATATGTATACCATACCCTGATTATCGTATTTAAATGTATTAACTTGTCTTGAGTCTACTAAAATATTTATTTAATATATAATTGCATAAATATTAAAAGCAAAATTAACACATCCTAATCCAAATATTATTTCTTAATTATATCATACAAAATTTTCATATACTTCTTTCTCAATAAATAAAGTGATCAAATACAGATTAAAAATATTTATTTGTTTTAAAAATTCCAATACAAAAAAGAGGATAGAATTCTTGCTTGACAAAGTTGATCATAGAAGAGAATCGCTCGACCTCACATGAGTCGAAGCTTTGGTTTAAAGGCAGTCCACAGAGCTCTCCAACTGAATCTACTGACTTTGTGTAACTGTTAACCAAGTAATCAAAATGAGAAATTTCTATACAATTACCATCAATTTGATGGCCCTTGTTTCCCATACCAAAAACCTGTTACAAATAAAGTGAAGCGTAGTTAAATCGATAGTTGAATCAACTACACGGTCATTCTCCGTTACATTATGCATGTTGGCATAATTTAACGTAATATATAAAAATTGGGTCATGTATTGGTAATAAATAATGGATTGTTCAACGAATGATTTGTCTCAGCGACATATGATTTTGGTTGCTACTTAATATACTGATTACACTTGCAACTGCACTTGGAACTATTTCCTGAGAATCATTCAATGAATTAGTAATGATCTTAATGGTAGTGTTTTGGAAGAGCTTTATTATGTGAATTTAATTGAATAATTCACATCAAAATTGCAACAAGTAGTTCTATTTGTTACAAACTTGTTTCATAAGATTTAATTATGATTTTGCAAATGAAGATATTGGTAATTTTATGTTTTCTGGATAAAATTGAAGCATTCTTCGCTTTTGCAGAAAATAATAATAAATTTATTGGATATTTTGTTGAAATGAAAATATACACAATGGAGATTATATTTATATATTAAGTGGCAACCAAAATCTTATGTCGCTAAGGCAAACCATGCGTTGAACAATCCATGATTAATTAGCATTACAGGACCTAATTTTTCTATATTCTATTAAATTGTGCCAGCATGCATAAGTTTATCGTGGAATGACCGTGTAGTTGATTCAGCAATCGATTTAACTACACTTCGCTTTATTTGTAATAGGTTTTTGGTATGGAAAACAAGGGCCATCAGATCGATGGTAATTGCATAGAAATTTCTCATCTTGATTACTTGGTTGATAGTCACACAAAGTCAATTAATTCAGTTAGAGAGCTCTGTGGACTGCCTTTAAACCAAAGCTTTGACTCATGTGAAGTCGAGCGATTCTCTTTTATGATCAACTTTATCAAATAAGAATTCTATCATTTTTTTGTATTGGAATTTTTAAAACAAATAAATATTTTTAATCTGTGTTTGATCACTTTATTTATTGAGTTAGAAGTATATGAAAATTTTGTACGATGCAATTAAGAAAAAATATTTGAATTACGATGGATTAGTTTTCCTTTTAATATTTGTGCAATTTTATATTAAATAAATATTTTAGTAAATTCAAGACACATTAATACATTAAAATGCGATAATTAGGGTGTGGTGTATATATATATATATATATATATATATATATATATATATATATATATATATATATATGTGTGTGTGTGTGTGTGTGTGTGTGTGTGTGTGTCTATATATATATATATATATATATATATATATATATATATATATATATATATATATATATATATATATATATATATATATATATATAGAGAGAGAGAGAGAGAGAGAGAGAGAGAAGGCTCTATATTGGTGGTCTTGAAGATATGTTTACAAATTATTTTGTATTTATTGGTACTGGTTCATGATGTGCACGCAAACACATGGTGTAGAGATGTGATAAAATATGAGAAGTTAAAAATGTATCCATGTAACCCTGAGGATAGATGAACGGCGGTACTGATTGATCGTATCCACTTAATTATCTTTTTGTAATAACAACAATAATAGATATAAATGAACATGTATAACTAGCGTAGGAAATGCTGTTGAATATTCTTGTTTACCGACTTCTGGACAATTTACTTTAAACATTGTATTAATGGTGTCATTGAAATGTGATGAAAGTAGCTACCATATACTTCTGCACGTTGGCTTGAAAATAATGTTTTTCTTGTCTTTTACACTCTGGTAGTCTTGTATCTGATTACCGCAAATTGAATCAGGATTATTTTTTCAAGGAGATTATCGGTTTACATCTTTGTAATCTCATTAAACTTTTTTGTTCATTGCATATGTACATATATTCTATTTTACCACTGCTGCTAATTACATGATAATGTGTTCAAAGGATGGAAGGATTTTGTTTATGAACCACAAAGAAACATTTTTCAGTCAGAAACTAGCGGACACACGAAGGATGCATTTGATGGGATAGACATTCCTCCGTTTTCTTCTGCAGCTGTGCTAAGGCAAGTCTTTGAATTCAAATATTTTATTGAGAAATCTTGATATTGCATCAACTTAGTTTGTGCTTCCTTGCAGATGGAGCAACAATCCAACGAAGCAAATGATTTGAGTAGGTAAAGGGTTCCTCAACTTACGTGTTACACATAATTTGAATGTCACTATAAATTACTTTGAACGTTTGTAAAAATAAGGGAATAGATAGTTGTTGAAATTTTGTTTATTTACTTTACAAACTTGTTGGTTGGAATAATTTGCGTGTATCCATGTGCTATCAGAATAAAACTGAACCTATATTTCACTTTAAATTGGTTCCATTGTCATTTACCTTCCTGTACAGTAGTAACATGCTAAGGATCATGCGCAGAGAATGACTCAAATTTGGTCCAACTTAATTTTCTAACTGGTTCCCTTTTGTTCTTCTGTAAAGAACTGTAATTATTGATTAGTGGTTGTCACTATCAATATAAGTTCAAAACTTTTTACTTGCGTTCAAATTAAAAAAATTGTAAATACACTTTACTATTGCGATCTTCTTGTAGACAGATTATCGTGACATTCACAAACATGTTATCTACAGTGATTGTGTGTTGTATGTGGAAGGCTTGTTTAGGCAATGGATTGGTGTCCTAGTAATTTTGTGAGTCTTGACAGCGATTTTAAGTATGAGGTAATTCCTTCCTTTCTTTGTCAAATTTTACTTCTAAAATAATTGTTGTCACAGTGTCTTTTGCATTAATTTTGAGAGTGTCAATTGGTATAATTGTGAGGTAATGTTTACCTTTTTGATATTTCACTTGGCCAATGTTTTGTTTCTGTCATGGATAATGTGCTCCTATAATATTTGTTCGTTCAATAACTTAAAACTTGTCCACCCCATGCTTATGTCCAATTTGTATGTGCCAAAGACCACTAATGCAGTGATAAAACTTGAATTTTGATGTGGAGATTTTACGATGAGATCCTCTAGACATCAATTACCAACTTTCGGTGTGCATATCTATGTGTATTTATATATACATATCATGGTATAAAGTTCCGATTAGTACTTCGACCTCAAATTTTTAGTGGTACCGTCTAGTACCGGTTCAGAACCAAGAAAACCGGTGCTAGGCTGCTCCTTTTGTAAAAAAAAAAATCCAAAACAAACTTATTCATACCCTAATTTCATTAAATTAGAAACCCATTGTGATGGCACGCCCCGAACCAGCCGACATTCCTACGAAATGCGTTGTGCCAATGCCCGACTAGCAAGGGACTGTCGTCAAAGGAAAAAGGGTTTGAAGTTATGAATCACCAAAGAACCTGTAATATATCTCACAGCGCATGGAATAAAATATAATAATAACATAACTTAACAATAAACATTCGAGATAGTGCATAAGCTGAAAACTAAACCATCATAGCAGCGGAATCCAAAATACCGCTTATGATCCAAACCATTATTACCACTTCAAAATACCGCCTCTAAAGCAAAATAGAAAAGATAAACTACTAATGCCCTAAGCAGTGACTGACAGCAACACAGGGAGAATGTATGTAAACAGTACGTGAAAGCCTCCTGCTCGTCCCCGGACAGCTACTCGTGCATAACCACCTAACCTGTCAATAGTCTGCTCGTTTAGGAGTACCGAGAGTAATAAGAAGATACATAAAACTCTAGGCCAGACGAAAGTCTGGTGTGAGCGATAGCAACTCTATACAACTGAATAAAGCAATAACAGGTTTAATAATCATATCTGAACCTGGACCTGCAACCAAAGAGTTAGCAATAACAGGTCGTTACACCCATCTCGGTAAAGTTACAAATAATGAACTGAATTTATCTCAGCACAATTGGATACAAATTGAGCCTCTTCTTTGTTCACTTCATCTAGCTTACAAATTTCAGACAGTGACTTGAACTTTTTTTTCTTTAGGCTGCTACTTTTTGTTTATGCTTTTGCTTAGTATTAGTTGATGACCGAAGTCAAATTTTTAGCGGCAAATGGAACGGAAGAGGGGAATAATAGATGTGGGATGTGATATGCATTAGGGTTAACAGAGATGAGAAAAATAATAGATGTGGGTTAAGCTCATCATAATTAAAGTTACTTAAATTAGGATGTGAACTGGGTCTACTTATATTAGTGTTAATTAAATAATTTTTGAATAAAAGTGAGCTGGAACTACATAATAATAGGTATGCAACACCAAAAAAATTGTTTTTATATGTAATTTTTGCCTTTTCCATTTGCACCGTTTATTATCATGCTTTGATCGAAAAAGTTGAATTCCAAAACTGAAATTTCCAAAATTAATTGAAACTGAAAAAGATTTAATTAACGAAACCGAAATTGAAACAAGTTCTTAGGCCTTGGTATGTATATGTCCATATACACATACACATTTGTGTCTATATATGTGCATGAAATCATAGTAGTTAAGGCGCGCTCCTAGGCGCAAGCGCAAGGCCTGCGCCTTGATGATGATCGCGGCGCCTCCGCATAAAGCGTGCCTTTGTGCGTGTTTCTTTGACGCGCCAGCCACAAAAGGCGCGCCTCGAGAAAACCCTCCCAGGCCCAACACAAATTTGAACTCGGCCCACGTCGATTTGAGAAAAACGAAGATGCTTTGTTCGATTTTAGGGTTTCCAGAGTCTCTGCCGCCGCCGCCACAACCTTTTCGCCGCCGCCACAGCCTTTCCACCACCGCCACAACCTTTCCGGCACAGCCTCTGCCGCGCCTCTTTCTTTGCCGCCTCTCCTCTCCTCTGCTGCACGTTTTTTTGAAATATATGCAGTGCGCCTTATTTCGAAAGTCGCACAAAAAAGCCCAAGGCTCAAACCGTGTGCCTTTTTGCGCCGTAACAACTATGCATGAAATAACTAAAGGATCATGCAATATGAAATATAAATAAATAATGAAGGATCACACCAAGAACTTTTATACTGGTTCAAACTTTTCATTCTACGTCTAGTCATAGACTCCCTCTGGAATTTAACTAACAATTATTCTCACTTGACCCGGAGGAATATGTTTATACTGCCTGAGTAGCCGAACATGACTTCTCCACCTGTATTTAAAAATACTACTTTTAAATATGAAAACTCTTTATAAAATCACCTTTCAATCTATTAGCATATATTAACATTTACCTCACTCGGATGAGAAGTATAATTAAACGACATTGTAAAATAGGTGGTATGAAACGTTTGCGTTCACTTTGTCTGTTAATCATTGAACTTGTTCGGTTGAAAACCGTGACAATGATCATTTTGTATTTTAGAGTGGATTTTACAATTTGTTTGTAAATATTTAAGTTGATTGTTATGAGACATTTGTCTACCAACTTAATGTATATCACACTTTCTTATCGATCAAAATGTGATCGCTTTGTATTTTCGGACCCATGAAGTGCTTGTCCTCTTTGAGTTTCGACTCATTTATGTGGACTAAGCCACTCCTAATTTGTAATCATTTATGTAGTTTCGTCCATCGAAGTACCACCATAATACATTGTTGTTTCGGTTCAATTTAGTTGTATGCTCATTTTTGTGTGTATTACACTTTTGTGCTTTAGAGTAGCAATCCATAATTATTTCGTAAATAGTTAAGTCAATGATGATGGTTCATTTGGCTAAACTCATCTATGTACTAGCTTAATCTATATCGCACTTCTATTTACTCCATAGCGATCATTCTACATTTTAGATCTGCGATGTGTTTGCCACTTTTGGGATTTTAGTCTCATTTTTATGAGGTGGCAACCCATCGTTCTTTATGATACTTTGTAATCAATTTATGCTTTAAATTCTCTATGAATGCATTCTTTTAGTCTTCGTATTTATTTGACTTCATGTGTCGTATGTCTACGTGCGTCGGTGATAGATGAATACTTCTCTTTTTGATTCGTGATGATCACTTTGTATTTTACACTACTATAAAAGTGGGAATATTCGACACTAATTTGTGTGCGTTGCATGAAAAGTGTGGCGAAAGCTATGATTTCTTCGAGCTTCTGCAACAGCATTCATATGTTGTTGCATTATACGTGGATGCACTGTTGCGGTGGGAATTTTAGTGTTCTGATGTGCAACACCAGTTAAAAGCGTAGCATTACGTATATATAATCCAGCTCAGCTATCCACGTTATCAACATATAAAAACCCCAACCGTAGATGAAAGATTAATCCAACGGTTCAAACCATCTATGGATCTGATGATCTTGATGTTAGCCATCATCCAATCATTGACAGCCACGTCATTTCATTCTTTTGACGAAATTTTGGCGCGATCTTCTCCCTTCATGAAATCGTTTTCTTCTCTATCATCTAATCGTTTTCCCCCCTTTTTACTATTGACAAAAATTTAAACCTAAATTCACGTCAGTATCGATCCTCTCCTCGACAGCAAATTCTATTCCGAAAAGGATGAAGCTTTGAAACGCTTTCTAGTTTTGATTGCTCAAGGCGCTGACATCGCCAGTTTTTTCCCTCAGGTTCAGTTTGTATTGCACTGTGAATTAGTTGCGCTTATTATAGATTGGATTATGAGTAATTAGTAATTAGTTCATTTGTTACATTTTGGAAAACCCATTCGCTTATGAGTAATTAGTTGCGCTTATTATTGATTTGGGATTTGGGATTATGCTGAGGTTTATTCGAAAATTATACCCAGCAATAAACCATGAGAACCGGGCTACTGGCATGAAAAAGACATTGGTTTATTATAGAGGTCGAGCTAGTTAAGGAATGGGGACTGCGGTTAATTTGCACTGCTTGAGGTTCATACCTTACACTGCGGTTAATTTGTATGCTTGAGGTTAATTTGCACTGCGGTGTGTATGCACTGCGGTGACATCCGAATTTTAAGCCTCTTACCGCAGATTTTGACAAAATCTGAAGCGGGCACTCAAGCTTTTCGTTTTATTACAATACACATCATACACGCAGTGCATATATACACTCACAAGTATACACGCACGCACAATTATACACGCACAAGTATCATAAGTATACACGCACAAGTATACACGCACAAGTATCACAAGTATACAAGCTCAAGTATCATAAGTATACACGCACAAGTACACACACTCAAGTATCATAAGTATACACGCACAAGTATACACGCACAAGTATCACAAGTATACAAGCTCAAGTATCATAAGTATACACGCACAAGTACACACGCTCAAGTAGACACGCACAAGTATACACGCGCGCACAAGTATACATGCACGCACAAGTATCATAAGGCAGCCATCTGAAGGCACGCACAAGTATACACGCACAAGTATCATAAGTATACACCAGAGACGTACACAGAGATTTTAAAAAATCACCAGCATTCACAAACAAAACAACGTACCATTCACAAACATTCAAAAACATTCACCAGCATCCATCATCAGTCATCACCAGTCATCACAAACTTCCACAACCACACAAAGTTTCACAAATATTCACAAAATTTCAAGCCAAAAATCATTACCAGCAGAATAAAACCAACATCCACAAACATCACCAGTCATCACCAGCATCCACACCAGCATCAGCACCAGCATCCATGTCAGAGTCATTGTCCATGTCAGAGTCATTGTCTATGTCAGAGTGGCTGTTAAGGATAGAGCATAGTCAGCGACCAAACCAGAATTTCTTGTTGTGGAGGGCAAAGTGATCTTTGGATGATCAAACTTCAATAGGTATGTTAATTCTATTTCTGTAAACATTTTGTGATCCACCTAATATATTATATGATCAAACTTCTATTTCTGTAAACATTTTGTGATCCACCTAATATATTATATGATTCAATTCTCAAATAATGTGATCCACCTACGAGTTTATATGCCTAAATTATCAAACAATTTGACATGTAACACACATTAATTATCAAACAATTTGACATGTAACCACATCTGAAGGAAATTCAAGCCATACAATAACAGTGTCTCAAATTCAAGCCACACAACCACATCTATGTACAACTAACAGAGCACCAGTTTGTATTATTATTTCAGAATCTTGGGTGGGGCATTATAACCTTGTATGTATGTATGTGAGTGTGTGCATGTGTGGTTGTGTCTCACTATAAGAAACTGTGGATGGAAGTAAAATTTACCTATGATCACAAAAAAATGGTACCACCGGTTCCTCCCTATTGCTCACAAACAGAATTTCAGGCCTCGTCAAAGGATGAGTATGTGTGGTGCGGTCAACCCTAATGATGTATTTCTTGTTGTCGAATCGAGCAGCAAAAACATTCTCCAAGTCAATGCCTTCATAAAATTCCATTTTCAGGTATAATGATCTATGGTCAATTCGAGACCAATGACAGTCGTCAATTTCACACACATTTCCCATTGGCGTCATTAATTCTTTTATTGCAGGAACATTTGTCTTTAGGAACTCGGGAAAGCCAACAACTCTGGCCCATGATTCTGCCTCGAACGCTGGTTCAGTCTCAAATTCTTCAGCAGACCATTGTTGCACATAAAAAGCACCTCCAATTTTTGTAAAAAGTTTCAACATTAGCGCATGATCACGCGTACTGTAAGATGGGCATGTTATTAGAAAAGAGTTTTTGGGTATAACCCGTATAGTCCACTCCTCATTAAGCTTTAGCGTATGCCTAAGCGTGAGATGCACAAATTCGTAAGTCCAATGTCCTGAAAGAACAGTGGCAGTGATGCATAGTGAAGAGTCCTCCATTGTTTTTTTTTTTTAACTTTTGACGATGGAGTTTTGTTTAGGAGTTGAAGATGTAGATGACGATATGCTTCTGAAGCTTGACAGGATATGAAGTGACACACTGTACGTGGCAGTAATATGGGAACTGAAAACTTTTTGCTCAGAAGACGAATGGCCATATGAAATTGCTTATTTGTTGGCTGGCATGAGTGACCAATCGCCAATGGTCAGTAAGTCAATTGTAATAATTGTGTTCATAACATTTTACTAAGAAGGCCAATGGCCATTCGATGCCACCACTTATCAAATAACTTGTTATCATTTGATCAGGTGCATATTTAATTCTGGAAGGCAGAGGGATACATTTTGCAGATCGGATTGCTGCATATATATGATTCATATATAGGTACATACTAACATACATATATATTTCCTATTGCAATCGGATTGCTGCATATATATGATTCATATATATAAATGAGTAATGTGTACATGTTCAGAATTCGATAAAGAATTGGCCAGGAATGGATCAGGATAATGTCCCTTATGCCGTGCACCTATTCTTGAAGTAGTTCGAGCTTACTGTATACAATGAACAAAACGGTGTAGCTGATTTTTGAGTTTTGATATTTGGATAATTAAAACAATTGCTTTGGATGAGTTTCTTGTACAAAACCTGTATTGCAAAATATTTAATTAAAGCATTGTATTTCTATCAAATTAGTGTTGCATTTTCCTTCTTCTACTATTGCGTTAGCTTTTATTGATATTGCATTTCATTGTAATGGTGTTGCATTACATATTGTAGTGGTGCTGCATTACATTAAATATAATTGCTTACCCGTCGCACGTGGACCCCACAGCTGACGTGGATAGCTGGTGTGGCATGTGACACGTGGAGTGCTGACATGGAGAGATGACGTGTCGTGTGACACGTAGACAGCTGACATGGAAAGCTGACGTGGCGGCACTGGAAGCCGGGCCCTAACTAATGCTTAAGGCAACGCTGAATAGTGTTGCATTACGTGCAAATAGTGTTGCATTATGGCTATAATGCAACACTTTCTTTCTGTGGCCGTAGATGGGCAAAAGTGTTGCCTTAGGTGGCTAATGCAACGGCCGCGGATGCCACGCCCCCCCTGGTGTTGCCTATTTGAAAAAATGGCCTACGGCAACGCTTTTTTGATCTACGGCCACATAAAAATAGTGTCGAATATGCCCACTTTTGTAGTAGTGTTAGACTTGCAATGTGCTCGTCTCTTTTGTATTTTTTTTAAATTAATTTGACTTCCTATGTCGTATGTTTTTACATATGTCGATCATGGATGAACCGCATGTGTCGTACGTCTTTACGTATGTCGATGCTAAGCCTCATGTGTTTATATCTTTACGTACATCGATGAGAAACCTCATGTGTTGTATGTCTTCACGTACATCGATGAGAGACCTCATGTGTCGTATGTCTTTACATACGTCGATAAGAGATCACATTTTCGTGTGTCTTTATGTACATCGATGTTGGATCATATATGTTAGGCCTATTTTCCTTTTATGATTTTTGGATTTTTTATTGATGATTTTAGAGTTTCTTGTTTCACTATATATTGTGAATTGCTTTGTTAAGTATGGTGCATGTTTGTGATTTGGTGATTTAAATTGGAGAATATGAAATTCTATTTGTTTATATGAAAAATAGCGAGGTATTGGGTAATTTTATTTATGTTCATCTGTTTGTTGTATCTCCATCCAATCTCATGTAAAGATAATTATAGCTAAATTGATTTGTTTATTGTTTATCTTTTATAAATAATACTTGGGTCAAACCACGGTATCGTAGGTACTCCTATTTGACTCTAGCATGGATTAGCTTCTTCTTTTGGCTATACATTAGGATTGCAGTTCTTGACCTTTCATTTATGTGAGATATTGACTCATAGTTGTGTATTTGCTTTTTTATGTTGAACATGTACCTATTATTTGTGGATATAGTGGATCTTGCACGACCAATTATATGAAGTTCACTTCTTACATATTATATTCACATCTATCTTTGCATTTGTGGTATGAGTATCCGTGTTTGACTCTGATTGTATTGTTATGTTATGTTATTTTATATTGTTTTTGAATTATATGTAGCCACTGTGTAGTTGGTTTGAGTCTGGATTGGATATGTTGGATTTCTTCTTGAAAGAAAAAATACGACTATATTATCCGACATATTCGATACTCGGTCAAAGCAGCTATATGGATGATTGCTCCTCTATAGCCTTATTCAATGCCTTAATCGACAACATTTCTTTGAAATGTTCTTGGCTATCGTGAGCATAAAGGTATGGCGTTACAGTTGGTCTGCATAAAGATTCGCATCCATGTAGCCCAATAGTTATAATTCACTTCATTAAATAGAGGTGGTCGTGCAGTGGAATGACTCCTCTACGAAATTAGTGTAAGTGCTAGTGTTGCTTTTCATATTATAAGAGTATCGAATAACAATGTTACGGTTATAAGATGTCCTTGCTCTTATACTGAATGAAATAACTAAACGATCGTGCAATATGCAACACCCTGTTATTGTTAACTAATGCAGAATTATAAATATGATAATAGACAATAATAGTTAAGTAAAATAATGAAGGATCACATTAGGAAATTTTATACTGGTTCGAACTTTTCATTCTACATCCAGTGTTAGATTATCTTCACTTGACTCGGGGTAATAGGTTTACACTGTCTAACCAACTGAACGTTACTTTTCCACCTGAAGCAACTGAAATTGGGTTTTTGTATGAGCAACAAAACATGGCTTTCTTCGCTTGAGCAACCAAATAGGACATCAATTTAAGTTAACAAAAGCATCTAACAGAATTTGCTCTTAAATAGCATGGATAAGTCAATAAATTTCACCCTTCATAAAATTGTCTCTTTTGTGGTATTTTGTGTATTTTGCGAGGAAAGTAAATGTGATCATAAAATAATATTTCTGAATAAATAAGTGATCAAATTATAAAGCAATTTGGAATTGAATACTTGATTATTCAATAATAAAGATAAAGAATTGTAAATAGAATTATTGATTAAAACAATGAATTGGATTGCTTTATAGAGTTAGAAGTGTTGTAACTTATCGTGAAAAGCAATGATCCATCAGTATGGAAACAACTTTTGAATCAAGGGTTGTTTTTGTTTAATGAAGTGAAGTGTCTTTTCAGAAATATAGCCATTAGATACTCACTCGACTGAAAATATAATTTAGTTGTCTGAATTTGTTAATTTTGAAAACATCAATGAAAATGTCCAAATATAATTCAGCTGTCTGAATATATTAATTTCGAAAACATCAAAGAAATGGACATTTTCAGGCTTAGTTCAGCCGGTTGAAATATCACTTTTTGAAAAGATTTAGAATTTAGTTGTCTGAATGGTAATATTCAGCGTACTGAATTCTATTGGTAAGCAAAAGTTACCATAGCTCATTTGGTTAGAGCATTTGCCTTCTAAGGGTTAAGAACTCTCGTAATTGAAGGGTGAAAATTTCCATTAGTAGAGTCTTGATTGTTACTCATAAAGATCTGTCCATTTCTTGAACAAAACATTGAAATTTCTTAACATGTTTTAAAAAAAAAAATTAGATACTTACTAGGAAGCAAGGATACAGGTGCGGGGGTGCGGGTGCGTAGTATAAGGATACGTAGATTCAACAAATATGATGACTCGGGTGCGAGGGATACGACAATATATACATACATACATATATATATATATATATATATATATATATATATATATATAAAGGTGGTGCCTAGCGCAACGGTAAGGTTATCCGGTTGGTAATCTAGAGCACGCAGGTTCGAGTCTCGGCCTGTTCATATATGTGAGGGAAAGACTGTGCGCACTAATCGACCACCCCCAGAGCCCGAAAAGCCGTGAGAATAATATTAGGACGGGAGACTGCCTAAGAAGTCCTCTCATGCTTGAATACGGGAGCGTTTGGCACTGGGTATCGACCTTTGGCACTATGTATATATAATAAAATCTATTACGAAAATTAAGAGTTTTATTAAAATTAAACCAAATAGTCAAATACACTACTTCATCATCCTTAAACCTTAATAGTTAAAAGACAAAAAATTAAACATTCATTTCACACTTGATATTCATCGTCTTAAATAATCATGACTTCCATCTCCGTCTCATCAAGTGAAAGATTCGCTATCTCAAGCTCCTGGGCACCATCAAGTGTTGACTGCTTTGAATTTTCTAGAGCTGTTTATCACATTAATTGTGCTCATATTGATGCTTATATACAACTTTGTTGGCTAGTAAACACCATACTTGCAAGGCAAGGGGTCCAACCAAATCGAACCCATGACTTCTTGCATCCTGCTCCAACGTCTCAATCAATTGAGACAAGGATGCTTGCTTTTCATGTGGGTTTTTGTACACATGTAAGAGCAAAAGATCCAAATCTCCTTCTTGCCCGAGATATTTTTTTTCACACCCGGGTGAGATGAAAATTCCAAGTGTAATATTTGTCCTGTTTGACACTCATTTTATTCAAGATATTAAGATCTCATTCGAAGTATGAACTTAGTTGGTAGTCCGAGATTTCGTTTGAGATATGGGATATCGTTTGAGATCCGAGATTCAAATCCTTTGTGTAGACTAATGTAGCATGTGTGTGCGTGCTTACCTATCTATCTATATATATGGCACCAAAATGTGGCTAATTCCCCATAATCACGATATGTATGACTGTTAAAATCACAAATGCAATAAAGCAATGGAATCTTTCTTTAATCATACTATATGTATCATGTATGGTCCATACACTGGTATTTGATATCTGAAACATCGGTATCCTCTTAATAACTTCATTTCATCATCATCATCGTCTTGATAAAGTTAATTGTTGTCATTTGTCAACCTAACTTTTGACCTCTTATGCAGTTCCTTGCTATTTCTGCCCATCCTCCATTTGGTTCACTTATCATAAAATTGGCATCCCAGTACAAGGTAGAGGCATTATCCAGATTTGGTGTCTTTTAACGTGAAGAGAGAGTGCATAAATCTCTTCACCAAGGCGAAGAGAACCTTGTGAAAGATCTAGAGGAAAACATAAATGGGTAAAATGTAAACCGAGTTCTAGTGCAGAAAAGAAAACGATGGAGAATAAATGTGAAGGAGATGGAGAATGTTTAGTGCCCATTTTGATAGCTGAAAATAAGCAGTTTTTTGAATTTTTAAAAGCAAAAGCTTTAAAGTCCGTATGGGTCCAATTAAAATTTGGGCTATGGAAGTTACTTTTCTTCTTATGGTGGAAGCAGGTTTTTTCTGCTTCTTGGTTTCAAGGCCAAAACAACATTTCGACTTTCTGTCCGCATTAAGGTTAAGGCAATTTTTATCCATTTTTTCGTCCATCGAATATGTCGAGCTTTTGTTCGTTACTCTCGACAAAGGTACGCTTTTTCTTCTTCAATTCGTTTTTCTCATTTCAAATCTTCAATCATTCGTTTTCAATTTGGGTTTTTCACCTACGATTTAAATCAGAATTAAAACATACGATCCAATTCGTATGTTGTGTAGCAGGTTGCAGTCAAGGGATTTGACAAAATTAGGTTTGGTGTCGTAAAATTATCCTCAATTTTTTTTCCTTTTGTTTAGGCTCTCTTTGTTTGCATGCCATATTTGTTTATCCTGTCTATATTTGCGTACCATGTAGGTCGAATGACTAAAATATCATGCGTAGCTGTTGTTAATTGGTATGGTGATTTGGATATCTCTCACTTGATTGGCAGTTAAGCGTGTAAGTAGAGAAAATTTGACATTAAGATAATAATGCTTAAAAACTTGTTTATGGTCAAACTGCTTGGATAAAAAAGAAGCTCTCAAGTTTCTTGTCAGGAATATCTGCTTCTAATATATTTTGTGTTATGTTTTCAAAGTTTGGTTGGGGTTTCTGGAGCAGGTGAACTAAGCATAATATGGTGAACAACAGTTTTGGAGGCGAGTACGTGATGGTGCAGCTCTGATAGCGGGTATTTGAACAAGTGAATGAAGCATGGTGATTGTGACATGGGTTGTGGTTGTTTGCAGACACTTAATGAATTCGGTGAAGGTGTCGTAGTTATATCAGGGTGTTGTGGATTTTGGCTTATAGATAGTTAGTTGTGGCTGATAGTTTGACAAAGGGAGCTGATACGACTCATTAGGTAGAACTCACACCCAAAAGCTAGCTTGTAAGGGGAGGGTGTCTAATGGCCTATATCTTAGACAATATTTTCCATATTGGTGGTATGGGACATATCATTTCACCGCTCTTCGAAAGTCCAACGTCCGCGTCGGCCTATTCTATCGACACTGACCCGGCGGTAGTCCTTTTCTTTTTGGACGGCTTCACTCACCTATCAGTATTTTAATCCAGCCTATAGGTCGCTCTTTCTCACGGCATGAACTTCCGTCGAGCGGTTCTCAGTGAAAACATCAAATGATACGGCTCACTAGGTAGAACTCACCTCAAAAAGCTAGCTTGTAAGGGGAGGGTGCCTAATGGTCTATATCTTAGACAATATTTTCCATATTGGTGGTATGAGACATATCAGGAGCCTGGAGTTGAAGGATTGTGGGTGGTTTTATGTTTTATAGGAGTTTGGTGTGAATGAGAGCTTCTGGTTTGATTGCAGGGGAGATGCAGCTTATGGTTTTGTTTTTCTGGAGTGTGAAGTGATTGCCAGTGCAAGGAGGAATTTGTTTGTGTAAAGAGGAGGTGTGAGGAGTTTGATTTGTTTCAGGTGGTGGTTGTGGACTTGGCAATTTGTGAATTTTGGGTGATTGAGTTCAGTTTGATGAATGGTCGTTGGTTTCTGCTTGTAGGAGAAAGATGGGTTGTGCTTTTAAGCAGGTTGCGATTTTTGGGTGGTGTATTGGTTTTACAGGTTTTTTAGGTGATGCAGTAGAGAGAAATAGATTTTGATAGTTGAGGTAGTTTGCCGTAAGTTCATAGAAGGTGGATTGCATGACAATGCTAAATCAAACGGATGCAAGGCGGACCTATTAGAAACAGTTTCCTTTTTCTTTTTTTTTCTTTTTTTTAAATAAAAGGTATATGGTGGATTCTCAATTTGGTATAGATTTCTGTTCTTTACATCAAAAATTTTGTGTTTTATTGTCTGTTTCCTTTTTTTTGGGTTCATCTTGTGCAAAACTGCACTTACATGCACTGCCATCTTATATGAGAATTATATAAACACATGCTGAGATTGTAAGCTGAAACATGTCTACCGGTAACATGAAGTATTTAATTTCACTTGACAAGTTCTTCTCTTCCTGCATCTTCCAGCTCCCGTAAACCTCCAACCTTTTGCTCAATTTTTTTCAATCAGGTCTTCTTTATATAGCTCTTCTCTTGCTGCAGCTTCTATATCTTCTTGCTGCAGTAAGACAATCGACTTGTTTACTTCTACTGTTCACAGTTTACCTTTTATTATATCCAAACATGATAAGAAATTAAGTCACCTTTTCGTAACACCACTGCGATGTTTCATCACTGCCATCCTTCCTGTATGCCTCTCTGTTAACCCTCTTTTTGGCAAGAGTATCAATGAGCCAGACCAAAGCCCAAACGCGCAAATGGATATAAGCCGCGCTTCAGGAAGCCCAGCTGTAACAACCTGAATTTTAACAACGTGTTAAGACAAGAATCAAGGCATAATTAAATGTTAAAATCTGAATCAGGGAAAACGGGTTGCGCCATTGCGTTCATCTCGGAAAATACGCGAAATAGAGTCCGAAATTTCGTAAATTGGAGTTCGTATGACCAAGATATGGCCCCACAAAGTTTCACGAAAAATTCAAATTCGAAAACAGATTCAAATTTTCAGAATTCAGAGTAGGCGGGAAAAATCCCGCCCAAGCAGGTCGATAGGGGGGTCGACACTAGGGTCGACCTCCCCACCCCCCAACCGGGTCGACTCTAGAGTCGACCTGGGGGTCGACCTGGGTGTCGACCTCCCTGGTCGTCCAGGCCGGCCTGGTGCACCTGTTTTGGCTCCTGGGTCTTGTTTTGGAGGCTTGTGACGATTTTTGAGGGTTCAGATCTATCCTTGGGTTTATCCTACGGTCTAAACTACTCCTAATCTCTATAAAAAGACCCCTAGACCTAGCTTAAACCCTCACATATCACTCATGCCACGAATTGCTGCCCAAATGCCAAGTGATCATGGCCTCCATCTTCAACTCCAAGAGACTATGCATTCAAATCGGATCTGAATCAAAGGTGCTAGCTTGCTACATCAAATCAAGGGAGTGGATCAACGTTGCTAGGCCAATTTCATGACGATTCTTCAATAAAGGAGCCACCTTTCTTCGTCAAGACGATTCATGCTCATAACCCCTAAGCCTCGCTATGTAAGTTCTAGCTACTTGTAGATTCTAACGGTGGTTGTAATGTGACATGGGATAAAATGTGATGAAACATAAGTATGCTAGCCTATATGAACCTTGTCATGTCTCTTTTGCTTGAACCTATGACTTTGGGCTATGCTTAGTGACTAAATCATGCCACTTTTGTTATGTTTAACCTAGTATATCTTGCAAGTTTGAATCTTTATCCATGAAATGTTAGCATGAACCTTTAGGAACCACTTGACTTGTGAAAATATTGGCAAAGACTTGACTTTGGGGCTTATGCATGTAAATAAACCCAAACCCCTTATGTATCATGCATGTTTGTGGCCAAATTCACTTATGATACTATGCATGTTTGTTGCCAAATTCCCTTATGAAACTATGCATGTTTGTGGCCAAATTCCCTTAAGATACTATGCATGTTTGTGGCCAAATTCCCTTATGATACTATGCATGTTTGTGGCCAATATGTTGGCATAATACCCTACTATGTGACTCGCTTCCACTTGGGTTGGAAATACTTTTGGGTAGCTTAGGAAAAACGTGGGTATGACATGAAAAACTTGAAATGGGGTTTACATGAGAACATGACATCCATGATACATTTAAATATGGTCATGACACGTGGGAAAACATGGAACTTGAACTAGACATGGGTGGGTTGTAAGTGTAATAAGACACTAGACCAAACATGAAACTGGCCAACTCGAGGTTGGGTTGAGTTTGTAGCATAAATCTACCCGGACCCGCCCGGCTTAACTAGTGGCTACAAACAATAGGACCCAATGTGAGTAGTTGGTCACATAGCACTTAAAACCCGAGGTTAGACTATGTTGTGGTGTAAATCTACCCGGACTCGCCCGGCTTAACTAGTAACCACAACAAAGTCTAATGTGAGAGGTTGGGGTCCATTAATCTAATTAATGCCACATGAAAAGGTTAAGTAATTTTGATTAATGACACTTAACCGATATGACACGAATGGGTAGGTTAAGTTAAACCGGACTTGGTTCCTTAATGACACTTAACCATATAAGACAATTAGGGGATGGGGTTAAGTAATCCATACTTAACTAATCTGACACAATAAATTCGATGAGGTTAAGTAATCCATACTTAACTAATCTAACACGGTAAATTCGATGGGGTTAAGTAATTTACACTTAACTAATCCGACTTGGTAATTAGATGGGGTAAATAACTTAGACTTAACTAATCTAAAACACGGTAATTAGATGGGGTTAAGTAACCTTCACTTAACTAATCTAAACACGGTAATTCGATGGGGTTAGGTTAAACACTTAACCAATCTAAACTTGGTAATTCAATGAGGTTAAGTAACCAATACCTAACCAACTTAACATGATAATTTAATGGGGTTAAGTAACTTATACTTAACCAATTATACATGATGATTTGATGAGGTTAAGTAACCTATACTTAACCAATCTAATAGGTGGACCTGATAGGGTTAAGTCACAAGACCTTTCAAAATTAGGCTTAACCATTGTAATACGATTAGTGGATGGGGTTAAGCTAACCCATACTTAACCAGTCCGACTCGATAATCTGATGGGATTAAGATAATATATGCTTAATCAATCTAACATGATAATCTGATAGGGTTAAGACAAATAAATACTTAACCAATTTGACTTGATAGGGTTAAGTCATGAGCTTCTTGGTACACTTAACCAACTTGTAGGGCTAAGCCTTGAACTTAAGTACTTAGCCAATCTTGACATGATTCGTAGGCGGGTTAAGTCATGAACTTGGATAACAACACTTAACTCATTTGACAAAACCCTGGCTCAGGGGACTAGGTTGAAAATCGTAGTTAACAAGGATAGCGGAAAGAGGAGCTAAGTGGTAAACCTTAGTTAAGGATAACTAAGTAATAATTCTTAGCCAAGGACATGGGACTAGTTCATAAAGAGATGAGTAACCTGATCTGGTAGGTCATCGCTTAGTATACGAGGAGGAGCAACTTATCTGACTTGGATAAAAAGCTCCAGCGAACTGGGTGACGAAGCGGTAGCTTCGGGGGACGTGAGGGTACTCTTGGTATCTCTTTGTGAGGTGGCAGGTGGTCCATGAAACCCGGCCTCACAGAGGTTAAGGTCTGCGATAGAAGAGCCAAGAGTATGCCTTGGTTGCTATGCGAGCGACCTAGATTTTGCCCTGGATAGCATGTCGCCGACTCCCTACCATCTTTAGTCAATCGTGCGCGAACGGAAAGGCAGAGAACCCCCAACAGACCATGTTCTTGCTATCGAGTCATGGGTGAGGTTGGCCCATAGGAAAGTGGGGCTATAGTGGGGCCGGGATGTGGTTCTCATACATGATTTTTCTTGGATTGCCTTTCAGTAGATGAGGGAGGGGTCACGTGGGACCACAGCCACGGATACAAAAACAGACCTTGATATCTGCATCAGCAGACGACTTAAAGCTCCCGACCGAGTTCCGTATTTCTTGATTTGCCCTGGCACGGAACTCGGATGACACATTGAGACACATGTGCGTCTAGACATGGAAACGATTCACGATATATGCGTGGGACAAAGGGCGCGGTTGACGGGTGGCATAATCCCTAGTGGCCCTAGGTGGCTTGAACCCAAACCGAGACACGGAAACGTTCATTAGGTAGCATAACCCCTAGTGGTCCTAGGTGGCATAAATCCTAAGTGAACATGCGATAGTTCATGGTAAGAAAACATAACCAGATCAAGGGTAGCAGTCCAAAATAACCTCAAGGATAAAACGGTACTATGTTGAGGTGGTATAGATTTACATGGGAAAGCCCGTACGGCCTACGGCAAAGGACTGAACTTATACATGGAAAGAAACATACGAGTCGGGAAAACCTAAATATGCTATATATTAGGTTGACATGGACCATTACATGACATTGGGCAAGGGACATTCGTAGTTAACACATGACGCGGGTTGGGATACTAGTACGAGAGGTGCAGAGCAAATATACATGTTAGAACCATGAGAAATATACATGATAGATACCGTGGGATGTTATACATGATAGATACCTAGGGATAGTATACTTGGTAGAAACCTGATGATGTGATACCTTGATTTATCTTGACACCGTAGTTTATCATGATATCTTAGTTTATCTTGCTACAGTAGCCCATCCGGTTATCTTGGCTTAGCCTATCTATCTTGTCGTCATCCTTATGTTTACTTTCAGTTTATGCATGTCATGTTACCTTTACCTGTTTTTATACTGGAAGTAGATAGGACTTACCAGTCTTTATGACTGACCCCGTTTTGTTTCGCTTCTTTGTCTTTCGTTCCCCCCCCCCCCAGGTTTTCAAGGAGGAAATGTTGTTGTTTAGTTCGGACCTCTTATGTTTGGAGGTCATCATGTATAGCTTGGACTTCTCTTGGCTATGGCTGCTTCACCGCTTTATTTTGGGGAATAAATTTATGAAAAGGTTTTATGCTTCTTTATTATTGCAAGACAGGTTTTGATGTATTCTAATGTAAAAGGCTTTAGACCTTGTTTTATAAGGAAAATGAAATTTGTTTACTTCCGTTGTTTTATATGTGTTCTGTCTTGTAATATTTCTGTGCATGTTTACCTCGATAATGCTTCACCAAACCTAGTGCATTCCCTTTGTGAGTGACCCTAGCGGAGGTGGGGTGTTACACCAGCAGACGCACAGTCCAAAGCAATCACATATCGACCCAAGTCCAGCCTAGTCAATCGACAGCTCACTCCGGAAGAATCGCTCTCCCAGTCGACCGAGTATCTCGCTTCCGTGAAAGGCGCGTCGACCGATTATCTCGGGCCAGCGTGGAAATCTTCTACAGAGTCATTCCACCGTATATTCCGACTTTTAAGGCAATAAAAGCGGTCAAACCACATCCGGACAAAGCTCTACTTTTGATATACCTCTCCGTGGAGGCCACGTCAGCCGCAACTTCCGAGGATACTATTTATGAACAGCGGAATCAGTCCCCAGCCGCTATTCAAAACAACTGATGAGTTTCACGTGCCCAGGCTTTCCCGTAATGGTCGGACCATATCGCAACAGCCCAAGCTGCATTTTACACCTATAAATACCTCTGAGCTTAAAAAGGAATGAAGGGCTTTTTCTACTCTTTTACACTTCACTTCTGGAGTTCATTTTCTCTCAATCTCTCCTAAAGAGGAAGAGGAATTAGCTATCTTTTTCTCTTCTTCAAACAGAAAAAGCATTGTACTTGTAATCAAAAAAGAGAAATAATATATAAAGTGGACGTAGGCACCGTCTTTGCCGAACCGCTATAAAAATTCTATGTGTGCTCCTCCTTTTTTTTGCTTTTACTGCATTTTATAATCATTACTCGTGTGTTAGATCACACGATTTGGGGGTTGATTATCACTAGTGACCAACTTTTGACGTCAACACTCTCCTTCATAAAATGGATCCCGAACCATTTTGAAAGCTAGCCATTGAGATTATTCAAAAGAAAAGGAAAGCCCTCGCTTTATGAGGAAGAAATCAAAATACAAACAAATATACATACTTTCATAGCTCTGAAGAAGCAGCAACCCCAGCAAGTGAACATGACGTAGACTTTTTTCTTATGGCTGTATCGCTAAGGTGCCATATTGATTTGTGAACTATCCAGTCTTTGGAACCCGCTACATGCTCCACCGTCACTGCCATTAGTAGCTAATCGTGAACTACATTCACTTTCCAATCACGTATCCTTCTTTCTCTGCTCTACTTAACGCAAAACATAATTATTGAACAAAAACTGCATGCCATAACCTTGGGTAGCACGGTTGGTTGGGTTATATGGTGTCATATGCAGGATCAAAGATTCAATCATCATCAATGACACATATTGAGTTTCTGCTGCTTCAATGCATATTTCTTCAAAGTCTATTAGAGGAGTTAATTACGAATTTTTTTTTTTTGCATTTATTTGTTCATTTAACACAAGTGTTCATTACTCCTTTAATTTTGGGGAAAAGGGAAATGTTTTGGTGTTTGGTTTTGAGCATAAATAGGATCATTAGAACCAAATGTGAGAGGATTACCTGAGACAAGTTTCTATTCCAAGAAGAGCACTTCTGCAACTGGTTAAGCTGCAAAAAAAAAAAAAAAAAAAAAAAAAAAAAAAAAGAAAAAAAAAAAAATAGTTGGTAG